>OX243894.1:14066864-15316864 GCA_945859665.1 Anorthoa munda
ACAAAAGAAAATAAGTAATTAGCTTGGAAATCGAATCTAATTTGACTTTACTTTTACGTTTTAATTACAAAACGTCGAAAATACTTCTGCACTAACACAAAATAGATTCCACCGCGCGCATGCGCCGTATGAACTACGGACTGGTACTGCCAACGACTCCGGCCACTCCAATGCGTTTTTCGAGCTTAAACATTATTAATTTAGAAATCATTATTACTAAGGATGTTATGATTTTATTTTTGTATATTTTAACATGGTTCATAAGCATATATTTACTTTCTGTTTTACACAGCTAACAACGTTATTTAAGTAATTTTTCAATGGCATTTGTACAAAAATTTTACTGTGCCAAGTACATTTTATAAGTTGGTCGACTATTACTCGTAAAATTGTAAAGCCTGTTATGATTTCATTTTTGTATATTTTAACTTGGTTTGTAATCATTATATTTACTCTGTTAACACAGCTATCAACTTTATTTAAGTAATTTCTCAATGGCATTTGTACAAAATTTTTACTGTTTCAAGTACATTTTATAAGTTGGTCGACTATTACTCGTAAACTTGTAAAGCCTTGTTATCCGTGATAATTTTCCTTTTAATTTCGTTATATTTACTACTGCCGTGAATTTTTTCACATAGCCAAGAGCAACCATTTCGCTGGCAGGGGGGGGGAGACACTTGACTCTAACATAAATTTGCAACTTAAAGCTTAATTATACGCAAACAAATCTCTGAATCGAAAAATGGTTTTAACAAACCCATAATATTTTTGAAAGGCCTATCCATCGATACCCCACACTATGGGATAGATGAGAAAAACAAAATACATCCCTACTTTACGTCTATGGGAGGTACCCGAAAAAAAAATATTTTTCATGATTTTATGATACCACTTTGTCGGAACTATTAATATGTATATACATACCTAATTATAGCTTTCTAGTACTTAGATTCTCTGAGCTAAGCTGCGGACGGACAGACGGACAGAGCGAAACTATAAGGGTTCCTTGTTGACTTCGGAACCCTAAAAAGAGAAGAAAAGAGTGAATAGCATATTTAGGTTGTTCAAAACTCGACCCTCAACGGGGCAAAAAGGGGTTGATAAGTTTTTAGGGAATGATTTTACTTTGTGGCGGTAACCTAAACTTTATTATTCTTTAAGTCAAATAACGCATCGTCCCAATCCAATAAACCCTGTATAAAACTGGGTATCGTAGTACCCAGTTTTTTATTGTTTTAATAATAGCTTATTTTTGGTCGTCTTCACTAACTGCATATAAGAAAATCATTTATAGGAGAAACGAAATCACGCGAACGAAGTCGCGGGCGGAGTGCAGTGTACGAACTACGTAAATAAAATATTCTACGCATTCCCAGATACTACTGACACCGATTAAGTAACAAAAGATATCGTTTAACCTAATTGTATACTTGTTTAAATAAAAACATTTTTATCGCAGCGTTACGAATAAGTGGTGTTGCACAAGTTTTTAATTGCATCTGTCAAAGATGTTACTTTTGGCAGCATCTGTCAGCATAATACAGGCGTGGTGTTATATTAAGATGAAAATTATAATTTTATTGTCAGTCTAGGTAGGAAAACAGGAAAACGTGTTACACTACTGCATTAGATATTCATGGAGATGAAGAACTAATCTCAGGTTTATAGCTTTTGAATCATTGATGTGGTCGTTATAGTATGGTAACAATTATTGTAAGTATGTGAGAACCATGTTCCTAATCATCAAATTATTAATTTTTCCTTTTAATGCTTTTAATACTTTATACCTATACTTAGTAGTGCTATTCTGGTTGCATCGTTCTCACATACAATATGATTTTATTCATGTATGTACTTATGTAAATATAGTCAAATTTAAAAAAAATTGTTAATACATCTGGTTTTGGTCCGCCAGCTCGCAAATATGTATCCTCCGACTGCACAGCATGATTTTCTTCTTGTTTACGTCTTTTTAGTTTGCTTTTGAAGCAGTCGGGTTTTTTGATTTTTTTATTAACTTTTTTTATTATTGATAGGCTCGCGCTTGACCACTATCTCACCTGATGGTAAGCGATGATGTGGTCGACGGTGTAAGACGCTTGCCTAGAAGAAACCTATTCACTCTTGACTTAAAAACCCCGAGGTTGTATCTATCAGGGAACAAAGACTCCGACAGGGAATTCCACTCCTTAGCTGTATACATAATGAAAGTATTTTCAAAACGTTTAGTGCGTATGGGTGGGATGTACACCATGTACCGATGGCGCATCACCGTACGTCTTGTAGTCCGATAATGAAACGGGCTAGGTGGAATTAGATCATGCAATTCCATCGCACACTCCCCGAAAAGCAACCGATAAAAACAGGCAAACTGGCAACTTGGCGACGATGTTCAAGGCTCTGGAGCTTTGACTCAACCAGTGCCACATTGCCAATGAGCCTCTTGGCCCGTTTTTCGATCGACTCCAGTGCATCAAGCTGGTACCTGGCAGATCCGTCCCAGAGATGAGAACAGTACTCCATGCAAGATCGAACTTGCGCTTGTTACCAATTAACCAATGATGCAATTAGTTGGCAATGTTTCTAAGGGGCCATCGGGACTTACATAAGCAACATTTTACAGGTCTGTAAAACTAAGACTACTACTTAAATTATACGATCCGTTTTTCTTCTTTTTAACGATCTTAGGAATCTGCGGTACCTAACCATGATTGGTAGTCTGGTCCCTCAGGCTCTCTCACCACACCTCACACCAGTTAGCAAGAACATTCTAAACGCATTATACAAATGAAAATATGGCACCCATATGACGAATAAATACAAGATATTATTTTGTCCAAGTTTTTTTAGGAAGATGTTAAGAAAAACTCACTGTGGATCACTTAGGTCTGTTTAATAGGGTTTGTTCATGGTAATTTTGGTTAAGAGGCTTTTTATGGCATTATCCATACCGTAACTATATATGACTATATATGTCTTTAAAATCATGAAAAACAAAAAATCGTAAAATATTTCTTGCTTCTACTATGTTATTTATGTTTTGAATAGCACATCGCCTGTACTATTTTTGCATTAAATACATTGCTTCTTAACCACTACCTAAGTTTGTCGCTGAGTGACTGGACAAGCAATGTATAAATCACAAAACGTTACTTTATAAGCGGATGCATCGCGTAGTACGGCCGCTGCTCCTTGCGACGAGTTAGTGATGTGCTTGTGCAGATCCACTAACGTAGGCTATCGACAATAAAGTGGATTGACGAATGAAATATTGCTTTTATAGTTTATTTTTCAATTTGTCAACCGTTTTAACCCGGTTGGAAGGTCGATGTGAAATAAAGTTTATTACTTATTTTGATTATACAGCGTAGTAGAGAAATGCGTAACCAACATTTTGACAAAAAATGCCATCCTAGTAATACCAAAGTGTCAATTGCTGCACAAATTCCTCGACTCTACAGGTCATTGAGTAAACAACAAAGCAGGGTTCAACAATATCTCCTGTTTCAATACGCTATGGCAGCCTAAACCAACATAACCGGATTTTTGATTGTTTGAATGTTTTGATTTATTTAATAATATATAATTTAAGGTACGTATTGTTTATTTTTACTATAATATTTTCTGGACATGTTGTTTTTTATGTATTTTATTTTCAGGACCCAAAAAAAATTATTCTTAATAACTTTCCGATTTAATCAATCACTAGCGTAAATGTAAAATAAATTGCTTTTGCACAGCACAAAGATGTCGACCAATGTTTTTGTGTGGGTAAGTTGTACGGTGCATGGTAAATATACGCTGTGTTTGTTGAGACAAGATTTATAATTGATAGTGTAGTACGTTCTGATTTAAGAAATGCGGGTGTGTGCGCGATTGCGTATCTACTGAACTGAGTTCCTTTACTGAACTGCATGTGTAGTAGTTGCCGTGTGGTAGGGGCAAACTGCAGCCTAATTGCGTAAGTGAATTCAGCAAAGCAAACAAGTTGGAACATTCCCAAAAACGATTTTTCGTATTGCATATTACACTCTGAAACGGAAAGGTTATGCTCCTTTCATTACCAATATTTTGACGTAGAATTGATTGTAAAAGAATGAATGAAAGCGGGTATTGTGTAATGCAAATGTCATATATCTTCAACTCCGCGCTCTTCAAGTAGCCTGCGTTCAACTCAAAGGAGGATTTGGAAAGCTAACGCTAGCTTACCAAATTTGTTTCACAATACCGAAAAAGTTGAAAGAAATGATTCTGATTCTTTGAAAGAATCGACTAGTTTCCTTTGCAGAATTCACTTACGCAATTAGGCTGCTGGAGACACAGGTTTCCGATATATTTTCGTCTACCGGGCATATCTCCTTACTGAATGTAATAAAGTTACAATCTTTCATCACCCTCATATATTTTGCAGATCAGGAGGGGTGAGCATAAGCTCTTAGACTAAGGTTATTTTGAGTGGGGACAGATGATAAAGTGTCATTACCATCATGTTTCTGTTGTGAAAAAAGAATAGTGCTTTTCGTTCTGTACAGCTCCGTCTCTCTCCCACAGCGGCATCATGTTCATGATAGACCGTCCCCTGGCTTAAGTACAGTCAGCGAACGTCATGTTTATGTACCATCCACCATCAGAATTTATGTCTATCCCTACATATCGCCACCTACACAAGTACACAGCTTACCCGCTTAAGACATATCTCCACACCACAAAGGACATCGTAAACATATTTAAGAACATTGTGGAATATGAAATACATTCATATATTCCCTTTGATCCATTGTTAGTCCACATACGAACTGACAATGACCGTGCGAGCCACCAGGTGGCGCTTTACAAAATGGTCGCCCGCCATTGTTGGAAGTTTATTTATGAATTTCAATAGGTTCCTTTGGTATTGGAAACTATTGAAAACTACAAACATCTTAAGGAATATGATCTGTTTTCTTAGTATTTTTCTCTTGTGGTGTAAAATAGCTGTTCTAAAATTATCTGTTTGTTCGGATTGGATTAAAATATGTCTAAAAAAACTTTTTTACAATAAAATACTACCGACTTCCAAATAAAAAAACTACAAAGTGACTATTTTTTTTAAGAGGTTTTTTTATTTTTCACTTTTTAGTTGTACCTACTTAATAGGCAAGTTGTTTAGTAAGGTACCAATCATTCCAATAGATTACTCGAATATCATGAAACTTGAACATAACTGGTCAAATGAGAGTGTACCAAGGTGAACAGTAAACATCTGACCCTTTGGAGCGTACTGGCGTGATGTTATGTTATGAAATGGTATAAAAAGACATGCGATTGCAGCAATCTTGAGATATTTGCCGTTATTTATTTAAAAGTTCTATTGTTAACTCCGAAGCGCGTCATCAGATCTTCACCAAATTAAAATGGGAACAATTTCGGAACATACCTTTCAAACAAAAAAGAATTTTCAAAATCGGTCCACAATAGGCCCTATTGTGAGTAATGTGGCCCACATTACTGACGGAATACGTCCGTCAGTAATGTGGCCCTATACTAATCCGGTACATGAAAAAAAACTAACATAAAGTCGAACTATAGGGAGAGAGTCCTCCTTTTTGGAAAATAGGTTAAAAATGAACTACAGTGGGATGAAATATTTGATATTTTCCCATTCGGATTGCCACAATGACCGCCAGGTGATACCCGCATTCAGTAATGTGGATGTGAACTGCCATTTTTTCATGCTAGGTGGCGCATCGTCGCTATGGCTATTGAAAGCTGTCAAATCATTTTGTAACCTATCATTCAGTAAATTTTAATTTTCTCGAAATATGTCTCTGTGTGCTGTACCAGGATGTACCAACCCCGATGTTCATTTGTTGCCCAAAGATATAACGCTAAAAATACTGGGAAAAGGCTATACATATTTATAGTATAAGTTATGTTATGTAATGTACCTGTTATGTTTAAAGAATACCAGCACATTAAAGTAATGTTCTCTCATTTTTTTAATTTTTCTACCATGAGTCAAGCAAGAATTAACTCGTTACAACTAAAAAAATTGCCAAATCTAGAACATATCACCGATGAAAAATATTTTATTATATAAAAGTCTGCCTCTCAATAAGATCTGTTTTATTTCCAGTTATCCTTGCTCCTTTTTTCTTTAGTTCGTCTTTAAATTCCTTAAGCTTCCAATGACAATACATATTATTATTAATAACGATGGTAGACCGGTTAAAACACAAGAAATAACAAAAAAACGTGATGTAAACAAAGCAAAAATGATTTGACAGCAGCCATTGCGCCGCCAGCGACATCTGCGCTCAGCTATGCGTTCACATCCCCATTCATGCGGCATTGGAAGATGACACTAAAAAATCAAATAGTTACATATAATAGCTATATATATTGTTTGGCTGTTGTAATTTCGAAATAAAAACAACTTATCACAAACTGTCCAGGTTAGTTGCTGTAGAGAAAACATGGCCAAATGGAGTCTCATAGACCCATCTCAAATACAGTGCCAGTATGTGGCCCCTTCGCAGGTTATGCCCCACCTCCTTGTCTGCCTTTCGTGCCCAGGAGCCTGCACCTTTCGGGATCTGAACGAAATTACAGAGCTGTCCATGTAGCTGCATACTGGTCGGACGAAATTTAAATAGTTGAGGTATGAGTTAATCGATACGAAAAGAAGAATGCTCAAACACAAGTTAACTTCTGCCAAGTTACCTTGAGTTTGACAATCTGTGAGCTGTTTTTTAGGGTTCCGTAGTCAAATGGCAAAAAACGGAACCCTTATGAATTCGTCATGTCTGTCTGTCCGTCCGTATGTCACAGCCACTTTTTTTCGAAGCTATGAGAACTATGCTGTTGAAACTTGGTAAATAGATGGAGTTTCTTGTGCGTTCTTATCCATAACAAGCTACTTTGCCGAATGCACGGTAGAATCAATTTTTATTACTTGTACATTTTTATTTAGATTTATTATTGTTTGATGTTCAAAAGTGCCGCTTATTGGCCTAGTTGAAATAAATATATTTGACTTTGACTTTGAGTATATTTATTCTGTGAACCGCATTAAGATTTTTACACAAAAATAGAAAAAAACAATAGATTTTGGGGGTCGATACTTAAAAATTAAATTAAAATTTTTTTTTTCATCAATCCCATACGTGGGGTATCTATGGATAGTTCTTCAAAAATTATATTGAGGTTTCTAATATAATTTTTTTTAAACTGAATAGTTTGCGCGAGAGACACTTCTAAAGTTGTAAAATGTGTCCCCCCCACTTGTAATTTCTAAAATAAGAGAATGATAAAACTAAAAAAAATATATGATGTACATTACCATGTAAGATGTGTTTTTACCCGACTGCCGAAGGAGGGTAATGTGTTTATCAGTCTATGTATGTATGTATCTATGTATGTATGCATGTATGTATGTATGTATGTTTGTTCCTATGTAGCGTTCTAGAGACCAAACCACAGTGTTTTATAGACCCAAAAAAAGTGACATCGGCTTTTTATTGGCTATTTCTAATTAATAGTTTATTACAAATGCACGAGTAGAACTCCCTGTGTCAATTTTGTGTCGTCGATTTTTTTAAAAATCGTAAAGTTTTCGTAACCTTGAAGCCCAAAAGGCTAAAAAAAATTCGTAAAAAATAAACTGTACATAATTGAGCTTTATTCATATTGGAAGTTTATTAAGCAATTTAAGGAGAAAATTATCCCAGTTTTTGATTACATAAAATCAAAAACGATAATAGAACACACGAAAAAAAATGTTTTACCGAAATCACTATTTTATTTTTTATTCATATTCTAGCTCGAAGTAGAACCTCTGTCTGGTACAAATAGATTGCTTTTACTAAGGTTTATCACCTATAAAAATATTACTTTCAACTTGGGCCTAGGTTTCGAGAAATTGATTTTTATGTACCGAGGTCAAAATTCCAAATTTAGGGGTGTCACAAAGGTCAATTAATATTGGCGTTTTATAATCAACTAAAGTTAATTATAATTTAGTTTAAAAGTATTTATGACTTATCGATCAAAGTGCACGTTGCAGATATAGTCTAGTGAATCGTAAAAAACAACACCCATGATAACACAGATCGGTTAAGTAGAAGGTAATCGCGGGGACTCCTGTGTATATAGACAGACAGGGATCGATTTTACTAGAATGAATTTTTTATGTTAATGCTGTTTTTAGTGTTTCTCGTCGCAGAGAACGTCATTATACGAGTCGATAACATGTTTTCCACAAGCCTACAGCCTCGGTAGATCAAAGTTGGTTCGATCCTACATCGCTGAAGCAACTTTTGTACGAGTCAAAATCAAAAACTCAAAAAAAAAATATTACAACTTGGATTAGTTGAAATAAAAATTTTTATACATTTTTATTTTGACTCGTATAAAAGTTACTTTTGAATTGTCAGCAAAAATGAAGATAGAGTCACGGGACTATAGGGACAGTTGTCAAAAGAGAAATCTCTGCCATCATTTGATTAAATAAAATAATTGCGTGTATTAAAATGGAATAATAAAAATAAAATAAGTCTTTATTAATACTATATAACTATAATTAGTTTTAGTGAGATTTATATCGTGTTCCCATCGGAAAAAATGGCAATTAGAATTACTTGATTATTATTCAATTAAATTTACTTCGTTGGTATATATATTTTGTGTACAATTTCACGTGAAAAGTGTTTTAAAATCAATTGTTAGAATTATACCATTATAGAAGATAAAAGACCTGCTGATTTTATGTCATAAAAACTAATCGTCACAAATGGTCAAAATAGAGACAACCCTAACACATATTTTTGAAAATCATTTTCTCAAAACCTAGGCCCAAGTTGCAAGTAATATTTTTATGGATGATAAACCTTAGTATAAGGAATCTTTTTGTACCAGACAGAGGTTCTACTTTGAGCTAGAATATGAATAAAAAAATAAATACTGATTTCGGTAAAACATTTTTTTTTGCGAGTTCTATTATCGTTTTTGATTATTTAAACACGGCATAATTTTCTCCTTGACTTAATAAAATCATAATAAAACTGCAATACGAACAAAATTCAATTGTGTACAGTTTTTTTTATACGATTTTTTTTGTTCTTTTGACCTTAAAGGTCACAAAAACTTTGCGATTTTTTTAAAAATCATGTATTCAAAATTGGCACATGGGAGTTCTATTCGTGCATTTGTAATGAACTATTATTAAGTAGAAATAGCCAATAAAAAGCCGATGTCACTTTTTTTGGGTCTATAAAACACTGTGCAAACGCGTTGGCTGATTTTGATGATTCTTACGTCAATCGATTCGTCTTAACCCTGCGAGTGTCACTGGCTACATTCAAATTGGAAAATAGAAAAATGGCGGCTTTTGGGCGCCATATTGTGGGGACCCAAAATATTTTTGTCCATCTGGTTTTGGTCAGTCAGCACGCGAACCTGTATCCTCCGACTGCACAGCATGATTTTCTTCTTGTTTACATCTTTTTAGTTCGCTTTTTAAGCAGCCGGGTTTTTTGAATTTTTAATTAGATTTTTTTATTATAAGATATGGGTCATGTGATATATAATATGTTTCCATTATTAACATTACAAAAGTTAATATATTACTGTTAGTTATTGTAAAATTAAGTGCCCGCACATAAACATTATTTTTAATACTGTTTGTTCCGTTCCCACAGACAAACCGTGAAAACGGTTTTGTGGGATAGTTCTTAAGTTAAGATGTTATAAACTTGTACTTTAATAAATAAATAAATAATAATAATGTAAACTTCCACCGAAAATTGGTTTTAACGAGATCTAGTAAGTAGTTTTTTTTTTAATACGCCATAAATCGTAAACCTAATATAAAATTTGCCTAATCAGCTCGTATTTAATTTTAACCTACAGATTAACTAATAAAGCTGATAATCATAATGTGGGTCTGTCCATGACAGTACTTTTGTAAACATTAAATATATATAATTAATGCGATAGACCTGGGTCTATGGATAGTTTCTGTGTCTGGGTCTGGACCCAGACACAGAAACTTGACCGATTAACATACGTAGATAACTAGTAACATAATACCAAATATGTGTCTAGTAACATAATCCAAACGAATTAATTTAGGAATATTTAAAGATACTTGTTATTTCTCTTTAAGAAGCCCATTTTAATTCTGGTTATGCTTCTTATGTTGACAATTTCAAAAGATTGTTTTATTAATGTTTTCAATATCCCGTAGACTGATATTAAGTTTTCATTCTATAAAAGAACGAAAACGGGCTCTGTTCGCGACGAAGCGACACATAGCTTATAGTCTATATACTTGCCTATATACCGTTAAAATACTTAAGTTATTTAAGTAAGCAATGTATGTAATAGCATAGGTAAATAAAGAATTTAATTCTTTTCGATTAGGGGTCCCCTAAAAAGCGGGAGCGCAAGTAGCGCCGGGTGCGACATCTTCACGCACCAATGTGTGTTATTTACCTTTACATACACTACACTGTTAGGAAACACAATCTAGGTGTTCTAACTTGGATGCCCTAAGGCTATGACTGAAAAATGATATCTAACAACAGTACATAGCCAGGGACTATAGAGTATCACCCTGAAACACTAGATACATACACATTTCGCTCAAGTAAGTGGTAAGATGAACTCGTTATAAGCAATTCAGCACTTCTAGGTAACCTAGATATCTGCCTAGGACATGTAAACAGATAGTACTCATAGTTCTAGTACATAAAGGCCACTTGCTTGGGATAATGTGTCTGTATACATAGAACACAAGGGTTTTCGAGCGCTTGTCGGCGGCCCGCCCGCCTTCAGGTACCTTCTGAGCCTGAAGGAATATAGATTTGCTTACTGAAGCAATACCATCGGGGACTGGCAGGCAGGCGCTCGGATTCTTCCATAGGCCCCAGGTCCTCTGACCTTCGGGCATATCATAAAACCTGTTTCTTTCCCTGGGTCTGGCAAATATTTCCCTTTTCGGCCGCTTCCCGGCACCAAAACCACCAGAAGGGCTGGTGGTATACCCTAGTTACACACACCATTCGATTCCTTGTTTCATGGCCTCCCTAATCACACTTTTGTAAGGAGCCCAGCTCTGGTGACCAGGGAGATAACCACCGAAATATATTGCCCGGCCCCGGGACATTCTCATTTTCGGACACTTCAGGGTGAATACTGACTCGAGGGTTGAACCCACGCCCACCAGAGTGGCACCATAGGGTGGCCTGTCGTGATGGCCACCGATTAATGCCTGGTGGTCGTGGATTCCACGGGTACCTTGAGTACAAACTAACTTTATGTTAGAAAATAGCATCTTTCACTACTCACGCACACTTACAGGCACCTACACGCCTGAAGGTTATAGATATAGCTATAGAAACGCTGGATTCCTATAGCTTAGGGAAAGGGCTTTCGAACCCCCGCGATGAAAGTAGTGGAAAAATGTATACTTTAGCCTGTAATAGCTATAAGTTCGAAAAACCAGCAGAATTTCCCTTCATCACTCGTTCTTCCTAGCAGAACTCCTCGGAGGAGATAGTTAGGGACCTGGACCAAGGTCCGTTGGATGGGCCATTTCAAGACGCTTCCAACCATATAGGTCATGCCATGGTCATGACATCGGGAAGGGAGGTTCTGCTGATTTATAGCATAAGTTTATAATAAAAAATTCGGTAAATAAAAAACTTGTGCGACTAAAAAATCAGGGTCCTCGTGACGGTAAAGTTTGGTAGTACGATAGTGCGCATGCGCATCGAGCAATTCGGTAGCCAAATTTGTATTAGAAGAATCCACGCAACTTTATGTCACGAAGACCCTGTGAAAACATCGCAAAACACTAAGAAGAATAAAGTCTTTTATTTCCTGGACATCATATCTTCACCCGTGAACATCTGGCAGACCTCAAGCAGCTCACAGAGGCGAGAATTCTTGATGACAACTGAACTATAGGTGCAAGGGTGTCAACGCGCTGGTGCTGGAGCCTTACAACCTCCAGAAGCCCTATCCTCCGCCAGCGATCACGTCCACCCCGTACATTTATTGGTCCGTTCGAGCCGAATTTTCAAGAACCAAGCCGTTCCTGTGAACATATAGGCCAATGAAAAGCCTGGTTCCGGTGAAGAAAGAAGTCTGACGTCCAGTTCCTGTGAACATATAGGCCAACGAAAAGCCTAGTTCCGGTGAAGTAAGAAGCCTGATGCCCTGTTCCTGTGAACAAAGAAGTCTGACGTCCAGTACACCTCGTCAACTGAGGGTACATTCTTGTTTCTTTAATACGTCAGATAATAGTCAAAACGTAACGTACCGTTCCTGAGAACAGTTCCTGTGAACAGAGAAGCCCGATGTCCAGTACACCTCGTCAACTGAGGGTACATTCCTATTTCTTTAACACGTCACATAATAGTCAAAACGTAACGTACCGTTCCTGAGAACCGTACCTGTGAACAAAGAAATCTGATGCCCACGCCTGGGAACATTTCCTGAGAACCTAGTGCCTGGGAAGAAAGAAACCTGACGTCCGTTTCCTGGGAACCATACCCCATAAACAAATTTGGTAAGAAATATATTCCCATACTTAAAGTACCGACTGGGGTACGAAACCATCACGTTCCCGTGAAGAGTTCCTGGGAATAAAGAAGCCTGACGTCCCACTCGTAAACCTTACAAGTGTCAAGGTTAAGATCATATTTCTTTAAAGATTAGTCAAAAACGTTACGTATCGTTCCTGTGAACACTTTCCAGGAAAGAAAGAAAGGAAGGTGGGATTTCCAGTATCGTATGACATCAGGGCAGTCGACAACAGGATTCCGTCCTGCCACGCGTCCCGTTTGAATAGCATACGACTACCGTCGCTAAGAGACGCACGTGGATTGAGCCCCACGTGTGCCAGTGACGTGTCACAGACGGTAAGAGACTCACACGTGGATTAGGCCCCACGTGTGAAACCCTTTTCCTGGGTGGAAAAAACCCAGATACTGGGTGGAAACCGTGTTCCTGGGAGACAACCGCATTCCTGGGAAATTTTCGTTACGCCCCTGAAGCGATCCAGTGGCGTGAACCTGCGTTTTGGAGGGTTACCGTCGTCAAGAGACGTGAAACCAGCCGGTCTTCGTGACTACCCGTTTCCTGGGAGACAGCTGCCGATCCTGGGCTGTGAACCTGAGAAGAAACTAGGAGATTACTGTCCTGGTAACCTAGTTGCTGAGGAAATAGCGCTAAAGAGTTATCGCTAGAAAAACTTATAATAGAAGTTTTTATAGCGTGTTGAGAACTCGTTTCGGAGATAGAACATACATACGACGTACATCGAGTCCTGCAGAATATAGCTGAAGGACTATCACCAAAGCGCTATCCCTGAGAGAGCTATCGCTAGAAGAAACTTATAATAGAAGTTTTTATAGCGTGTTGAGAGCTTGTTTCGGAGATAGAACACACGTACGACGTTCATCGAGTCCTGCAGAATTATAGCTGAAGGATTATCACCGAGGCGCTATCCCTGAGAAAAAACATAGAAGTTTCGAACGTGTGAAGGCGAAGATTTGTTCTATGAGATAGAACGAAAACAAACACATACGAGGACAAACACATTACCCTCATTCGGCAGTCGGGTAATAAGAGTTAGTGTGGAAGAGAACCCGACCCTAATCAGGGACACTAACTCCTTCAGTCTGGATTTGACCATCAAGATTGGATTTTTCGATTGAAACGTGTTATAGCCTGGAAGCTAACCTGGAGTTAAGAGGATCGGACTAACCCGGAGTTAAGAATTAACCCGGGGTTAAAATTTCGAAAATTGAAAAAGGAAGCGAATCCACTTCAAGCTGACGTCTGGGACCGAACTTAACCCAGAGTTAGGACTTAGCAGTTTTCAAGAAATTCTTTGAAGCTTGGACATAGCCGTTTGAAGACTTGAAAATAGACTTAACCGTTCGTGCTGGAGTCTAGAGTTGGACTTAACCTGTTCGAGCTGAAGTCTAGGGTTGGACTTAACCCTTTCGTGCTGAAGTCTAGGACTTAACCCGTTCCTGCTGAAGTTTGGATTTGGACTTAACCCGTTCCTGCTGAAGTCTAGAATTGGACTTAACCCTTTCAAGCAGAAGTCTTGAATATAGTCAACCCGTTCCTGTTGAAGTTTGGATTTTGGACTTAACCCTTTCGAGCTGAAGTCTAGAGTTGGACTTAGCCCGTTCGAATTGAAGATTGAAACAGAAGTCAACATGCCGATGACCAGATCACAGGACAGGAAGGCCGAGGCGTGGACAGTAGGCATGGATAACCCAACAGGCCTACGTCATCAACTGCCCCCACGCTCGCCTACGACGACCGAAGGGACGGGACAGTCTGCACCTACGTCACATATAGGTGACGACCCGCTCACACAGAGACTTACAGGAGATATAGATGATAAGGAACAAACAGATCGCCCCAGCACATGCAGGAAGGCACCCAGGAGGGAAGGATCTTCAGATAGAACACTGAAGCCTTCTGATAGAATACAAGGGATTCAAGATAAGACCTTTGATAGAGGCACTACCATGGCTACCCGGGGGGACGCCCGTAACGTCCAAAGCAGACCGCCGTCGACCAGGACGACCCGGTCACAAAAGAAAATTTCGAGGGCACGTGAAGACTTATTGAAGATTAAGTTGGAACTTGCCAAGTTAGCACTTCAAAAGGCAGAAGAAGAAGTTTCTGAAGCCGAATATATGGATGACAGAGACTCTAATGAAGAGTACGTGCGTTCTTGGCTGGAAGAGGCACCAGAACCTGAGCCACTGAGGGAGGATGACGCCGCCGAAGGGGACAAGACGAATAAGCCCCCGCCTGCGACTGTCGACGTTATAGCGGACTCCCAGACGCACGATCCTACAGCAAAAGAAGTGAAGGCTAACACAGAGCCGTCAAGGCAAATAGAAGCGAAAGACTCACTCCGTCCCTAACGGAGCTGACATCCGCTATAGCGTCGCTAGCCGACAGGAAAATCGAGCCATGGACGCCCAACCCTTCGGCGTCGAAGGCTGTCATGACTCTACCGAACTTTGGTGGAGCTCATACCGAATGGCTATCTTTTCGAGCCATATATGAGGCAACTCGTGCCTACTTCAGCGACATAGAAAACACGGCAAGACTCAGAAGGAGCTTGCGTGGTCGCGCACTGGAGACAGTGAGCTCAGAACTCATCGGGAACGCAAAACCGGATGAGATCATGAGAGAATTGGAGCTACAATACGGACGTCCTGATTCAATCGCTCAGGCCGAGACAGATCGACTTAGAGGGCTGCCACGATGCAGCGAGTCGCCCAAGGACATCTGTACCTTTGCAAGTCGGGTTAGAAGCGGAGTGGTCACCCTGCGTGCACTCAAGAAGGATCATTACCTGATCAATGCTGAATTAATGCGATTATTAACCGAAAAGCTGCCCAATTCTCTACGTGTACAGTGGTACAGAACGTTCACGGAAAAGTATCAGTCGCTGCCAGACTTATCACTCTTCAGCGACTTTATAACGGAACAAGCTCACTTCTGCAGTGCATTCGCCCCGCCTGAGGCCATCAAGGAGACAGACACTCTGGTGGGGAAACGTGTCATACAACGGACACACATAGCTACCGACAAGCCGGTAAACAAATGTCGAGTCTGCGACAAGGAAGGTCACTACTCGTCTGACTGCCCCAGGTTCAGAGACGCAGCAAGTGACAAGAAATGGGAGCTAGCCAAGAAACATAGCTTGTGCTATCGCTGCCTGAGATTTCGTCGGGAAGGCCACACATGTACCAAGAGGAAGTGTGGCCTCAAGGGATGTACAGCCACGCACCATCGACTTCTTCATTTTAGTAAGAAGCCTCAGACAGAAAGGTCTAAGAAAACCACTGCTCCAGAGGATCAGAAGAAGGAACCTAACGAAACGGTGGCTAGTTCGCGAACTAGTTCGAGTCATGCTTTCCTGAAAATGATACCGGTTCGAGTCATTGGACCGGCGGGAGAGGCAGACACTTATGCACTCCTTGACGACGGATCTACCGTTTCGCTGATAGATGAAGCCATCGCCCAGCGAGTGGGAGCAGTGGGACCTATAGACCCACTGAAGATCGGTGCCATTGGTGACACCATGATCGACACTCCCTCATCGAGACGAATAACAGTCGTTCTCAATAGTAAACAGAAAAATAGGGTGCCCTTCAAGGCGCGCACCATTCCGAAGCTCAACCTGTCACCACAGGCAGTCAGTCGAGAAGATGTAGCACGATGCAGACACCTTCAAGACCTGACGTCGCAGCTTACTTACCCCACTGGAGTGCCAAAGATCATCGTCGGCCAAGATAACTGGCACCTGTTATTGGCCAGCGAGATCCGTAGAGGTCCGAGAAACCAACCCATTGCGTCGTTAACAACAATGGGTTGGACATTACACGGCGTGCACACCAGAACACTGGGACAGCAGGTGCATTATGTCGACAGATATCAGACTGTTGACAACAAGCAAGATGCGGATCTGAACGAGCAGCTCCGTGAATTCTTCGCTATCGAACCATTGGTCATCAATCCAGGACGACCAGCTTCTGACCCAGAGAAGAAGGCAGAAGAGATCCTGAACCGTCACACAAGACAGTTAGGAAACGGGCACATAGAAACCGCCAAGCACTGGCGAGAAGAAAAAATAGACGTGCCCGATAGTAATGAGAAAGCTCTCAAAAGGCTTGTCTCTATAGAGAAGAAGCCGGGTAGGAAACCGGATCTTCAAGATAGACGTACAGAACAGACGAACTCCCTTACAGAAAAGGGATACGCTGAAAAGGCGACTGCATCAAGCATCGCAACTGTGGTGAATAATAGTCACCAACGGGCGAAGTTTAAACCAAGAAAATGGGTATCAAACAATTCGCAAAGGATGGAAAATATAGATCCGTCACAGACACATTCAAAGGTCGTGAATACCGCCATCACACGGCGTTTTCACCGACCAAAATATAGGCAGCAAATAGAAAACAGAGATCCTTTACAGATCAAAGCAGAGGTTGTGAATACCGCCATCACACGGCGTTTTCACCGACCAAGACATCGACAGCAAGAAGATGTACCGTCGGTCACAAATCCTGGCCGACATGTTCTGGCGCCGCTGGGTGCGAGAGTACCTGCCGGAGCTCCAAAACCGGCGGGAGCCCCACAGCAGCGGGCCTGGCCTGCAGGTGGGCGACCCCGTCCTCATAGCCGACGGCCAACTGCCTCGCAACACGTGGCCGCGAGGCCGCATCGAGGCCATCTACCCTGGCCCTGATGGTGAAGTCCGGACCGCTGAGGTGCGCACCACTGGCGGCACTCTAAAGCGTCCGGTGAAGAAGCTCATACCGCTACCTAAATGAGCGTAGCAGAGTTCCAGCGGCGAGAGCTGAGCGACGTGTCGCAGAGCGTCGTGGCTACGAGCGCTGCCGACGGTCGTCGCTCACCGGCGTGATGCAGCGCCGCGCCGACGTCGCTACGTGTCGTCACTGCACTGCACGGCGGGAGAGATGTTCGCGACGAAGCGACACATAGCTTATAGTCTATATACTTGCCTATATACCGTTAAAATACTTAAGTTATTTAAGTAAGCAATGTATGTAATAGCATAGGTAAATAAAGAATTTAATTCTTTTCGATTAGGGGTCCCCTAAAAAGCGGGAGCGCAAGTAGCGCCGGGTGCGACATCTTCACGCACCAATGTGTGTTATTTACCTTTACATACACTACACTGTTAGGAAACACAATCTAGGTGTTCTAACTTGGATGCCCTAAGGCTATGACTGAAAAATGATATCTAACAACAGTACATAGCCAGGGACTATAGAGTATCACCCTGAAACACTAGATACATACACATTTCGCTCAAGTAAGTGGTAAGATGAACTCGTTATAAGCAATTCAGCACTTCTAGGTAACCTAGATATCTGCCTAGGACATGTAAACAGATAGTACTCATAGTTCTAGTACATAAAGGCCACTTGCTTGGGATAATGTGTCTGTATACATAGAACACAAGGGTTTTCGAGCGCTTGTCGGCGGCCCGCCCGCCTTCAGGTACCTTCTGAGCCTGAAGGAATATAGATTTGCTTACTGAAGCAATACCATCGGGGACTGGCAGGCAGGCGCTCGGATTCTCCCATAGGCCCCAGGTCCTCTGACCTTCGGGCATATCATAAAACCTGTTTCTTTCCCTGGGTCTGGCAAATATTTCCCTTTTCGGCCGCTTCCCGGCACCAAAACCACCAGAAGGGCTGGTGGTATACCCTAGTTACACACACCATTCGATTCCTTGTTTCATGGCCTCCCTAATCACACTTTTGTAAGGAGCCCAGCTCTGGTGACCAGGGAGATAACCACCGAAATATATTGCCCGGCCCCGGGACATTCTCATTTTCGGACACTTCAGGGTGAATACTGACTCGAGGGTTGAACCCACGCCCACCAGAGTGGCACCATAGGGTGGCCTGTCGTGATGGCCACCGATTAATGCCTGGTGGTCGTGGATTCCACGGGTACCTTGAGTACAAACTAACTTTATGTTAGAAAATAGCATCTTTCACTACTCACGCACACTTACAGGCACCTACACGCCTGAAGGTTATAGATATAGCTATAGAAACGCTGGATTCCTATAGCTTAGGGAAAGGGCTTTCGAACCCCCGCGATGAAAGTAGTGGAAAAATGTATACTTTAGCCTGTAATAGCTATAAGTTCGAAAAACCAGCAGAATTTCCCTTCATCACTCGTTCTTCCTAGCAGAACTCCTCGGAGGAGATAGTTAGGGACCTGGACCAAGGTCCGTTGGATGGGCCATTTCAAGACGCTTCCAACCATATAGGTCATGCCATGGTCATGACATCGGGAAGGGAGGTTCTGCTGATTTATAGCATAAGTTTATAATAAAAAAATCGGTAAATAAAAAACTTGTGCGACTAAAAAATCAGGGTCCTCGTGACGGTAAAGTTTGGTAGTACGATAGTGCGCATGCGCATCGAGCAATTCGGTAGCCAAATTTGTATTAGAAGAATCCACGCAACTTTATGTCACGAAGACCCTGTGAAAACATCGCAAAACACTAAGAAGAATAAAGTCTTTTATTTCCTGGACATCATATCTTCACCCGTGAACATCTGGCAGACCTCAAGCAGCTCACAGAGGCGAGAATTCTTGATGACAACTGAACTATAGGTGCAAGGGTGTCAACGCGCTGGTGCTGGAGCCTTACAACCTCCAGAAGCCCTATTCTCCGCCAGCGATCACGTCCACCCCGTACAGGCTCTGTCGTGTTCAAAATATTTAAAGATTTTTCTAATAATAGTCTAATAGTAGTTCACCGAATTTTCTTTTACGAAAAAAGTAATGGAAAGCAAATGAAAGCAATTGTAATTTCCCCTATCTACCAAAATAAATTATTTTATTTACAATACGCTAGTTTTTGCCAGCGACTACGCCCACGTTAAAGTCGAAAATATCAATGTACTATCCGAATAAAAAGTTGATAGACTCTTGCGTAGTACGTATATTCTATTCTAGGTATCTTAATATCAATCTGCCTAGCCTTTTCCCAACTACATTGGGGTCGGCTTCCAGTCTTACCGGATTCAGCTGAGTACCAGTGTTTTACATGGAGCGACTGCCTATCTGACCTCCACAACCCAGTAACTGGGTAACACGGTACCCCTTGGCAAGACTGGTGTCAGATCTCAGGCTTCTGATTACCCGTAAAGACTGTCAAAGATCTTCAAATGACAGCCGGGACCAACGGCTTAACGTGCTTTCCGAGGCACGGAGGAAGCCCGGTATGTTGAAATGGTCACCCAAACACGGACCAACCTCCCCACGGAACGGATTCTCATCAGCCCAGCCCTAGTGTAAAAGATCTCGGTCTACTCGACGCTTGGCTGGCATAGTCAGGTTTCTAGTGTCATTCAAAGAGTCAACGGGACCTTATTGCGTTGCCTGTATCATCTGAGAGACTTTTTGCATGCAAAAACGAAGACTATTGGGTATTCCTGGACAAGCTTGATAGGCTCATATTCAACCTAAGGAAATATGACCATGTATCAAGCTGCAGATCTGAGCTTAAATGGATGCCCGTTCGGCAGAGGCGAAATGCGCGCTTTTCTCTACTCAACTCTCCCATCCCACCTACTTATCTCATACAAATGTCGTAGTGGCCGGGTGGCTAAGACCTCGCCTCCCGTGCTTGAGGTCGTGGGTTCAAATCCGGGCAAGTACCAATGTGACTTTATCAAATTCATAATATTGTACTTTCTAAGTTTATCTTGGACATCACAGGCAACGGTGAAGGAAAACATGGTTTAAGTAAGTTAATGTAAGTCTGAAATAGCCAAGTCAGAAGCCTGTGGGGTTACCAGAGGTGGCTTAATTATCTCTGACACCAGAGATGGCCACATTCTCACAAGAAAAAGAAGGAAAGATCTCATACATACCTCACTTTCAATATCTGTCTACTTCACCCGCTATAAATCTGCGTTCGTCTAACAATCTTCTCTTGCTTTGTCAGTCTCATACTTTTGATTTTATTCATTCTTTCTTTCATATTCAATGCATTCTTCTCTGGAATGCGCTTCCTCTCGATATCAGGACGGCCACCAGTCAATATGCATTTAAGCGGAAGCTGCGGCATAATTTCTACGCCTATAGCTGACTCATCTCAATAAAACGCCTTTATATTACTATATATATATATATATAAGTATTCATTTGCCGTTTGGGGTTGATACTCTTGGTCCGTGGGGTCCGAGTGCTCACGCTTTGTTTAAAGATCTTTCCAAACGCTTAGTTGACACTTCGCGTGACCCAAGGGCTGGCTTTTACCTCGGTCAGAGATTAAGCATTGCCATACAACGTGCCAATGCTGCCAGTCTTATGGGCAACGATTTACCAGTGGACAACGATGTGGAGGAGTTTTTCGACGCCATATTTTAGATTAGGTAAGTGAGTAGTTTTTGGCTTAAGTGTTTATGTTTGTAGTCTTAGTTAACTAAGTATTTTATACACTGTATATACTTGTATCTTTGTTAATAAATTACACCTTTTTATTTTCTCTAGATTTAGATTTTGATCAATAAATTAATTTTAAATATTCAGTATTCATTATAGTAAATTTATTACGTTTATTTTAACTACACCTTTATATTTTTATGCACCTGCCATGTTACCTCTCCACCACCCTTGATTTACTGGTAGGTAGGGAATGCCTCAGGCATTAAGTCCGCCTATGTACCTGTATTTTTCTTTAAGTTTTAATAAATAAATTTATATTATCATAATTCAGGTCATGGTCTACCCGCCTTTCCCCGGTCAACTGTTTAACCAAATATCCAATCATACGGACTTTCATATTTGTAATATTAGTAGAATAATTTACGTTGATATAAGTGGAGGTATAATTTCATTATCAGCCTCCCATTTTTTTTTCTTTAGCTTTGAGAAATGCTCATGCATACTGCGCTTCCACGGGGAGATAGCGCTGTTATGTAGCACTCCAACCCTTTAAAACTCCACGGTGTCCTCCTGTGCCGCTTATGTCGGGAACACGGGCACGCGTTAGCACTCACCGCGAGCCCGCCGCGGCTGGGCAGGCTCTGGAGAGTACTCTCCATCACCGGCGCACCTGAACACATTGCACGCCGTGACCACCTCAGAGAACAAACCAACACATGGGTGCCAGAGGACCCCGTGTATGGCACCCTTGGTTCCCCTGTTGTTCCATGTTATTTGGGGTCGGCGCAACACGTTTTCTTCTTCCATACCAACCCGTCAACGCTATCACTAACTCCCTTTTCTTCATATCACTCCTCACAATATCTTTCGTCCATATTTAACTTTAATATTTCACAAAAATGTATCAATGATAATCGAAAGTCGTCGGAATGTCACCATCTGTGTCCTTGACCTATCTTTTCCAACGTATAGTTTTGGCAGCCACAATCACAACTCACAAGACGACACACATCACTGATAGCGATGCCTGGCAAGTAATTGTACCATCTCGAGTTGTTTACAGCAGTACACTATAGTGCGTCGACCGCATACTACACGTCTTGCGCATTTTTTTTAAATAAAAAAATAGTAAATAACGTGAAACTGCATCGTGTAAGAGAAAACCGGTTTTCATTCGTGCACCGTTAACTGAGAAAAAGGTAAGTTACGGTTGTTGCATTTTTTTCTCGTTTTGTTTTAATCGTTTTTTGTCGATGGTTGACGTTTAAATGAGGAAGACTTTCCTCGAGTTTAATTATGGAACGTGCATAGAATATGACGCAAGGTTATCGTAAGAAGCCAGACAGTGATAGAAATGCTACATATATTAATAATCTTGGATGTGATAGTGTTTTCAAAATAAACAACGTTATCACTTTTACTAGGCTAATAGATTTCTATTGTGTTAATTAGAAAACAAGAATAATTGTGCATTTATTACTATTTTCCGCTTCTTACTCGTACAAGCAAACATTTTAAATGCTATACAAACTCTCACAAAAGAAAAAAAACAACTGACAAAACCGCGGCATGTTTTTGTTGCGGCTTGTCAGTGTCACTTGCCGTTTGCTCAACTGTCAGGCTAGATGTCAAGTCAATAGTGAACTACCCTAAAATAATATATTGTGTTTGCTTATATACTTGAATGTAATCAATAACACTATCATGGCAATACTTCCGTATTGCAACAAATATAAACAATTACTAATAATATTAATCATTTAGATATTAAATGTGAAGTTGGTGTTTATTTGCTTTATTCTGTCGAAGAAGCAACAAGTTCGTGAATTATTTAAAACTTTTCCATTCCGTAAATAGATCTATGCAGTCTCATAGATCTATTTACGGAATGGAAAAGTTTTGGAATGTAATAAATAATAATGGAATAGATGTTTTACGTCAAAATCTAAATAAAATTGATGCGGAATGTCATTGCGTTTGCAATTTGAAATACCTTCTTTTTCTTTTAAATGTTTTTTTCTTTAATTGCGTTTTTAATTACTTATGATTAACTTAATGTAACTTTTACATTACAAACAAAATACTTTTTATAATTTCTTATTTAATTGATTAAAATTATAAACTTATGGTTAGTCGGTAATCTTAACATATGGACACATTTTCATGATCCAACTACATACATTTATTTTATGTACTTTGATTATTTCATATAGCATTATACATATTATTTCAAAACTTTCCCAAAAGGAGACGGTATCACTAATTGACCCAGAAATTGGTCCATTACTTGAATACGACGGTACCTAAATATCTTAGTGGTCAACCTGTTAATTAAATTAGGATATAATACTATTTCTTATAAACAAGTAAATTAACTTTGGTCTAAAATAAAGAATTGCAAATGCATTGTGTAGGTACTCAGTTGCTGGTTGCTGGTTAGAGCAAATAATAAATAAACCAAATCGTCAGTAGGTAGATACTGACTAATAAAATTATTTTAATTACCACAGATTCAATAAATAAATGTACAAACAATACATAATTAACTGACAGAAACATAGATAACAAGGAATATATGGTCACGGCTTTTTCCACTACACTAGTAGACTTTCGAAAAACAACCCAATACTTATCAATATAGGGCTCAATTTCCTTTGTTATCAAGGATAGCTGTACCACCCTCAGTTGCAACAGGAACTAACAGTTCTTCTATACTCTACTGAGGTTTAATAATGATGGATCACTTCCCATCTTCAACTACCCAACCATTAGATAAAATACTCCTTGACCCATTGTTTGACAAATAAATATTTTTTTAGGATAGGAGTAACCATGTAACTGATGCCGTAGAATTTTTAACGTATATTTAAGTAGATATATGAATGTGTGAGCACTTACTGGTATTCAATAAATAGAAATAAGTATTTGCGCCTCTGTCTTTCTATTCGGGCAATTATTTCATCTCGCATGTGGTTGGTCGATTGATGACAGTCAAACCCTTTACCTTGACGAAATAACTTGCGCAATTAGGCTGCAGGGATTCCTGCTATCTCTCCACACAATTTCTTTCACCATCAGTCAATATTCAATAGTGTTTAAACACGGATCATTGTACTAATACCTTAGAAAGATATATTACCTAATACTTAGTAGGTTTTTTAACAGGTATTTTTAAATACCCATAGTGCTACTAATCCATCATGCGGAAATTAGGTTACCAATAGGTCGTATGATAAACTGCGCCGTCGACGGTTGGCAACGCAAAGACGTCAAACTGGTCACACGGAGACATTATGGAACTGGTTTCAAATACCTAGTCCTTGTAAGATGAACACTGGTAGTTAGTAACTGGGCAACTTTAGAATTTAACAAGCTTTTATATTATTCTATGGCGTGGCGCCAGTGACAGAAAAGTTGAAATTAAACCGTTTGTCTTGGTATGGTCATGTGATGAGGAGGGATGAAACGCATGTTACTATAAGAGTTATGAATATAAATGTGGATGGAGAGGGAGGGGACGGCCAAAGAAAAGATGGATGGACTGTGTGAGGAGTGATATGAAAGAAAAGGGAGGAGGCGGTATGGAAGAAGAAAACATGTTGCGCCGACCCCAAGATATGGGATAAGGGCAGGAAGATGATGATTATATTAACTTTATTATTCCGAGGGAACATTAATCCCTTCACTGCCTGAAACGTGGATCCACGCGAGACACAATTACTTTTTATTTGTTTCGGTAATTACGGCATTCAACCGGTTAACTATACCGGGATGAAAAGTATCAGATCCATGTGCAAGTTTCATCCAAATCCATTTAGCCGTAAAAGCGTGAAAAGGTAACAAACAAACAAACTCACATTCTCTTTTACAATATTAGTAAGGAGTACAAGTATCTACTAATGTGACAGCAGTAAGAAGCTAGTTCGCGTACGAATACACACTTTTAACAAATTTGTAGCGCAATAAATTATTGAGGACGAAAACGAGTGCGTGAAATTTTATAAACAGACCTTTGGGAGTCTGGATATCATGAAAAAACGACTGAGTGTTTCTGTTCAAAATAAAATTATTTACATTGTTGAACTACTAATCTATCCCTGTATGGTGACCGTTTTGCAAATTTCCTTATTCTTATGGTATTTATTTGCGCTCAAAGATGCGTTAAAATTAGTGTTAAAATATGGAAGTTTCGACGGTCATAACTTTCAAATATATATTTTTTTACTTTTTTGTTTCCATACAGGGGTGGAATGGAAAATGATTAAGGACGAAAACGAGCGCGCGAAATTTTATAAACAGACCTTTGGGAGTCTGGATATCATGAAAAAACCGGCCAAGTGCGAGTCGGACTCGCGCACGAAGCGTTCCGTAGCATTATCGCAAAAAAACGGCAAAAGAATCACGTTTGTTGTATGGGAGCCCTACTTAAATATTTATTTTATCCAGTTTTTAGTATTTGTTGTTATAGCGGCAACAGAAATACATCATCTCTGAAAATTTCAACTGTGTAGCTATCACGGTTATTGAGATACAGCCTGGTGACAGACAGACAGACGGACCGCGAAGTCTCAGTAATAGGGTCCCGTTTTTACCCTTTGGGTACGGAACCCTAAAAACGACTGAGTGTTTCTGTTCAAAATAAAATTATTTGCATTGTTGAACTACTAATCTATCCCTGTATGGTGACTGTTTTGCAAATTTCTTTCTTCTTATGGTATTTAATTGCTTGTTAAAATTACTGTTGAAATATGAAAATTTCGACGGTCATAACTTTCAAATATTTATTTATTTATTTATTTATTATATTCTTTATTGTACACCACAAAAATATATACACAGGACAAAAAACATAAAAGCAAGTGTAAGTACAATGGGCGGTCTTATCGCACAGGGCAATTTCTTACAGGCAACCTTTTTTTCAAATATATATTTTTTTACTTTTTGTTTCCATACAGGGGTAGATAATGATACAAATTGATATAATTTTTTTTATTTTGAGTCTACACCGTCAAACAGTGGAGTAATCGCCAGACTACGTTTGTATGGAATAATGATCGACTAGATCAACCTTAAGAGGAAGAGAGCTCCGAGTCTCCGACTGAATTTCCTTGGCAAAAAGTCATAATTCGAGTTTTGGCTCTCGTCTATTTCCTCCTCCAGTATTGGTCAGATTTAAAAGATTAACTCCATAAATTGGATAAAAAAGATACCTATATGTTGTGCTTCTATGTTTTTAACCCCCGACGGAAAAAGAGGAGAGTTACCGCGCCCCTGGCACAAGCGACTGAAGGAACACGGGTGGGTTTTAGTCAGTAAAAGTCTGACACGCCCTCCCGCCTCACCCAGAGCGGGAGAAGTCATTTGGTGATTTCCCACTCAAAATAAAAATTGATTCCGTACCCAAGAAAAAATTTACCAGGTTAGTTTATTTAGCTGTTCCCCCGCGGCTTCGCTCCCGTGGACCACCCCATAGGACCCGTTTTCGGGATTTAAAAAATAATGTAGCTTTTTATAGGTGAAAGAATTTTTTAAATCTGTTCAGTAGTTTCGGAGCCTATTCGATAGAAAAAAACAAAAAAAAAAACCCATAAAAAAAAAAAAACTAGTAATTTCTTCCTGTATCGTGGGTGCGTTTACAAACATATAAACTCACATACAAAACACCCAGAGCCAGAACAACTATCTGTAGGGCATACAATTATTAGATCCGTGCGGGCATCGAACCCGCGACACAGCGCAGCAGTCAATCACTCAACCACTGCGCCAACCGTGCGCCCCTTTATAATGTTAGTATAGATTGGTATTTGTTAGTAAAACAACGTACTTAATAATATATATTATCGCTGGACAGAGAGACAGGCACGTGAGTGACATCAATAGGGCTCCGTTTGGACCCTTCGGGTACGGAACCCTAAAACAGCTCAATCGAATGTCGGGAAATGCTACTAAATTTAACTTGCAAGCTTTATTTACACACTGTCACCGGCACAGGTAAAACTAAATAAAAGCTTGTTAAAAGGGAAATACTGCAAATTAATTTGGAGACCTTTTCTCGACACAAATATTTGCAAAGTCATTCTTTAATTAAAAATGTTTTTATGTTTATAAGTAGGGTATTTTTAGTCCGGTCGATGTGGCGGCGCTTGGGGTAGGGTAGGCCTATGTTCAGCAGTGGACGTCTGTCGGCTGAAATTATGAATGCTGAATGTAGGTAGCTTCTGCTAGAGAACCCAATAGCTCCTATTTCATGGTCTCGTGTCTCGCTTAGAGACACCGTAAGTGAGACACACACGTTTTGTGATTACCAGAATACTTCCTGAAAATCAGTCAGCACAATTTCTATCAAAAATAAAACATTAGTTACAGCTATATTTATGATAGTCCACCAATGGCCTTATAAGAGCCAAAATTTAAAATCGAGTTTTTTAAAACTGTGGTAAAATTGTCGATCCGATTTCGAAAATTCTGCTAATTTCGACTTTCTGTTGACTATGGTTTCCTTTTTAGGGTTCCGTACCCAAAACGGGACCCTATTACTGAGACTTCGCTGTCCGTCTGTCTGTCTGTCTGTCTGTCTGTCACCAGGCTGTATCTCATGAACCGTGATAGTTAGACAGTTGAAATTTTCACAGATGATGTATTCCTGTTGCCGCTATAACAACAAATACTAAAAACAGTATAAAATTAATATTTAAGGGGGGCTCCCATACAACAAACGTGATATTTTTGCCGTTTTGTGCTCGATATTAATAACGGCAACAGGTAGACGCTTGAAATAATCACAGAATATTTAGTTGGATATTCTCTTCAAAAAATAATAATTATTAAATTAAAATAAAATAAATTAAGGGGGGCTCCCATACAACAAACGTGATTTTTTTGCAGTGTTTTGCGATAATGGTACGGAACCCTTCGTGTGCGAGTCCGACTCGCACTTGGCCGGTTTTTTTGTTTAATTAACTGTAAGTCCTCTCTGTACTAAAATAAATAAAAAATACTTTTTAATTTTTATCCAGGCATAATCACGGTGCACGTGGAATCTCTTCTTATTCGTTGTCTTCATTTCTGAAGGTCGTGCCCGTCTTGGAACGCTTTGACGGAGACACTGACGAGCTGCTTTCACGCCACTCTGTCTTCTGCTCTTCTCAGGGCAGTGGTCACCGTTAGTCCTGTAATCGCTCCTATCTGGTCTGACTAACGACTACGTGAACGTCCACGCGGTCTTTTACCATCTTCCTTTCCACCACAACCAGTTTTCCGAGGTTGTCTGGCTGTCTCCGAGCGATATGAACAAAGTAACTCAGTACTCTCTGGTAGCATATCGTGGAGAGACTGGATTTGATGTTTGAATGGACTTATTAGTGCGCTTTGCTGTCCATGGTACGCGCAACATCCTTCTCCAGCACCACATCACAAAGACCTCGTTCCTTTTTCGATCCACAGAGCGGATTTCCCAGGATTCGGAGCCGTACAGAAATATCGAGAATACCAAGGTCATGTGGAAATAGGCAACGTTAGTAACGCCGTGGGAAAAGGCCCCGAACTGCACGGTTGCTGATGTGGCACAGGCCACAGGGGCAAAGTCGCGGAAAAAAACCTAGTTAGTCAACAAGGCGAGCCTCCCAGCGCCCGAGAGCGATCTCCACTCGTTATCAGCATAACAGCATGATGTAATTGAGCCGAGAAGCCGCACATATTGATAAGACTGGCCGTTGTGACGTCGCAATGTGTTGACAACGTTGCAGCGACGAATAGGGGACGTATTGATTGCGGCTAGAGTTTGTACAAGTATTGTAATGTTGCGTAAGATTTTTCTGAATGTCGCTTAGCCAAAAACGGAATTAATTACGACATCGTCTATTCTTTTATTTCTATTCTTTATTTTTATAAAGCAAGCAAAGCCTATGACGAGTATTGCTAATGTCTAAAGTTAATTGGAAAACAAAAGTGTGTATGTTGTTTTTCAATTCAATTTCTACAAACAATTTTCTGTCAATGTCTGTGGCAGGTTAGAAGTCAGAAGCTTAAAAGTCTGATAGCAGTCTTACCAAGGACCAGTATTGTGTTACCCAGCAACAAGAACACTTATTTAAGTATAAAAATCTCGACATTGTTTTGCGATTGCTTAGAGCATTCTATATTCAATAAATTATGTAAAGAGAATTTGAATAAAGAATCCGCAAACTAATCAGTTGCTAAGCAGTTCAGAGATTTTTATAAATAAGGCCCTTTGTGAAAAAGGTTACATAACAATAATCCATAATAAGATTTTGGCTCCCCTGGGTCTAGGAAAACTGGCTGCCTATACCTTGACTGTTTTAATTGGTTAAGTTTTTTTTCAACACACTTGCTCATAAAGTGGCTCTAATTTCACCGCAATTAGGCACATAATGACACCTGTAATTAAACTGTGACTTTTTCATTGCTATTATTCACAAGTGAGTTATAGTTTTTTTTTTTTAATTTAATTGATTGAGTTGCTTTGTTCTTAAAAAAGTTTCGATACAAAAAAGATCGTGCTCAATAGTACAATTCAATACAAATTGATCATTTCATGCAACTTCGTATTTAATAGATAATTTCAACTTGTACGTGTTTAATAAATAAAACTTTCACTCAAATATAACTATTGTTTTCTCTGTAATAAAGAAAACTTGAAATTCCCCATTTTGCACGTGGCTAAAACGCTATCCGCGAAAAGCTAAAAAAAATAAATCTCATTATTTTAGTCTATGGCCGATCGCCATTGTTAGATGCGCGCGCATAGGAAAACTGATGAATTTTTCCCGCCATTGCGAAAAATTTTTCAAAGCTCATTTTCACTGTTGAAATTACAGTTATTTTAGTATTATTTTCTTCACACGTGTGTATTGATGATTACCGTCCTTAAAACCCTCACCTAACGGCTCGGGTCTCAATGGCGCCTCAGCGGTAATCACCAACATTACACACTTTTACCATAATGTACTATTCCTACCATAGCCAACCCACTCTTTATTACCTTTGTCTATGAAACCTTTTAAAAACATTCAAAGTACATTATCTACCGATGCATAACCCGTGTGTTGGTACCCTCAGGGGTACCATATCATCAGCGTAGAAGTGCCAGCCTAGAGGTGGCTGAGTGCTTTTGCAGTCCTCTTAGGACATCGGGAGCTCGTATATTTTCCAATATTAGATGATGAAGTGAAAAACCTAGAAAATCCGTAGATTTTTCATACAGTAGGTAGAAAAAAAAAGTGGAATTTCTTGTTTCTTATTTATTTATTTTCGGGTCACTTTTATTTGTTTAGTGTTGGGAAAACTACGGTGGTTTTGGTCTTACGAAGGTAAAGAAAAGTTTTTGTATCACGCGTAGAGTAGGTAGAAATGACGTAAAGTTATATCATTATGCTCTTTTATTCCAATTTATTTGTGCAATATGTCACCATACTTCTCTTATAGCCGTCAAAACAAAAAAAAACAAAAACGTCAACTTTTTACTTCCATTTTATGGTTCCGTATCCAAAAGGTAAAAACGGGACCCTATTACTAAGCCTCCGCGGTCCGTCTGTCTGTATGTCCGTCAGTCACCAGGCTGTATCTCATGAACTATGATAGCTAGGCAGTTGAAATTTTCACAGATGATGTATTTCTGTTGCCGCTATAACAACAAATACTAAAAGCAGAATAAAATAAATATTTAAGTGGGGCTCCCATACAACAAACGTGATTTTTTTGCCGTTTTTTGCGATAGTGGTACGGAACCCTTTTTGCGCCAGTCAGACTCGCACTTGTCCAATTTTTTCTCTTCTTTTTAGTTGTTTGAGTGTGCGTAAGGGACGGATGTTTACTAAGACATATACATTTGTCCCTTACACACACTCAAAATAATCTTACTCTAAGAGCTTATAGTCACACCCCTGTTGTATTTTTTTGTAAAAAAGTTTTTATTGTTCCCTTTTTAGTTTTGATACATATTGAGCAAGTTCTATAGTAAGGTACCTGCAGCCTATGTGATTGGTCGCTTGATGGCGGTCAACCCATGTGCCTTGCCCAATTCACTTGCGCAATTAGGCTGCAGCAGGTCTACCTATAATGCCCAAAGTTTTGCCAGAATATATTACCCGAATAACGATAGCCGTTGAACACAACCGGTGAAATAAGAGTGTACCAGCCTATCAGGGTGAACTGTTACATCTGCATACCCCTTTAGAGCCGGCGCTCTTATGATATGAAATGGCGTAAACAATAAACAGACATGCGATTGCAGCAATCCCGAGAGATTTGCCGTTGTTTATTGAAGAATTCTGAATATACACAAAAACAAACAAACAAACACAGCCATAGAACCTCCTTCCTTTTGGAAAGTCGATTCAAAACAAAAAAATTGCTGCTGAGCATTACGAAAAGGTCAATTAAGTCCCTGAAAATTATAAACAGTTATTGAGTATAAAAGTAAGTACATATTATATTATCTACACATAAATTGTTATTTATAAATGTGCCGTTGGGTTTAAAAATAAATCGCAAATATTCCATGAACGCTAGCTGATAAGTAAATGCGAGAAAAACTAATTAAGTACGTACTCCTTGACTTTATAATTTTATCAGTTTGTTTAAATCCGGGTGAGATGGTATATTGTCTACTTACTAATTTGATTGCTAATTATTATAATTGACAATTACTAGAAACTATCTAGATCCGTTGTTTGTAAACAAATACATATTTTATGTACTTACTTTAAAGTTTGAATCATCAATGTCAATATGCAATAAATATTTTGATGTTCATTTGTTTTTTAATTGCGCTGAAAACATGGCTAATTAGGTAGATAGATTTCAAAACATCGTGAGGAAAAAAAATGATGATGAAACCGGCATGTCCTATAACCTAAGATTCCACTTCTACCAACCCGCACTGGGCCCGCGTGGTAGACCAGCGTTGGGAATATTAAAGGCTTATAATTATGCTAGAGAAATTTGACTCCATAATAGCTATACCTAGCCTTATCCATTTTTTTTAATGTTGACTACTGTTAAGACGACGACTAACGCCAACGACCTTGAGGGAACAAAACGCGCACTCGTTTCACACCCGTGCGACCCAAATTTTAGTAGTTTTTTGTACTTTCCTTATTATTTTACGACTTTAAAAAAATCTTCAGATCAAAATGTAGATAATTAAATTGTCTTTGAGACGGTGTCGATTTCATTAAAATACGCCCAGCGGTTTTGGTGCGATTGACGTGTTTTTGTCCGTTTTAGACTAACTTTACAAATTAATTACACTATGTTATACGAATAAAACTCAAAATTTGCTCAGATCAAATTATAAAGAAAATGGTCTAATGTAACATATATTTTTTCGAAAAAATTACGGCGAGCTATTTAGACGTGATTCTCATTTTAAAATCAGCTACTCAAGGGAATCGGCGCCTTAATACTGGAGGCAAATAATCTATTTAAGGCACAGATATCCTTGAGTAGCTGATTTTAAAATGAGAATCACGTCTACACGGCCAGTCGTATTTTTTTGGAAAAAATATACTTATTTTACTTTAGACCATTTTCTTAATAATTTGATCTAAGCACATTTTGAGTTTTATTCGTATAACATAGTGTAATTAATTAGTAAAGTTATGTCTAAAACGGACAAAAACACGACAATCGCACCAAAACCGCTGGGCGTATTATAATGAAATCAACACCATCTCAAAGACAATTTAATTATCTACATTTTGATCTGAAGCTTTTTTTAAGTCGTAGAATAATAAGGAAAGTACAAAAAACTACTAAAATTTGGGTCGCGCGGGTGTGAAACGAGTGCGCGTTTTGTTCCCTCAAGGTCGTTGGCGTTAGTCGTCGTCTTAAGTAAATAACATAACAGACCATCTTCTTGAAGAATGATAGAATGAACGAATGAAGAATGAGTATATTAAAGGAAGTTTGAAAGTGGCACCAGTGATAGAAAAATTGAAAGGAAACCATTTGTCCTGGGTATGGTCAAGTGATGCGGAGGGATGAAACGCATATATAAGAGTTATGAATATAAACGATCTCTTGAGGAACCTCTTGTTTCTATATTCTATCTAAAACTACCTAACGTGTTAAGATAAAATTAATCCAACTAAACTCTAACACAATAGTTTTGTTTTGAGCCTGACTTTATAAACCAAGGCCAAAATAACATGATTTTTATCGTCCGAACTTGTCATCAAATACTTGAAGCATCAAGGTTTAAAAATACCTATATTTAGTTGTTTTTGATAACATTTCGCAAATGCGTAAATTTTAACTGAATGTATAAACAGCTGACTGATCTGACGTCGTAATGTACGATATTTCCATCTGAACACAAATAATATGAGACGAGGCGGAAGAAATATTTTTAAAACGTAATATTTTGATAAGATAGCACACTTGTTAAATATGGAGCGAACGCGGCAGGCAATTTCTATTCGTTTGTTATCAACGATTTTGAGGAAAACAAAACAATGTTTCATTCATGTGAAGTTAAAGAGTGAAGTCATAGTCTTTCATGGGTTCATCTTCATACACTTTGCCCTACCGATTTCACTTACGCAATTAGGCTACAGCCACTACAGGTCAGTGTTTTTATGATGAGATAGCGTTTTTTCTCCTTTAGAAGAACTGACTTAAAAGGGATGTCTCTTTCAACATCACTCAATCTACAACTGACACCGTATTAACTTATCTTACAAGAAAAATACGTTTAATTAAGTGTAGCTGTATAATATTCACAGCGGATCTTTGTGTCTCTGAAGTTGGCTCTGTCAACCATTGCGCAAGAAAGTTTTTCATCGAGAGTAAGCGAGATAGGATGATGCGACAAACGTAAGCGAGTGAAAGAGGCAGTTATACAATGCTATCTTCAATTTCAATATTGACACAAAAATAGCTGCTGCGCAGCGTCTTGCAGTCAATTCAGAGACACAAAGATCCGTTGTAAATTGTATAACAAAAGTGTGCTTTACAATACTTTTAGTTTAGTTTTATTTGGTATATTACTGATTTAGGGCTCGATCACACAGAACTGCCGTATTTCTAGGATCGTTTTAACGGATCCGTCGCTACTGGGTGTACAGGTACGCCCCGCATGGCATCGATCGGATAAAACGGATCAGTATTTTAATAATGTTGTGTGTGAACTCGCTCATACAACTACATATGCCATTTCCGAATAAAAACGTATACGATAAAGCGGACCTATAAAACGGACAGCAGTATATTTAGTCGAATCGGTATTTTTTACTGGATCTGGAATACTGTCAAGCGGACCTATGTGTGAACGAGCACACACCGACTACTTACCGAACAACACTATTTTATGCTAGTACTTATTAAATTATCTGTGATAGCGAACTAACTTTATACTAACAAAGAAAATAAAGTTAGTTCGCTGCCCTTTTACCATTCTGCCATGTGTCACTCAATCAATATTTTAACAGTAGACAGATAGCGAACCATATCCATACGCTACCCGCCCCGTTTTACGTTTCACTTTGTATCCGTCAGTTATTGTTCTACTGTCAAACAAAGGGAGGCTTCCTCCCAATAAAGGGATCAAGTTTGATACTGATGTCCGCCCACTGTACTTTGGTGAAAGCACAAAGTTAATTAGTAGATTGCAGGATTATCTAACACATGAATAGACATCTTTATCATACGTCATCATTCAAGTCTATCATACAGGGGTCAGGCAGGGGTGCAGCCACAGAATAATATTCCAAATTGAACTAATTTGACTCCAAAGTCGGTAATATTTATAACCCTCGAAGGAAAAAGTTGGCCCTATGTCTTTGTGACATCTGTAGCCAAGTTGACAATCTACAATCGATAACGCTACATATCCCATACATTTATTTATTTATTTATTATATACTTTATTGTACACCACAAAAATATGTACAGGACAAACATTCACAAAAACAAGTGTACAATGGGCGGTCTTATCACACAGGGCAATCTCTTACAGACAACCTTTGGATGGACTGTTCGATAGGAGAAGAATTTAGGGCTGTCAGTGTACAAAACTACATACTTAAATAATATTACTTAGACATAATAACATACAATACATACCTACAATATTATATAATATACTAATACATATCAAACAGAGAAAGGAGAAGAATAAAAATTACAGTGACAGGTAATGCTCTTTTACCATTTTCTTAAACGTTGGCAGTGTTTGAGCACGTCTTATTTCAATTGGCAATACATTCCACAACCGAGCCGCTTGAATCGTGAAAGATTCAAGCGGTTTTCTACAAAACGAATCAATGTATGGGAATGACACATCTGAACGTTAAGTCACGTGGTCAGACCAAACGAATAGAAGGCGTTAACGATTGTAGAAAGAGATTCGATACGAAACGTTTGTTATTGGCTAGGGGGCTGTGGAATTAACTCCGAAACAGATGGACCGATTGAGCTATAGTATTTACAACCACATGTCGCCAATTATATAATGCCTAAGTCCCATTTATTAGAGGACAAACCTATTGCCCTCAACTGCGCAGAAGTCCAGACTACGCTCTGCTTCTGAGAAATTACATATGGAAAAAAGTTAATTCAAAAATTCAAAAAACCCGACTGCTTAAAAAGTGAACTAAAAAGATGTAAACAAGAAGAAAATCATGCTGTGCAGTCGGAGGATACAAGTTCGCGAGCTGGCTGACCAAAACCAGATGTATCCTCCGACTGCACAGCATGATTTTCTTCTTGTTTACATCTTTTTAGTTCGCTTTTTATTGAATATATATATATATTTGAAATCAGCTCTTAAAGTCCTTTATTTTGATACCCCACTCGATAGGATTGGAAGAAAAAAAAAATTTGGTACCCCACAATATGGCGCCCCAAATCCGCCATTTTTCTTTTTTCCAATTTTAATATAGTCAGTGACACTCGCAGGGTTAAGACGAATCGATTGACGTAAGAACCATCAAAATCGGCCAACGCGTTTGGTCTCTAGAACGCCACATAGGAACAAACATACATACATACATACATACATACATATATACATACATACATACATACATAGACTGATAAACACATTACCCTCCTTCGGCAGTCGGGTAAAAACACTAGCTTTTTGCCGCTGCTTCGTTCCTATTCCAGATGAAGCTTGCATTTTTCCGGTAATACTAATAAACGGCGTGATGTAACTGAACATCATATTACCACAGATAATATAATAATAATCATCAGCGTTTTTAATGTTCCCACCACTGGGAATGGACCATAATCCACAACGCGGGCCTAGTGCGGCTTGGTGGATGTCACATGTATTCGAATTTTTGTTTCTAGGACATGCCGGTTTCCTCACGATGTTTTCCTTCACCGTTTTGAGAGCAGTGGTGATGAAATAATTTACACAAAGTAAAGCGCCTGCCTGGGCTCGAACCCACAACTTGTAAGTCGCGGCCGATACCACTACGCCACCACTGCACTCAAATAATACTAGCATAATATTAACAAGAGTAATTTTTTTTTGTATGTTCGTTTATGTGCCTAATCTCTGGCAGTAATACGATTTCAAAAATCTCTGACTGATAATATTACACTAGCTAAATACTATATATTTTCCTGAAAACAAGGGCTAGGCTAGTATTTTTACCCCGAAATAGTTAAGTCACTTTTGGACGAGGCCGCGGCAGCAAAGCCGCGGGAAAGAGCTAGGTTGGTAATAAAGTGTATTAAAATTAAAACAACCTTAACATTTAGAATGTTGGTGACCACTTGTGACATTTTTAATACGTAGAATTATTTCCCTGTTTAAGTTATTATAATAAATTCGTTTGGTATTTATTCAGAATCAGGTTATATTTATAGTCAACATCGTAAAACTCAGCCAAACTAGATTATTTCATCTTCGATGGAATGTTCTTGCTCTGAGGAAATGAAATAAAATCAAAAAGATTTTAAATGTAAAACCGAAAGAGTTAATAGACTTAGGTAGGGGAGAGCGGTGCTAAACGTGCCGATTTTCATAAAAAAAAAATTTGTGTTATGATTGTATCTAACCAATATTATAAAGAGGAAAAATTGTTTTGTTTGTTTGCACCGAATAGGCTCCGAAACTACTGGACCGATTTAAAAAAATCTTTCACCAATAAAAAGCTACATTATTCCTGAATGACATAGGCTATTTTTTGATCCCGATAAGGGTCCTGTGGGGTGTTCCACAGGAGCGATGTCGCGGGGAACAGCTGGTGAATACCTACAGTAAGCTTATTGGCGTTTCTGTGTAGTGATATTGTTTTGTGCATCGTTAAACAGTTTTCTTAACAAAACACTTTTTATGAGTTCGATCGGAACGGAACAACTAACACCGCTATAAGGCTGGTTGTGCCGTCGTTTCAAATACAAACTTATCCTTCAAAAATTAAATCTCAGTTCACACGCGCTAAAAGAGTTCGTAGTATTATAGTTCGTCAAAATATATGATATTTTTTTGTGTTCTGTCAACAATTAATCAATCAAAAATATCTCTATCAACAAATATATAAACTATATTATTCCGTGGGGTATAGACGTGGGATTTAGACTATTTTAATAACTACTATTCTACCATAATGGACGCAAAAGCGCTTAAAGCGGTTTCTGCAACGGCATAGTGTCATTTTGCGGCAAACATCATACGAATCGCTCCGTTTGTTACTTGCGTTCTTCTCATCGGAACAATTTACCCCCGGCACATTTAGCCCCGCTCTCCCCTACCATTGTCATAGACTTCTTACCTACCAAGAATTTTGTAATGAATAAACGTAATAACACTGCCCGATCTGCCATACACACACATGCTTAAAAGTCCTGCCCTATGTAACTTCAATCCACTAGACCAACGACAGTAGTGACATCTATACTGCCACTCATGAACTAGTGCGTAGTTCGTGTAGGGATAGATGGACAGATGTCGCTACCTCACAGAATTCTGTTACATTCTTATATGTTACATAATCACATGTTACATGATTTGTTTCTTATCAGGTTTTTGTTATGATTTTAAATCGGTGGAATCATCTTGCTCTGAGGAATTGGAAGAAGATCATCCAGTATTTTTTATGTTACCCCGATAGAATAGGTCCACCCAAAAATAAAATAATCGCATCCAGCGCTCGCGTACAAGCGACTTGCCCTACTGACCGGCACGCACTAGAGGTTTATTGTCTTGTATTCATTGTCCTTCCTACTTACCACTACGTACCAATAATTTTTTATTCATCAAACGGAATAACACCGCCTGAACCGGAGACACATACTTAGAAGTCCTGCCCGTCCAGCTACAGATTACTACTCCACCGATACTGGCGACATCTATACTGCCACACACTAACTAGAGCTTAGTTCATAGTCATATACTTTATTGTACACATAACGAGTGACATAAACAAATAAAAAATGACAGCTTATGTACAAAGGCGAGCTTAATCCATAATAGGGTTCTCTACAGCAAACCTCAGTTAGCTTAGTTTGTATTTAGCAGGATAGATGTCGCTACTGACATCTCAGAATCCAACATCGCGATATCAGAGTTTACGGCGCTATCTGTTACATAATAATTTATCAGGAACCCAATCAAAGCCGTCTGGTTTCAGCCCGCCATAGGTACACAACGTTCATCTGCATCTAGGTATTCAGAACCGTTTGATACCATTCCGAATAGAATGGTTGTGGGATCGGCCCTCCCACTCGGCGGCTATTGCCAGTTTTCTAATTTATTTATTTAAAGACTTTGGAAGACTTACAGCTAAATACAGTTGATAAATAACAGTAAGACAATCTGACAGCCAATTACAAGTCTTTACGGCTAGAGCTTGTCTATACTAATACTAATCTATACTAATAATATTATAAAGAGGAAATATTTTTTTGTTTGTTTGTTTGTACCGAATAGGCTCCGAAACTACTGGACCGATTATAAAAATTCTTTCACAAATAGAAAGCTACATTATTCCTGAGTAACATAGGCTATTTTTTAATCCCGAAAACGGGTTCTGTGGGGTGGTCCACGGGAGTGAAGCCTCGGGGAACAGCTAGTCTGGTATAAATGTACTGTGACACAAAATATATACACTGACAAATAAGCCAAAATAAAATAAAATGACAAAAATTAAAAAACATGCAGGTAGATCATCACTTATGATGTTTCAAAATTAATAATTAAAATTGCTACAGGTTATCTATGTGAACCAAGTTGTTAAAAAATCGATCAAAAAAATTAAAACAAAGTCTAAAGAATTCAAGCTTTAAAAAAATCCTAACATAAACACTTTTTTGCCGAGGTCACACTGTAATACTGGCAGAGACAGGTTTCGCCCGATCCTGGCGATCAAGACCCTCCGCTTAAGAGCTTATTACACTACACGGTATTCCGAGCCCTAAACCCTGAATTCAGAGTTAGGGTTCTCAAAATATCGACCTTATTGACTCAGAATGGTGTAGTGACCCTGTATTCAGGGCCCTGAATACCAATCAAAGAAAACATTACCAATGCTTCGGCCAACTTTTTCTATACAGTTTTGACAGCTCAATATGGCATAATTAGGCATTTTTCTAGATTTCGGTGGATTTCCGGTGGCGATAATGCTAAATGAAAACCTCAAAGTATGATCATTGATCGTAATTTCACTCCGTTTTTTGACACGCGAAGTACTTATAATCGCGTCATCTAGTTAGATTTATATCTGTGGGCTTGCGCATCTCCTATTGTCACTAACGAGCTGGGTGGCTCTCTGCTCCTCGGCAGCAGTTTTATGAGGCGCTATCTGTAACCCCAGCTCGCGAACTCTTGCCACTCCGAGCTCAGAAAGCTGGATGGTATCGTCTCAGGTGTCCCCAATAGTGGATTATTTGTAGTCCATCATCCATCAGTAATTTTAAATTAGCAATTATCATAGACAATTTCGGGGTAAAACCTAGGATTTACCAGTGTTACTTGGTAAATCCTAGGTTTTACCGGTAAATTCTAGGATTGACCTTAGTTTAACGGTAGGTTAAGGTTTCAAAACACGAAATTACAATTAATATGCTCTATAATATAAATCTGAAACGGAATTGATTTAAAACCCACTTATCCATTCATATACTAATAATAGCACAACACAATAAAGGTTCATCAGGTCATAATGGCTTTGTTGTTGCCAATAAATCATAACTCTATTAATAGACTTAAAAACAAACAACCGGCCAGTGACAGTGCAGTAGTACTTTAACCTCGGCATCTCGTTAGATACATAAATAAAGAACAAATAACTTGCCAAAATCTATATTGGTACCAGCTTTCTACACGCGTAAAAAAACTATAAGCACTAATCTACGGTCTGAGTAAAATCTTAGGCAGAGAATTGAGAAAATCGAAATGTAACAGAATTTAATATATTATTGTTAGTTTATTTTCAATAATTTCATTAAGTGAAATTAATTGTCCGCACTAATAAACTTTATTTTTAACACTGTTTGTTCCGTTCCCACAGACAAACCGTGAAAACGTTTTTTTTATAAACTTGTACTTAAATAAATAATAACTCACACAATAGTTTTATTGATTTCCCATTTTGTAACGAATAAATTATAGAATGGAGGTTCCATTTATTTTATTTATTTACTAGCTGTTGCCCGCGACTTCGTCCGCGTCAAACTCGTATAAAAAATATTTTTTTATTTTTTTAGTTTCCCGCCGGAACTATGAATTTTCTCGTGATCAAACGTATCCTATGTTACTCGTTATTACATCAGCTATCTACCAGTGAAAGTCCCGTCAAAATCGGTTTAGCAGTTTCGGAGATTACCCGGAACAAACAGACAGACAGAAAAATCTTAAAAATTGCTTATTTGTTGTTAGTACCGTATATACTTTCACGTGCATTCAATAAAACGTTGTTATTTTGATATTACATACAGACACTTCAATTTTATTTATTTGTATATAGATTTGATCAATCTTCTTCATGCAAGAACAAGCTTACGCACCTTCAGCTTGATTTTCCTCTGTACGATAAACGATCCCTTTGCAGTTTTCTTTCAATTCGGCACCCTGCTATTCATGACACGTTTGACCAAAATTCTGTTTTTACCCGACTGCCGAAGGAGGGTAATGTGTTTATCAGTCTATGTGGCGTTGTAGAGACCAAACGCGTTGACCGATTATGATGAATCTTACGTCAAACGATTCGTCTTAACGCTGCGAGTGTCACTGGCTACATTCAAATTGCAAAATAGAAAAATGGCGGCTTTTGGGTGCCATATTGTGGGGGCCCATTATTTTTCCAATCCCATCGTGTGGGGTATCAAAATAAAGGATTTTAAGAGGTGATTACAAAAATATAACACTTATATGATTATATGTACCTAATTATAAAAAAATAAAATAAAAAATAAGTGCAAAAAAATAATAATTAAATAACAAACACCCGACTACTTAAAAAGCGAACTAAAAAGACATAAACAAGAAGAAAATCATGCTGTGCAGTCGGAGGATACATCATACATTGTAATTTTTAAATATTTTTTAGTCATAGATTAGATAGCTTTCGGACTACAGCAATAAAACACAAAAAAAAACTCTAGGACTCTGAAATCGTGTTCTAGGTATATTTGTCCCCGCATCTCTGATCGTTTCCGATTTCCCTGCGCCGGATGTGTGTGTTCATTGCAGAGTTATAATTGTCAATTACCTTTGTTACAGGATATCAAACGATTGGAGCGGTAAACTACAAGGGAAATCAAAATGGTGTTCTTCTTTTCTCGAATAACTAAAAAGTAAGTGATTTCATTATTATTTCTGATAAACTTAAGTAGGTATACCAAGGGACGCCCAGAACGAAAAATTACAAATTGAAAAACAGCTTTCTTTCGAATATCACATGAATAAAATGCCGATAAATTAAGTTGGAATCGACCGAAAGGCATTAACTACAATTAAGTAACTATTTCTGGCATTAAATAGTAGACTTGAGTACCTAGTACAGACTATGGACTGCCTCGGGAGTCCGCCAGATCGAAAAGCAAAAGGACCGGTCTTGCGACTCCTTGAGGAGGCCTATTTCCAACAATGGATGTCTTTCAGCTGAATAGCCAGACTATTTCTGCCGTCAAGCCAATTCCTGTACCTATAGCAACAACATTGGTCATCCTAGGCTTAAAGAAACCAACATGTATCTTTAAAAAATCCATTCTTTAAAAAAAGGTGCAATCAATATGTGTGTGGACAATTCATTGGCCATCATTCTTAATCGAACATTTAATTCACCAACGTGTGAACGTCGCAGCTTGCAACACTTGCCAACAGTAACACATGTTACTGTAAAAGCCATACTTACGGTAAAACTTAGGATTTACCGGTAAATCCTAAAATTTCGAGTGGAATTTCGAAATGATCTATGATAATGGCTAATTTCGGGCTTTCACCAGTAATCACACGTTAAATCTTAGAAAAATACTTGCTTTGTGATTGAAAAAAAATACCCCAATGATTTAAAAACATTTTCCGTTAAAATATTCGTTTTTTTTTAATCGTGTTGGTATTTTAATGAATTCTTTTATTTATTTATTATTTATTTATTATATACTTTATTGTACACCACTTAAATAATTACAGAAACAAAACATTATAAAGATAAGTGTACAATGGGCGGTCTTATCGCACAGGGCAATCTCTTACAGACAACCTTTGGATGGACTGAACGAGAGGAGATAGACATAGGGCTGTCATTGTACAAAACTATCTTAAATAATATTACTTAGATATTACATAAAATACATACATACAAATAAAATAATATACTAATATAGAACAGAGAAAGGAGAAGAATAGTTACAGAGAAAGGAAATGCTCCTTCACCATTGTTTTAAATATAGGTAATGTTTGCGCACGTCTTACCTCAATCGGTAATGCATTCCGCAAACGAGCTGCTTGAACCGTAAAAGACTTGTCGAAGAAGGAAGTGGAATGCATACGAATGCTTAATTTTAGGTTTTCCGATGATCTCAAGGACCGAGAATGTGTGTCAAAGAGGAACTGAAAAAAAAAAAAAATATTTTCTTAATTGTTCTCATAGTTTCGTATCATAGTGTGTTACAGACATAATTTTTGAACATTCATAACAAGAACAACAACAAAAGTCAAGACTGATTTTTCTGGGTGAGCTGGCTCCGTCGTTGACTTTGTCCCTGTCACCTCTGACTTAGACAAGAGCAAACCCATCTGAAATGAAAAAAACCCGAAATTAACGATATCTTAGATCATTTCGTACTTTTACCAGTTAGACTTGGTAAATCTTAGGTTTTACCAGTGAATCCTAGGTTTTACCGTAGTTCGGACTTTAACAGTAACACATACATCACAATATACATCGTTAAAAATAAAATAAAATAAAAAAGCCCTTTATTCCACTACTTACAATTTTTACACTTAATTATAGAATCACTGTTTTAAATATTGAAAATACTTTTAAAAGAAATTCTTCTTCTCAATCTCAATCAGTTACTTCCTTCTTTACTTTATTTTATGAGCGTTTGCCATCGCTATTCATAGCGGTCACCTCTGCGGGGTAGGCTTCCCCTAAATCACTCCACACGATTCTATCGCGCGCCTTCTGCATCCACTCTGGTCCACAACGTTGGGTAAATTTATCTCTCCACCTCTTTCTGTCTTCCTTACTTTCTTTTACCTTCTAGTGGAATCCATTCGGTAACCCTCTTCGTCCACCTTGAACTTTCCAGTCTACACAGATGCCCTGCCCAGTTCCACTTCAGAAATCTTATTCTCTGCTTTACGTCGGTTAGTTTTCTTTTCATCCATACGCTCTACGAATCTGCATCGTTACCCATACGCTAAATTACGTAGTACACTACTTCAGTAGTGTAGACGTAAAGCAGCTGCATCCTGCCAGATGCAAGGATCATAGGGCCAGTCGATGTGCTGAGGCATGGGGTAAAATCTTTGTCCAACATTGAACGTCTTTCGGCTGACATGATGATGTTGAGTTCAATGATGATGATGATGTTGATGTTGTTGATGTTATGTTGTGTTGTTGGATGATGTCTGCCACAAAGCCACTTCCTAAAGCTGTAAATAAATTTCCTCTGTTCATCCTAAAAATAACGTTCTCAGTACTTTAACGCAACCATTCTACAAAAATAAAGATGTAATCACTATGTAAATACCTAATGAACATTATAATGGTCCTCGTTCTTAATCGAACATTTAGTTCACCCACGTGTGAACGTCGCAACCTGCAACTCTTGCCAACAATTGCATACATAACAAACTACATAGCCATCCAGCATGGCCGCGACGCAACTCTTCTATTTTGTATGAGTCTATTTTCACTTCGCGATCGATCAGTCGTGACGCTACTGAGTGGGAGGTTGTAATGTCCGCAGGCAGGGAAATGGCAGAAGTTTAGGTGAAAATGGTGAGGAGGAAAATGCTGTTCGCACTTATCTGTCTGGCTAAGTATCTAAGAAAGTGGGTGATGTTAAATAAACAGTTAATAGATATGACGAGACTTTGAATCGATTTTACGCAGAAATCAGGTGAGATAGTGGTCAAGCGCAAGCCTAACAACAATAAAAAAATAACCGTAGCTTGAATTTGGAGCAATAGCAGCACTAATTTGTGATTCTAAGCGCTTTTTTTTGTGCCGACTATTAAAAGTATCAGTAAGCCTTTCATAATAGATAAATATTTTTGATAAATTGACATATTCGGTAGGTTCCTTTACCGACTATGTTAACTTATCAAAAATAGTATCACAAAACGCGTTTTATTTTTTTGTACTTATTTTTGTTATGTTTGTCCGGAAAACTGAAAATGTGTCCCTCCCTTTTATTTCTCTAAGAAAGGCTTATTTATTATTTTGTGCAAAACTAGCAAAAGAAACCTTCACAATAAAAAAAATGTTTGTGTCAATTTGTCAAATAATTATTACAAAAATCACGTCCACCAAACCACGAATAAGAATATCATTAAAGTAACGAAAAATACTCTGTATTTTGTATTTCTATGAGAATACATACACCTTTGATAAGAACGCAATGAACAAAGTAAACAAGAATTCAAAAGATATACAGCAATATATAAAAAAATTATTAAATTAACACAACTTGCTCAGAACAGCTATAAAATCAAATCGTCCTCTAACAAATCGAAATCTACTTGGGAAATCATTAATCGAACGAAGATGAATATGCCCAATAGAAACTCAATTGGTAACATTAAAATTGGAAATAAAAAAGTAACGCACCCGTACGAGATAGCGAAAGCCTTTAACAACTTTTTTGTCGACAAGATAAAACCTATCGTTAATAGAGGTAAAAATGTGACATCAAATATCTCAAAACCAAGTAATTCGATGTTTATGGCACCAAGTAATGAAAGTGACATCAAAACCATTATTAAGTCTTTAAAAAATACCGGCAGTGTAGGTAATGATGGAATTTCTACCAAGGTAATTAAGTACGTTTCAGACTCCATAAGTAGACATTTGAGCTATATTCTCAATTTGTGCATAACACACGGTACTTACCCAACTAACCTAAAAACAACTGTTGTTAAACCATTATTTAAAAAAAATGACAAAGATTGCATGGAGTCTTATAGGCCTATTGCGCTTGTTCCAATAATATCCAAGATATTTGAAAAGTACATTTATGCACAGATTTATAAGTACCTGGATAAAGAAAACATTTTGACAGAGGAACAAAAAGGTTTTCGTAAAAGTAAAACGATCAATTTGGCCATCTACGACTTTTTAAATAATGTTTATACGAATGTTGACAATAGAATACCTGTGTGCTCAATATATTGTGACATGACTCAGGCCTTTGACTATGTGGACCATAAAATTTTGTTAAGTAAACTAGAAGCCTATGGCATTAGAGGTAATGTCTTAAATTTATTAGAATCGTATTTAAAGAACAGGAAACAGTACGTTGAAGTATCTGAAATAGATTTTAAACATAAATGTCAACGAATTTACAAATCTGATCTTCGAACACTCACATATGGCGTACCCCAGGGCAGTGTATTAGGGCCTCCTTTATTTATAATCTATATAAATGATATGCCGAAAGTTACAAGTTACCCTATGTCACTATTTGCTGATGACAGCACTGTGACTATTAACAGCACAAACGCTGAAACCTACAATGACGAAATTTCTAAGACAATAACCTCCATAATACAATGGTTAGATAATAATAATTTAAAGATAAATATTGAAAAGACAAAATTAACTATGTTTAGCCAACGTTCAAACACAAATATGACTATATACTATGACAGCCAACGCATATCACAAGTAAACACAAGTAAATTTCTAGGTTTAACAATTGATAATAAATTAGATTGGAAAGCACACACGGAGGAGCTAACCAAACGAATTAGTAAGTCTGCCTATGCTCTATACAAACTTACCTCAGTGATGAGTGTGGACGCTTTAGTCACAGCATATCATGGCTTGGTGGGTTCAGTTCTGAGATATGGTGTTATTTTTTGGGGGAATTCAACCAATAGGGAAATAATCTTTAAAGCACAGAAAAAGTGCATCAGGACAATGTTTGGATTACAGGTCATAGATACATGTAAACCTTTATTTATTAAATTTAAAATATTGACACTTCCATCTTTATATGTTTTTGAAGTTGCTGTTTTTGTTAAGTCCAATCCCAAGTTGTTTAAAAAAATGTCGGACATTAGTGACCGAAGTCGAAGAGATAACAGTAGCTTATGCGTAAGAAGGTCCCACACAGCATTAATGTATAAAAGTGTATTTTGTATGGCGCCAGTCATATTTAACCACTTACCACGGTCAATCAAAGAATTGAACGTGAGCTTATTTAAAAAACGGCTAAAATCCTTACTGGTGAGCAAAGCATATTACAGTATTTCGGAATTTTTAACAGACAAAAATCTAATGATAGAATGTTGACATGCTAATGAAATTCATGACTGTTCGTTCTTATAAATAATTTTGTATATTGACATTAGTATTGTATATTGATATCAGTGTTGTATATTGACATTAGAATTGCATATTAATATTGGATATTGACATTAGAATTGTATATTAATATTGGATATTGACATTAGAATTGAATATTGACATTTGTAATTTTTACCTATATTGACATAGCCTTATTATCTGTTTTTTTAGTCTGTGTCCTGACATGTACTGTTTTGACATTTTGTTTGCTTTTTTTTACATTATTGTTCCTATTATTATTTATCTTTTATTGACATTGATTTCTATTAATATTTACATTGACATGATTTCTATTAATTTGGTATATTTCTATTAATTGTTGTTTTATTGTCCAGGGTTATTTTATTTAATTATTGAGATTTAGCTGGCTTTGATTTTATTTTAATTACTTGCAAACATTATTTGTACGCCCTCTGGCATAACATAGCGCACTCTTTATTACCTGTATATACCACTCTTAATGTACCTATGTTATACAAATGAATAAATGATTTATGATTTATGATTTATAATGATTCCTAGAAGACTGACAGAATTTTTGCCACTGAAACTTGGGGAAAACAACTTTTTGAGACGTGCAGCTAGCTGTGCACACGTTTTTCAGCACGACACGCAACTTTAAAGATAACTGATGTAATTATTTGTACGAAAAGTCGTAAAATATGTTTAAAGTCATATCGGTGACATAACAATAGGTACGATTTGTTGAAATAACCCGTAATTAACATTGTTTATAATAAAGAATACAAATAACGGGTGCATTGATAACAAGTATAGAATTTCTTCACGGCTGGAATTTGCAATGCTTTCTGAATTCGTACTTTGAAGGTATACGGAGCAGGGTGTAAAGTCCCGTATCCTACATACCGTATCTACCTTATACACAGGTGTACACTCTTTCGCATAATTAGTAATTATATAGGATTTTTTTTTTTAATATCTTGATCAGTGACGAAGTTAGTTTAAACAAACTAAATCAAGTCTTGAGTATCTTGAGGACTTTTCTTAACGCCACCTTTCGTTCGAAACGCCGTTTTCTATGGCAACATAGAAAACGGCGTTTTCGTAGAGTGGGGCACATTTTTTTTTATTTTTTTTTATGGGTATGCTCTTTACTCTAGTCTAGGTCAGAGGTGACAGACACAGAGTCGAAGATGGAGTGAGCTTACCCAGAAGAAGCCTGTTCACTCTAACTTTGAAGAGATTCGGGTTGAAAGCGTTCGGAAACACGGACGCAGGTAGTGAGTTCCATTCATTCGCTGTGCGCATTATGAAGGCTGTCTGGAAGCGCTTGGTGCGAATTGATGGAATGGCAACGAGGTGAGGATGGTAACTTGCATTGCGTCTAGATGTCCGATGGTAGAAGGGAGCTGGTGGGATGAGGTCGTGGAGTTCTTGAGCACACTCACCGAAGTACAGTCTGTAGAAGACCGACAAGCAGGCAACTTTGCGGCGATGAGCCAAGCTATGTAGCTTGGCATCCGCCAGTTCAACGTCGCCAATGAGCCTCTTGGCTCTGCGTTCCACCGAGTCAAGCACGGCAAGCTGATACTTAGCTGAGCCATCCCAAAGGTGGCTGCAATACTCCATGCAGGATCGGACTTGCGCTTTGTAAAGGGTTAAAAGCTGTCCAGGCGTAAAGTATTGCTTCACTCTATTCAGGATGCCCAGTTTTTTGGCCGCAATTTGGGCTTTGTACTTAACGAAGGCGCCGAAGTTGAGAATGGATGTCAACTCCATGCCTAGGAGCTCGAGCCGATCAGTCACAGGAACAGACGCACCCCGAAAAGTAGGAGTATGATCGAAAAGTCTCTTTTTGGCGGTAAAAAGACACGCCTGTGTTTTGGTGGCGTTAAAGGAGACCAGATTGTCATCACCCCACTGGGAGACAAGGCTTAAGGTCAAATCTGTCCGCTCCACTATAGCCTCTCTCAAGGAACGAACTTCATCCACGCTGGTTTTTGCGCTGGACAGGTATCTCTCTGAAACAGTACTGTCATCTGCTTACCCAACAATATCAGGCTGAAGTAGGTCATTGATGTGCAGCAGGAAAAGAGTTGCAGAGAGAACAGACCCCTGAGTAACTCCGGCATCAATAGCCATAAGGTCAGAGGAGCAGCCGTCAATGACTACTCGGATCGACCGTTTACTGAGGAAGTCTGATATCCAGATCCAGCTACAAAAACCATTATTTCTTAACCATTATTTCTTTAAATTGTTATATCTTGTTAGTTTATCGATCAATTTTGATTCTTTTTTCACTATTAGTATTCTATTCTAGTATTTTATCGACAAACTGGTAAAAAAAAAATTTTTTTTTTCTTCCTCTTTCCCAATTATGATCTAATTGTTCCAATTTTAGTTTAGATAAAAATGCAACTGATCCAAACAAATGAAACAAACATATTTTTTGCACACAAATAATTTTCTTACATTTTTATTTAAAGGTTTTCAAACGGCACTACTCAAAACACTTCACGAACTTAACCTTCTCTACCTTATCTTTGCACACGAGAACCAAACACACACAAATATTATTGTACATCATACAACATACGGAGAACTCCGGATTGATAACAAAATGATAAGAGGGTCGCGAGATGACCTCTCGGAGGCCTGGCCTCACACCCTCCAACGTAATCTGAATATAATAATATTTATATATACAGCCAATTATGATGGCGAAATTATCTGAGTAGTAACAACGTTTGGGTCGTCGTTTCGTTGTCAAGCCCACTTTTGTACAGCAGCTGATAAGTTCTCAAATATTATTATGTGCCTACCAAACCTACACGTCAATCGTCATCGAGATAATCATTCTATTCAAGCTGAGCGGATGTCTACTATTCAGTGTCTACAGTAAATTGGAAACGCAAGTGTGAACAGCAATATTGAAACAATTGAACTTGTTTGTTTAGTACTGGACTAAAACAAACCGTTATCGTGATTAAGAGACAGTTCCATAGGAAGGGCGTCCAATACCTAGTTTGAAATTATGCTAAAACTCAATGGGCTATGGGGCCAACCCATTTTTTTTTTTTTTCAGCCTATTCTATCCCGCCGGGCAAAGGCAGGGAGGCCTTCTGCCTTCCATTCTGCCCGGTTTTCGTCAATTATGGATCAGTTCTGTCAATAGGCATCAAGGTCATACCGCCATCTTCGATTAAAATCTCGTCACGCTAAAGAACGGAGTCGGACTCGCGCACGAAGGGTTCCGTACCATTATCGCAAGAAACGGCATAAAAATCACGTTTGTTGTATGGGAGCCCCACTTAAATATTTATTTTATTCTGTTTTTAGTATTTGTTGTTATAGCGGCAACAGAAATACATCATCTGTGAAAATTTCAACTGTCTAGCTATCACGGTTCGTGAGATACAGCCTGGTGACAGCCGGACAGACAAACAGATAGACAGACAGATGGACCGCGCGGTCTTAGTTTTTACCCTTTGGGTACGGAACCCTAAAAACTACTATCCTCGAAAGATACAGTTCCCTACATATTGACGAGTTATGCGTTGGCTGATTTTGATGATTCTTACGTCAATCGGCGAGTGTCACTGGATTTAAAATTGGGGAATAGAAAAATGGCGGCTTTTGGGCGCCAAATTGTGGGGGCCCAAATTTTTTATAACTAATTTAACCCTCGATTTCTAAATTAAGATTTTGAAGTTGAGTAGTATTAGTCAAAACTCTGCTTTAGCCTGAAAATCTATCAAAAATTGGCTCAAAAATTACACGTTCTTAAGGTTACACTAGTCGATGATTCTTCCATACAAACGTAGTCTGGCGATTACTCCATTGTTTGATGATGTAAGTTCAAAATAAAAAATTATATCAATTTGTCTCATCATTATCTAACCCTGTACGGAAACAAAAAGTAAAAAAAAATATATATTTGAAAGTTATGAGCGTCGAAAGTTCCATATTTCAACACTAATTTTAACGCATCTTTGGGCGGAAATAAATACCATAAGAAGAAGGAAAATTGAAAAATGGCCTCAATACGGGGATAGATTAATAGTTCAACAATGCAAATAATTTTATTTTGAAAATATACATTTAGTCGTTTTTTCGTGATATCTAGACTCCCAAAAGTCTGTTTATAAAATTTCGCGCGCTCGTTTTCGTCCTAAATCATCATCCATTTCGCTACAAACTTACGCTACAAGCAAAAGTGCTAATTCGTACGAGAACTAGCTTCTTACTACACATCACAGCATCTAACTCTTTCGCTCGTGTTGTCGGATGACATGCATTTTAACCCCGCGCGCTAAATACTCTATTTTAATAACGGACCTTTTTAGTTTGTCCTAACGTGACGACGTAGTTTGTTGGGAAATAAACGTCGGAAAACTCACAATAAGTTGTGTTTGAAATGCTTCGTAACTTGAAGAAGGAAAATCTAATAATAGGAATCTATTGAGGGGAATGGTTTTAAAGTCTGGTTCAGGTTGGTTTGCACGCCTGAAGTTTTTCAACACTTGCTGTGTGTATACTATGATTGTAAGCAGGTACTTACTGTATTTATTTAAGGATGGGTGCACTAACTACATCCTTAACGATTGTCTAATATTCGAATATCAATATATCCAGGACTACGTATTAGTCGAATGTTAGATAGTCGAACATTATTTTTATAGAAGGTCATTATGTTAATCTTATAAAAATATTCTACAGGTAGATAGGATTGTTTTATTGCGGCCCTGGCACAAGCAACTGAAGGAACACGGGTGGGTTTTAGTCAGTAAAAGTCTGACACGCCCTCCCACTTCACCCAGAGCGGGAGAAATCATTGGATGATTAACCAACCAAAAAAAAAAGTTTGATTGTTTGTTCAACATATGGAACGTGTGTTTAATTGAGCGTTTCATCGCTCATTCTTTGTATCGAAATAAAAACAATGTTACAAAAGTTAAAACATGATTACATATTACGTTGTAAATTCTGTTTTTCTTAAACATGTTTCTATCGCCCTAGATTTTTCGTATCGTCGTCGTAGCATTACCGTAGCGGTGTCGTAGCATTACCATAGACACGTTGTAGCATTGGCGTAGCACCGTCGGCGTCGTAGCATTCCCATAGCAACGGTGTAGCATTGGCGTAGCGCCGTCGTAACTCTACCGTATAGACGTCACGTAGCGTCGTAGCATTACAGTTGCGTCGTCATAGCAAAACCGTAGCAGCATTATTGTTTGATTGTAGCAGCGTCGTAGCCAGTAGCTGTGAAAAGAGATTGCCGATTTCGTGGGCTCAACTCGACTGACCTAACAAATCGCGGTATATTCCACTGATAAAAACTTGACTAAATTATTTTTGTGTGACCTTACACGGCCGGGTTCATGTTTATACAAATACAATTCCTTTTCCAACAAGACTCAATACTATCGCAGTTTTATTAGTTTTTTTATCTCAAGTGTATTATTAGCTGACCCGAATTATTGGCGGTAGGAACATTGTTACAACATGTATAATAACTCAATCGTGAATTCAAAAACAGTGAATCTTGGCAATCACTTTGAACGAGAACAATATTAAAGTATCAATCTAATGATCTATTCAAGTACCAGTAGGCACCTATTTATTAAGGAATAGTTTCGCTCCCATAGCCTATATGACAGGAACATTGTGATACAAGGGTGGAAAGTAGGTCATTGCAAACGAGCTGTCATTAACAAGCCCGAGCAGAAGGCGAGGGTTTTTAATGACACGAGTTTGCAATAACCTACACACCCGTGTATCACACGACATTTTTCAATACAATTATGGGAAATAGTAAAACAAATCAAAGAATTAGATTTGATAATTCACAAAAAAAAAAAATCGCGCCTTTTTGCAACTGGACATATTTTTTTACAATGAAAACAAGGTTGATTTCGTTGTAAAAAAATATGTCCAGTTGCAAAAACGCGCGAAATTTTTTTTTGACACAGCCTATTTGATTTTTGACAAATGTTGATGAGAAAATAATTAAATTGAAACTGGTAATTAAATATTAAACAACCAATTAAAAGACTTTTGAGAATTCAATGCTAAAACGTACGGAATTATTCATTTTTTATTCGTATAAAATTTATTCCATTTTAGTCTATGTATGAAAACTCCTTGATACTAAACTTTTTAAATTGACTCTTTAAATTCCAAACTCAACTGCAAAAGTAATGATCGAGCTCGTTAACAAAAGTCACGACCGCGTAACAGAAAGATGCCTATGCATAAGATTTAATTTTCGAATCATAATTATAGCCTCTGAAAGTACGCCATGTTTAACAACTGTATTAAAAATGCATTTTCAAAAAAATATGCAAAAACGCGAAAATACGAAAATTTTATTTTTTTGTGAATTAACAAATCTAATTCTTTGATTTGTTTTTACTATTTCCCACAACTGTATTGAAAAATATCGTGTGATACACGGGCGCGTAGGTAATTGCAAACTCGTGTCATTAAAAACCCTCGCCTTCGGCTCGGGCTTGTTAATGACAACTCGTTTGCAATAACGTACTTTCCACCCTTGTATCACAATGTACTATTTTTATTGAATGAAGAGTAACCCAGAGTGGATGGTTGGTTTACGGGGTAATGAAGAAGCTGATTGTTCGTCTAAATTAGCACCGAAGTCAGATGTGGCTATGAGATTCTGCGAATTGGTGTATCATACTGATTAAGATCCTCCTTTTAATTTAAATTTAAAGTACTTTTTTTGTAATAGTATGTTTATGGCATGATGGGGTTGGCGTATCCATTGAGATAAAAACCCCAAATTAAATCAATAAAGACTAAAGAAAAAGAAAAAATATTTCAGTGAAAGGAGTTTAGTAATCGTACCAATACCTTTTACAAACATAATTTTAATAAATAAACGAACAATTTGGAGTATTTATTATATTAGTTTGGGAAACCAGCATATATAGAACTCAAAATTCGACGACACTTTACATCTGACAAACCTGCACTAACCCTTCACAGAGTGGAGGCCTCATGGGTGCAGGAAGGCGGGTGCATGGGGGTGATTGCAACCCCCCTAGCTTTTAATAACATACATGAGTAGTAAGTTTTATTAGAGAACCTACTAACATATATACAAGGCGAAATGCAAAAAATTCCGAGCTTGCTTCTCTCACTTTGGCATTCTTCTACTTTAGGTACTTCTCAAGCTTTTCTGCATATGTCGACAAAGTTAGTGCTATATGTGTATGTATGGGCTAAAGCGAGCCGGGGTGCTTAAGACGCACTTCTCCCCAACACAGTCCTGGCGGCAGTGGGTACGTTACAGGCTTACTTCTACCTAGTGCCATTACTTGATTTATCTGCTTCTACTTCTTTCTTCTCTGATCCCATTTTTTGGGGTCGGGTCTCCTCACTTTTCTTCGCCAAGTTGTTCTACCTTGGGTTGTCTGTTCTGGCAACAGGGCTTGCTTGAGGTTCTCTTTCTATATTGGACCACCAGGTCAATAGTGGGTGGACTCAACTTCTTTTTTAGTTTGGCAGAGGCAGTGCGATTTGTACCCCTTTCCTAGATTTATCTAGGGCTGATTGTTCATTACTCAATAATGATTCAGTATCTGAAAAATAAACATACATACATAAACTCACGCCTTTTTCCCATGGGGGTAGGCAGAAACTACAGAACGCCTCCTGCTACGATCCTTACATACTTCTTTTGCTTCACTCACATACATACATCTAGTCATACACACACGCCGGTTATGAGTACTGCGCACCTAGCCTTTCTGAAGAACATCACCTATAAGGTCTATGTATGTCTTTCTAGGGCGTCCCCTCCCGGCGTTTCCATTCACGTCTGCCATGTAAATACCTTTCGTTAGTCGCCTTTCATTCATTCTCTCAACATGACCAAACCATCTTAACATACTCTTTTCAATTTTAGTCACTACATCTTCTTTTAAACCACAACGTTGTCTTATTACCTCATTCCTCAAATAAAAATAAATACAGTGGTCATTTCCTATTGTTTTAGAAAATAATAATGTTATCAAAACATTGCTCCAACCGAGTTAGGTCATCCAAAGCTAATTTGTGATACTTATCTAATTTCGAACAGAGATTGGACTCAAGTTAAAATTTATGGAATCTTAGTAATTATTAAATATAGTAAACAAAATATGAAAGATTATTTTAAAAGAGAGAAGTCCGACGTGCCACATGACGTCAGATGGCACGACGCCCATACAGAAGACATAGAAAACGGCGTTTTCGTAGAGAGGGACAGATATTTTTTTGAAATTGTTATATCTCTTCCTTTTTCCGTCAATTTTGATTCTGTTTTCACTATTAGTATTCTATTTTAGTCTAAAACAACATTTTTTTATGTATTTTTTTCATGTTTGTTCTCTATTCTCCATTACCTCTGGCAACTGTATATGCCTTTTCTGCTTTTTATCGTGTCGATTTACTCTACCATTCATATTTTACCGACCGGACATGTGTGGCCACCTGGACATTTCTGTAATTAGCCACGTTCAGATCCTGAAATGTGCAGGCAGCTGGGCACGAAAGACAGACAAGGAGGTGGAGCATATCCTATGAAGATGCTCCATTCTAGCACTGTGTTTGAAATGGGTCTATGATACCCCATTATTTCAAAAATAGTCCGGTTACCTAAGAGTATGTTATCTAGAGACTGTTTTGTTTTGTCTCAGATTAATAACTATGCATACTTCTAATAGACTGACCATAACATCTATTTTAGAAAGTTCTAGACTTAAAGATAGCCTAGTCTTGTTATAAATAAACAATGTTTACCATCATAAATCTTGTATGACCCTTAAACTTTTACTAGAAATGGCACGGGATTAAAATATCATACAAGTTACAATTACTTACATAAATATAGACTTTGTTATTTAATTGCTATCTGCCAGTGAGTTGGCCCGCGTGAAGGTCGGGAATTAGGTATCCCAAGGAAGCTACTGCCAATGAATTCGCCCGCGTGAAGTTCAGGAATTATCCCAAGGGAGCTTCTGCCAGTGAATTCGCCCGCGTGAAGGTCGGGAATTATCCCAAGGGAACGTCTTCCCGGGAAAAAAAGTATCCTAATGCCATTATCCAATGTCCAATCTATTTCTATACCAAAATGTATCAAAATTGCTTCAGATGCTTAGGAGTGAAAACGTCACAAACATGCAGACATACAGAGTTACCGCATTATATTCGTGTAGTTTGTCTTAAGTAACGTTGGCTAAGCTATTGATTACGTAATTAATTAAAAAGTAGTAGGAAAATGTTGTTGTTTATCTATGTTCCTAACGCGCAAATACCTAGATGTAAAGTCCATTTCTATCGGAAGTAGTCATAAATACTGGCTAAACTGTTATTTACTGCAATTAATTTGATGTGTAATTATTTAATACTATATGTACAAGCAAAACATTGATTTGAGATCTATCTCAAATCACCTACCGAGCAATTAGAGTTAGAACTTACGAGTACATCTTCACGAGTGGGTTTACTTACCCCAATGTTCGCGGAGAAACATTCTACGGGATAAACTCGTACGTGGAAAAATTAAAAAAAAAACTTAAAAAAGAAATCACCCGACTTCCAAAGCAAAACACTAAAAAGAGCAAAAAATACTTTCCTTTCGGCGGTCGGTGTCTTTGGTAGGTACTTCTTATTTTATTGTTCGTTTGTGATACTGACTACCGAACGAAAGTTATTTTTGCTCTCGTACATACGTGTCGAATTGAATTGTTTTTTTTTTAGAAGTAGGTAAAAATGTTCGACACATCGGTGCCACTTTGTAAAATCGCGCTCAATCCTGTCCACGGAAATTTATTCCTGCTAAACCTTGCTGACCCCCGAATATTTTTATCATGGCATGAGAAAGAAAGAAAGAGATGTAACCAGAGAGATGTGATAGGAGAGAATAAGAAAAAAGAAAAATAAAAAATAACCCTGTGCGAGACCAAAAAGGCTTCTATCTCATATTTACCTATTCTCATAGTTGAAGATGATTCGATATTTGAAGAATGAATTTTACTGTAGAAAATTTGTCATTGTTGTTCTTCGATCGTTTGGAGTGCAAAATAGTTTTACACAAAGCGTCTTGGAGTGCAAAAATGGGTGTGCAAAGTATACGTTACTTATCAAAATGAAGGCGTAATTGGTATGCATAGTCATTATTATAAATTGTGTATTTTATCTGTGACCTCTCGAACGCCCATGATTGTCTGTGTTCTGGTCTGTATTGACCATTGACAATTTATTTATAAATATCATGGTAATAAGCAGTTAATGATTCTAGCACGATTCCATACTTACCAGAATCAATATCAAATATTTAGTTTGATTTCTTGGTGGAATTTTACTTTAGTTATTGTTGGTATGTAAAAAATAACATAATAATATGGTGGCCAAACAACATAAAGTGACTTTTTGACATTAATAAGATTAATTTGATAGCCCAAAACGCAATGTGGCGGGAATGTGTTTTATTTTTCTTCATTGGCAACTGAGTCGATACATACTATGAATGTAAGAAGAATCTATGAATACATTTTTGAATGAAGAATTTGAAATCAAGTATCTATTTGTCAAACTCTACATTAGCTTTAAAACTTTTAAAATTTTGGCATTAACGTAAAGAAAAAACCGGCCAAGTACGAGTCGGACTCGCGCACGAAGGGTGCCCCACTTAAATATTTATTCTATTCTGTTTTTAGTATTTGTTGTTATAGCGGCAACCGAAATACATCATCTGTGAAAATTTCAACTGCCTAGCTTATACGGTTCATGAGATATAGCCTGGTGACAGACGGACAGACAGACAGACGGATCGCGGAGTCTTAGTAATAGTAATATAGTAATAAAAAAGAAGTATAGTATTTTTTTGAATTGTAGGTAATTCGCACAGAAAATATAGACAAAAAAGATATTATGTATTAGAACTGACCAAATAAAAAGACGGATGCAGCCGTATTGCGTAAGTGCGCAAAGAAGTTAAACTCTATCCAACCGACCAAATCGTCCAGTCACACAAAACGAAAATCCACTTCACGTCATTCATCTCGCATGTGATTGGTCGATTGGATAGAGTTTAAACTCTTTGCGCACTTACGCAATACAGCTGCAGGGCAAGTCCCTAGTGTTTGACACGTTCTTTACTTCAAATTATCTTAACTAGCGACCCGCCCCGACATCGCACGGGACAAAAAATGACATAAAAACCTTCCTCGTTTATCACTCTTCAAAATCCGTTGCGTGGTTTTAGAGGAATTAGCGGATATACAAATAGACGTGGAAAGCGACTTTATTTTAAACTATGTACCTAGTGATAGTGATTTAAATACCGGGCCTTAGTATTTCTGAATAAACAGCTGATACTTGTAGATCTAATTATACATTTGATAGGTATATTTTTGTTTGGTTTTATTTATTTTATATTTATATCATCATCTGCCTAGCCTTTTTCCCAATTATTGTTGGGGTCGGCTTCCAGTCTTACCGGATTCAGCTGAGTACCAGTGTTTTACATGGAGCGACTGCCTATCTGACCTCCACAACCCAGTAACTGGGTAACACGGAACCCTTTGGCTAGATTTGGTGTCAGATCTCAAGCTTCTGACTACTCGTAACGACTGTCAAAGATCTTCAAATGACAGCCGGGACCAACGGCTTAACGTGCTTTCCGAGGCACGGAGGAAACTCGGTATGTTGAAATGGTCACCCATCCACGGACCGACCTCGTCAAGCGTTGCTTAACCTTGAAGATAGACCTGTGCGGCAGTTATTATTTAGCCACGAGCTCCTCAAAAAGTTCCTCAAAAAGCTCCTCAAATAGGTCTTCATATCCATTGCATTAAAAAAGGTACCTGGACTGTGGAGCCTGCACAATGGAAAATCCCCTTTTACAATTAAATTCGCAACACTCCAGTGTTGACCCTCAGATTTTATCGGTATCAGTCAGTAAGGCTACCCTTATCTATTACTTACTCATTTCAAGCAAAATTTTCCTTATGCCTACTTTATTTTGCTACAATATTGTTATTTATTATTTTGTTATTGGCTTACTATCGCGGAAAATCCCCCTGGACAGATAACTGGTAAATAATTCTGCAGTTAACAGATGTTAGGAGTTATTTTTGATATAAGGGCTAATTACCCTACACGGTATTCAGGGCCCTGAATACCGGGTCACTTCACCATTCCATGTCAATAAGTTCGATATTTTGAGAACCCTAACTCCCTAACCGTTATTACACGACCCTAAATTAAAGGGCCCTGAATTCCGTGTTGTGTAATAAGCCCTATAGGTAGATAGGGTAGGTGGGTAGATAGGTCGGGTAGGATAGGTAGGTCGAGTAGGGTAGGTTGGTAAGTAGGGGTAGGGTAGGTAGGTATGTACGGTATGGTAAATAACTTTGTACTAAGTAGGTAGTTTGATCCCATCATTAAATTCTGGGTTTTATTGGGAAACTAACGCCGAGTTTCTGGATGCAAAATGAAGTGACAAATTGTCAAGCTCGCGTCATCTGCTTTGATTGCCTGTTGAAAATACATTCAACCAATCACAGCAGATCGACAATCGATCGTGCTTGACAATTTGTCATATTCATTTTGCGATAGTTTTGCTTCCAGAAACTCGTGGTAAGAAGAAGAATAATTTAGACTTCATCTAGTGTTGCCGGGGTGTTTAGTGCGCACTTCTGCCTAACTAAAACCATAGACTACACTCTGGGATGTGATGAGAAGCGGGTCAGTGGGCGTTTCAGGGGACTATCTGTCATTTTTGATGCTTAGATTTTCAGTCTGATTTGAATATTTTAAATTAAGCTTAATAATAACTACAAATTTATTATTTGGTGAAGTTGATCATGGAAAGTTAGACGACGCCAAATCCAAAATTACAAAAAGTTTTTATCAAATTATTCTAATTATAACATTTATTGTGTTTATAATTACGCTAGTTCGATAGTATTTTTTTTATCATATTGTAGGCCCGTATCTGGAACTGTCTGGTCTGTCTGCTGCAAAAGGTCGGTTTCTTGCATCAGTGTATCTTGAAATATTTGTTATGCTTTACTATTTAATTATAATATCCGGTTACATTTATGATAATTTGTAACCAAGACCTTTTTCATGACCTTTAGGCAATTATTTCAATTACTAAACATAGTATTGATTTTTACTGTGAATAAATAAATATTGATGATATTTTTGTAAGTACGTTACTTCATATGAATTTTGAGGAAAGCCAGTGCCTGATTAAATTGAATGATCAAAATGCCTACTTACATACACTGAATGTGAGACTCATCGGCAATGGGATACTGGTCGAATCTAGGCTCCAGAGCCTTGAACATCGGCGCCAAGTTGCCAGTCTTTCGGTTTTTTATCGGTTAAATTTCGGGGAGTGTGCGATGGAATTGCATGAACTAATTCCTCCTAGCCCGTTCCATCATCGGACTACAAGACGTACGGCGATGCGTCATCGGTACATGGTGGACATCCCACACATACGCACCAAACGTTTTGGGAGTACTTTCATTATGCGTACAGCTAAGGAGTGGAATTCCCTGCCAGAGTCTGTATTTCCTGATAGCTACAACCTTGGAGTCTTTAAGTCAAGAGTGAATAGGTTTCTTCTAGGTAAGCGTGCTACATCGTCGACCACATCATCGCTTACCATCAGGTGAGATAGTGGTCAAGCGCGAGCCTATTAATAATAATAATAAAAAAAAAAAAAAAAAAAGAATTGTGTAAGCGCCTAATGTGATATAGTTCGCAAGCACGATTCACTAGAATGTAGGCGCTCTCGACGGTCTCGATTCGACCATTTCGGTCGGCATCAACAAACATGAGTAGAAATCTTGTTTATTGTATCTATGGTAGAAACAGTTTTCTATTCAGGTTCAAATATAGTCTATTTGGTCTACTATTTATAAATTGCATATAATACTTCACCTGATATAAAATCAAATCCATTTTTTACACGACATAAAGAACACCTGTGCCGCGTATTTTTTTTTTTGCATCTGTCAAACTACGTAACCGAGATAGGTATATAACATACTTCCTATATAGTTTGGTTCCTTTACAAACAAAGGCGTCCCATTCTCTTTTGGTGCCAACGGGAAAGCATTTTTTTTTAATTTACAGTCGAATATTAAAAAAAAATGATTTTGCCGCGCATTTTTTTATTGACAACTGTCAAACTACCGAGATTGGTATACCACAGAGTGACGCAGACTTCCTGGTTTAGTTGATAGATAAACAAAGGCGCCCCATTCTGCGTGCCAATGGACAGGCCCCGCGACCTTCACGACCAGTCTAACAGGTGGTCAGCAGACAAAGAAACACAGGAATACATTATCTGCGAATTGATATTAAAGTTATTCTGGTATACAAAGAAAGAGATTATTTATAAAGAGTTTGTAATAAAAAAGCTTATTGTCTGTGGTTGACTAGGAAATGATTAGCTTAAAAGGTGACTGGTTTTGTGTGTTTGTATCCTCATTCCAACAGAAATTATTAGATCATTGGTGACAAAACAAATTACAAAATAAACGGAAAATGAGGGGTGTTATAAGTTTGACGTGTGTATTTGTGTATGTCTGTGGCATCATCCTCCTAAACGGATGAACAGATTTTGACATTATCGGGAGTGTTCTTACCTATGTTTCATGAAAATCGGTTCAGCCGTTCAAAAGATATGGGCATTTTTTACTGTTTGTATTTGCGCAAGTCGGGGTTTTTTAAAGTTTACTTGTTCTCTACGAAACACCCCGTGAGGTGTTTCATATAACCAGATAGGTTCTTGTCAGTTAAGTTAAAGCCCCATGTAATAGAGGGAATCACAAAAAAATAACTACACACTTAATATATTAAAAAAAAGTTAATTCAAAAAATTATAAACCCGTCCACTAAAAATACATCTGGTATTGGTCAGCCGGCTCGCGAATATGTATCCTCCGACTGCACAGCATGATTTTCTTCTTATTTACGTATTTTAAGTTCGCTTCTTAAGCAGTCGGGTTTTTGGATTTTTTGAATTAACTTTTTTTTATTTATAATTTTTAGTTAACATTTGTTTTTCGAGTTAGGTACATTTAAACATATACGTGATATATATTTTTGAAATCACCTCTTAAAACCCTTTATTTTAATACCCTACACAATGGGTTTCGAAGAAAATTGGGCCCCCATAATATGGAGGCCAAAATCCGCCATTTTTCTATTTTCTAATTTTAATGTAGCCACACTCGCAAGACGAATCGATTGACGTAAGAATCATCAAAATCGGGCAACGCGTTTGGTCTCTAGAACGCCACATAGGAACAAACATATACTTATACATACATAGACTGATAAACACATTACCCTCCTTTGGCAGTCGGGTAAAAAGAGAGCCCGCATTTTGTGAGTTTGTTCAGACTTGTAGAGTAATCTCTGGAACAGACACACCTATTTGACAAAATCGTGTTCCAGATGGTTACAGGCTATGAATTATTATGATCTATCAAATGAAACATCGGTTGATATTTTTTATTCAATTATCTCAAATAAAATTAAAAAAAACCGGCCAAGTGCGAGTCGGACTCCCACACGAAGGGTTCCGTACCATTATCGCAAAACACTGCAATAAAATCACGTTTGTTGTATGGGAGCCCTCCTTAATTTATTTTATTTTAATTTAATAATTATTATTTTTTGAAGAGAATATACAACTAAATATTCTGTGAATATTTCAAGCGTCTACCTGTTGCCGTTATTAATATCGAGCAAAAAACGGCAAAAATATCACGTTTGTTGTATAGGAGCCCCACTTAAATATTAATTTTATACTGTTTTTAGTATTTGTTGTTATAGCGGCAACAGGAATACATCATCTGTGAAAATTTCAACTGTCTAACTATCACGGTTCATGAGATACAGCCTGGTGACAGACAGACAGACAGACAGACAGACAGACAGACAGACAGACAGACAGACAGACAGACAGACAGACAGACAGACAGACAGACAGACAGACAGACAGACAGACAGACAGACAGACAGACAGACAGACAGACAGACAGACAGACAGACAGACAGACAGACAGACAGACAGACAGACAGACAGACAGACAGACAGACAGACAGACAGACAGACAGACAGACAGACAGACAGACAGACAGACAGACAGACAGACAGACAGACAGACAGACAGACAGACAGACAGACAGACAGACAGACAGACAGACAGACAGACAGACAGACAGACAGACAGACAGACAGACAGACAGACAGACAGACAGACAGACAGACAGACAGACAGACAGACAGACAGACAGACAGACAGACAGACAGACAGACAGACAGACAGACAGACAGACAGACAGACAGACAGACAGACAGACAGACAGACAGACAGACAGACAGACAGACAGACAGACAGACAGACAGACAGACAGACAGACAGACAGACAGACAGACAGACAGACAGACAGACAGACAGACAGACAGACAGACAGACAGACAGACAGACAGACAGACAGACAGACAGACAGACAGACAGACAGACAGACAGACAGACAGACAGACAGACAGACAGACAGACAGACAGACAGACAGACAGACAGACAGACAGACAGACAGACAGACAGACAGACAGACAGACAGACAGACAGACAGACAGACAGACAGACAGACAGACAGACAGACAGACAGACAGACAGACAGACAGACAGACAGACAGACAGACAGACAGACAGACAGACAGACAGACAGACAGACAGACAGACAGACAGACAGACAGACAGACAGACAGACAGACAGACAGACAGACAGACAGACAGACAGACAGACAGACAGACAGACAGACAGACAGACAGACAGACAGACAGACAGACAGACAGACAGACAGACAGACAGACAGACAGACAGACAGACAGACAGACAGACAGACAGACAGACAGACAGACAGACAGACAGACAGACAGACAGACAGACAGACAGACAGACAGACAGACAGACAGACAGACAGACAGACAGACAGACAGACAGACAGACAGACAGACAGACAGACAGACAGACAGACAGACAGACAGACAGACAGACAGACAGACAGACAGACAGACAGACAGACAGACAGACAGACAGACAGACAGACAGACAGACAGACAGACAGACAGACAGACAGACAGACAGACAGACAGACAGACAGACAGACAGACAGACAGACAGACAGACAGACAGACAGACAGACAGACAGACAGACAGACAGACAGACAGACAGACAGACAGACAGACAGACAGACAGACAGACAGACAGACAGACAGACAGACAGACAGACAGACAGACAGACAGACAGACAGACAGACAGACAGACAGACAGACAGACAGACAGACAGACAGACAGACAGACAGACAGACAGACAGACAGACAGACAGACAGACAGACAGACAGACAGACAGACAGACAGACAGACAGACAGACAGACAGACAGACAGACAGACAGACAGACAGACAGACAGACAGACAGACAGACAGACAGACAGACAGACAGACAGACAGACAGACAGACAGACAGACAGACAGACAGACAGACAGACAGACAGACAGACAGACAGACAGACAGACAGACAGACAGACAGACAGACAGACAGACAGACAGACAGACAGACAGACAGACAGACAGACAGACAGACAGACAGACAGACAGACAGACAGACAGACAGACAGACAGACAGACAGACAGACAGACAGACAGACAGACAGACAGACAGACAGACAGACAGACAGACAGACAGACAGACAGACAGACAGACAGACAGACAGACAGACAGACAGACAGACAGACAGACAGACAGACAGACAGACAGACAGACAGACAGACAGACAGACAGACAGACAGACAGACAGACAGACAGACAGACAGACAGACAGACAGACAGACAGACAGACAGACAGACAGACAGACAGACAGACAGACAGACAGACAGACAGACAGACAGACAGACAGACAGACAGACAGACAGACAGACAGACAGACAGACAGACAGACAGACAGACAGACAGACAGACAGACAGACAGACAGACAGACAGACAGACAGACAGACAGACAGACAGACAGACGGACAGCGAAGTCTCAGTAATAGGGTCCCGTTTTTACCCTTTGGGTACGGAACCCTAAAAAAGGTGTCTTTGCAAAGTAAGGTGTTCGGTGAAAACACCGAACACATAGTATAAAATACTTAATTAACAATAACTACCTATATATACACTTAAATAAAAATATAATAAAACTACGAACGCGTATAAAAGGGCAGGGGGTCATAGGGCGTCAAAAAATTCGTCTACATCGCTGCCAACGTGAAAAGTGCCCAGAACGCTGGCAACATTGCCACGTTGGAAGATTGATTAATTTATCTTCAGTTAGATTCTATTGCATCAAAACCTTACTAAGCCAAGGCGACAGATAACCAATCGAATGAAAAGGTTGTCCTAAGGCCATAAACAAGTGACATTCTTACAACGATAGCGTCGCTATAGCGATAAAACAAAATACAAACAAATTACCCTCCTTAGGTAGGTACAACTAAAAAGAGTTTTTTTTTTAAAGCATTCTTTTTTTCGTATTCTACTCAGTCAACCATTTCATTTGATACCCATATCATGGCAGGGCACAAAAAAAAACAAGTCCGCCATCATGGGCCGTCCGCCTTATCGGATTTAGAATGACGTCACTTAGCTAACCATGCATTGTCATCCAAACTGAACGTGTATGCAAAATTTCATCTTAATCGGTGGAGGATAACTGCTTTAAAATTTAGTTGCAACATTTGACCCGAACACACTTACATACATACAAACATACATAAATACAGTGCAAGTTAATTAAAAGCTTGATAAAATAAAAAAACTTTTTTACAAAAAAAATACTACCGACATCCAAATAATAAAACTACAAAGTGAAAAAAAGAAAGTTATTTTTCACTTTGTAGTTTTATTATTTGGAAGTCGGTAGCATTTTTATGTAAAAAGTTTTTTTTTTTCACTTTTTATTTGCACCTAATAGGCAAGTTGTTTAGTAAGGTACCTATAACGCCAGAATAGATTACCCGAATATCATGAAACTTAAACATAACCGGTGAAATGAGAGGGTACCAAGGTGAACTGTACACAACTGCGTACCCCTTTAGAGCGTACTGGCGTGATGTTATGATATGAAATTGTATAAACAATAAACAGACTGCAGCAATCCCGGGAAACTTGCCGTCATTTATTGAAGAGTTTTGTTGTATATATCTCCCAAGATCCTCATCAGATCTTTGCCAAATTACAATGGGACCAATTTGGGAACATACTCTTTCAAACAAAAAAATAAAATAAAGATCGGTTCACAATTGACGGAGAATTCGATGAACATACACAAAAAAATAACAAAGTCGAACATAGAACCTCCACCTTAGTGGAAAGTCGGTTATAAAGGCAGATGATGATGATTATAAGACATTTCTCATGTAAAATTCGATACAAATCTCAAGACAATGATATGATCAGAGACATAATACTGGCTTGTCACTGGATTGCGTAGATATGACTCTCCAAGGGGCCTGGCCGTCCTGATAAGTGTTATCGGAGCAAAGGTATATCAATTGTTTATCAAAATCCTGTTTTTATCAACATTACCTTGACAAATTAGGCAAGTAGATAAAACACTGGCCAATATTCAAAACTATTTATAAATATTTTTAACGAGTAATCTTAATTAGGAGGATTTTTTCTTGAATATATTTTTATAACGTTTACGCGAATTCTGATGGGTTATACCCTTAGATAAAGTACCTATAGATCAAGCCTTAAAATGAGCTTGATTGATAGAGCGACATGGCTAATTGGCAGCACCATGTAAATAATAAGGACAAAAGATTATTTTTTGTCTTTGTCACCATGGCCGGTTTCTGTTGTTTGTCAAACTCTAATATAATGGCAGGTTTGACAAACAAACTCGGTTTTGTTTGATTTTCTGTGATTTCGTGGTATTATGTGTTAATTGAGACAAGGAATTTGGGTTATTTATAGATAATAAGTGTCAGTGCGATGGTGGGTTGTAGTGTTCTCGTTCTTGTTGTAACACCAGAACCAACTATTGTTGTCTCATGTGCGGCCACGCCAGGGCTTCATCTATAGGTACTTTATCTAAGATTATAACAATAATCAGAGCTCAAAATTCAAATACCTATAATAATACCAGACTGAAACTGTCCCACTGCAAAGGGCAGAGCTCAGACAGAGATGGCACACGAGCATTGATTCATGATTGATTCAAATGCCATAGTTCAAATGAAGCCATAAGAACGTAGTAAACTTTTTACCCCGACAATGACGCGAGGTTGGTGAACATAGACTAATATAGACAACTAAAGGACCTTTTACTTCTTGAACTTATCTCAGTTTATCTGTGGCTGGCGCTGTACTTAATTATATCGTCATCTTTCAAGTTGGCACTTCACATCGCTATTCGATGTTCGTCTTTGTTCGCTATATTCGTGTTGAATTCCGAATAACACGAATACACCGACTACACATCGTTCATGAACAGCAAATATGCCGAACATTTACGAATATTATTGCTATAGTTTACGATGGACGTGTTAACTGCAGCAGCGGCTTATTATTTGGCGAGCGATGTGTAAACGAACATACTCGCTATATTCGCAATCCTTTGATATGTTGCAAAAAACCACCAGCCGGGCGGATACGGGTGTTCGGGTATTTGGCATATTCGTCTTGTTCGTGAGAATATGCAAATAGAGACGAATAGAGCTAATTCACATCGTCATATTTGGGCGAATAAGACAAATACGCGAACACGAATAGCGATGTGAAGTGTCACCTATATAATTATATTTTTTTCTCAGTTTTCACCCTCTCCTAGCCACTTATGCCTTGGGCAACAGTCGCACATAGATACCTACACGTCATAAGTTCTCACTTTCAAAACAAAAGTCCAAAATCTATGGGATTGATAAACGCTGCCTATAATCTATATATATAAAAATGAAACCCGTTTTCCGTTGTCACGGCATCACGCGTGAACGGCTGGACCGATTTCGCTTATTCTTTTTTTGTTGTGTTCGTTATTGTTGGGCGAAGGTTCTTATGTAGGGTAGGGTAGGGTAGGGTAGGTAGGGTAGGGTAGGGTATGTAGGGTAGGGCAGGTAGGGTAGGGTAGGTAGGGTTGGGAAGGTAGGGTAGGGCAGGTAGGGTAGGGTAGGTAGGGTAGGGTAGGTAGGGTAGGGTAGGGTAGGTTGGGTAGGGTAGGTTGGGTAGGGTAGGTTGGGTAGGGTAGGGTAGGGTAGGGTAGGTAGGGTAGGGTAGGTAGGGTAGGTAGGGTAGGGTAGGTAGGGTAGGTAGGGTAGGGTAGGTAGGGTAGGGTAGGTAGGGTAGGTAGGGTAGGGTAGGTAGGGTAGGGTAGGTAGGGTAGGGTAGGTAGGGTAGGTAGGGTAGGGTAGGTAGGGTAGGGTAGATAGCGTAGGGTTGGTAGGGTAGGGTAGGTAGGGTAGGGTAGGGTAGGTAGGGTAGGGTAGGGTAGGGTAGGTAGGGTAGGGTAGGTAGGGTAGGTAGGGTAGGTAGTGTAGGTAGGGTAGGTAGGGTAGGGTTGGTAGGGTAGTGTAGGTAGGGTAGGGTAGGTAGGGTAGCGTAGGTAGGGTAGGGTAGGTGGCGTAGTGTTGGGTAGATGAATGTTTGGTGTTTTTATGGCAAAACAAAGTTTGCCGGGTCAGCTAGTTTTTATATATATTTTTGTACCAATGTCACGTGTTCAATCAAAAACATTTTGACACTTTTGCAACCGTTATCGCTGACCGTACAATGTCACCAGTCCCCTATGTCCTCTATATAATCTATTGCACAATCCATCTATACTCCATTTGAAATAACATTATAAATTTCTACAACCCTTTTTTACAGTCCGTTCAACCGATTTTGAGTTCTATCCCGTAAACATAAGGATGGCATGAAAAGCATAAACCTGTTACCAAAACCATTTGTCATATCACCAACGCCAATAGAAGTTAAAATCGGTTGAACGAGCCGTAAAATGGGATTATTAAAATGTCTAATGTTATCTCAAATAGAGTATAAAGTTTACTTTTGGCCATCCTCTGAACTGAATCACAAAAACATAAGCATGACAGCCGATTTTCTTTTTCCTTTTTCAAAACGAGCCAATCATAAAGATTGAATCACAACACGTGCCAGGATGTTGCGACAAATGCTATGCAAAGTTATAGAACTTTTATTTATTTTTATCAAACCATAGCAACTGGCTGGAATGACTTGAAGATAAAACTGTTGCGCAATCTTTGTTTTTTTATAAGATTCAATGGCTTGCTTTGTGGAAATAACATGAATGACCTTTTATAAATATTTTGTATATTTTCTTGGTATGGTGCTTATAATCTATAATAACTTCAGAATTGCAGCTATCCAAATATTTTGCTTAAGTATAACTTATTCTAATGTGTAATGTAACATTTATAAGAAATTATTGTGAGAATTGATAGCTCACGGATTTTTATCGTACGCCGCGCTTGATTTTCGAGGGGGCTTCCCTACAACCAGCAGGGGTTGCCAGGCGACCACACTAGTAATAACAATACAATAATTTGAATAGGCGGGGTCTGGCCACCGATAAAACAGTAAAGATAGTATTAGTAGTAAGTACTTAAATTATGTTAGTAAAGACTAAAAAACATTAACTAATAAGAACAAAAATAAACAAGCTTTTAGCTAACCATACTTTGTTATCCAAACTAATCTTGTGTGCAAAATTACAGCTCAATCGATTTGAGATAACTGTTTTAAAATTCTGTTGCAAGATTTGACCCACACACGATTCACAGGTATAGATACTTAGTAACCAAGTATAGAATAGAATAGAATAGAATATACTTTATTGTACACCATAAAATTATACACATTTACAAGAAAAACTTATTTATACGGGTACAAAGGCGGTCTTATCGCTGACAGCGATATCTACCAGACAACCTTTGGATGGACTGAAGAAACAGAATAAAAAAGGGGGTAGTCTGCGGTGTACATAGTGCTATTAGATTAAAACATAAATATATACAAGATAATATTTCTATAATAAATACTATACATAAACCTATATATAAACATACATACGCAATATGACATGAAATTTATAGAAAGAGAGAGAGAGGAAAAAAAAAAAAAAAATTGTCTATATAATGATGACAGAGATTAGATCAGAATAGAAAAACGTTAGAGAGAAAGGAAATGGTTAATAAGCAAATATAATGCTCACAACGGATCTTTGTTTCTCTGAAGTTGGCTGCAACACCCTGCGCAGTAGCTATTTTTGTGTCAATGTTGAAGGTGAAGACAGCATTGTATAACTGTCTCTTTGACTCGCTAACGTTTCTCGCATCTTCCTATCTCGCTTACTCTATGCTTTACTCGATGACAAACTGTTTCTTGCAATGCTTGGCAGAGCCAAATTCAGATACACAAAGATCCGCTGTGACTACTTTAAGTAACAAGGCAAGTCAAACTACAGCTTGTAATAATTTAAGACATCTATTTTGCAAGCATTTGTGCATGTGCTTACCTTCAGAAGTACCTATAAATAGTCTCTTTGAACTCGATACACACCTGCCAACTACGGAACCTTCTTATTTACATACCAATGTAGATAAATAGAGGAACATTACATACAAAACCGTGCAAAGTGACGTCACAGACACACCCAAACCGGCTCGTATCTCGTTAAATATCACTAGAAACGTTAACATAATTTTATACAGGTGGGTGTGTCAATACCGGTTTCGATAAATTTTCCACAACATTCTTTTTTTAAATGTTTTACGATTCAGGCCAAGTTCGGTCTTTTATAGTTGTTTTGATGCTTGTTTCTAGGCGGATTGAGGATAATTAAGTGATGATATCACTATCATGTCTTAAATAATATTGGTTATCTGATTTAAGCTTCATTTAACGGTCAAAGGTGGCCGTTGTCCTTGGGCTGACAGTTGCAGATCTCTGACATTTGTTACGGAGTTGGTCCCGCTGTCATTCGTAGATCAATGACAGTCCGTCAAAAATCAAGGTCATCAAAAGTCAGAAGCCCTTCGACAATTAGTCTTATGTAGTCACAGCGGATATTTGTGCCTCTGAAGTTGGCTCTGCGAACCATTGCGCAAGAAACAGTTTGTCATCGAGTATACTGCATAGAGTAAGCGAGATAGGACGATGCGACAAACGTAAGCGAGTGAAAGAGGCAATTATACAATGCTATCTTCACATTGATACAAAAATAGCTACTGCACAGGGTCTTGCAGCAAATTTCAGAGACACAAAGATTCGCTGTGAGTATTATACCCAGTAACTCTTGGTTTTGGAGGTCAGGTCAGAAAGGCCGTCGCTTCATGTTTAATACTGGTACTGGCACAATGGCATGCAAGCTAATTACACACGCAATCTACAGGCATATGTAAGTATTAGGCCAAGTGCAGACCTAATGACCTGATCAAGGTCAGAATAGATTACCTACTCAATGAAAACAATGATAGTTTGCATACATACTAATGCAACAAAACAGTATTGCCGTTAAAAGCCATAATTATTGACTAGCCTTAGTCGTAAGTAATGGTTTCACAATAAATACTCGTAGGTAACTCAATATTCATAATTTACAAAAAAAAACTTTTTTACAAAAAAATACCACTGACTTCCAAATAAAAACACTACAAAGTGAAAAATCACTTCAATTTTTAGTCTTTGACACCGTCTTCCGAAATTGAAGATATTTTTCACCTATGAAATTTGGGAAAAACAGGCGTGTTATTAAATGTTTCAATCAGTTTACCCCCGATGGATTCCCGCATTATCGAGGTGGGTACATGTGCTCAGTAGCCGTGGCTTGGACACCCACGGTGAAGCAAAGAGGAACCCGAGGAAGGGCTGCTCGTCAGGGCTTTTGCCGAATAAGCCGACGACGTAGCGGCTAACAAGTACCTAGATTGCGGTGCCGCTTGGTAACAGAGGTGACGTAATCGCAACTAAGGCGGGCCGCGATGTTGTATGGTCCCAGGTCCCATAAGATACCGCGGCTGATGGTTGGAGGCCTTGGAGGGAGAGGAGTGCCGGTATTCCGCTGCCTGGACGGGGTCGCCAACTCGCCACCGTCTGATGGCGGACGCGGTCCCTATCCCCTGCGGCCGAAAAGTGATAGGTGGCGGGGCTACTGACCTGACCCGTCACAGAGGGACCAAGGATGCCATACACGGGGTCACCTGGTGCCCATGTGCTGGTTTGGTCCCTGGGGTGGTCACGGCGTGCAATGTGTTATGGTGCGCCGGTGATGGGGGTTACTCCACAGTGGAGGGTCTGGTGACGGACAGCTGCGGCGGGTTCGCGGTGTGCCATAAGCGGCACAAGAGGACACCGTGGCGTTTTAGTGGGTTGGAATCCCACATAAATGCATTATCTTGCCCCGTGGTAGCGCAGTATGCATGAGCATTTCTCCACGCAAAAAAAAGGTATAAACGACTTTTATTGTATTGTTATCTGGCGGTGACTTTAGGTATAATGATATTGATCCCATGTCTTTCAGAGACTCTCTTAGGTTGTTGGGCAGTTGGAGGATAACGAATAAGTGCATGATCAACTGATCAGCTTTTGAGCGTAGCAATTTGTGACTGCATTTTTTAGCTAAGACCGTAACTGTAAAAATATTATGTATGTGTGAATAAATAAATAAGTCCTTCATAAAAACTACTAAGACTTTCATAAAAACGCGAAATTCTATGTTTTCATGGTGATATTCATTATTATTGTTTACATTATTATACTTTACAACTTTATACATCTGTTGATACCTATTCCATGTACGCTACATATTATTAATATGCCAATTAGTGTTAATTAGTTTACTAATACAAGGTTTTAACAAAGTCTAAAGTACAATAATCCACTACTATAGTGCATTATGGTACAAGTGTGTAATATTGGTGATTACCGCTGAGGCGCCATTGAGAACCGAGCCGTTAGGTGAGGGTCTTATGAGAGTCGAGGACGGTACCTAATCATCAATACACACGTGTATCATACGACGTTTTTCAACACACTTGTGAAGAAAATAATAAGTAAAAAAAAATCATTTTCATCAGTGAAAACGAGTTGTGAAAATTTTTTTTTGGCTTTTCACGGATAGCGTTTTAGCCATGTTCAAAATGGGGAATGTCAAGTTTTCTTTGTTACAGAGAAAACAAAAGTTATATTTGAGTGAAAGTTTTATTTATTAAACACGTACAAGTTGAAATTATCTATTTAAATACGAAGTTGCATGAAATGAGCAAGCAATAGGTACATTGATTTATTTGTACTTTTGAGCACGATTTTTTTTGTATTGAAACTTTTTTAAGAACAAAGCAACTTAACCAATTAAATTTAAAAACAATATTCTATAACTCACTTAAAAAAAAAAACAAAAAGCAAGCAAGCAAGCAATGAAAAAGTCAGTTTAATTACAGGTGACATTATGTGCCTAATTGCGGTGAAATTAGAGCCACTTTATGAGCAAGTGTGTTGTAAAGTATTTTAAAAGTACTTCGTTTTGTGATCTCCACATTACAAACAATAAGATTTCGAGTTGGATCTAGAATCTAGACTAACAAACGGACTTAGACCTATGAGCAATAACTTGGACTAAATAGGAAATGTCTTGTTATAATTATCTATGTTTACTTAGAATTGCTAGAGTTGTGATAACACTGTTTTCATCCTATCTTTAATTGGTAGGAGTGGTCACATAATAAATATTTACTCAATAAAATATATGCTGGATGAAAAATAGTGACCATCGTTGGCCGATCTAGAAAAATACTGATTCATTATTTCTTGTACACAAAATATTTGTCTATAACTGTGATTTTTAATTTCGTGGACTAAACTGACAGCTGCTATTGAGTTTATTTTTTTTAAATGTTGCAAGCGCGGAGCATAGTGTTGTAGGTAAGGCTCAATCATAAGTGATTCATCGAATCGATGTGACATGACTCCTGAATTTATTTTTACTAATTGGTGTAAATAAATGTTTTATGAATATAAACGTAATATATTTAAATATAACAGTATTCATACACATAGTACATGAACTTTTATTGTGTTAAATATGAAATCAACAATAAAATAAATGCAGTCAATAAAATTAAGTCTCACATAAATGAGTAGAAACTAAATATGGGCCGCTAGTTTCTAAACAAATTATTTTTTTATGCCGTGAAATAGTTTCATTTTCGATCTACTTCGATTTTCGATTAACTTTCGATCACTCAGGATAGTTAGGGAACGACACTATTTTAATGTACAACCCCCCAAATGTCAGTTTAGTCCACGAAATAAAAAATCACATTATACATATATTATCAATCGTCTAGAGCTTGCTTAGTACACAATAAAAATATATAACAGTAGTAATATTCATTCGATCATTAATTACAAAAGAAATTAAACAAATATAACAGTAGGTAGCTACTATTCAATACCCCATAGAAAACTAATAAAAAAAGGTGTGCGTTTTATCGTTTTATCACTAAAAGGCATGAAATAAAAAATAAAATAAAAAATAAGATCACGCTTGCCTTGTCAAAAAGTGAATAAAAAAATTGAACTTAAAAATTAAATAAAAACAAGCCAAATTACTGAATGCCAATCTTTTCATTGCAGTCGGGGGACGGTTCCTTGGAACAGTTTTTTACAGGCCCCTCGACTTCGCTTGTTTTTTTTTTGTTTTCTATAAATGAAAGAGTTTAAAAACACGTAATATTATATTAGGTCCATGTACAAAGAAGAGCTTATAGTCTCCCGTCCCGGAGACAGGTGCAATGAAACAATGTTGAAAATAGGCGACAACGTATTTTCATAGAAATGTCTCTTTGGGTTAGAGCTATTTCTGGGAAAACGCGTTGTCTCTTCTGATAATCCAATACATTTTTGTCATTTTTTCTCTTGTCTAAACCCTATGCAGTGCTAACCCTAAATAACGGGGGATAAAGAAATGACGATGATGCGTATTACACTTTCTAAAAAAATACGTGACTAGCTTATCTATGGTTATGAAAAATGCTTGGCTCAATGCTAGTCCTGCTCCACAATCCACAACCACTAGGGCGCAATAACAAGTGATATGCAGAACATTATTGTTTTGAGGTATTGTTGGACCTGCTGAAGACTGTATGAATTATTAATATTTGCATTGTATAGACTCAATTTCTTTAGTATTGTATAACTGCACAGCACGTGTGTGAGTACTATGTACCCAACTGTAAATCTACCATTTACTGTACCTATGCGTCGTTCGTTGACTTGTGTGTGCCCTGGCCGTTGAGTGTGTCATGCTCTCTCAAATGTCTCTCTGATGGTGGCGCGTGTGTTGGATCATCCGGTTCCCTTCATGATGGTTGAGCTGGGTGGTGCCAATTCATGCGTCATGTTCGTGAACGGACGCCGTCGGTTGGGATTGGTCATAACTTGACTGCTTCGGATGTTAATTTTTTTCTAGTATCTATTATATAACTGCGCAGTACATGTGTGAGTACTTCTAATACTTTGTCTGTAGGTGGTATAGTGGGTAGTGCTATTCTGGGTGCATTGTCCTCACATGTATGAATTTAATAATGTATGTTCCTAAATATTGTAAAAAAAACAATTTTTTTTAAAAGAGTAAGTATGGAGTTTCTTGTGCATTCTTCTCCATAACAAGCTACTTTCCGAATGCACGGTAGAATCATTTTAATGTAACGTTCAAAAGTGCCGCTTGGTGGCCTAGTTGAAATAAAATATCTTTGTCTTTGTCTTTTGTCTTTTGACCTGATGTATAACGTAAAGAAAAAACAAAAAACTTGGTATCAAATAATGGCGCCCGCTTTGCACCCATCTTTTTTATCACAATTTCACATGGCTTGCCATATGACTAGTGTTTTATCATTATAATGCCTACACAAATAACTGGGGATAAAAGGAATTGGATGAATCTTATAAAAAATTAAGTAAATATCTTCATGATCCATTGTTTCACAATTATGTTTAAAAATACGTCTACCTCGCTACGTAAAAACTGTGTTGAATGAGGGTTTTCAGGCAAATTGACGCCATCAGATGGCAACAGTTACCACTTTCGCAAGAGGTCCTCAACTTGGAAAACGTACCATAAATAAGTCACCAACTTGATTTTGAGGTCAATTTAACTAATGTCAGAAAACGCGCCATGACAGGTAAGGTGCCTGTGCGTCTAGTGCTGCCACCTGTTGTACGTCATTTCAGAAAACTCTCATTGTCAAAATTATAGACATTGCTGTTATTTTTCCATTGACTGTGTGAATTTTTATATTACACTATTACCCCCACAGAACGGTTAATGACCTTTTGGCAACCCTTTCTTTGATAAACTTTATTCAAAAACAAATACTATGTAGGTAGATGTAGGAGAGTTACGGAAGGAGAAGATAAACCAGATTTAGATGGAGAAAATACACAGTATATTGTCGCTATTTCACGGTATCAAACACAAGTGTCACCAGTGAACGGAAATAGTGTCACAGTGTACAAAAAGTCAAAAATAAAAACCTATTCCGAACAAACTACCTTTTTAAATTCAAATTTACATATATACAAAACAAATAAGTTTGTATATCCAACAGTAGAGGCCATATATCACACTGAAAAAAGGAAATAAGAAAAGTCTTGTTGGTGGTTACGAAATGACTGGGACTTGCGAACTTTGACTTACTAGCAATAAAACAAAGTTCTGCAGTTTGCTAATTAGTTTTGTATTATTTTATTAAAGTTTGCTCAAATTTAAAGTTATAAGAGAGAGATGTAGTCTGAAATCAAATCCAAAATATACTCGCTTTACTTGATAACGTTGTTTACGATATTATTTTTCAAAAATCCGCCAGTCATGGCTGGTGTGACTGTATGAATTCATTAAAAAACTTGTTTGTCATAGCAATAAAAAGTCTAGTCAGTGATATTTGGTATTCTGGCCGGTTCTAATAATTTGTAGAAGAATAAGTGACATTTATGGCTAATGTGTTGTTTTTATAATTAATTTTCATTTATTCATTAACATATACACATAAATTACAATGTTAATAACAATCTAAAAATGTAGGTGGGTATTGGATATGGCCCACCGGTATCGTGAATAAGTTTTAAGAGCAAAACTCCAGAGAGAGACGAACCTCCTAACAATATGAGTCCAGAACTTCCAGAAGGACCACTTTCTGAGTAAAGGCCTTGATGCCGCTGCCTAATGAGAGCCTCCGAAGGTGTTGGTCGAGGCTCGTGGCTATTAAGCCATTGGCTGATCACTTAGTCCACACCTCACACGTCGAATATTAGTTAATTACAATAATTAACTAATATTTTGTATTAATTAAGCACCCGTAATTAGTTAGATAATTAAAAATGGTAAAAAGGGTTACTGACATAGCCCGAATAATTGCCAAACTAAAGTGGCAGACGGCAGAGCACATTGCTCGCAGAACGGATGGTCGTTGGAGCCGAAAAGTTCTAGAGTGGCGACCGCGTACCGGAAGACGTAGCGTCGGAGTCCTCCCGATATTTTAAACGATAACCTGGTCAGGGCTGCGAGCATCCGCTGGATACAAGAAATACAAGACCGTTCAGTGTGGCGACGGTTGGAAGAGGCCTATGTCCAGCAGTGGACGCCTTTCAGCTGAAATAATGATGATGATGGCCTTGTGATTTGTTAATTACTTATTAGTATAATATTCACCAACCCGCACTGGGCCCGCGTGGTGGATTACGGCCCATTCCCTCTCACAAAGAGGAGGCCTGTCTCCCAGCAGTGGCAACATTAATAGGCCGATGATGATGATAATATCCGGTGTCTTTGGTACGTCTTGTTTTTATCGTTTTGCGACACTGACGTCCGACACGAAAGTTATTTAGAACTTCATAGTGTTTTACTTTTGAAGTCTTTTATCTTTCTCTTTTTAGTTTTGGTTGGTACGCCATCACTAAAAAAAAAGTTAATTAAAAATCAAAAAACCCGACTGCTTGAAAAGCGAACTAAAAAGACGTAAACAAGGAGAAAATCATGTTGTGCTGTCGGAGGATACATCTTCGCGAGCTGGCTGACCAAAACCAGATGTATCCTCCGACTGCACAGCATGATTTTCTTCTTGTTTACGTCTTTTTAGTTCGCTTTTCAAGCAGTCGGGTTTTTTGATTTTTAATTAACTTTTTTTATTTATAACTTTTTAGTTAATTTTTTTTTCGAAGTAGGTACATTTAAACATATAAGTGTTATATATTTTTGAAATCAACACTTAAAATCCTTTATTTTGATACCCCACACGATAGGTTAGGAGGAAAAAAAAATTTTGGGCCCCCACAATATGGCGCCCAAAACCGCCATTTTCCTATTTTCCAATTTTCATGTAGCCAGTGGCACTCGCGGGGTTAAGACGAATCGATTTACGTAAGAACCATCAAAATCGGCCCACGCGTTTGGTCTCTAGAACGCCACATAGGAACAAACATACATACATACATACATACATAGACTGATAAACACATTACCCTCCTTCGGCAGTCGGGTAAAAAGTGAGCAATCTCTTTAGTACTAAAGGATTGACAAAATACCAATAATAACTCAATTTACATATTCGTGCTGTTTGTCGCTAAGCAGTTCAGTTGTATGTGCCATATCTTGTAAACTACTGAACCGATTTTGATGAAACTTGCACTATTCCCTAGGTTTAGGTTGAGAGGTACTTAATCCAATAAAAAAAATATCACGATCCGATTACTAATTTAGTAAAAATACGTAGACAAATATGAAATGAAATTTGGAACACATGTTTAAATGAATCCCACATTGAGTTATATATGTGAATATTGTACAATTCCAACAATATTACATACATACCTACCTACATGTATCGAATTGACAACTTCCTTTTTTTGAAGTCGGTGTAAAATTGCTAATTAATTAATTGCCAGCTTGGAAACACAAAAGGTAAAAATAGATAAAAGGCTTATTATGGATTTAAAGATTTATGTACCAAACTAATCTTTTTGTTTACATCTAGGCACCTACCTATGGACTTTGTACTGACACACCCACAATTTTAAACAAAGGTGACCAATCAGGAGAGTCACGTGTACACTAATAATAATATTATGATTATTATTTGATGTTGCCAGCTCACGACTAGTCTAGTTATGTAAATGGCTGTGTTGTAGGTAGGTCTAAGACGAATCCAACATTAATTTATTCAAAACTAGCTTCGTCCCGCGGCTTCGCTCCCATGTCCTATCGTGGGATAGTAATGATGGATATCGTGAGATAATGCTGCACTACCTACACTAACCTACCCACCCAACCTACCTACACTACCCTGACCAACCACTCTACCTTCCCTATCCACCCAGTACCCTACCTACCCTACCCTACCTAACCTACTCTACATACCCCACCCTATCTCCTACTTAACTATCAATTTGTTAAACTATTTATTGGAATAAGAATTAATCTATCTATATATATGTCGCAGGGATATGATGAAAACAGGGAATTGATCAAATCTCTAAGCAAAATTGGTTCAGTGAAATGACAAAAATAACTTTTCTGTAGTAATTTAAAGGTTTATTTTGTACGTTGAATTAGTATTTGTGTGGCAGAGCCGACGGAGCCCCGCTGCGCGGGGCTCCTATTTCTGTATGCAGGGTCTAAAGTAACCTAACACGAAGGAGATGACGGGAGCTGAGTTCGCTCGCTTTGCTCGCTCACTTCAGCTCCCGTCATCCCCTTCGAACCTAACCTGTCCGTGTCGGGGTGCCCTAAGCTCCCGAGCTCGCTACGCTCGCTCTTAGAGAGATTTGATCAATTCCCTGTTTTCATCATATCCCTGCGATATATATAAAAATGAAACCCGTTTTCCGTTGTCACGACATAACATGAAAACGGCTTGACCGATTTGGCTTATTTTTTTTTTGTTGTGTTCGTTATTGTTGGGAGAAGGTTCTTATGTAGGGTAGGGTAGGTAGGGTAGGGTAGGGTATATAGGGTAGGGCAGGTAGGGTAGGGTAGGTAGGGCAGGGTAGGTAGGGTAGGTAGGGTAGGTTAGGCAGGGTAGGGTAGGGTAGGGTAGGGTAGGGTAGGGTAGGGTAGGTAGGGTAGGTAGGGTAGGTAGGGTAGGTAGGGTAGGGTAGGTAGGGTAGGGTAGGGTAGGTAGGGTAGGGTAGGTAGGGTAGGGTAGGTAGGGTAGGGTAGGTAGGGAAGATAGGGTAGGGTTGGTAGGGTAGGGTAGGGTAGGTAGGGTAGGTAGGGTAGGTAGTGTAGGTAGGGTAGGTAGGGTAGGGTAGGGTTGGTAGGGTAGGTGGAGAAGTGTTATGTTTGGCGTTTTTATGGCAAAACAAAGTTTGCCGGGTCAGCTAGTACTACAATACAAATGTAACCAACTTATGTTTCTACCGGATAGGCGGCGATCTAATTAAAATTTAGAACATAAAAGTTGCTATTGTGACTTAACTATGATAGATACATATATTCTAATAATGAGTACTTTAATCATGTAGTACATAATTTTTATGTATCATCAATAGTTTTCTAAGCACACGCCAAAGATTGAATTTTATAGGCAAAATTTTGCTACTTTGGGTTACATTCATAAGGATCTCTATTTTAAAAAAAGAAATAAATGCCTATGTCACTCAGGAATAATGTAGCTTTCTACTGGTGTAAGAATTTTCAAAATCGGTTCAGTAGATCCAGCGATTACCCCCTACAACCTCACAAAGTCACAAACTTTACCTCTTTATAATATTATTAGTATAGATTAATAGTATAGAAGTATAGAAACTAAGAAACTACAGACATACTTAACAGTTATAATATTCTATCAGTAAACGAATTATCGTATTGGAATCAGTACTTTCAGTTCTTTACAAAGATATTAACAAAATTTACCCTTTTAATATATTATTTACTTATTATTAGATAGGATCATCTAAGATGCCGCATATTTTGAACGTAGGTAAAAAATTGCAAAAACAACCTCAAAACGCTTCAAAGTGTTTTAAACCTGGAAAGAAATACCTACGTAGAAAAAACCGGCCAAGTGCGAGTTGGACTCGCGCACGAAGGGTTCCGTACCATTATCGCAAAAAACGGCAAAAAAATCACGTTTGTTGTATGGGAGCCCCACTTAAATATTTATTTTATTCTATTTTTAGTATTTGTTGTTATAGCGGCAGTAGAAATACATAATCTGTGAAAATTTCAACTGTGTAGCTATCACGGTGCATGAGATACAGCCTGGTGACAGACAGACAGACAGACAGACGGACCGCGAAGTCTTAGTAATAGGGTCTCGTTTTTACCCTTTGGGTACGGAACCCTAAAAATAACTTCAAAAATCACAACTCATATCACTTTAAGTGTTTCAAATCACTGACATCAGACATATCAATATGTATCTACAGCATAACAAATCGCTACGCGTACAGAAGTTATTAATGTACACATTTTCAGCAGTACCTATCTGCAGTGCCTATTTTATTCATACAGATGTAGTTTTGATGCGACGCTAAATTCTTGGAAGGGCAGCGTGGGAGTAAAATCAATACCTAACAGCAAAGGGTATGGAGATGAACCGCGTTGTCTCATAACTTTTGCTGTTATTATAATAGGCACTGCAGATAGGTACTGCTGAAAATATGTACATTATTAATTAATGTCCGCATGAAAAGTGTTTTATCATAAAGGAACATATTACCAGGATAAAAAAGTAAATTTAAAAAAACAAAAGACCCGACTGCTTAAAAGGCGAACTAAGACGTAAACAAGAATAAAATCATGCTGTGCAGTCGGAGGATACATATTCGCGAGCTGGCTGACCAAAACCAGATGTGCTAGCTGCTATGTGATAGCTAGTGACACTCGCAGGGTTAAGACGAATCGATTTACGTAAGAATCATCAAAATCGGCCAACGCGTTTGGTCTGTAGAACGCCACATAGGAATAAACATACATACATACATACTTACATACATACATAGACTGATAAACACATTACCCTCCTTCGGCAGTCGGGTAAAAAGTAGCATATCATTTAAGTCCAAATCTTTTCGGCTTCTGAAGCGCGATTCTAAACAACCAGAGTGTTTAAGATATTATTATGTTTACTTAGCTTTAAGGGTTCAAACAAATTAGCCGGAAAACCATCGCGGAATGTCGCGCAAATTAAATCGTTCAGTATCAATGCAAGTTTAAAATTTCGTCGGGAAAATTGCGCACGTATTTCCACCGCGCCTAGCGCCTTGCCGCTCAGATTTGCCTCTCTCTCTCTCTATCCAGTCTTGAGGGCGTGTCCTATAAACCAGAGATAATAAGAGTACAAAGAAAAAGTGCCTAGTTTATCTATGGCTATGACCTGACATGACCATAAAGAAAAAACAAAAAACATGGCATCCAATATGGCGCCCGCTTTGCACCCATCTTTTTTATCACAAATTCACATGGCTTGTCATTATGACTTGTGTTTTTACGTCATAAATACACAAAAAACTGATGTAAACTTTAAACTAAAAGACTAGTATATTTGCAGCTTATCTGTATGAACTTATGACCTATCAGAATCACATATGTAGGTACTAACTCTGTACTTGCATCAGACTTATCGTTAGATTTAATAATTTTGTTTGTAAACTGACTGTTTAATTGCTTATTAGTAACTATTATGGGATGTGTGAATGATTTATTTACTTATTTAATAAAACTTCATGCAACATATAAGTATATAGGCGGACTTATGGTCTTAGGGAAAAACATAAAAAAAATATTCTTAAATTTTTATTTGATTTTTTTAATATATTATTAAGTACCTGTAGGTCGTCTTTAGGTAGGTACTAAGAGACTATTTATTCCCGATTTGTGGAAGACGGATGTTTTGGGTGTTGTGTCAATGGAAAATCACTCCATTTTATGGGATGATTTTATTTAATTTCAGAGCAAAACTTTGATTTTCATTTCGGACAGAAATAAATATTTTAACCACCGTTGTTCGTCTATATAATGTACTTTATTCTTTTATGCATCAAAATATGAGTTTTTGTTTTGCCGAGAAGGGTTATTTTATTTGCTTTTTATTTTCAGTAGCGTAGCGCTGTATTTCCCTTTGTGCAGTAGCGAGTTTCAGGAAAATTCATTTCCAACGCAGATTCCTGGGAAATTTTCCATTTCCCAGGAATCTGCGTTGCCTCTGTTATATAAGCTGTAAACTCGACAGATGTTGAAACGGAAGGTTCGTTGAAATACGAATGTTGCATTGCCTTTGTGTGATGGAAAATTCATTACAATGGTATTTAGTTCACGTATTTTCCGTAAAATGGTTACGGGGATATAGGTATATGGATAGTTGGATAGTTACGTGCATTTTAGAAAAAAAATATTGTAAGGTAATTAATTTTTATACCTAAAGAATATCAATTAGTTAATTTTATAGCAAACCTAATAACCTATCTACACAAATGAGTGAGTTACTTGTAGGTAGGTATTTTTAAATAGGTAAGAATATTATAATTTAAGTATGGACAAAATAAACAAACAAAATGGACAGAATTCACTTCAAAAGTAATGTACTCATTAAAAAACTTACCATAACAATCGAGTGTTCATGAATAAAATACCCTTTTTAGGGTTCCGTACCCAAAGGGTAAAAACGGGACCCTATTACTAAGACTTCGCGATCCGTCTGTCCGTCTGTCTCCAGGCTGTATCTCATGAACCGTGATAGCTAGACAGTTGAAATTCTCACAGATGATGTATTTCTGTTGCCCCTATAACAACAAATACTAAAAACAGTATAAAGTAAATATTAAAGGTGGGCTCCCATACAACAAACATGATATTTTTGCCGTTTTTTGCTCGATATTGATAACGGGAACAGGTAGACGCTTGAAATATTCACAGAATGTTTAGTTGTATATTTACTTCAAAAAATAATAATTAATAAATTAAAATAAAATAAATTAAGGGGGGCTCCCATACAACAAACGTGATTTTTATGCAGTGTTTTGCGATAATGGTACGGAACCTTTCGTGTGCGAGTCCGACTCGCACTTGGCCGGTTTTTATTTATTTTTAATAAACATGACAAAACAATTACAGTCTGTGATTAGGTAATTACTGACCGTTACGGACCTCACTTTACAAGCATATCATTAGAGCCAAACACTAACTAATGACCATAATATTATGATGAATTGATGACGTGAACCAAAATACATTGTAAATCGCCACTACGATGATATTCGTAAACAAATCAGGCAGAAAAACATTCAATTGGTGACGTCATTTGTCAGAATGAAATCGGTCATTTACGGTTTCGTCTTCAATCATTGGAAAAGACGAATCAAGGTCGATGACCAAAAGTACATTGTGATACAAGGGTGGAAAGTATACGGTAGTAAGTATTGCAAACGAGCTGTCATTAACAAGCCCGAGCCAAAGGCGAGGGTTTTTAATGACACGAGTTTGCAATAACCTACACACCCGAGTATCACACGACGTTTTTCAATACAGTTGTGGGAAATAGTAAAAACAAATCAAATAATTACATTTGTTTTTCCATAAAATAAAATTATCGTATATATCGTTCTCGAGATTTTGGGGGCAAAATTTCATCTTGCGCAATTTCGCCTCAGATAAAATATCAGGTTGTGGAGTAAATTCCATTTCATCACTTGTACTTGAACTCATAATAACAAAATTAAAATTTTCAGAAAATGGCGCGTCTTTGCAACTGGACATATTTTTTTACAACGAAAACAGCCTATACAGCCTATTCGACAATTTTTTATGTGAAAATAATAATTAAAGTAATTAAATATATTAAACAACCATTTAAAAGACTTTTGTGAATTCAATGATAAGACGTACGGACTCATTAATTTTTCCTCGTATAAAATCTATCTCTTTTTATTCTATGTATGAAAACTCCTTGCTACTAAACTTTAAATTGACTTATACATTTAAAACTCAACTGCAAAAATAACGATCGAGCTCGTAAACAAAAGTCACGACCGCGTAACAGAAAGATGCCTGTGCAAAAGATTTAATTTTCGAATCATAATTATAGCTTTTGAAATAGTACATTGTGATACAAGGGTGGAAAGTAGGTTATTGCAAACGAGCTGTCATTAACAAGCCCGAGCCGAAGGCGAGGGTTTTTAATGACACGAGTTTGCAATAACCTACACGCCCGTGTATCACTCGATATTTTTCAATACAGTTGTGGGAAATAGTAAAAATAAATCAAAAAATTAGATTTGTTAATTCACAAAAAAATAAAATTTTCGCGCATTTTTGCAACTGGACATTTTTTTTACAACGAATACAGCCTACACAGCCTATTCGATTTTTTAAAAATGTTGATGTGAAAATAATTAAATTAAAACTGGTAATTAAATATATTAAACAACCATTTAAAAGACTTTTGAGAGTTCAATGCTAAAACGTACGGACTCATTAATTTTTCCTCGTATAAAATCTATCTCATTTTATTCTATGTATGAAAACTCTTTGCTACTAAACTTTTTAAATTGACTTATAAATTTAAAACTAAACTGCAAAACTAATGATCGAGCTAGTAAACAAAAGTCACGACCGCGTAATAGAAAGATGCCTATGCATAAGATTTAATTTTCGAATCATAATTATAGCCTCTGAAAGTACGCCATGTTTAATAACTGTATTGAAAAAATAATTATTTACCGAAAAATGGTAATAGTACATTGTGATACAAGGGTGGAAAGTAGGTTATTGCAAACGAGCTGTCATTAACAAGCCCGAGCCGAAGGTGAGGGTTTTTAATGACACGAGTTTGCAATAACCTACACGCCCGTGTATCACACGATATTTTTCAATACAGATGTGGGAAATAGTAAAAACAAATCAAAGAATTAGATTTGTTAATTCACAAAAAAATAATATTTTCGCGCGTTTTTGCAACTGCACATATTTTTTTTTAAACGAAATCAGCCTACACAGCCAATTCGATTTTTGACAAATGTTGATATAAAAATAATTAAATTGAAACTGGTAATTAAATATATTAAACAACCATTTAAAAGACTTTTGAGAATTAAATGCTAAAACGTACGGATACATTCATTTTTCCTCGTATAAAATCTATTCCACTTTATTCTTTGTATGAAAACTCCTTGCTACAAAACTTTTTTAAATTGACTTATAACTAAAGGCACGTTTTTGCAACTGGACATTTTTTACAACGAAAACAGTCTATACAGCCTATTCGATTTTAGACAAATGTTGATGTGAAAATAATTAAATTAAAACTGGTAATTAAATATATTAAACAACCATTAAAAAAACTTTTGAGTGTTCAATGCTAAAACGTACGAAATAATTTATTTTTCCTCGTATAAAATCAATCCCATTTTATTCTATGTATGAAAACTCTTTGCTACTAAACTTTTTAAATTGACTTATAAATTTAAAACTAAACTGCAAAACTAATGATCGAGCTCGTAAACAAAAGTCACGACCGCGTAACAGAAAGATGCCTATGCATAAGATTTAATTTTCGAATCATAATTATAGCCTCTGAAAGTACGCCGTGTTTAACAACTGTATTGAAAATGTATTTTCTGATTATTATCGTCGTGGGATCCAAGACAGTTGAGTGTTTTCTCCGGGACTCTTCGAGCTTCATTACCTCGACGCTTTTCTGGTGGTTTCCACTGTTGTTTCTGATTTTCACGAGTTTCAGTGGTCGGGAATAGTGTGGCGGGTTTGGCTCAAAAATAAAGAAATGTCAATATAGTCTATGATTTGGGCAAAACTAACAAATCTAATCTTAGAATTGGAATGATAGTCGTTGTTTTTATGTTCTTATAGTTTGACTCCTAAAGTAGAGCAACATATCTAGTGCCAGGCACGAATATTTTTCTTTGTGGTTCTCGGAAGGCCAAGGTCAACCGTCCACAGATGGAACATTAAATATCTGGTTTTTAAAACAAGAACGTCAGTGTGAATGTGCTGTACCTCACACAAGTGTCGAACTGGGGTCTGAGAAAACATTTGCGTCTTTCGTTCATTGACAACAATTTAATGTACGTCATATAACAACGATCTATTGAGCGAATTGAGATTGAAAATTAGATATCATGAGTTATTGTTGACTGGTGCAAAATATTTATACGTAGAGCACATTCATATCAGTTAGGTTAGATACCGTCTGTTTCATGATTTCCGAAGCCATAGGTACCCAAATAATCTGCTAAGTTAGTTATCAGTTAAGTTTATCGTTCTGAAAAAGTCGCTAAGTTAACAGAAAAAAACTGATAACGTTAATTTTCAAACAATATTTTGTTTCCCCGTCCTTAAAATTCTCCAAGGGCTTCACATGTTTGGCAGGAGCCTTATAAAGAAAATAAATGCCATCAAACAGAGTTAAAGTATTAGAAAAACTAGGTTTATTTATTATCTTGTATTCATAAAACAAAAGAATCATAAACACCGTCAAATAAAATACAGTGGTATTTTGAACTGCAATCAGTACGTGCAGCCGTACACACCTCCGCTGACGAAACTGACGAAATTCACCTTGAGCTTTACAACTTGCTGAACTGACGCAATACACGCCTTCCATTACAAACATAAACAACTTGGCTTTACCAATTGGCTTTACTGCTACGTCAAATCAAAAATCTTCCTGTTTTAGGATCAAAGAAATTAAGAAGAAAAAAATCAATCCTGGCCACATACAATAAAGCGTCCTAAAAAATATTAGAAAAAAAAAGAACAAAATAAAAATGTTTTGACATTAGAATTGGCGGGAAAGTATTTTTAGATTTATGAACGGCCTCCAACCATATTATCTATCAGCCTGCTAGCAACGATGACTTTGATTAAAAAGTTCCCGATATAGCGTCACTCATGATTAGCTGATGCAATAAGGCTTCCACCTTGCCTACATAGCACATGGAGATTGTTTTTGGTTTGGCCTACATAGAGTTCATTGTACACATATAAATAGGAAACTAATTTATTCTATCGCAGGAATTTTAGTGTACCTTTGAGAAATATTGTGTGCATGGAATAGGAAGAGTTCGTAATTATTATTATTTATTTATTTCAGACATAATTCCAATCCATAGTTATAAATACATCAAATTATAAAACAGATAAAAACCCAAAATAAAATTAATGAATAATTAACATTTAAATAGTCATAAACTCTTTAAAAGTAATAATTTAAACGGTCCAAAACATTATAAAAATGTCAGAAATGTATAAAACAATGTCAAATGTAAAATTGCTAATTGTAGAATGTTATAAAAATGTCCAAACATAATGATAAAAATAAATCAAAATATATAATATTATAATATTTTTTATTTTACGATTGGCATATTTTCTAATTTTGATGCCAGTTAAAATCACAACCAGAAAGACAAAATAATCATGAAATCACGACCAATAATAGCCAATCAGCAATCATCTAAATCACGACAATATTTTCAAAAGCACACAAATATTATCAATATTACAAAAACAAACCGATTAACGTAGAAAAACAAGATCTTGCAAGCGTTACGCGTGCACACGTCATGACACACCCGCGCTCTCGACCAATCACAGGCCGCCGTGCGCACACTCCTCCAGTATAAAGCGTGCGCGCACGATTTTGTTACCACATCGTTTCTGAAGCTCTAACACGCACAGTACCTATTAAATGGGTGACAGATTTAACACTATAGCATATTATAGGTGGCTGATATTCCTGTTCAGTTTCAGTAATTTTGATAAAATTTAGCTCGCGTTTATTTAAATTATTCAATTTATTTTTTAAAGTATTAATTCGTTTTATTGTTATTTAGTTTTATTAAATTCGCATTTAAAATGTTGCACTTCAACACTATTCCTGAAGATTACGTGAGGAAGACCAACCAGTGAGTATTTTGTTAATTTTTCTTCTATTTTTGTCTTTGTTCTTTTTCTTGTTCAAAATATTCCACATAATATACGTTTGTATGTTTTTTTGTAAACCTACTTATTAAAAAAGAATATGTACTTTGTTTTCTAACGTTTCAAATCTTGCTTTGATTTTTTCTTCTACTAAGTACCTACTTTTCTTTTCTCAATATTGATTTGTAAAATTTTCAAAGCCTTTCGTTCTAACAATGATTTTGCATTAGAATATTTTTTCAATCGTACCTTACCATTTTAATTTTGATTTCACACCAAAATCTCGTATTATGTCCTACATTGCAAAACTGAATCCTGATCTCCAGGCTTTTACTTTTAAATATAAAAATATCATAAGAAAGTTACCTTCAAATCAATTTCAGTTCACCTTCAGTATAAGTCATATAAGACATTTTTAGAAAGGTAATTATTATATACTTTTCTCCTCTCACAACATATCGGAAAAACTCCATCATTGTTATATGTGGCAAGTTTATCGATAATACTCAACCTATTATATATCTAAGAATAGGAATTTCCCGCCGGTTGCCAATTAGCAACAGTGTTGGTCGTAATGAAGTTACACGTATTCAGGAAAACTGATGTTTTAAAAATTTTAATTTTGAATCTATATTAGTAGATACCAATATACCTACTTAAATAATTTCGCCCGATTACCAATCCTCCATGCCTAGTTATTCACTACAACTTTAAGAAAACAGGACTTAGTACAGATCCTTGAGAGATGCCTCAAATTCCGTAGAAGAACATATTATCCCAATCTTTACCCAAAATTCTAAATACAAAAAATACAGGCCCTAAAACAGCTCCTTGAAGGACGCCCCAAAATGCCTTTGCGAACTGGCAATAGTGTGGCTCCTACTGAAGTGACGCTTATTCAGAAAAACCAATGTTATAAAAAAAATCGTCGTCGGTACACCGTACTTCCACAGTAGCGATTCGTATTTCATCACAACAGCATTGTTTCAAATTGATTCAAATTACCAAGCCACCTCTTCAATCAGTCTTACCGTTCAGTTTTTTATATCATCAATGTGTTCTTAATAAAAAATAATCAGTTTTGCACACGTCACAAGACATAATTCCTGTCAGACTTGTTAAACTTACAAGTAATTTAACAAGTATCCACGTAGGCAACTAATTTGCTCGCATCGTATTCCCGATTTGACCTCATATAGTTATACGGCTTGGCACTCGTTGACAGGAGGATATGGCAAAAATCATTCGGCATTCTCAGGCCAGGCTTTAATAATTTGTGCCCAAGATCGTCATCGTCCGTCTAAAAGCCGTATTCTCGTTTAATTCAAGTCGCAATATCATCTTACCAACAGTAAAAAAGACCAAGAACCTGTCTGGAAATTAGAGGTGTTTATGTCATATTGCGTCTCTGATCTTATCCCAATTTATTAGAGATCGGCGCAGCATGATTTCTTCTTCGATACAACCCGATTTGCCAATATCCTAAGATAATTGATCAATAAGTATTACCTACACATTACATATACATTTTTTTCAATAGCGTCCGTAACGAAAATTTTCCTCAGCTGTAATCACAGTCGAGCCGTAAAATACGGTTGCACAATACATAAAACAAGTGACTGATAAGCAATAGATATACCTACCTTGAGTTTTCCACGTGGATATCTTATATTTAGAAGTATCTTGGTAGTTAGTTCTTACCCTCAATCTTTCCGTTGCTTGCCTGGGCTTCTTAGCTTTTGTAAATTAAAAAAAAAACTTTAAATAGTCAAGATTACAGAGTGCTTGCAACCTACCTATTCAAAATTTTAGTTATGAAATGCGAAAATATAGCATTTTTCCTGAATCTTACAGGAAAACCTGCCAGCGCATATAATATTATTACGTCAAAAGGGAAATCCAAATAAAGATTTAAAAAAAAAAACGTCTAAATTACATAAGCAAATTACGACTTTGGATACAATTATAATAGTTAGAATAGAAACCATATTACACCTTCCAAATAGTTCTAAGAAATTTGAAAACAGAAACGGCAAAAAAAAATTGAACAAGTTTTCTATGGAATTTTCTTCACCCGATACTTTGTAGGAACATTCTAGGTAGCCTAGCTATAGACTGTAGATAATATACCGTATATACGGCATTGTATAAATATAAGTACACTATCTAAGACAATTTACTACTACTTAGGACTATCTAGGTCAAGTTTACTAAAGATTTACCCTTCACCCGATTCTTTGTAGGAATTCTACTCTAATATTTGGCACACATTAGAATATAGTTATCGATTTACCTTATAAACGCCCTTTGAACAAAAGTGTCGCAATATTGCTAACATTAAATAATCCAGTTTATCTAAACTCTTAATTAAAATTTACGAAGCAAGAACAGAGTGCACAGATAATAATAATCTAACCTTTGATTTAATTGACCGATATTTTGTGCCCGGTTCAAAGTTCCAAACGTTACCCTGAGGAGCAACTATACGGCGATCAAACGCAATAGATAATAATTTTATTGTTAATTATTTCATATCAACGGTTTCGATAAAGCAATTTATGTTAAAGGACTCAAGGAGTCAGATAAAATCTTTATCTACAAGAATGTTTTTGAATCCGAAAAGGAATGCCTATTTTATGAATGTATGTTTGGTATAATCACAGATAATTATAATACTTGCATAGTATATTAATATAATATACAGCTACTGAATCGTTTTCACAACAAACCTAGATTTAATTTGTTTATTTTCCTAATGCAATACAATTGACGTCAGGCCTTCAGGGGGATGACCATAAGGTCTTAGAGTAAGGTTATTTTGAGTGTGTGTAAGGGACAGATGTATATGACTTGTATATACTGGTCACCCCCCTGATAACGGCACAGGAAGTTGAAAATAGCAATGTTGGACGTCAAAATACGATTAAATAGAATATATTCCATAATTCGGCATATAGGAAATCCAATTCGTCGGGCGTCAAAATGTGATTAATCCTTTTATACATTATCCAATTTAGTACATCCTACTAATATTATAAATGTGAAATAAGTGAGGATGTTTATTACTCTGCCGTGCAAAATGCTGAACAGATGTTTTTAAACTTTAGGAACACTAATGCAGCTTATACACCAGAATAACACACAGGCTTTAATTTATATCTACAGATAAGCACTAATTCCATGCAGACTGAGCCGTGGTCAACAGCTATTTTTCTATATATTGGTATAATAGAAAATACGAAATGGCGACCGTTGCTACAATGTCCTACATGATATACATCACCTATTCCTATTTTTCTAATATAATTTTTCTTTTATCCTCAGGTATGCCCAAGTGGCTCTGGCTTGCGGGCGCGCGGCCCACCAAACCGCTCTACGTGGGGCCACCAGCCCCAACCCCCAACTTGCTGCATTGACTCCCAAGGTAAATCTATTTCTATATAAAATATATTGATTCAATGAAGGAAAAAAAATTGACCAATATTCTATTCCGAAGTTGCAATCATAGACGGATATAATTTTATGAACAAAGACAAGGAAATATTTAATTTTTAAGAATGCTGTTTTTTTTAATCACTGGGAGAAAAAGATAGGTAAAAAAACAATGGTTTTTGCAGCCTAATTGCGCAAGGGAATTCAGCAAAGGCAAAGGGTTTGACCGCCATCAATCGACCAATCACATGCGAGATGAAAGACGCGATGTGGATTTCCGATATCCGTTTTTTTTTGTGGGTATTTTTTTTGTCCGGTTATATGATTGGTCGATTGATGGTGATCAAAACCTTTCCCTTACCGAATTCACTAGCGCCTTTAGGCTTCTCGTCATTGCATGTCTTAAATATTATCTAAATCATGCAACTGTTTAGAAGAAAAGTTTACTAAGCTGCCTTATTATTAGTCCTGCAGAATTCTTTGTACGAAACACCAATTCCTTTGTTATACTTAGTCTTACTCTCTTCATTATATCGGTGCTAACAGCGGCCTGAGACTTTAAATATTTATAGGCCAAGGCATTGCAGGCACGACACTTGTAAACTATTCGATCGATAACTTTAAACATTTCATTTAGAAATGAAGGCCTTGGAATGGATCGATGTAAATGCAATTTAACTTCTATTAAAGAAGACGTCTATCTTGTACATTTTCTTATGAATGGCTAAAATTAGACCTGTCAAGGTTGACACATATAAATACCCTTTAAACTGCAGTCAATTGCTACTTAAGTAAATATCCAGCGCATCCTGGACAGTTTGCCCCGATGCCAATCTTATTGCTATATCAAATTTTTCTTGACAAAGCTAGCTCTAGATTTCGTTACACAAACTAAACAGGATCTAGGACTGACCCTTGAAGGATGCCCCAAAACTCATAATAAGAATAAATCTTAATGTTAAGATTCATTATTTTGCCAGAGTTCCAAATAGGTACAAACAAATACACAGGACCTAGAACAGACCCTTGAAGGTCACCACAAAAGATATATTTGTGCCAAGTCACACATATCCTAATGTTCCTCTTACTCCTCAGGTCCGTGCCTTTGTAGAGCGCAGTGCAGCTCTCTGCCAGCCGGAACATGTCCACGTTTGCGATGGTTCTGAGGCCGAGGCAGCTGCCTTGTTGCATATCATGCAGCAACAAGGAACCTTGAAGCGTCTGCATAAGTATGAGAACTGGTAAGTCATGCTGGTATTATAGTGAACTTTGATTGTGTGTTTGAACAACAAATAATGGTTAGGCGCTACGAATTGGTCTCCTCACTCTCCAGTATTCTCTCTGAAGAGCTAGAAAATCAAACGCTTAAATAAACCCAAAAAATATGAAAGCTGTTTTATATGAAACTATGGTCAAAGCAATCAAAAGGCCACCTGAAAACCATGACAACCTAAATAAAAAAAGTTAATAAAATCAAAAAACCCGACTGCAAAGATGTAAACCAGAAGAAAATCATGTTGTGCAGTCGAAGGATATATATTCGCGAGCTGACCAAAACTATAAATTTGGGTTTTTTGATTTTATTAACTTTTTTTATTTACAACTTTTTAGTTTTACTTATTGTATTTCGAATGACTTTTAAACATATAAGTGGTATATATTTTTGTAATCACCTCTAAAAACCCCACTCGATGGATTTGAAAGAAAAAATAATTGTAGCTCCTACAATATGGCGTCCAAAATCCGCCATGTTTATTTTTTTTATAACGGCACATATATAAGAACAATTAGGCGGCCAAGACCTACCGATGTCTAATCCGTCAAGTGGTTTGAAAGATACGAGGTAATAAAGAATATTACATACATACAATCATACATACATACCTATAAGATACGCGCGAAAAACATAACCCTTTACTTGCAGCCGGGTAAAAATCCCGCTATCCATCTTCTTAGTGCTTCAAGGCCGCTTAAGAAGCCTAGAAAAATCCAAAGTTGATACATTTCAACCAACTCAATAACTAACCATTCTTTTTTCCTCCAGCTGGCTTGCCCGCACAGATCCAGCGGACGTAGCCCGCGTGGAATCCCGCACCTTCATCTGCTCCCAAAAGGAGAGAGATGTGGTGCCCATCGCTCGCGCGGGACAGAAGTCGGCTCTTGGAAACTACATCGCTCCTAATGACTATGACAAGGCTATTACTGAGAGGTTCCCCGGATGTATGCGAGGTAATGTCTTGACTCGAGTATAAAGATAGAACATTTAAACTTTTTGGTCATTGTTTTCAATTTAGAACGTAATTTAGAATTGTTCTTCCTATATGCAAACAATTGTTATTGGCTCATTACTTTCCCAATTTAGAATTGTTAATTAATAAGAGGAAAAGCAGTTGCCTCCTGTGTGCACTGCCAGGACCATAGAAATATAAAATATTATATCTATGGCCAACTTGGTTTACCAAAAGCAATGATGACCTATGTATATCTAACAATGCAGGATGTCGATTGACGAAAGGTCTTGTTCACCAAGGACGTTACCAAAGTGACAAAGCTTTTAAAAAAACTAATGAATGACATTAGGTAGTTGCTTAAAAGTTTTTTTGTGTTGTTGACTGAACAATTTGCATTCAAACAAACATGACCTTTAAAAGAATTCTACTTCTATTAACATCGCTAAGTATGCAAGATGACTTATTAAATATGCACCTCCTAATCAAACACGGAAGAAAATCGTTTGAAAACCAATAATTTCAAACCAGTGTGAGACAAAGAAACCATAGCGTCCCCATGTTTGAATTAAAAGTCATGGACAATATTTCAAAATCCAAAACTAAAAAAGAAATACATACCTAAACAGTCCGAAAAAAAAGCAAAAGAATGTTTGTACTGTTTGTTCTAATTTAAAAATTTCAAACAAAGAACATTCGAATGAATTTACCAAAATCTGCGTAGCCCAAGTTACGGGTAGCAATTGAAAGGGGTTCATTACATTGCAGTCGTGCATACATTGATTGAAATATCATGTCTATGTAAATAGTTGTTTGTGTGTAGTATGTCTGGCTCAGACTCCCTTCAAAATCGATACAGCGAACCCGGACGCCCGCGCCCGGGAAATCTGGTTTTTAATGCAATTAACAGACAGGTATGCTAGGTAAATTCACTGTCGATGGAATCTGAGCAAAGACTAATATTTAATTGATTTATTTTCACATGTTACATTTTTTTCTTCAAACAAAACAGCCAAAGTCTAACCAGCATTTGATTTGCATGATTTGAAATTCGAACGATAGAATAGATAGAACTCTGGTTAGAAAAATGGAGGAGTTGGACCTACTTTTAGGTTTTATGTCTAATAATTAAAAAGTCCAAATTAGACTTTCAAAAACATCTAAATATTTTTCTTCAGAGAAATAGCCGACCAAAAAACTTCTTTTTTTTTTCAAACCCTTTCTTACGGCACAGATAATATAATACTAGCATACAGATGCCTCATCCCATACAAAGAAACCGTGCCGACGTAACTAGCGTTTTTCATCTGATTATACCGATTTTTTTTTGTAAATCGATTCGCTTTCGGTTCCGTTCCACGGTGATAGAGAGATCACCACCTATATCCGTGGAACGGAACGGAACGGAACCGAACGCGATCGATGTACAAAAAATAATCAGAATAATCAGTATAGAACGTCGGCACGGTTTCTTAGTATGGGATGAGACACCACTGCCTAAGGCAAGAATGTCGGAGTCGGCTCGCAGCCTAAACTATTACAACTGAATACCTCTACACTGTCCATACTTTTTATCTTAGCTAACCAATGTATTCTTTGTTCGCAGGTCGCACAATGTACGTGATCCCATTCTCCATGGGACCTGTAGGCTCCCCGCTGTCCAAGATCGGCGTGGAAATCACCGACTCCCCCTATGTTGTCTACTCTATGCGAGTCATGACCAGGATGGGTACGTAACACTCCAAAATATCTATAAATTAGCTGACACCCGCGTAAATCTACGGCTCCACCCGAAATGAGCCGAATTTGGGCCGAATTGCACAATATATTTACAAATTATAGCCCAAAACTATACAGGTGTAACGGATAGGTGTGATCATATTTTAGGAAGACATAGACAAATTCCAAAAAGATGGATGCTCCATACAAAGTTGTGGTCAGCTGACCAAAATTTGTATGGAAGATAATATTTTTCTTAAAATTGACTATGACATAAAAATATAAAAAAAGCATAAAGTTGTTTATTTACATGGGAAGAATCCCTTTTTAAAATATGATCGCACCTTGTAACGGACGCTGTATATTACGGCAAAGATTCGGAAAACAGTAGCTTTAGCGTGAAAGTAACATCCATGTCATCTATCCTCACAAACTTTCCCGTTTATTATAGGTTCGTATAGTAGGTAATACAATACGAACAAAGCTAGACGGCCCGAAACAAGCAGTAGGGTGCCTTTCCACCAGAGATATGCTATGCTACGTTGCTATGGATACGTTTGATATCCACCAATCATATTCGTTGGTCCATATAGCATAACACTGTGGAAACGGGTTCTGTTTTTATATGGATGGATGCATGACCTGAATGCATGCTCTGGATGCGTGCTATGGATGTTAGCCTCTCCTCTCACCGCACCGCCGCCGCGCCGCTCCCCGTGTCTTCCCTACTGTCGATACATCGCATAGCTCGAGCTGCGCATCTTCCTCGCCCGCTACATAATAGCTTAGCATCAGTGGAAACGGTCACATAGTTTCGTAGCTTAGCTTTCACATCCTCGCAGCATAGCTGCATAGCGCATCTCTGGTGGAACGGCACCCGTATACTAGACCCAGTATAGCCGGCGGCGGATAAATGTCAAAGAGCAACACGTAGAGTTAATTAATTCTAAGTCTCATATTAAAAACTGTAGGCCAGTTTATACTGGTTCAATGTAGTCTGCAAACGGGGTTCGTGTCTCGTCGGTTTTTAGAAAGACAGTTAAGTTTGGTCTCCCTAAAGTAGACAATCCCATAAGTTATCTTTAAATAAATCATTTTTATTGATGTTCGCGGTTTTTATTATTATTATTTATTTTATTTCAGACATAATTACAGTCCATAGTTATACATACATCAAAAATTACAAACAGATAAAAACCCAAAATAAAATTAATGAATAATTAAAATCTAAAATAATCAAAAACTCATTAAAATTAATAATTAAAACGGTCCAAAAAATTAATTATAAAAGTGTCAGAAATGTATAAAACAATGTCAAATGTAAAATTTCTATTTGTTGCATGTTATAAAAGGCTAATGCGGCGTGTTAATGACTTTGTCGTCGCAGGTCGGTAATTTAGGTCCTTTGCAGTCTTATTTCGGTTTGCGATACTAGTACTACTACTACTACCTTCATTGAATGAGAAAAAAGAAATGCAGAATGAGAAATTAATTAAGAATGAAGATGCGGTATAATTTATAAGCGAAGGCCAAGGCGAGCGCGTTTCACAATAAGACAGTTAATCGTCCGCATTTGCAAGTACAGCCGAAATAGTATATTTCTGCTTAGTTTTTATTGTAAATAAGACACAGTGTGGGGTTCACAACATTTATTTTTGATCATAAATACACAATTACACAATCGCTTTGCTTACACAAATATACAGTAGGCAAAGCGCACAACATCGAAGACTTAAATGATTTTGAACATTATTTTAATACAATCGCTTTTTCAAAGAGACCAAAGTAATTTATTTTAAAAGTTTAAATCGTATTTCTTTACTAGCCTATATTTTGGTGAGCGTTTATAACTCATGTTTGCTGTCAAAAGAGACTTCTTAAAGTTTCCTGACGTTGATTTGACTAATACTACGCCAAATGTGTCGGAGAACGGTATAACTGCTCTCTTTGTGCACATGGAACATATCAATCCAATACGTTTTGGATTTTTCACCAATCTAGACTTACATTTATTTAGGGTTGTCTATCTATAAAATTCTCTATAGATACTTTTGCACCTGCTAAGCAAATTTTAAACTCATAATATATTTGGAGAATTTTGCTTAACAGATGCTTTATGAGAGGGAGATTTTATGAAGTCTTTAGTTGTCAAAGTCCTCTGGATCTGTTTCAGGGTATATTATTTCTCCTTTATCATTTCTCGGCCTCCCGTAGCTAGACGGGTATATCCCCTCCTCTTCTTCCTCCCCAAGTTCCGCCTCCGCTAATGTTTCTTCGGCTACTGGTTCCGCAGCCGCACATGTTTCTTGGACGCCTGGTTCCTGAACCTTCAATGTTTCTTCTGCTGCTAGTTCCCGTTCTTTAAATGTTTCTAAAACTGCTACCGGTCTAAGATCTAAGGGCCTCAACAATTCTGTTTGAAGAATTCTTATCTTAGGTTTACTTTTTTCTTTGATATCGTTTACATGGCTTAGAATCTTTGGAGCAATAGCATTCAGTTGGACAGTGTTTAAGGTAAGAAGCTCTTCATAGATAACTGTAAGCAGCTGATTATCGACTGGTGATGATGGTGAGATAAAAACCGCATAATTTGATGGAATCGGCGGTGTAAAATCGAAAGGGGCAGAAGTCGATGGCATCGGCTCTGCTGGTATCTCAGGTATGTCGGCTACGGGCGGTACGTCCGGGATAGGTGCTATATCGTCAGCAAATTGTCTTCGATTCACACATTGCTCTCCATCTTGAAAGTAGTTTACTACAGCCGCCGCGTGCGCAAATAATTCTCCTCCGGGGCAACAATTTCTATGATCATAGATCCTCTCACGTATTTGTTTTTCACCTCTTCGTCTCTCGAAGAAAGAGAACCGCAACGTTGCCCACTTCTTCCGGATTTTTTTAGCTGAAATAGAATAAATACTTAAAATTGTGTTCTATCGCACGTTCGTCTTTGGCTCGTGGGAAGAATAAAAGCGTGGGATCGACATTCAAGGTTTTATAAAAAGTTTCAATTATACCAATACAAGTTTTTTTGCCGTGACTTCGCTCCCGGGGCCCACACCACAGGACCTGATAAACATACATACATAAACTCATGCCTTCGGCCCATGGGGGCAGGCAGACTGGCAGAAACTACACTTCTTCTCTCAACTTCTTTTGCTTCAATCACGTTCATACGTCTAGTCATACACACACGCCGGTTATGAGTACTGCGCACCTGGCCTTTCTGAAGAACATCACCAATAAGGATGTATGTCTTTCTAGGGCGTATCCCAGCGTTCCCATTCACGTCTACCTTATAAATACCTTTTGTTAGTCGCCTTTCATTCATCCTCTCAACATGGCCAAACCATCTTAGCAACTCTTTTGAATTTTTGTCACTACATCTATTAAGGTTTCGGGATACAAAGTAAGTCACGATATTGTAGCTTTTCTATCAGAGAAAAAGAACGTTCGAAATCTGATCTTCGGGCACGGCAGTCCCCTGGCAAGTACTATATCAGTATTCCAGAGATTATTACAAACAAACATACAATTTTACACAAAACTCCACTTTTCCCATCTTGGCCTGCCTAGGAATCGAACCTAAACACTCAATCCGCGGCAAATGCCTTATTGTTGCACCTTACATTCGAATGCTAAAGTAAACTGGAGCTCAATTGATTTTTAATATAGTCAGACAACCTTATTGTGAAACTAAATGAAAATAACTGTCATTTATCTGGAAAAAAAACAAAAAAAATTAATGACAAAAAAACTTACCCAGCTGTTTCATTTTTTTTGACGAAAGCATTTTCGCCTGGGGATAAAGACTTTCACAGATTCGTTCCCACTGTTTCTTCTTCTCGAGCTTTGAAAAATATTCATTAAAGTCTTTGAGATAAAGGTCCGGGTACTTCTCGACTTCGGTGAACAGCATGTCTGTGTCAATGAACACGCGTCCTGTTGGTGCGGGTCCGTTATGCCGGTTGCTGGTGGCCTGGTCACCCATCGGCTGGTCGTCTATAGGCTGGTCACCCATCGGCTGGTCGTCTATAGGCTGGTCACCCATCGGCTGGTCGTCTATAGGCTGGTCACCCATCGGCTGGTCGCCTATAGGTTGGTCACCCATAGGCTGGTCGCCTATAGGCTGGTCATTGCCAGGCTGGTCGCCTATAGGCTGGTCGCCTATAGGCTGGTCATTGCCAGGCTGATCGCCTATAGGTTGGTCACCCATAGGCTGGTCGCCTATAGGCTGGTCATTGCCAGGCTGGTCGCCTATAGGCTGGTCATTGCCAGGCTGATCGCCTATAGGCTGGTCACCCATCGGCTGGTCGCCTATAGGCTGGTCATTGCCAGGCTGGTCGGCGATAGGATCGCCACCAGAAATCTCGTCTATCCGGCTGACAGAAGGGGCTGATGCCGAAGGTTCTTGTTCGTCCACTTCATTAGCACTACCGAGGGTCATCGCCTCAACAGAAGGCTCTTGTTCATTCATTTCATTAGCACTACCGAGCGTTATCGCCTCAACTGAAGGTTCTTGTTCGGCCATGTCACTAGCACTACCGTATTCGGTGATCTCCCCGTACAAAATGCCGCGCGGCAATTCGCCGCATCCCTAACTGCAACAACATCTAAGTATGCACTCTAGGTGTGTATGAAAAAGGCGGGATACGTAAACTGTATGATTACATCACTATTTGTTGACATTTACAAAAAAAAACTTTAAAATTCCAAATTCGAATTTTACCTGTCAATTATTATTGTATTTCGCGACTAAATTTTCCTTTTTCGTTGTCGAATAGTCTTGTAATATTTTTAAGATAAAGTTACGGTGAATGACGGGGTTCTCATAGCTCACGTGTTGCGTAGGTCACGGCCTCAGTACGCAGGTGCGGGCTTGCCCCGAACTTGGGTCGGCCAATCAGAACGCAAGTGAAAAATGGCGCGGACTTTTCCATATTTAGGTTAGGTTATCTGTCAAATGCTGTTAGTACTTACTGTTGTTTAGGTTCCTAATTATTTATTAGATAATTGTATGAACTTAGCACTCACGTGTGATGGCATGCTTGGATAAAGTTTATGTTTGTTTAAAACAAATAAATTACAATAGTTACTTACGTTTCATAGCTTGTCTTATCTGCGGCGTGCATATTAATTACTCCACTTTTTGGACACTTCTAAAGGCTTAGGCTTATTTTATCTCTTAGATTTTTTTCGTAAAAAAAGCTAAATAACACTCACACATTTTTTTTAAAAAACGTATAACATGTACTAAATCGAAAAACAGCCGGGAAATGTCATCGAAAACGGCTAGATTTCTAAAAATGAAACCTAGCTAGATCGATTTATCGCCCCCGAAGCCCCCTGTGTTCTAAATTTCATGTAAATCGTTGGAGCCGTTTTCGAGATTCAGATTATATGTATGGATTCATATATACAATAATTGCTCGTTTATTTATCGTTCGTTTGTATTAGATTTCAGCAAATCTTACAAGAATCTTTACTGGACACTCTTCAAACCATGATAGAAGAGACTCAACATCTAAAAGTATAATTTTTCTTGTCAACAGGTGCCAAGGTCCTAGATGCTCTACGTCAAGATGAGCAGTTTGTAAAGTGCCTGCACGCAGTTGGCACCGGTGGTATTACTGGCTGGCCCTGTGACCCTCCCCGTACTATCATCCTGCATAAGCCTGCTGAGAACGAAATTGTTAGCTATGGTAAGTAATTTTAAAATTATTTAAAGTGTGTTCATCGTCTGCTTAGCCTTTTCCGTTGGGGTCGGCTGACAGTCTGATCGGATGCAGCAGAATATTACCTAGAGTGACTGCTTATCTAATCTCCGCAATCCAGTTACTGGGTTACACGATCATCTATTGAAGGCGGAAACAAACTTTCGTGTCGTGACGTGGCGTGGCGCGGTATCCACCAATCAAATGACTCTGTTCCAGCCTATGTCATAACACAACGAGTTTTTTAGACAATCAACTGCGTCAGAAGGCGCCACGACACGTAATTGTGTTTCCGCGATAAGTCGCTTCTGACTGTGTGGAATAAGACGAATTTGCATAAACCTTTATAAATTATTAATAAGGTCATCACGGTACCTTCTGCAATAGTTCGCCCTTTAAAAAGTTTACACAATGCTTTCTCAATCAAACTTCTGTAACTAAATAACGATTTTGTTAAAAGATTTTGAATAAAGAAACATTTTTTTCAAACAACATATTTTCAAAGCAAAAGTATATTTGCGACTACTAACGCCATCTAGCGACGGTAAACAACAACTTTTCTTGTATGCCGAAAATCTTACTGTAGATTTTATACAGCTTTCAGGCTATATTTCAGCCATTTCTGAGTTTTTTTTTTTACGAGCTTTATTATACCTTGCTTTCGTATGTGTGTCTAGCAACAAGTAATTCATTTTCAATCATTTTTTTGCTGAAACTTGGCATAATTCATAAAATCATGAAAACTTTGAAATAATATGGCAGTGGAGCTGGTCTCATGATGCCCTAGCATCTCCTCAACCAGACAATATAGCACCATCGTATTTGGGGTCATTGGACGTGTATTGACAAGTGATATTACATTACTTAATTGTATTATTTCCTTTTGTAAATAATTTATTTGTCTGTCCACCTAATCAAAGCAAACAATACGCTATAATTATAATAAAGTATTCGTATCCTTACAGAATATGTATGTAACTTCCCAAATACAATAAAGAAGCATCTACTTAAGGGTCGGGCACAGCATCTTTAACACAAGTTGTCTTGTCAACTTAGTACGGGTGCTGGTGTCGCCACACTATTGTGCAATTTGCCTGATGTTATGTACTACTAAATGTAAAACTTGTAATGCAAATAAATTATTATTATTACGTACATTTACGTCCATCAAGAGCTCGTTTTAAAAATATTTTTAATTTTTGTTTCTTTTGTTAACAGGCAGCGGTTATGGCGGCAACAGTTTGTTGGGAAAGAAATGCTTTGCTCTTCGTCTGGGTTCCGTCCTCGCACGCAGGGAAGGATGGCTGGCTGAACACATGCTGGTGAGTTTAAAATGTTGTTTTATTACTATTATTTAGTTTTCAATATTTAATTTTAATTGAGAACCACCTGCTTTTTCTGATGTCGGTTAAAAATAATAGCAGTATGTATGAAGCGTAAAGGAAAGTTTGCTAAGATATTTTTGATGCCGAAATTATTTCTCTTTACTTTACTGTTTTCATAGGCGATTTGGCAGTTTTCCTGTCCGATGAATCATATATGATACATTCTATTGTTTTACTAATTGGTCAGTAAACCTGTTAAAAATACTTGGAAATTATGCCTGCTAAGAACAATATAAAAGATTTACGCCTTGATTTAACAAATACAAAATAAAATACAGCTAACAGGGTCATAGTCCCGTGAACAAAACTAATCCCATCATAAAAAGCTACTTCCTAAAAACAAAATACTTAATCTTCCCCAGATCGTAGGAGTTACCGACCCCAAAGGCCGCAAACGCTACATCGCAGCGGCCTTCCCCTCAGCCTGCGGGAAGACTAACCTCGCCATGATGACCCCCACCCTGCCAGGGTACAAGGTGGAGTGCGTGGGCGACGATATAGCCTGGATGAAGTTCGATAAGAATGGTGTGCTGAGGGCTATAAACCCGGAGAACGGGTTCTTTGGAGTTGCTCCAGGTAAGGCTTGAAAAAGATTTTAAAACTTGGAGTACCTAATCAAAAAGACGACAGTTTGTACAGACCACAGATATTATAATACGGCATACAGATGCCTCATCCATCCCATACAAAGAAACCGTGCCGACGTAACTAGCGTTTTTCGTCTGATCAAGATGTTCTTTTTTATAAGTACTTCGATCAGTCCGATCGCGTTCGGTTCCATTCCAATTATCCGTTCAAATAATCTTTGAAATGTGAATTAAGAGTCCAATTTTCCATAATTTTGTGTATCTTAGGCAGTTGATTAAAAAAGAACATACAATTTTTATGATCAATTCTAGAAAATGTTAATTTCACACACAAATCGATGCATATCGCGCCATCTAGTGACATTTATTTGAACTAAATATGTTTTGTTAGCGCTGGGACCCCGTGATACAGACTAAATAAGACATTTTAAAATATTAGTTTTGATCTTTGCTTATAGATAAATATGAAACAAACTCAAACACTGTTGAGCGTGGATTCGATCTTCGCGTCTGAAATGTTGTTATATAGTTTGTCTACTAGGCATTTCTCAACAGGAGCCTGTATCCTCAAATACCTATTATAACTAGCCAATATTGTCTCACAACAGGGCCATGGCCAAGTCATCATATTATATGGACTTAAATATTACTAGCGGAATTAAGGTTTCCTAACACCTGTCTGAAAACACAACCGTACTATTACGTTACAAAATCTAGTCCTCATCCAACAAATCCTAATACTACAATTCTTTCTACAGGAACCTCAGAAGCCACGAACCCCATAGCAATGTCAACAGTATTCCAAAACACGGTATTCACGAACGTAGGCGAGACCCAGGATGGTGGTGTCTGGTGGGAAGGTATGGGCACCACTCCTGAGAAGCTGACCGATTGGAAGGGACAGCCTTGGGACTCTAGCAAGAAGACTCCTGCTGCTCATCCTAACTCGAGGTAGGCTGGATGAAGTGTTACCTATGTTAAGTAAAATGTTTGGGATTGTCTATGGTTGAAAGTGTTACCAGGATAGGGAATTTTATTAATAATGCGAAGTCTGTCGAAATATTTTAACTCGAATTTGAATGTCGTTATTTGACAGGGCTGCTAGGTTTAGTAACTTAACTCGGGCGAAAGATTCGAAATATTTATACTTAGTCTTAGATAAAGTAGGTATAGATTAAGCCTTAAAATGGCCTTGATTGATAGAGTGAGATGGCTAATTGGCAGCTCCATGTAAATGATAAGGACAAAAGATTATTTTTTGTCTTTGTCACCGTGGCCGGTTTCTGTCGTTTGTCAAACTCTAATACAATGGCAGGTTTGACAAACATACTCGGTTTTGTTATTTTTCTATGATTTCGTGGTATTATGTGTTAATTGAGACAAGGAATTTGGGTAATTTATAGATAATAAGTGTCAGTGCGATAGTGGGTTGTAGTGTTCTTGTTCTTGTTGTAACACCAGAACTAACTATTGCAGTCTCATGTGCGGCCACGCCAGTGCTTAATCTATACCTACTTTATCTAAGCTTACAGTTAATGGGATTGTCTGTGGTAAGGATTGTGTTGCTAGTTTATGAATATTTTACCCTACTTCAAGGCAATTAATTTTTACATTCGATTATTACAATTTTTATAACTGATTTCTTTTTGTCACAGATTCTGCACCCCAGCGGAACAATGCCCAATCATCGACGATGAATGGGAGAGCGCAGAAGGAGTGCCGATCTCCGCCATCTTGCTGGGCGGGCGCCGTCCGGCTGGCGTGCCTCTAGTGGTGGAGTCCAGGGACTGGCAACATGGAGTGTTCATGGGGGCTACCATGAGGTCTGAGGCCACTGCTGCGGCTGAACATGCTGTAAGTATTCATATCATCACGGCTGGAATTCTCGAAGGCTTAGGCAGAGTAATTAATAAATATTAAATAAATTAATATAAAAAAAACTGAATACAATAAATCTGGGTATACCGACACAGTACAGCAACACTATTGCTATCAACTGGGCAAAATTCGACTCCAGGGGGAGACCATAAGCACTTAGAGCAAGGTTATTTTGTTTTGTAAGGGACAGATGTATAAGACTTGTATACATCTGTGCCCTTTTTACAGTCAATCCATGATACTATTGATACGTCAGGGGTACGGGGGCAGGTTGCTACTGAGAAATTAATTAATCAAACTACTTAGCCATGTCCCAACTGAGTTGGCTTCTAGTATTATATTAGGATGGAGTTGAATGCTATTGATAAAACCCTGATGAAAAAAAAGCCAGTAACGTTTTGCTCGAACTGCGAACTGCTAGATCGAACGATTTTCTTCTATTTCTACTAAAACTATGAAATCTTCCAAACAACTACCCTCCAAATAAAAAATCTTACAACAATCTGCATTTATTTATTGTTTTCATGAGGCTATCATAAGTATGGACTAATCTACAGCCAAATAGATTGTTACAACTAATATTCTCGCATGAAAACTTCATATTCAACAACCATCTCAATCTTCTTGAAAATTATTCTAACCCCCACTCTTTCCTCTCCAGGGTAAAGTAGTGATGCACGACCCGTTCGCCATGCGTCCGTTCTTCGGCTACAACTTCGGCGAGTACATCAAGCACTGGCTGTCCATGCCGCAGGCTGGACGCCAGATGCCCAAGATCTTCCACGTCAACTGGTTCCGTAAGAGTGATGAGGTATGTATCTTTTACTATCATTTGGTAGTTAAAAAAAAATAACTGAATTGAGAACCTCTTCTTTTTTGAAATCAGTTAAATATAAGATTCAAATGAAGAAAAACTTGAGGGTATTTGCTAATAGTTCAAAACTTAAGCTAAGTTGCGGTTAGAGACTTGTTACCTTCCTAATTCAAGCTATATCACTAATTGTTTAAATATAGAAGTTTGTGAAGCTGTTCCTTATTCAACCACGCATAAACGGCTAATCTGATTTGGATGAAACTGTGCACGTTAGTAGCTCATATACTGGCAAGAATATTCTTATTTCTTTTCTTTTTTTTCTTCTTTTTTTTCATTCTTCTAATTTCTTTTGTATCCGGGTACATAAAAAAGCTACAGCTAGCGCTAGCGGCTTTGTTACAGCAGTGGACTATTTTGAGCTAGTAAAAAGATCCCCTCAGGTTGCAAATTTTGTAACAGCAGTAGTGCCCGACCGAAACCGAATTTCGGCAACAGACTCAGTTTCGGCCGAAACCGAAATTTCCTTACAAGGATCTTGTTTTGAGGGAAAAATAAAGAAAACGTTATTATAATCAGACAGTCTTTATTTTTTCACAACAAACAAATGAAATGCAAACACAAGCCAGTCATGACATGATTAGGCACGTGGATGCGGCAAAATGTCTTCGTCGCTTAAGCCTGTGCTACACGGTTGCCGACCGCGACAAAAACCAAGGTCACCTTGGTCGGAAGCGCGTCGGGCGATGCCGGCTACACGGTTTGCGACAAGCTCCCAACCTCAGTATGTTTAGAACGCCGCGCAGAGAGGACGCATTTACGCTCGTACCGTACTTTCATTACAACGACTTCATGGCGCCTTGCCTATCAAAAATTTTAAAAAGAATATACTAATAAACTTTAAAAACTAAACTTTTACTATCTTCTTATTAATATTATAAATGTGAAAGTTTTGATGGATGTTTGTATGTTTGTTGCTCAATTAAGCTAAAATTGTTGAGCGGATCAGGATGAATTTTGCCTCAGAGATAGATTATAATCTGGAATAGCACGTATGCATCTTTTCATCCCGGTATAATGTTCCCTTGGGATAAGAAAACACTTTTCACGCGGGCGAAGCCGCTGGCAGAAGCTAGTATATTTAATATAGGTACATTTAAAGTGAAAGAATATACTTTAAAAAAATATCCCATGCATTTTTTTACATGACTGATGTCAAATCCCAAAGACAGGACAAGTCTCTGTATATATCGATAAGTTCCGTTATTACTTTGCGTTCACTCTGTTGAGCCAACAAGCGTCTACATGGCATCAAACAAGTCGCCGACCAACTCGTTGGCAACGCACGCACGCCGACCAAGGGCGTTGGAAGGTCATGCTCAATTTGGTTGGCAACCACTGTCTACACGGTCGGGAACGGCCGCTTCCGACCAAGGTGACTTTGGTTTTTGACTTGGTTGGCGACCGTGTAGCACAGGCTTTACTCGCTTGGTTGGAATGACCGACCGAGCGCCGAACATGACCGATCACAGCGCGAGAACTCCGAATGCAGTTTCGGCGGCAAACATGCCGAAACCGAAACTCGTTGTTTTGCCGAAACGGAATCCGAAACCGAACTTTCGGTCGGACACTAAACTGCAGAGAAATGCTAGTCGTTACTACTTGCTTATGATCAAAAATATTGTTTACTAATAATATTTCCCTCCCTACAGGGTAAATTCCTCTGGCCCGGTTACGGCGAGAACTCCCGCGTTCTGGACTGGATCCTCCGCCGTTGTGACAACGAACCTTGCTACACCGAGACCCCGCTAGGAAACATCCCAACTGAAGGAGACCTCAACACACAAAACTTAGGCCCCATTGACATGAAGACCCTCTTCAGTATACCTAAAGACTTCTGGCTTCAAGAAGCCGACGCCATCGAAAAGTATTTCAAGGAAGAAGTTGGGGAAGACCTACCGGCTGCTATGTGGGAAGAACTGAACAAACTCAGGAAGAATGTTCAACAATCTTAATGATTATACCAAAGATGTTTAGATGTTTAGCTTTAAGCTTTACCCCCGGTTTCTGGAAAAAAAAAATTAAATCTAGAAATAAAATATAAACGTAAGTCAAGGCTGTTGAAAATACATTGAATAACAGCTAACGCGTTTGAGAACTTGCCACATAAATTTTTCTATAATTTTCGTTTCAGAAACTTGGGTCTTAGTTGTAAGTTTTGGAATGTAAAGATACTACTTATATTTCTTTTTCTAAGTCTTTGCAAACATTCCCGAGATTTTATTTGTATTTTTCATTTTAATCTAACGCTGGTCGTAAAAATTGAGATAAAATGATGAAGAAAAGTTCTAAAAAAACTTGTAAAAGGATGGTTTCTAAGAACTCTGTTATGAAGAACAAGAAGGCTGTGTTATTTAAGTATAATAATGTTAAAAATAATAAATATATGAATCACTCATCAAATAATGGATAAATATTTTTATATAAGTATAACTTTTAAATAAAACGTATTATTCAATGAGTAACTTTGAATTTTATTCAATACTACCCACATACAACAAAATCTCTCTTATTCAACTTATTAATAATGTATTTTACTACAAATGAACTATTTCATATGTTTTGCTGAAAACACTCTGATACCGTCTTGAGTTGAAGCTCGGGCGTATTTGGTCAGAAGAGCGTTCACATTCAATTTCTCTGTTGCATAGCATCTGAAAAATGCAAGATTACATATAAAGAAGATATATCTGGAATTGGGCAATGATAAACATCACCAAGTAGGTTTCAAATTAAGTAATAACAACAAAACCTCGACAAACTATTGCATTAATCATTTGAGCGTTTTTTTAGGGTTCCGTACCCAAAGGGTAAAAACGGGACCCTATTACTGAGACTTCGCTGTCCGTCTGTCTGTCTGTCTGTCTGTCTGTCTGTCTGTCACCAGGCTGTATCTAATGAACCGTGATAGTTAGACAGTTGAAATTTTCACAGATGATGTATTCCAGTTGCCGCTATAACAACAAATACTAAAAACAGTATAAAATTAATATTTAAGGGGGGCTCCCATACAACAAACGTGATATTTTTGGCGTTTTTTGCTCGATATTAATAACGGCAACAGGTAGACGCTTGAAATATTCACAGAATATTAAGTTGTATATTCTCTTCAAAAAATAATAATTAATAAATTAAAATTAAATAAATTAAGGGGGGCTCCCATACAACAAACGTGTTTTTTTTGCAGTGTTTTGCGATAATGGTACGGAACCCTTCGTGTGCGAGTCCGACTCGCACTTGGCCGGTTTTTCAATACTCTTATAGAATACTAGCTTTTCCCCGCGGCTTCGCTCCCGTGGACCATCCCACAGGACCCGTTTTCGGGATTAAAAAATAGCCTATGTCACTCATGAATAATGTAGCTTACTATTGGTGAAAGAATTATTTAATCGCTCCAGTAGTTTTGGAGCCTATTCGGTACAAACAAACAAACAAAAAAATTATTCCTCTTTATAATATTAGTATAGACTAGCTGTTGTTTCGGAGCCTATTCGGTACAAACAAATCTTTCCTCTTTATAATCTAATATAATAATATATAAATCTCCTGTCACGATGTTTGTCCGCGATGGATTCCTAAACTACATAACCGATTTTAAATTAAATTGGCACACCGTGAGCAGTCTGGTCCAACTTGAGATATAGGGTAGGGTAGGGTAGGGTAGGTAGGGTAGGGTAGGTAGGGTAGGGTAGGTAGGGTAGGGTAGGTAGTTAGGGTAGGGTAGGTAGGGTAGGGTAGGGTAGGGTAGGTAGTTATGGTAGGTAGGGTAGGTAGGGTAGGTAGGGTAGGTAGGGTAGGTAGGGTAGGTAGGGTAGGTAGGGTAGGTAGGGTAGGTAGGGTAGGTAGGGTAGGTAGGGTAGGTAGGGTAGGTAGGGTAGGTAGGGTAGGTAGGGTAGGTAGGGTAGGTAGGGTAGGTAGGGTAGGTAGGGTAGGTAGGGTAGGTAGGGTAGGTAGGGTAGGTAGGGTAGGTAGGGTAGGTAGGGTAGGTAGGGTAGGTAGGGTAGGTAGGGTAGGTAGGGTAGGTAGGGTAGGTAGGGTAGGTAGGGTAGGTAGGGTAGGTAGGGTAGGTAGGGTAGGTAGGGTAGGTAGGGTAGGTAGGGTAGGTAGGGTAGGTAGGGTAGGTAGGGTAGGTAGGGTAGGTAGGGTAGGTAGGGTAGGTAGGGTAGGTAGGGTAGGTAGGGTAGGTAGGGTAGGTAGGGTAGGTAGGGTAGGTAGGGTAGGTAGGGTAGGTAGGGTAGGTAGGGTAGGTAGGGTAGGTAGGGTAGGTAGGGTAGGTAGGGTAGGTAGGGTAGGTAGGGTAGGTAGGGTAGGTAGGGTAGGTAGGGTAGGTAGGGTAGGTAGGGTAGGTAGGGTAGGTAGGGTAGGTAGGGTAGGTAGGGTAGGTAGGGTAGGTAGGGTAGGTAGGGTAGGTAGGGTAGGTAGGGTAGGTAGGGTAGGTAGGGTAGGTAGGGTAGGTAGGGTAGGTAGGGTAGGTAGGGTAGGTAGGGTAGGTAGGGTAGGTAGGGTAGGTAGGGTAGGTAGGGTAGGTAGGGTAGGTAGGGTAGGTAGGGTAGGTAGGGTAGGTAGGGTAGGTAGGGTAGGTAGGGTAGGTAGGGTAGGTAGGGTAGGTAGGGTAGGTAGGGTAGGTAGGGTAGGTAGGGTAGGTAGGGTAGGTAGGGTAGGTAGGGTAGGTAGGGTAGGTAGGGTAGGTAGGGTAGGTAGGGTAGGTAGGGTAGGTAGGGTAGGTAGGGTAGGTAGGGTAGGTAGGGTAGGTAGGGTAGGTAGGGTAGGTAGGGTAGGTAGGGTAGGTAGGGTAGGTAGGGTAGGTAGGGTAGGTAGGGTAGGTAGGGTAGGTAGGGTAGGTAGGGTAGGTAGGGTAGGTAGGGTAGGTAGGGTAGGTAGGGTAGGTAGGGTAGGTAGGGTAGGTAGGGTAGGTAGGGTAGGTAGGGTAGGTAGGGTAGGTAGGGTAGGTAGGGTAGGTAGGGTAGGTAGGGTAGGTAGGGTAGGTAGGGTAGGTAGGGTAGGTAGGGTAGGTAGGGTAGGTAGGGTAGGGTAGGGTAGGGTAGGGTAGGTAGGGTAGGGTAGGTAGTTATGGTAGGTAGGGTAGGTAGGGTAGATGAATGTTTGGTGTTTTTATGGCAAAACAAAGTTTGCCGGGTCAGCTAGTATTAGTATAGATTACTAAATGTTCCCCGCGGCTTCGCTCCCGTGGCCCACCCCACAGGACCTGTTTTCGGGATAAAAAAATTGCCTATGTCACTCAGAAATAATGTAGCTTTCTATTGGTGAAAGAATTTTTTTAATCGGTCCAGTAGTTTCGGAGCCTATTCGGTACAAAAAAACAAACTAATCCTTCCTCTTTATAATATTAGTATAGAATATAATATAGTATATATACAGACATACAGAAAACGACTACGATCATAGGCATGTGCTGTTTTAATACCAATATTATATCCAAACTATTCGTAGTGTTATAAAGTGATAAAATTGTTTTTTTTTTGTAGGAGGTAATCTCTGGAAAATTAGTGGCCCAGTAGTAACGGCCGTGAATTACGTGCCGTAGGTCGTGGGTTCGAACGCAGGCAGGTACTTTATTTTGCGTAAATTATTTCATCACCACTGCTCTAAAAACGGTGAAGCAAAACATCTTGAGGAAACCGGTATGTCCTAGAACCAAAAATTCGAAGAGATGTGACACCCACCAACCCGCACTGGGCCCACGTGGGGGATTAAGGCCCATTCCCTCTCTCACAGAGAGGAGGCCTGTGTCCCAGCAGTGATGGGAATATGAATAGGCTGATGATGATGATGAATCTCTGGTAGTACTAATTCGATTCGGCAAATTATTTCGCTGCTTGAAAGATTACACTATCGCCAAGTGACATTGGCTACTTTTGTCCTGGAATATGCACTGTTCCTGTGGAATATGCAAAGCCTATCGCGGGAAAATCTAGTATTTACGTAGGTAGGTACACATTACTACACTATTCAGTAGGCTGCAGTCTGAAATTACTCTTTGGTCCGCTCATCTTTTGTCTATGGTTTCGACAAATGATCTACATAGGACATAGGTCTACCTACATTTAATATGTTTTATTTATATACGTACACATATTTTGAACTACCTTCTGTGTTTATTATATTTCGTTTGTTATTTATATATTCTATTTTATTTTTTATTATTTAAGTATTTTCCGTTTCCGTAAGTGTGTCCGTGGCATCAACAGTGGGCCCTATCAGAATATCAGCGCAGCGTTATTTCCTTTTTTGAATATCGCTGCACATGCTGAGATAGGAGCCGTTTTGGTCTCGCACGGGGTTTTTATTTTTACTATTGTTTAATTCTTATGCTTATTTCTCGTGTCTCCTGTGCGGGTCACAAATACATATTTTTTCTTTCTTTCTTTTTCTTTCTTTCAGTGCAAATTTTTTCAGAAGTAAAATTAAATATTAAGTAAAATAGTACAATGTAACTTACTCGATGTACGGTGATATCTGGTCAACCGTCCACTTCGGTTTAGTTTGAAATAGTATCTTGAATCGCTCGTTAATTTCCTCAGGCAAATCGTTTTCTGAGAATCCCCACACGACCTGCGGCGTTGTTGACTTGTCCACTAATGCTATGCCTGATAGTAGAGATTCCTGGAAAAGCCAACAGACAAAATGAGAGCGCGATAAAAAAATATTCATCTACCCCATCGAATAGGATATCGCTGTTTAGAGCTCGTTATGTAGATTTATTTTCAAAAACATTGGAAAACAAAGGACTGAGAAGCCACCAAAGTCTGCTTTATTTACAAAAAGTTGTTCCGAATAATTTACTTCTCATTGACATATGAACTTCAAATTTGGTGATAATGTTTATTATTATAGACATATTTTGCAATATTCCTGCACCAGCCGGGGATTAACCTTGGATGCACTTGCGTAGTACATACAGGGATAATTGTCGGTTGGTGTCACATGTCTAACAAGGCCTCTGCGAGTTGGTTACGGCCCCTGGTACCGTGGTACGCCTTTCAAGGGTCCGGGTCCCGAGAATCCCAAACATATATATAATAATATAATGGTAATAGACCGACTAGAGCGTCGTGCAATGATTGTTGATATAGCGGTCCCCCATGACGAGAACCTCGTGAAGGCTGAGAGAGATAAGAAAAGTAAGTATCTTGATCTGGCTCGCGAGGTTGTCGACATGTGGGATGTGAATACAGCGATCATTGTGCCGATAGTCGTTACGGCCAATGGCATAATAGCCAAGAGCCTCGATGAACATCTGAGGAGGCTCTCGTTGGGCAGCTGGATCAAGGGCTTGATCCAGAAAGCGGTACTCCTGGACACGGCGCGTATCGTTAGGAGGTTCCTCTCTCAGGAGCCCTGACCACCGGTAGCTTGGACCCTGTTGCCGATACCGGTGGGCTACTATTTTTTATATTTTTAAATGTTTTTCTTTATTGTGTTTATTTTATAAAAAATATTTAAAAATGTAATTAATAAGAAAAGTGATAAATAAAGGAAATAATAATAATAAAAGTGCCTTCTAATAAAATAAGATAATATTGTGATACTTACATCCGTAACCATTCCTTCAGGAACCGAGTCCCTCCAGGCTTGCAAGAATTCAACCAAATTAAACTTCCCAGCGCTCTTCAACAGCACTCTAGCCAAGAACCTACACACTTTATCCTGCTTATACTGATAAAATTGTACATCATCCTCAAGAATAGACTCTGTGGTATAAAACCTGAAAGTTGCTTCTAAAATTGACAATGGAACTAATTCTTTAAGACTATCAATAGTATTTTCTTTGGATATCCTGTCAAGCAACCAGGAATTCTCATCTATAAGATCCAACATGTAGGATAAGACACGGAATTCGTAATCAAAATCAAGTAATCTGTAATGCCCATCAATTTCTATGGCTTGAATCTTCTCCAGTTCTTCATTCAATTCTGCTTTGGACGCTTGGACTTGATTGCATATTGCTTCATAGTTTAGTAGCTTCGTTTTGTCTATGGCATATTCTAACTCTAGGCCTTGGTATCTTGTAGGTTCTAGAAGCTTCCTTAGCTTTGTTAATCTCGGTTTGCAAGGCTTTAACTCGTAGTATGTGAAGAATGTATTGATGATATCCTTGTGTACTATGTTTCGAGGTGGTTTGGCTCCTTCATCAGATTCAGTGGATTTGTTCAAACTGGCGTTCGACTTATCAAATGATGAGTCAGATTCAATTGATTCGTTTTGTATAGTTTCGTCCAGTCCTGTGTCTGCGGCGAATAGCAGTTCTGGGACTAAGAGTAAGCTGTTGGAAGTTTCGGCTTCTTTAACATCGTAAGTTTTGTTGTTTGTACAGAGTACTACGTTATCGTCTGGATCGCCTGGAATTTATATTTAAAATGTGTTACCACAAGGGATGATTGTAGTCACAAAACAACTAGAATAAAGTTTATGAAAACTTGTGTGTCACTGCATCATCAGCCTTTTAATGTTCCCACTGCTGGGACACAGGCCTTGTTCTCGTAGAGGGAGTGAGTTTTAGTCCACCACGCGGGCCCAGTGCGGATTGGTCACGTCTTTGAATTTTTGGTTCTAGGACATGCCCGATGCACGCATCACGATGCATGCACGATGTTTTCCTTCACTGATTTGAGAACAGCGGTGATGAAATAAATTACACAAAGTAAAGTGTCTGCTCGGGTTCGAACCCACGACCTACAACTCGCAAGTCGGGACCGTAACCACTGGGTCACCGCTGCTCTAGTCGCAGCCTTAGGGGGTGGCGAGCAGAACAGTCGCCCGGGGCTTCGCTCTTATAGGGGCCTCTCGGCAAGCTTATAATTTAGACTTTTTATTTTATCCTTTGCAAACCTGTATTCTTAACAATAAAATAAAGTTGGTTAAATATTTCAAGTTATTAATAATAATAAGTGCCAAGTTTAGCAATTCTCGTCTATCATCACTTTGTCACATACATTGCAAAAAACAAAAGGGTCTCGCACATAATGCCACCCAGTCCCCAATAATATTTTGCTCTACTTGAGAATCGTATCCGGGACCTCAAGCTCAGCGGACGACCACGAAACCAATGAGGCAACTGATACGACGACGTATGACCATGACCAGAACTGCGATGGAGAAGCTACGGAAAGTATGGAGGAATCGCAACATTACCAAAGCCACCTGCAAAATTAGGCTCGTACGAACACTTGTATTCCCCATTTTTCTTTACGCGGCAAGACGTGGACAGAGCGTCAGTTGGAAAGGGGGAAGATAAAAGCTCTGGAGATGTGGTGCTAGAGAAAGATGCTCGGAATATCGTGGACAGATTTCCGCACTAACGTGTCCATACTCCAGGAACATGGCACCAGGCAGCGTTTGTCGAACGTAGTACAGTTGCGCATACTGCAATACTTGGGACCCCTCTCTAAGCGAGATGGCGACTCCATAGAGCGGCTTGTCGTACAGGGAAAAGTAGAGGGAACCAGATCGCACGCCATATGCGCTGGATTGACCAAGTGAAATCCGCAGTAGGAGGCAGCATATCTGACTGCGCCAAACAGTCCGCCACAGGGTGAGATGGCAGAAGATCGTGCGAAGAGCTGTATCCGCATCTACTACCGATGTAACCACGACCACTCTGCCAAGATCAAACGACATAGAAGAAGAGGTATTAATGGCCATATTAACTGGACAAGCTTTATTGAACTAAATGGACAAGGGCTTATCAAGAAGTTACCGTAATCCGATCCTCCCTTTTCTTTGAAGGATGGTGAGTTTTACACAATGTTCCTCATACGCAGCGTGCAGGAACTATAGGTGGCAGCACAGAAGCCTCAATCTATATATATAAAACCGGCCGAGTCGGACTCGCGCACGAAGGGTTCCGTACTTGGTAAATTGCGGTTTACGATTTATGACGTATTAAAAAAAAACTACTAACTAGTTCTCGTTCATACCAATTTTCAGTGGAAGTTTACATGGTAATATACATCATATATTTTTTTTAGTTTTATTATTCTCTTATTTTAGAAGATCTCTGTTTCTCGCGCAAACTATTCAGTTTAGAAAAAAAAAATATTAGAAACCTCAATATAATTTTTGAAGACCTATCTAAGATAACCCCGTATGGGTTTGACGAAAAAAAAAAAAATGAGTTTCAGTTCTAAGTATGGGGAACACCAAAATGTATTGTTTTTTTTTCTATTTTTGTGTAAAAATCTTAATGCGGTTCACAGAATAAATCTACTTACCAAGTTTCAATAGCATAGTTCTTATATGTAGTTTCGGAAAAAAGTGGCTGTGACATACGGACGGACAGAAAGATAGACAGATAGACATGACGAATCATGACGAAGGTTATTACCATTTGACTACGGAACCCTAAAAAAGGCAACATGGATTTGCACAAACATCCTCTCACCCCAAACGCATATTACCGTCTCCGTTCCGTCGTGGTTAAAAAATTAATTCACATTTCCTTTGGTCAATCCATAACTTGAGAACGGCTTTACCAATTTTAGTCCAGTAGGGATACAATTATTTTCCACATAACCTTTGATAATCCAAAAGTTTTTTATTTTCCCTGGGTTGATACCTTATGTGAATTCAACGCTATGTACAAAAATGCTAACAGTTTAGAGTTATGCAATAGGCATAAAGTAGGTATTTCCTATTATTTCCTGTTATAACAATAATATAAAATTTAAATTTAAATAATTTACTGTTTCTTTATTAGTACTATCTAAACTTTATATTAGTGAAAATGCTAACAGATACATACTGTGGAACAATGGAAAACTGAAAATGGCTCGTAACTCTTTCAATAAAAGATTTAAGTTTTCAAATCATTTCCTATATGCATAGAGGGATTAGTTATACCTTACAACAAAAGTTCTAACAACTAAGTATAATGCTGCACAGGTTATTGTATTTTTTTACATTGTGATTTGCGAAATATTGAATTTATGTTTATAAATTTGCGCCTACATATTCGAAATAATAAACTCTGCCACCATACAAAAGTTTAAACACTTATATGCTATGCTAGTTTAATTAATAAAATACAATTGGGTATTGCGGGGCGCGGTGACACTCCACTCCGAATGTATTGAATGAGGCGCGAAACCATTTCATTACTGTCACATCAGTATTTAAACCTCGTTCATAAAATCTAATTTTATGGCAATTTGTTATTTTTAATTTTGAGGCCGAATACGATTTCTACCTTCTTTGTTCCTATAAAAAGAATAAGAAAGAAATATTCACAGAACACGGAACCTGCCGTGCTGACAGTATATCGAGATGACAGAATAATAAAATTCTCCGTATCGTGAAACTTTGACAGTCGTTACGGGTCGTCAGAAACCCGAAAGCGGCCACCCTGACAAAAGGGTACCTTATTATCCAGTAGGATTACCGTATAATCTGGGTTGGCAGGGTAGGCAGTCACTTCATATAAAACACTGGTATTCAGATGTGTCTGGTTCGACTGAAAACAGTGGAAGTCAACCCCAATATATTAGGGAAAAGTCCAAGCAAATGCCTTTTCCAAACAGATGTGACTGTAGAAATATCAAACATCTTATAACCGGTGCAACTGTCACATAACAAAATTGACTACATCGCTGGTCCTAACCTAATACAATAAAGGCAGTGTTACCCACTAAGCTTAAGTGGATGACACTGTAAGCATGATATGATGTATGCTTATACAAATCGATGTATTTATGTTTGTAAAATATTACCTACTCATTTTTTTTATTCAGAATCAATATAGTAGCAACCCTAGTGAGTCCAGTTTAGGTGTCAATTTTGTGATACGCTTACCAAGATTTAGAACATTTTTATTTTAAAGGTAGATAAATTTATTGCGCCCTATCTATTAGTTTTTTAACTCTGTTATAACGAAAAATCGGCACCACGTGACCTTACCACACGATTGCTGTACATCAAAACCTAGTAAATGCCATAAAATATTATATTTCCATAGCGAAAAAATATTATTTGAATTAGCCTATGGAATGTCATCTTGTGTTAGGTAACTTAACGAAAAAAAAAATATAAGCGGGTACTAAACAAGGCTTACGGGTGAACTGTACGTAATAACACAAATGATATTAATGGTGTTCTATATCTATTAAATATTTTACATATCTCTAAACAAGATAATTCAGTACCTATTAAGTACCGGACATTTGCTAATTTAAGGTGTTTTTACAATTTGAAGTGACTTTCCTATTGTAAATAATGATAAAATTTATTAATTAAAGCACCAAATTTCAATTCAAATTATAAATTTCCTGGTTAAAATTACACAGTCCATCGCAGCATATTAAAACTCATTATCAGGGTATAAAACCATTATAAAAATATGTTACCTACTGCGTTCTTATATGGATCAGTCGTACAGTACCAGACATAATTTTAATATTTATTCGATTCGCACGGGGAAGGCTTGTATAACACATGCCAGATTACCTATTTTAGTGATCTTTTTTTTTTTTTTTTTTTTATGGCAATTTGCCGGAGACAATTCCTGCCAGTGTCGAGTAGTGGAGACTCATGGGTATTATAAAATTATCAAGTTAATTTTTAATTAATATTTAGAGCTTTTTGTGGCAATCCTTTAAGTACTGAAACAAACACAAATAATTGGGGTTAGTCATTGTTAGTATAATAGGATATATATATTTTTACAATATACTATTACTTAAAATGTTTGCTAGTGTTAGAGTTTAATATTGTTAGTAGAAATAAATTTAATAAAAGCACGTATAATTTGGGGGTTAGGGAAAAATGAGAGGAGGTGACGAACATTTACAGGATTTTGTATTTTTAGATTTGAAATTACTCCATCAAAAGAAGACTTGTTATTCAGCCGGCATTTTAGGAAGATGTGGTCCAGCGAACCATCCTCCAGACCACATTCACACAGTGAATTATCCCGGACTCTAATTTTATGGAGGAAAACTGGAGTGCAACAGTGGCCAATTCGGATTCTGCAAATAACAGATGTGACGGTTTTAGAGGTTTCTTTAAATTTGTAGAACCACGGTTTGGGTGGGATGGTTGGTTGAATAGAAGCATACAGACCACCCTTTAACTTACTGGACTTAGACCAGTATTCTTGCCAGGATTTAAAGAGATCTGTTTTAGCCTTGTGTATCAAGTCATATATTTGGACCGCATAATGTTTTTTATCAGCCAGACTGCCACAGACTGCCTCCTTGGCTGCTATATCTACCATCTCATTACCCCTAATGTTCATATGACTTGGTATCCATACTAATACGATCTCAATGTTCTTTTTAGAGCAAGAATGTAACACTGTTTTAATTTCGATGATTAGTGGACTACGGAGATTGTCTTTAAACGGATTTTTAATTATGGCCTCCAGGGCGCTTCTGGAGTCGGAAAAAATAACTGCTTTAGTAATAGAAGGATGGGAAGAAATAAATAAGCATGCCTCAAGGATCCCGATGCATTCTCCGGTAAATACCGAAGACTCGGGAGGACACTGGAATTGGAGAAATATCTGGGAATTGGAATTGTAGACAGCAATGCCGGTTTTCCCACACGTGGTTAGTTTAGAAGCGTCAGTGTAGAATTTAAAGTGATTAGGCCACTTGTCATTAATAACTGAGAGAAAGTGGTCATTAGCATTGTTGGTGTCCTTATTCAGGCCGATATAGGGGACGTAATTTGGAACAAAATTTAGAATTTCATATGGGGATGTATAAATTGGGAATTTACTAAATTGCGGGATGGGAGTATTTACTTCTACAATGTGAATATTTCTGAGTGAATTAATAAATAAAGGGGGGTCTTTATGTCTCCAATATTCGCTTTCTCTACATAGGTTATCTAAGATGGACAGTTTAGTCAAGATAATGTGATTATTAAGGAAATAAGCCTTGTAGATATATTTGTCAGCCAGATATTGTCTACGGAGTAGTAGAGGGGGGTCACCACTCTCGACTTGCAGGGCGTTGGTTGGGGTGGACCTCATACAACCCAGCACAATACGGAGGCATTTCGACTGAATGGTCTCTAGTTTGGCTAAAGCAACTTTACTACAAGGCTCAAGGAGGAAAGAGCCATAGTCGAGTAAGCTCCTCACCGTGGCATTATAAATGAGCTTAAGTGTGAAGGGATGAGCACCCCACCAAACACCCGCCAGAGCACGTAGCATGTTAATTTTCTTCTCACATTTATTGGCGATATAATTGAGATGGAAGGTACCAGATAGTTTTGAGTCCAAAATGACACCAAGAAATTTCACATTATCTTCGACCTTGATGGGAGATCCTTCAATTTCAAGGTGGACATATGGAGGAACACGTTTACGTGAGAAAACAACAGTGGTGCTTTTGGGAGCAGACAGGCTAAGGCCATGTGAAATTAACCACTGGTTTAGAGAATTTAGGGACACTTGCATGGATTCCGTAGCGCAATCCATGGAAGAAGCAGGGATATATAAACATAGGTCATCTGCGTATTGTAAAACCTGACAGTCATTGTTTAGGGAGTAGTGAAGGTCATGTGTATAAATACTGTATAAAAGAGGACTTAGCACTGAGCCCTGGGGGAGCCCGCGCCAGACCTTTCTGGGGTCGGATGTTTCACCTGGAATATGGAGTTTTACGTTACGTCCAGACAGCAGGTTACAGATACAGTTTAGTATCTTTGCCGGAATACTCAGCTGTCGTAATTTACTTCTGAGCACGGAAAGAAGGACACTGTCGTAAGCCGCCGCAATGTCAAGAAAAACCGCCAGAACGGACTCACGTTTGCTGAGGGCGATTCGGATATCAGTCATAAGTATTCCAATGCTATCCATAGTGCTAGCCCCCTTTCGGAAACCAAATTGTGATTTGGCTAGAAGACCTCGGCTTTCAACCAACCACTCCAGCCTGTTTTTAATGAGGTGTTCTAAGATTTTACTTATGACCGGTGATAGCGCAATGGGCCGGAAATTATTTGCACTATCTGGGGGTTTCCCGGGTTTCAATATGGGGATGATCAGGTGTGTTTTCCAACTGTCTGGGATATGAGAAAGGGTAAAACAAGAATTTATTAACGATAGAAGATATTGGCGACTGCGGGGCCCCAATTTTTTAAAAAAAGAATATGGATGTCCATCCATGCCAGGAGCAGAGTCTTGGACGTGTTTGAGAACTGCATCTAGTTCGCATAACGAAAAGGGGGAATCCAGGGGGTCATTGGAAATGTCTCCACTGTCAAACGGTACAGAGCATTCCTCAAAGAGAGGGGCGAAAGGAGGAGCTAGTTTGTTAAGAAAAGATACTGCTAAGTCGCTAGGGATAGATGAAGATGTTAAAACAGAGCAGCCACGTTTAAATCTTTTAAAGTTTTGCCAGACAAGAGAGGAAGGGGTTGAAGGGGAAAGTGAAGAGCAGAATTTTTTCCAACCATGATATTTTTTTTCCTTAAATAGACGTCTGGATCTTGCAACTATCCGTTTATAATCCACCAGGTTTTCAATGGACATATTTTGAGCATATTTTCGTTCTGCTTCATTACGAGCTTTAATAATGTTGGAGCATTCTTGGTCCCACCAGGGAGGGGATGATAATTTTCCCGAAGCAGAATTCTTGAGCGGAATGCTGTCATCAGCGGCTGATGAAATGGCACCGGAAAATTGCAACACACAGGCGTCCAGGTTGGCTGGGGAGACTTGAGGCAAAGTGGGAATTATATCCTCAAGATTTTGAGAATACAAGTCCCACCTGGCACCAGTAAGCCTGTATTTTAAAAGAGGGGGATTATCCCTATGAGGTAATGACCTAGAGACCAGAGTAGTGCATATTGGGTAATGGTCGCTGCTATACGTAAGATTCAGTCGTTTCCACTCCAAGTGGGCGGTCAAACTGGCTGAACACAGGGTAAGGTCCACACAGCTTCTACACTGACCGGGTCTAGGTAGGCGAGTTACAGAGCCATCATTGACAACACATAGATTCAAGTTGTCCAGCAGATCAACCAACTCAGCACCTGGTCTATCGCAACTGTCAGATCCCCACATGGGGTGGTGGCAGTTGAAATCACCCAAAATAATAACAGGATTAAATGAGGAACATAAATTATGAATATACTGAAGCACAGAGGGATCAGGAGAGGGAATATAGACAGAAATATAATTAATGCCCTGGATGTTAACACCCACTGCACTAATCTCATCTCCGTGTTGAGGCAGCGATAGAGGGGAGAAGGGAAGAAGATTATTTACAAGCATGGCAGCTCCGCCATAACCATCAGAACGGTCATCACGGAACGTGCCATATCCAGGAAAATTAAAGTTGAGACGGGGCGTAAGCCATGTCTCAGAGATTGCAAATAATGCAGGTTTATATTTGTTTATAAGATAAGATATTTCATGTTTTTTGGGGAGGGCGCTCCTGGTGTTCCACTGCAGGAGATGGAATGTTGCGGGATTTAATAGTTTTGACTAAGTTGTCGGCAACGTGGTCTGGTAAAGAAGAATTAGACAGTAAGGAGGAAAGTAAAATAACAATTGACTCTATAGTCTGTGTATTCACATTATGTGTGGTAGGATGGTCAGTCAGAGCACAACCATTAGGGGAAGGAGGGAATGAGTAACTGCTAATAATGTCTTGGTGAGCCCTTTGGTCATAGCCAGGATGACGCGGGGAATGTGATTTTGGGTGGGATGCAGTGGGTTTTCTACTGGAGTAAGTGGGGGAATGGGGATGGGAGGTGTAATTAGGAGGAGGAAGGCGTGGAGAATGTGGCTCATGAGGAAAAGTCTGGTGAGTGGACTGTGAAAAAAGAGGAGCCGATGCTGTAACATCTGCATAGGATCGGTAAGAGGGGGCATGAGTTTTGGCTGCTTCGGAATAAGAGATGTTATCTTTAGCCATGGAGGCCTTGATACTCCTTTGGCGTAAGTATTCTGGGCATTGACGGCTATTCGCAGGGTGTGCACCCGTACAATAGAAGCACTTGGGTTCCTCAATGGAGCATCCATCGCCAAAGTGGTCTCCACCACAGCGGTAGCAACGTGGCTTAGATCGGCATTGAGTTTTAGTGTGTCCGTACTTGCAGCACCCAAAACACTGTACCGTGGGAAAATTGTATATTTCTACTGGAAGGGAGTTAAAACAGCAGAAAACTCGGTCTGGGAGGCTCTGACCATCGAAAGTAAGCACCACACTTGAGGTGGGAACCCATTCAGCCTTACCCTCACTGACAATCTTGCGGTTCATTCGCCTCACCTTCAATATCTTACCACGAGGGGACTTCAGGTTGTCCATAACTTCGATATCGGACCAATCGCTAGGGACACCCTTCACAATACCCATCCTGGTGATATTGAAAGTAGGGATCATCATACTATAGCCTTTCTGATTCATGCATGAATTGTCAATAAAGGCATTAGCGTCCTCTGGCCCCATAAATTCTACAGACACCTTATTTCTGCCTATACGCTTAATACCTCCTTCTTGTCTAATATTTTTAATTTGAAGTCTTTGTAGCAATTGACCAAATCTTATGGGATGGAGGGTAGTTCCTGAATTTGAGTCATTTTCTAAAAGTGAAGTATATACTAAAAACGGTTTCTTATCTAGGTTGGAATATTTAGATCGCGAGATCAATAATGGAGCTGTAACTCGGTCGCGTTTAGATAAAGAAGAATCTTCCGTGCGTGCATGAACGCCCATGGTGCCATTTAGTGATTGAGTGTCACTAAGTTTTCTTTTTTGGGAAGCAACTTGCACTTCCATTGCTTCAAATTGTGACAGAGGGGCGGTCAGAACCGCAGGATGGGTGAAGAGATCCTGCGATTGTAGTGGAATCGCATTAGGAGAATCTGGCGGGCGACCAGGAGGCCGATCGTCACCCTCCATGGTCGCTCGGCATACGCCGCGAGAAAATTAAATATATAACTTACCAAATGTAAGATTGGACACACAAACACAAAAATAAATACAAGACGATCACAAACGTATACAAGGTACACCAAAACCACCAAAAAAGCACTTAAACAGCCAAAAATCTGTGTTAGGAACGAAACCACATGTGTACGCCACCACCAAATTTTTGACAGTCTTAGTGATCTTTATTATCGTAGCAATAAGGTTGCATTCATAGGCAAAATAACAGTGAACGATCTGTCAGATACTAGACGCCAGTTTGAAATAAGAATTTGCGCGGTAATGTTTTTCTAAAAATCATTAGATGAGTCCGTTTATGATGTGGGCCTCTGTGGTCTGTATGGTTCGAAGAATTTATACTGATCGTACATACCTACACCGCGCCCCGCAATACCCAAATTGTATTTGATTTATTAAACTAGCATAGCACATAAGTGTTTAAACTTTTGTATGGTGGCAGAGTTTATTATTTCGAATATGTAGGCGCAAATTTATTAAACATAAATTCAATATTTCGCAAATAACAATGTAAAAATACAATAACCTGTGCAGCATTATACTTAGTTGTTAGAACTTTTGTTGTAAGGTATAACTAATCCCTCTATGCATATAGGAAATGATTTGAAAACTTAAATCTTTTATTGAAAGAGTTAGGAGCCATTTTCAGTTTTCCATTGTCCCACAGTACGTATCTGTTAGCATTTTCACTAATATAAAGTTTAGATAGTACTAATAAAGAAACAGTAAATTATTTAAATTTAAATTTTATATTATTGTTATAACACGAAATAATAGGAAATACCTACTTTATGCCTATCGCATAACTCTAAACTGTTAGCATTTTTGTACATAGCGTTGAATTCACATAAGATATCCACCCAGCGAAAATAAAAAACTTTTGAATTATCAAAGGGCATATTCTTCTGGCTACTGGACTATTTAGTTCATATTTTTTTAAGTTTTCTTATAATTTGTAGAAGGTTCTTACGGAAAAAAAAAAGAAAAAAAAAGTTAGGTAGTGTAGGTAGGTATATTAGGTGGGTAGGGTAGGTAGATTAGGTACGGTAGGCAGCTGAAGGGTGAGAAGCCGTGGGCACAGCTTGAGTCAAAAAATTAAAGCGTAAAAGTTTCGAATTTGCGCTACTAGATGGAACAGTCTACGCCGAGCACGTTCCCTATAGACATCTGTGGTGTGGTGACATTTATACTGCCTGCAAACTCCCTGCGACTCGACGGGCAGTTGCCTTGCCCACCAGAAACAAACAAATATCCGCCTGGTCAGAGGATCTTCCTTTGCTATGACGAACAGGGTGTAAAATTTACACCCTGTTCCTAATGCCTCTACAAGTAACTTATTTCTTGCTGGCTAGAACAAATATACAATCGGAGATTGTTACCTTTAAAAAGCAGTTCGCTGCCCGATTCTATTTCCTTCAAAAGTGTGGCATCCAGCAGCATCAGTTTCAAGTTCTCGTTGTGTTGGCTGGTATCGGGAAATCTTAATACTTGTGTAATTTCTGTTAGCTCAGATTCATGAAGTTTTGCAGTTTTAATGATTTTCCGCACCTCTTCTGGGGTTCTTAATTCACTGGAATAATATGATGAAATGTTAACAGCTATTAATATATTTACAAATAATTAATCCCCAAAAGAACGTAGGCCGTACGTCCTGATGTAGTAGTGTCCTACTTATGTCAAATATTTAATGGTATCGCTTTAACAACAATTTTAGTATCTAACTAACCCAATAGAAATCGACACTACATGAAGTCGGTAAGTAGGCTAAAATCGCAAATGGACCAGTTAGGGTAGTGTGAATCCGCAACTTCGAAAAACGTGTGCTAGCTGCGCACCATGCGAAAATCTGCGAAATGTTGGTACTTTTTTTACTTATTTTGCTCAAAAATCATAAATTATGCGTTTTCCGACAAACATAATCCTATATTTTTTTAAAGTACATTAAACTTACAACAATTAAAGCCCAACCGCAGCTCTATAAGCTCTATAGGGCCTAAGTTATGACCTGAAGGCATGCAGGAGGGCGTATACATAACTTTCGTTTCCGAAGTCGGTGTCTTTGCTACCTCTTATTTTATTGTCGTTTTGTGACACCGACTTACATAATAACTCAATTTACACATTCGTGCTGTTTGTCTATAAGGAGTTCGGTTATATGTTCCATATTTTGACAACTGCTCAACCGAATTTGTTGAAACTTGTACTATTCCCTACATTGAGAGATACTTACCTAGTCCAATAAAAAAAGAATGATTACGATCCGATTACTAGTTTCGGAGAAATGCGTGGACAAACGTACATACATATATACACATACCAACATAAATACACTTATGAAATTTGGCACTCGTGTTTAGAAGCCCACATAGAGCGACGAGTTAGTAATGTGCTTGTGCAAATGTTTTTGTTTGGGTAAGTTGTACGGTGTGTGGTAAATACACGCTCTGTGCGCGACTGCGTATCTATTGCTCAACTGAACTGCATGTGTAGTAGTTGCCGTGTGGTAGGGGCAAACTGTACGCACAGCTTGCCGATATATTTTCGTCTACCGCTCAGGTGCCTCAGATTAGAGAAATTTCTCTAATCTGAGGTGGTAAATGGTCGCCATAGCGAATTAGGTCCTATATCTAAGCCCATCATTGACATATATATTACTGGCGTAAGGACCTGGCCAACCGCGCGACCTAAATGGCTCCAGCGCGCTGGCCCTAATTGCAGTTTAGGGCCAACGCGACTAGTTAACAGTGGTCCGTGTGCGTGTCTCTGACTAGTATATAGTTATCTGTGGCGGGAGTGAGCGAGTATTTGCTTCTCATAAGAAGGTTTCTATAAAATGTTCAGATAGGCGTATCCTTCCTTTCGAAATCATTGAAGCCCATTAGCGTTTTTTTGCTCACTTATCTAGAGCCTCTCTAGAGGTCTCTCTTCTTGAAGGGTCTACCTCCAAGAGGCTCTAGTTAAGTGACATTCGATTCAGCGATGGCGATGGTCGCAATGCCAAAATGTAAGGGATTAGTCACGTGATCTTTCGATAGCGCTTGGCATTCCTAAAGGTATATTATAACATTTTGCCTGAAAATCTGTTTATTTTTCATTGTTTCAGTGTGCAAAAGTTAGAAAACGATAAAAAAAACTGGATTTATATTTTTCTCGCGCTTGACCACTATCTCACCTGATGGTAAGCGATGATGTGGTCTACGATGGAGCACGCTTGCCTAGTAGTAACCTATTCACTCTTGACTTAAAGACCCCTAGATTGCAGATTGATTTATGGTGCTTTCAATATATTTTCTGTTTTTGCTTGACCATCCAAGATAATTCTCCCTACCAAAAAAAAACCCTCTTCATAGTGGTTCAATAACCAAATGATTTGAAGCGCATTTCATATTTTGCCCTTTGGATTTAGGTACACTACCCTAACTGGTCCATGCAACATACTAAAATGCAGAATTACATCAAGCTTTACAATTTTGATGTCAATTTCACCTGAGCTAATTGAAATTCTTCTTTGTATGAGAAAACCTTAGCGAAAACATACTAAATCTATGAAGAAAACATAGAACTTATTTCACTTACAAGTTAGATGTTTACTTTTATGATTAAGAAAAGTAAACATATAACTTTTTAAATTGTCTATTGCCATTAAAATTTCTACACTGACAACATTCACGTAATTCCTTGTCTATACTCGGGCTGGACCTTTTGACATTGACATTTCAGAATAGTTCAATTTCGTAAAATTCGCTGCGTGATAGCTAAATCACGTTTTAGTTTTAGATTAGTTGAAATAGTGTGAAAAATAGCAAAATGTCCCTGTTCGGCGATATACTGTCTATAAATAAGAATGAGGAGAAGACTCAACAGGCGGGGGCGAGTCTATCCCCATATTTGAACTTCGATCCCCATATCATACCGAAAATGCAGCCAGAATTCTTGTATCCTGACGACAGCCACATGGCATCTACTGCTCGGAGGTCTAACGTAGCGCTACCCATCATTGGAATGTCATTCATGACCGGATCAGGTAATGGGATGATGAAATTATAACTATAACCTCAAAATTCTAAGTAATTTTTACATAACACTGCGTAAGGCCGAATAGGTAAACAATAAGTATTTGTTATGCGTATCAAATCACGATTTCAACTAAATCAAAGGTTCAAAGTGGAGTTAAAATCCAATTAAGTCAGTCTTAATTAGCAGAAGTCTCCAATTAGTCACTAATTATCTCTGTTTATATACATTATGGCCAATGGCAAACTAGCCAAGTTAGATTGCATTGTCAACTGCATACATATACTGACAAACAATTGAGTTCACATCTTATTCATAAATTAACAAAGAAACACAAAAACTGTGCAATTATTCATAAAATCAAAATCACTGATGATTACCTCAACTTATTAAAATGGATAAGCCAATGTTCTTCAGAGCATGAAGTCTAATTTGAATAGCTAATAAGAAGTGTTGTTGCTTCAGATCTGATAAGTAGTTTAGGATTATAAAATAAATATTCAGTCATAAATTGTACTGTGCTGAACATAAAAAGACTGTTGGCCCTATGCAAAGGACATGCTTGGTTGTTGCTTGGAGTCGCAGATACCAGCCCGTTTAACAATAATAATGTAACAAACAAACAGTGCTCTCAGGGTGTTTTTGATATTGAAGAAAGCCACAAAACATACATTACACTGTCTTGTGCTAGAAAAACTTGAAGTTTTATCAAATTGAGAAGTATTGTGATAAATCTTTTTAAATTGTAATAATAAAAATCATTACTGATTTGTACTATAAATTCTGGGAACTATCTAAAATATTACCATAAAAACAAAATTATTATAGCTAGCTAGACAGGGATTGTCTTAAAACATATAACTGGATATCCCCCAAGTGTCAAAACACCTGAATTAGGTGTGACACCATTGTTTTACCATTGTGTCTGTTAAATATGGCAGCTGAGGTGAATATGTAGATTCCAACTAATATACCATTTAAAGTATATTAAAAGCATATGTAATCTGAACTGCTGACATACTGATATTAGTACTAACACACATCTTATTTGCAGTAAATGTGGAGCACAGGAACATTATTCAAACAAAATTTTCAATTATAAATATAACTAAATAATGTGATTATGGCTAGAAAACCAATTGTAGATAAAATCAGAACAATAAAAATAAAAAGCTAAAAAAAAAACCTGGAAACATAGGGGAGGTCTTTGCCCAGTAGTGGGACATACTAGGCTAAAAACAAAATCCTTGCCAGCATCTTAATTTTAACCCTGTATATCAAAACCTTTATTTTAAAACCTACTTTATCTCTATTCCAGGCTTGGGTGGTGTGACAGGATTATACAAAGGACTAAGGGCTACGACACTAGCAGGACAAACGGGCAAGGTGCGACGAACGCAAGTTATCAACTACATTATGAAACAAGGTCAGTTTTTGTCAATAATAACTATTCAAATAATTTATGCATACAAAGAGAAAATCTTTGTTTAAGGACATGTTTATTTATAATGTCTTGGCCAGATCTTAGAATTGATAACTTCATTATGTGGACAATTGTTTATGAAATGGTAAAATATTTTATGATATGGTCAGCTTAAACATCAAAATTTTTATGATATTATGTCAATCCACATTTGCCCAAATCATTAATATAGTGTTTCCATGACATCAAAGGTTTCATAAAAAATATGTGCTCGTTTTTTTTGCGACTTTCGTAGAATTTAAGTAATTTGAATTGTAACAACTTCACTTTTATCTTCAATTGGAGCATTATTATTACGTAGCTTTTTTATAATCTGATAAAAAAGCTACCAGGATGCATCACAAAAACAACACGATATCAGCGCCTCTAACAGTAGATAATGTAACTATTTTACTATTATGATCACAAATGTTTGACGACATCATGAAGTAGCAGTGCGTTTATTAGCTGTTCATATCGTCAAACGCTCATTATTTATTGATCTGGCCAAACTATATCATGATGTGGGCAGTGGATATTTTCCATATCGTAAAACACAACATGTAAATAACATGAAATGGTCGGCCACATCATAAAATGATCAAGTCTAAGATCTGGCCACGACATATACATCAAATCGTACCGAGATGTCAGTAGTTACTATGAATTATATTAGGCCCAAACTACAAAATTTACTTTTGTAGTTTGGGCCTAATATACAAGTACAAAAATGTCTGACAATATTTCAGTACTAATATTTTAATTCATAATCAGTCTCATCCTTAAACTGTAAAAATGGTAAATTGAAGGCCAAAAATAATAGCAGACTGCATTAAATCGAAATAAGCAGATGCGGCTGGTTCTGCTTATAACAGTGAGCTTGAACTGTTATCAGATTCTGAACTCTAATCCTCACATATTGAACACCCTGACTAAAACCTACTTAAAACAATTCCAGGAACAAACACAGGCTGCACCCTCGGCATTATCGCATCATTCTACTCGTGCATCGCTCTCGGCGTCACATGGATACGCGACAAGGAAGACACCGGCAACACTTTCATCGCTGCCACCACCACCGGCCTGATCTACAAAAGCACCTCTGGAGTCCGCTCCATGGCCTTAGGAGCCGCAGTAGGCCTCACTCTCGCAGGAGTCTACACGCTTATAACTGACAACGACAATATTTGGAGCAAAGCAAGATACAACAGATTGTGATTCAACCCGCCTATAGTTATGTAAATACTTTATAGACTGTTATGTTTAGTCTTTTGTTATCGACGACGCCAAAGGATCTGCCGGGACGCAGGGACTTATTTGTGCCATGTCCCCCGTACCTGTTTAGATTTATGTATAGTGCTTTTTGGTATCTATAAACTGTGTAAATTGTATAGCTCTTGCCTTAGATGCAAAAGTGTACTTAATAAATATTTTTCCTATTTTCAATTATTAATTTTGAGCTTTTTGTGTATTCTTCTATAACTCATTATACAATGTTAGTGTCGAGACTACAAAAGGGCTTCCTACGCCAAAACTGAAGTGGGTACCTCGTAAATTATTGTGAAAAGGCAAAAGAAATGCTCAAATTCTTATTTCTAATCACACTTCAGGTTCTGTCTATGAAAGTGTACTATTCCATCTTTCAGACGACTGCAAATCTAGCAGAACAAAGGACTTTCTCGAAGTTATTTTTCATACTTATTTCCAACAAATATTTCATAATGCAACCTTGCATAATTATGTAATTTTTTATAATATTTATATTATGCATAGTTTATGGATACCTTACCCCCTGTATTACGTACATATTCCCGCCTTGTCGTATCAGGACCGCACAAATATGCATAAGCGTTAATAAATGAGTTATTTGAAAAATAATGTTTATTTATTTCATTTACGTTGTTTTACATAGAGTGCAGTTTGTACAATGTTGTATTTACATGTGGCGATTACGATGGGATATGTTATACACTAGTGGAGTCATAGATAAATGATGATACATAATGTATTAGGATAGGTATGTCAATATCCTAACCCTTTTATAATGTGATTTTTAATTTCGTGGACTAAACTGACATTTGGGGGGTTGTCACTTTATCGTCCCATAAAAATAGTGTCGTACCCTAACTATCCTGAGTGATCGAAAGTTAATCGAAAATCGAAGTAGATCGAAAATGAAACTACAACACGGCAAAAAAAAATTGTTTTGAAACTAGCGGCCCTTATTTAGTTTCTAGTCATTTATGTCAACTTCATTTTATCGATCGCATTTATTTTATTGTTGATTTCATATTTAACACAATAAAAGTTCATGTGTATGAATACTGTTATATTTAAATATATTACGTTTATATTCATAAAATATTTATTTACACCAATTAATAAAAATAAATCGAAGAGTCATGTCACATCGATTCGATGAATCACTTATGATTGAGCCTTACCTACAACACTACGTTCCGCGCTTGCAACATTTTAAAAAAATAAGGTCATTGGCAGCTGTCAGTTTGGTCCACGAAATTAAAAATCACAGTATAGTCCAGTCGAGCCAATGGAAGTCTAGAAAACGTGCATATTAAGGACGCGTTTCTATCTGCAACCAGCTCGAATACAAGTTGCGTTACATTGTGGACTACCGAGGTACAATGTGGTCGAACGCTCGATCGTGCCCCGCAATGTAGGTGGTAGCAGAAAGAAACGGTCTTATTCAAGTTAACAGGTTAAAAGTATCAGGTTTCGCTAATTAGTAGCAGAGTTTGTGACAATAAAGTACCTTCAGTATTCCAGTCAAGCTGGTTTACCTCGCGTGTGGATCTGACCCGCATGAATGGCCTTATCAAAATTCAACAACATTTCGCGGATATGGGTTTTTTATGTTATAGGATGACAAACGATCCGACGGTAATTGCTCAACGCCGCTTATCTGCAATACTACTAGCATTGCAGATGCACTGCCATACCAGAAACAAAGCTGATACGAAGTGTCCAAAAGTTCGCGGGATGTTTTTCTTAAAATATAATAGATGATGATGTAGCTAGCTACTTTCGGAAAATATTCCGCCAACTTTTGGTCCTCCCTAAGTATGTCTCATGTGCTTGTAATTAGATGTAAAACCAGGAAGAGAAAAATAAACTCACACAAGCTGACCAGATCCACACAGGAAGCAATCCACGCTTGTAAGGGCCCTAATAAGTTAACGTCAATTAAAACAAATGGGTCAAACCGGCCCAGTTTAATCCAGTCTCGAACTTCAAGCGTCACGAGTAAACTGACGTCGTGTGTTGGCTCGACCCGACCTTGACATAATAAATTCCTCGGGGTGTGTACATATTGGCGAACGCGGAAACCTTGCAAGAGCTGTCGCTATTTTCTCCTCAACCAGGAAACGCGAAACTACAAATCCAGCGTGTTCATAATACGTCCACACCCTTTCATAAGGTTACGCCTTCAAACAATTTTATTGAGCAAACAGGCCCTTCACGGATAACACCATAAAACTAGCTATTTATAAAAATAAAATTACAATGCCATCATTATCGTCCAATATTTGAAAATAATACAATTTGGCACTCCAATTATTTACAAATATACGCATAAAATAAACTTGCGATTGGTCCATTATCGCAGTTAACTAGCGTTGTAAAATAATACGAACTTCGATTTCCGGGCGGTTGGTGTTTAAGTCTGAAATGCATTTTTAACCTTGACTCATGTGCATGAGGTTCATATCGTACTGGTTTTATTAATAACACCCGGAATTGCAAGTTCGTCTTGTTTACTTTAAGTGAAGCGTGCGTCACACAGTAGGCGGGACCGCGGGGGCGAAATTATTGTGATGTCCCACTTTTTAACCATGCCAGGAAGGGACAAAAGGAAACCCCGGTATTTCTGCCCGCCTACTGTAAAATATCTAGCTGCCATTTTGCCCAGCACACGCTTGACTTTTCTAAAAATGGAAGCGTTTCACGCAACTTATAAGCTAATGTCTTCTAATTAAAACAATAGACGATCGATTGATAGTTTTGATGTTAAGACTATTTTCGATTACGAATTTGATCTCGAATTCTCGCCTACCCTCAATCGATTCAAAATTATAAACAATCAATCATCTTACCTATTGCACATAACATATTAGTAAATTACTTTCTAGTAGGTACATTAACAAGCGCGGTCCGTTTAATATCATAATTAAATTAACTGTAGTCTTGATAAAATATCTTAGAAAAATCCTTTAAGCGATAACAATGTAATTTTTCTTAATATTCTTTACATATCTATGTTCAACAATACAACCGTTCCTTACTTAGCGGTTTTAAAATAAAGTACATTTGGATGGACTTTCAAGTGATAGATGAGTTACATATGAATAGGCTGATACGACTGTCAGTTGCTGATGGCATAATCTAATCATCTATTGAAATTATGCATGTTAAATTTACGAGGCTCGCTCCGTATTGAATTCTGGTCATACAGCTTTCTCTGGTTATACTGAAATGTGGTCCCAAAATAGTTGAAAAAAGCTAAACTGATTGATTTTTACTTTGCACCTGCATCGCAATACCTGTGAACCCAATCTGGCGTTTTTTTTGCATTTGAATCGTTCGATAACTCGGTAACGTTACCATAAAATGGAATTTGCAATCGATACATTGGTTTGGTTGTATCTATCTTTACGCATTTTATTGACACGGCCTTGTGATATCATGGCCCAACAGATAATTCAGAATGATAATGAAACCCGACCGCTGTGTGATTTCAAGGGGAAACGACAACCTCCCCTCTTTCTGAGACTTCCGATAGCGTCTTATAAAGACAAGATGTGATGCCAAGAGAATATGGCAGTATTTCTGTTGTGTAACAGGTTTTTGGGAAAATACTCGTAAGATAAGTAATCAAACTACTCGCGATTATTTTGGTGAAAGTCGCTTATCAATTCGGTAGACTTATGAAAGATTATACCCTGATTATAATGATTAGTTACTGACAATCGTAACGCACCGTTTGCGATACATAAATACACAGAAAGGACAGATACACATACAGTACAGAGATTCTAACATACATTCTACTAAAATAGTATACGAAAATATACATCAATGCGAGTAACCCCTGTATACTCAAACGGTACTCAATTTTAAAGCGTTTTTTTTTGTCGTAAATCATAGGGTCACTATAAACTTCTCCTAATTTATGAGTTGAGAATTTGAAGGTAAAAACCTGTCAAAGTTTAACGCTAGTTTGACGAGTTCTCGTGTTAGTCTCAACTTCAAGTTTTCAATTCAGAAAGCGGGGTGTTAGCTCTGCCTTCAAATTGAGTAGCGTTTGAATAACGGGCCGTAAGTAACACATACTTATATAACTAGACTTAGCACGAACGAGGACAATAACTTATTATTTAGAATGAATTTGGACTGTTTTCTGTGTTCATAGAGTCTCAAGTTCTATCGTGAAATCGTCAAGTGTAGAAGACATTGTTTAAAGTTCAGCAATCGTGATTGGAAACACAGCAACTTCAGTTAAAAAGTGACTTGAGTGTTTTCAATAACAACGAAATAGTTAAGATTTCCGATTCTTTAGGTTTCTTTCCCAGTCAAAACAGCAGGAGATTTTCCGCGACGGAGAATAAGGATAAACTGACGAATTACTTTATTACACTACGATTTAACAACAGAACTTGACTGAGAATATTTTTGGACATATCAATATAATAAGTTCAGTAAATACTTATACCGCATTTATTGGTTTTTCCACAAGATCTGATAACCGATTAATTTAGATTACCGCTAACCAGAGCCACTTTTCAGTCGTCGATAACGGCAGAATATTTATCCTCATTGTTTGAGTGTAGAGAATTCTCATTCAAACATGACACACTGAAATATTTCTCACCGCGATTGAAATGGTTTATTTTCAAACGGTAACTAAGCTATTTGATTCATATTACTGACTCAGCGCGGTTTACTGTGAGATGTGACGACTCTGAGAACGGTAGGTAGTCGTACCTGATTGCTATTAGTATTCTGACTTATTATTTTAAATTATACGAGGTAATTTTATGCATAAAATTAGTATAAAATTAAAGCCTTTGACAGCTGGAATAGAATAAGTTTCTTTCAAAAAGTGTCAAGAATTTCGGTTATGTTTGAAATGATAAGTAGCGCGAACTTAATATGCTAGTACAAACAAAAACTGTCCGCGTTTTTTATGTGACCTTGGTTTACGAAAAATTGCAGACTTACAAATGTCTCGCCAGTTAATTGGATTACAATGTTTTAACATACGATAATTATCTAAAAAACGCCTTCCGACATTTGCTCAGGTTACTCAAAAGATTAGGTATTAATTTTATAACTACCTACATTATTTACAACACCTATTTATAATCGACGTACTTTCATAATAATATCATGCCTTTATCAGTGAACAAACACAAATGAACCAGGCAAATTCGGTTCGGGTTTCGGCAAGATTTTCAACACTTTATAAACTGAATTATTATGCAAAATTATGGCCTTTAGTTGTACATCGAATATGTTGGTCTCGGTGATAGAAAAACAACATTAAAAGCCAATATTGTTTGCCTAAGTAAACAATGACTTAATTGAAAGTATCTTGAATTTATTTGACGTCGTTAAGTGTGTCATTAACTTATTATCATTACTGAACTGAAATAACATATGATATTACAGGAAAATGCTCTGTAGCAGCATTGAAAACATCTTTTATGGCCATAAAAGGATAAACAAACAAGGAGAATCGGTAATTAAATCGACAATAGACGAATTTAAGGTCGAATGCCACCACCAACTTGAGTTGTATCATCTTTATGCTGTATAGCAACTCGAAATTAACCAAAAGTCAGTCATTCCTAACATGATACTTTGTCAGTACTATAGTAAATAGTTACTACTTATTTAACAAATATCAGAGTAGGTACATAGATGGAGCAAAGGTTCCCAAAACAATTCGTTAGTCGCATGGATTCAAATGATCAAACAATTAGCATTACATGTATTTGACCAGAATAATGTTTAAAAAAGTTATCAGGCCTTTAAAGAGGTATTTATTTATGTAAACAACTAATTACGATCGTTAGTCAACTACTTAATAATGTAATTACTGGCCAGAGATGTCAAAATCAAAGAGCGTAAAATTTTAAATGCGAACTGCGCCTTATTATTATTGTTTTATACACCACATTTGTAACGCAAATTGTAAGTAATAAAAAAATATCGCAATGAAACAGTTGATAGTCGCAATTCATTTGCGTAAGCGACCCCTAAATACGGTACTATTGCACGTAGATATAAAACCTAAATATTTCACATGCACACAATAGGGTGACTATGTCTTAACTTCCTGTATTGTGTCTTGCAGTCGTCGCTGCATCCTCTCAGGCTTGAGGCGCAGCAGTGCTTCTGTCACGTGGCGGCATTGAGAATAGACTTCATATCTTCTGGCAGGACACAATTGAGGTCCTCCAAACGGCGCGCGAGAAGTGTCCTCGTATTATCCGCCACTGGAGGATTACTCTTCAATACTTCTCTTAGCTTCAAGACCATATCAACTATTTCAACCTCTTTCTTACCAACTGACCACTTCTTCAAGTCACTCTCAGCCAAAGCTTCAAGCTGCAATGCGTGCAATTTGTTTGTCAAGTTGTTGTGTCTTTCATGGAACCATGCACTGAAGTTAGGTGTCCTAAAGTAGTTCCTGTAAAGTCCAATCCAATCACCTTTGATACCAGTGGTCAATTGTGGACCTGACTGTTGTAGAGTTGCAAAGAAATCTTCAGGGTTGAACGGATTTGGTATTGGTGGCGCTCTGAATGGAGAAATGTTCTTCTGCAAGGGCATGAGTGATGCCATGTACCTTTCCAAAGGTATCATAAAACTTTGTGTCAGTTCAAGCAAGTGTCGCTTCACCATAGCAGTTTGAACTTCAGACGGGCGATCCGTTCTAATCCCATTATGCAGTTTCTTTATAATTGCTTTATCCTTTTCCAAAAACGGTTTGTACTGGGTGTATACACCTGGAGCAGTGTCCAAAAGCTTGAGGTTACCAACTTTCCTTAGTTTAGTTTTTATTGAAGTAGCATCACCCAACTTAATTGTGTGTGGCCAATGTTGCAATGTTTTCGTAAAGAATGGATTGGTCACACCTAGTATTACACAAGGTGGGTTGAATTGTTTCCTTGTAAACTCTTTAAATTCACTGTCATGTATTGTGAAATATGGTCTATATTCTGCTGAATATGGCAATGGCTGTATCAAGTATGTCAGGGCTTGAACTAATGCGGAACATTCCGTAGGTGAACTTGCCATAACCACTATGGGTTCTGCAGTCAACACTAACTCCCATAATAAATGTAGGTGTGAAATAACACTGGATAACACATCAAATACATTCACATCTTGTATTGATGCTAATATGTGAGGTACATTCGGAGAATGCACTTGTTTTGCGATGTCAGATCGAGTGATCTTTCCGGTCTGTTGGTTTGGAATGTATGATTGAAAAACTGTACCAAGCACAGGTAACAACGCATTCTGGCCGGCGGCGAGTGTAGGCCACCTGTTAATGTCATGACAAGCAGCTTCTAGGCTCCTCTCCCCTTCTTCAAAGTGCTTAGGAGCAATCAATTGGATTACTTTGTAGAATAAGTTTATAAAAGGTAATCTAGTAAGTAAAATTATACTTTTCTGGAAGTATCCTCGCGGCAGGGAGGGGTCCTTGACTTGTCTGAAGTACACGAAGCCCCAGTAGTGCGTGGAGTCAGCGCGCAACGTCGGTACGCTGTCGTCGTTGTACACAATTTGCTGCCGCGTGAGTCCCGCACGCGAACGTAGACGAACATGGAATTGGGTATCTCCCATACACCCAGAATTGGAGTCAGGGAACGCCAAATAACAAATATTGCACTTCTCTTGATCAGTTAGCTTGACACCAGGAGGATACACGCTCTCCATTGCCTGACCGAGCTCCAAGTCGAACGTAACCACACAAATGCAGTGCAACCAGTCGGAAAACCTGCTCCATTTCGCTTGGAACTCAAGTTCTGCCGCGGGCATTTCACTATCCTCGTAGTTTTGCAATCCACAAGCCATGGTATATTCTGATTACCGAAAACACATCACAACAATCCAATTCGTTAACGTTTATTTATTAAACACGTATTTTACACTACGTTATCATTGTTTATTACGATGTAACGAGTTATGATACATTTTTTTGTTAATAAAAACGACAAAAACAACGGAGCGCACAGAAGTCGTCCCACAACAGCTGTTTGACACAATATGGCTGCGGGCGCCAAAACAAAAGTTTAACTACTTTATCGATAAAATTAAAGAAAAATCATAAGACTCACGTATAATATTTAGCTCATTAACTTACCCACAATCCATGATTTTCGATTTTACAGCAATGCACTTGAATTTTTACATAGATTTTACTAAAATCGGTCGAAAAATACGGTTTCTGGTCCAAGCTACTTATTGAGTGCGTTCCGTTCTACGCAGAAAGACCACCTTTTTGAAGGTTCCACAATTTTAATCACACAATTAACTTTTATTTCAATAATTGTATTTATTTTATGTAATAAATTATTTCGTATTTAAATTATATTGTGAGTATTTGTGACAATTGGGCTAACTCTTGAGGTATAGTTATCGCCAAACTTCTTGGCCGCCCTGAAGTTGGCTACAATGGCTGCGCAGTAGGAAAACTAGGAAATCCCATACAAAAACCGCACCGTTTCGTGCCTCGCGCATCCGGTAAAAACCAACTTCAGGGTGGCCCAGAAGTTTGGCGAGGGCTATAAAAAAGATACTAGTTTACATTTCTCGTGTTTCAGTCATTTTTGGTTGGCCCTCTGTTCTGCAGGGAAACTAAAAACGAATTGTTTCACACTTTCACTCATATCTCACCCTTTATTTCGTATTCTTACAAACCTTGCGATTCTTAATGCAAAAAAACATTACCCCACACTCATGATACTTAGTATTTCTAAGTAGTCTGTGGGTAAATGGTAGGTATGGTTGACTGCACTGTCATACTCTTGTGTCTGAGGTTCGTTATTTAAAATACGGTTTGTTTAGTCCAAGGCGTGTGTCCGTGTCCGTGAGTACATCGCCTTTTTCCTTTGTCATCGCCCACTTTCTCTTATTTTTTTCAGATTTCGTCGCTTCTATCCATTTAGTAGGACGTCTGTCGTGACCGCCCTTTTAAATAAAAGAGAAGTGGGCCATTCTGGGGCCAGGGAACGCTTGTTTTTTTTTTTGCTGAATAGCTTTCTTTATCTGTATTGGGAAAGTTAAATAAAAAATATTTATATTGGCATTAAATTTATTTAGGTATGTAAACGAAATACAGGCTCAATCAGGGCTACATCCAGCCAATATGACTAATCGCCCGGTTCTTTCACTTTATTACATATTCACTTAATAAACAATCACAATTTTATATTTCAACTAAATACATCAAAAGTGGGTTTTATGAATGATCTAAATTAATACGGCTATCAGTACAAATCGGGCATTCTATCCACATAACTCACATAGGCAGACACAGAGTAGTAAAAAATGGAGTGTGATTTTAGCACGATTTGACATAACGAGGCGAGACCTAGAATACTAATTGATGTGAGTTAATAGATTACCAAAGAGGTAGGTAGAGGGCCGGGAGGGAGGACTCTTATCCTTTTACCAGACTGCCCCAGAAGGAGGGTAAACTGTTTACCTATACATTGTTTCTCCATTTACTTACTACTCTGTTAGCATCACATTACATATTTGATTAGATATACATATATTGACGTATCATCGATATCTCGTATCTAATGAAGTACAACAAATCGAGCAGTTCTATGAATGCCAGATTTTGTTCAAACGAATTGATCGTGTCATCGTTCGTGACGCGTACGATGTTCTTTTTTTAAATTCATTATGAAAGTATGACACATGACCTTCGCATCCCTAAAGTTCATGCACATCAAATAAATTGGCGCAAAATTGACATTGGAATGTGATGAACTGATGACAAACGAAATCCTATTGTGTTTCGTACTTTCATAACAAATTACGGGCTTAAAAAACGCCTTTATTTCTCTCTAAATTTAAATAATCCAGCCTAGACCAGATATTTGGCATTAACACGTATTGAGATAAGGTTCAAATTGTAATTATGAAGTGCACTCGTGAGATACATCAACAGTAACTATAGTATCAATAATAATAATAAAAAAATAAAATATTACTCGATTGATTGCTTTTGCCTGGCTTTAGCCAATTGTAATTTTGAGAGAAACTCAGGTTTGAAAGCTACATAAATTCTATCAAAATATAAATAATAAATTGACAAATTATTACTGATGTTCACGCAATACGATATGACCGTGTTCCAAAAAAACGATGCACGAGAAATCAGTCTTATGACAAAAGTTTATCGTGCACAGGCAGAATTCATATTCAGAACCTGGAAGTTAATATGACACATTGAGCTGTCACAGAATGAGTGTCAGAGACAACACTCTCCAAAGCTTAACTTTTTTCTAAAATTCCATCTTCGTAATGTGAAATATTTACTGCCAGGTTTTCTTAGCACATACTCTTTGTTAACAAAAATTCAGGTAAACAAAAAAACATGTAAACCTTAGCGACACTAAAAGAAATGCCTAAAAAGCATGAGATGGGAATGGCTTCCTATTTGTAAATAGTTATATTATAGAAACTTTACAATTTAGAGAAAACGGTTATCAGATTTTATTTAACATTTTAACCTCTATAAATAAAAATAAAAAACGCTGAACACGCACCAATTTTCGAGTAACAAACGTCCCGAAATCTACTTTTGTTGATTAATAATTATTTTATGTATTTTATCTTTGTATTTCTATGCTAAAATAAAATATAAAAATAAAATATCTGTAAAGATTTTTTTAGAGCTTTTCAAATATATTTTTCTTATAGTATTATGTCGGAATATAACGAATCCGGGACGTAAGTGAATCGCAAAAAAAAAAAACTACTTAAAATTACTGCGAATTAAGATCGTTACACAAACACAAATCATTATCTGTGCATAAATATTTAAAATAGTATTAAAAAAGTGCTAAATTATTAATCAACGTGTAAACATTTTTAGTTATACACAATAATATATAAATAAAAAATATTCAATGAAAATAAAAAATTATAATTGAAATATATTCAGATTTACATAAATAATTGCACAGGTCTAATTTAAAGTTGAGCTTGGTTAGTTATTTCAAGCTGTTTTCAGACGTATTTGGCTTCATAATATCAACACGTTAATTTACTAATCCCTATAATACTTAAAACTTATTGAAATTAACATTATAGTTAGTATATTAGATTACATTGTGCACTAACTATGGCCCCACACTAGAGGGCTACTTTTTTTTTTGACCATTTAGCCATAACGCACATTTAAAGAACGCAGCTTGAAATAACTTAGATCTTTGCACACATGTCCGTATTATTAAGCGTTGAAATATTAACTGTGTTTAGGCATTTTGAACTCTATTTTGCACTTCATGAAACATAATTTTATTGATATCATATTTGCTTGCGGCCGGTTTTAAGTCCAATATAGATTCAGCTATAACATCCAAGAATGTTTTCAAGGGAATTTCACACTTAGAAAAAAAAAAATTTGAACGATGCGTTTCAGTATTCTTGCCTTGGCGGCTAGAGACGACATTGCCAAAACTTTCCATAGAATCCAATTATGAATGTCACAATATCTTTAAACTTCGGCTATGGATTTGACAGACGTTACTCGAGCTTTAATATAATAAACTCTGATTTTTAATTCGTTGACTAAACTGACAGCTGCCAATGACCTTACTTTTTTTAAATGTTACAAGCGCGGAGTATAGTGATGAGTCAGGCTCAATCATAAGTGATTCATGAATCGATGTGACATGACTCCTCAATTAAACTTTACTAATTGGTGTAAATAAATGTTTTATGAATATAAACGTAATAAATTTAAATATAACAGTATTAATACACATAGTACATATTTTTTTAATGAAATAAATAAGAAGTCCACAATAAAATAAATGCGGTCGATAAAATGAAGTCTGACATAAATGAGTAGAAATTAATTAAGGGCCGCCAGTTTCTCAATTTTTTTTTTTTTGTCTTGATATTGTTCCATTTTCAATCTACTTCGATTTTCGATCAGAGAGGACACGACACTGTTTTTATGTAACGATAAAGTGGCAACCCCCCAAATGTCAGTTTAGTCTACGAAATTAAAAATTATCAGAGTAAAATCTGACACCAGTCCTGCCGAGGGATATCGTGTCACCCAGGTTGAAGAGTTCAGACTGGTAGTCGTTCCATGTGAAATATTGGTACTATTATTAGTAGTACCATCTGTATTGCCCACGGCGTTCCGTCCTCTATTATGCTTTCCAACAATCAGTTGTGCAGTGTCAGTACCAAAATTTACAAATCAAACGACACTTGTAACCTTCCCTGAAATATACGTATACCCACCACGATTGTGTGCATTGACCATTACAACTTCAGAAAAAGTGGAAACCATAACTTATAAAAAAATACAGGACCTTATAGAATCTCTCCACACTATCGTATTTTCAGGGACCTACCACGAGCTCTTAGAACAAGGTTATTTCCATTGTGCGTAAGGGACAAGTGAATACAAATCATATACACCTGGCCGTTACGAATAACCTTTTGCTCTAAGAGGTCGTTGTAGGACCCCAGTTCTGAATTTCTGTGGAAAAAGTTCATACAAATACAGGGTGATTTTCAATTCGCCTTAAAACTATTTTTATGGGATCAACTCTGAAATAACAACACTTTGTTGCTTTTTCAGTGTTTGTGCCATAAAAAAAGTTGTATAATTACTTAGCGTCGCCAGTAGAGATGTATTGGTCACACGCTCCGGAGGGATTCCAATCACATTCACAAACTATGGATTGGAATCCTCCAGGAAAAAGGAAGCGTGGCCGTTAACGTCAAACCTTGCGTCGCAACGTGCTGGCAGAAGCGGCGATCATCGGAATGACGTGGAGTAAGGTGATGCGTGAAGCTCAAGATCGTTCGCGATGGAGGACTACTGTAGACGCCTTCTGATCCAATTACGGGACATAAGATTTTAAGTCAAGTCATTCATGAGTATCTACTTAACCATTGACCTGGTGGTCCAATCTAGAAAGAGACCTCAAGCAAGCCCAATAACCAGAACAGACAACCCCAGACAGAACGACTTGGCACCCGAATAAGGGAACCAGGGCAGGAAAAACAATAAGATTCAAGAGTCACCCTATGATGCAAGAAATCTTTTCCCATACCGGCCTTCATGGAGATAGTGTGGATAAACCTTTTTTCAAGCCATAAATCGTCAATCACATTTATTTATGGCAATTATACTACTAAGTACTTCACCGTTCGTTCCACTTATTCTGAAGACCCAAGCTTCATAACGGTATTAGGAACTGCACAAAACAGGTGCGGTGTGGCTTGCTCTTATTGGCTGCATTTTATGAATGAAAATAACTGCCAAAACTGAATGAGTTTAGAAAACACGATATAGAATAAAAAATAAATTATTGAAATTGAAATACAACGGCAGAAGACATTTTTATTGTAAAGAAGCTAAACTGGGCGTAAAGTACACCCTAAGCTGTTGGAAAACGGCGCACTTTTGAATGTTTCAGAGCTGTCGTTACGCTTCTCATTTTCTGTATATATTGGTCAGCACAATGTTTTCACAACAGAACCACACCGTGCCGTTCGTGTGCAACTCCTCAGTCATCTGAGCATTATAAATAGGAACAAACTGCTTAAGAAGCCGATCGAGCCACCGCTCACGCTAACTTATCAACAGTGTTACTGTTATCAACCTCACGCAGATGTACTCAGCTTTACAGCCATGTAGTGATGCTTAAGACTTACTATTTGAGATCCATTTATTTAAATATCTCTAGCTACGCCCGCGTCAGTCGGAAATTATCACAAGGGAACGAAGTCGCGGCATAAAAATAAATATATGTCCTTCCCCAACAAGGTACAATATATCATTAAAATTTGTGTATTTAGGACAATCCCACCGCACTATTCCCAAACCACTGCAACTCCTAAAAGCCAGAATCAACAGTGGCGACCACCAGAAAAGCGCCGAGGCAATGAAGCTCGACGAAGTCCTGGAGAATGAATTTAACTGTCTTGGATCCCGCAACGAAATTAATCAGAAAAGAATAAAGGAGGAGTAGGAAAACCAAAACATAATTTCCAAAATTTGTGTAGCGTTTTAAGTGTGAAAATGCAACATACAGATAGACAGACAGTTACTTCAGCATCGAGATGCCTTGACGGCTACAGCTAGAGACAACATTGTCAAAACTTTCCAAACAAAACATGCGGTCTGTGAATGTCATCGTTTACTCATTCAATTGGCGACGCTTGGGGGAGGCCTATGTCCAGCAGTGGACGTCTTTCGGCTGATATGATGATGATGATGACTCATTCAAATTGACGGTCCTTGCTAATATGTCTATGGTTAACACAGCCAAAAACTGTAAACTTGGCGTCGCCTGGTATTATACCACGCGGCGGTTTCTGAATATCTGGTATGGACAAAATCCTTCTGTATTTGCGCCAGTGCAAGCCTAAAAAGCCATTTTTAATCGCTTCTTTTTCTGTCTGCTCAATGAATATACTTTATATTACTGCCAGAAATATCTATGCACTCTTAACCAGTAGACTGTAGCTAAGTAAAAATAAAAAGGACGACTTGAGGTAATAAGTTCCTAATTATGGCATGACTATTTCTATGGCATCAGAGTACTAAAAGGGGGGGAAAGGGATCACCTGTATTTAGCACATAACTGAAAGATTTTCTGGCAGTATTAATCAATATTATATTGTAGGAAAACATCACTACATGACCTCAGCCTTCTTACATACAAAATACATCCGCGGTAAATAAAAAAAAGTCTAAACCATCACATTCTTACTGCCATGTCGTGTTGCTAGCAACGTTCGCGTTAGGTTGCGCGAACGCGTTCGGGAAACTCTGTCCTAAGTTCAAACTATTAAACTGTTGCGATAATGGCTGTTGTGGCTGATTGAAGAATTGATTACTCTGGAAAGGTTGACTCTGCAACGGTTGCTGTACCGGACCGCCGAACGGTTGTTGGAATTGGTTAGGCATGGGGAATTGGTTGAACTGCATACCGTTTTGTTGCACCATGTTGCTAAAACCTTGTTGCTGTTGGAATACGTTGCCGAATGGGTAAGCGGGTTGTACCGGTTGAACTGGCTGCACGGGATTGAATTGATTCACTAAATTAGTCGAAGGTGTTTGACTGTACAAAGCTAATATACTATCCTTTGTTAACTTTGACTTTTCCTTCTCCGTTGGGGCTGCTTGCTTGAAGAAGTTCTCTTCTTCAGTTTTCAGGTCGGGTTTCAAGTCTTCTGGTTTGGTTTCTGCAGGTTTTTCTGAAGGTGCGGAGAAGAAGCTGGAGAATATATCGTCGTTGGCGGGTTTGGGGTCCGATTTGGTGCTTGTGTCGAGTCCGAGGAGGTCGGCGGCGCCATTCGAAGTCTTTGTGAGATCAGGTTGTGTGGGTGGAGTAGACCTGCCCAATTTTGGGCTCACTGACGATTTTGGTTTCGGAATGCTGGGGATGACGTCAGATTTCTGAAAAGGGTGATTATTCATTTAAAATTCCTGTATAGAATGTATTATAATAAATAATTGTTGAAAATTGAGAAGACCAACGACAACGGCCCATAGAGACAGATAAACATAGAAGTAAAGTGGAACAACATCACTACAAATTGTATTAGAACTTGGGTTCTGGGCTTGAACGAAAAACAATAAAAGAAAATGTGTCGGTAATTGTTTCTTGTAAACTCGTTATCAGAAACGTGTATTGATTGTTAACACTATGTAGGCACGATTAACACTATTAATCGTGCCTACTACAGTGTTAGTACCTCAGTACAATATTGAATGACTATTACCTATTTAATTTTCTTAAAAGGATTTCAAATATGGAACCAAATTTAAATGTCCTACTCGAAAATATGGTGAATTGAACCTTTAATGAAAGGTGGAGGTTTTTATAAGTATAAATAACAATTTAACGTTGGTAGAAATGCTGCAAAACAGGCATAATAAAAGTTTATCGCTTTCCTTCCTGAAAACCCTTAAGTATACATAATAAAAAAACCGGCCAAGTGCGAGTCGGACTCGCGCACGAAGGGTTCCGTACCATTATCGGCCAAAAAAAACGGCCAAAAAATCACGTTTGTTGTATGGGAGCCTCCCTTAATTTATTTTATTTTAATTTAATAATTACTATTTTTTGAAGTGAATATACAACTAAATATTCTGTGAATATTTAAAGCGTCTACCTGTTGCCGTTATTAAAATCGAGCAAAAAACGGCAAAAAAATCACGTTTGTTGTATGGGAGCCCCCTTAAATATTTTTCCGTTTTTACCCTTTGGGTACGGAACCCTAAAAAGTAAAGTAAAATTCACATATTGCCATTAATATTTAAATTGGAATATCAATAAATCATGCCTAGAAACGGCGAATCGAATGGCCTTTTAGCACTGCTGTAGAATCAAAATCATTTGTCAATACACATTTAATGAGCTCAAAAACGATGGTGCTGGTGGTGGTCTGGTTGAGGAGTTGCTATGGCCCCTTTGGGCTACATCATGAGACCAGCTTCGTACTATCATAATATTTCAATGTTCATAAGTACGCCAAGATTCAGCTTAATCGGATGCCAGGAAATGCTTAAAATTGGATTACTAGTTGCCAGACACACGTACTAAAGCTTTTAACAAAGCATGGAATACTTACGTTATATTTCTTATCACTTGTGCTGGGTGCCGGCAGGGGTGAGAACCCAGAGCAGGTGGTTTTCTTTTTCCGTTTCTGCCTTTCTATTTCTTCATCAATCTCTTTGTCCCTGAAAAGGATAATATTGTAAAGCATAACTCTGAACCAAGTCTGACTTCTGTCTGTATCGTGGGTGCGTTTACAAACATCCAAACTAACATACACAAGACACCCAGAGTCCAGATCAGAAGTGTTTTGTACTGAAGAGGTCAGGCGACCTAAACAAAATACTTTCCACACTCGCTACGGACCTGAACGTGAGCGGCGACACTGGCAATTTGGGGAAAGAAGTTCTTAGCGCCCAAACACAAAACTGCTAATTGACGCGATGCGAATTCACAAAGCAGTAAACACAAAGATTTTTACAATGCGACCAGTTTTGTGTTTGGGCCCTTAAACGCCATGTAATGCGCGTGGCTTACGCGTTCGAGTCAAAACACTTCGATCGCAGTGGCGCGTGACATTACGTATTCTTTTCGCAAGCAATGTCATTGCTACATATTTCGACGTTAGCGTCTGATGTTAACGCTACTTAAAAGTTTTTGTCTAGACCTGCTGATCCCCCTTACAATGTGTGTTATAAAGGGGTAGTGGGACTGTGATGTTAAGGTTTTGAGACTTCTTTGTTCAGGAACCGAAGTGTTTCTACGAAGCTTTCTTGGCAAAAGCTTGCAAAGGGTGCAATTGATTGGCCAAGGTCGACGGTGGATCACATTCTTAGACAAAAAGTGTTCGAGGTAAACAATACCTAGTCATATCTTAAAGCCATCAAATGATGCAACGTACCCTGCTGATAAATTTATCATCATCAGCCTTTTTATTGTTCCCACTGCTGGGACACAGGCCACCTCTCTGTGAGCCTTAATCCACCACGCGGTCTCAGTGCGGTTGGTGGATGTCACATGGTTCGGTTTCCTCAAGATGTATTCGTTCACCGTTTTGAGAGAAAATTGATGAAATAATTTAGACAAAGTAAAGCGTCTGCCTGGGCTCGATCCCACGACCTACGACACATTCGTCGGGGTTGTGGGCCATTAGGCCATCACTGCTGGTAATAATAAATTACTAAGGGCCGATTTTTCAGTCGTCTGATAACTTTTAACTGAGGAATAAAAATGGCGGTTTGACAGCTTTTGTATAGAAAATATGTCAAACGGCCATTTTTAGGGTTCCGTACCCAAAGGGTAAAAACGGGACCCTATTACTGAGACTTCGCGGTCCGTCTGTCTGTCACCAGGCTGTATCTCATGAACCGTGATAGTTAGACAGTTGAAATTTTCACAGATGATGTATTTCTGTTGCCGCTATAACAACAAATACTAAAAACAGAATAAACATTTGAATGGGGCTCCCATACAACAAACGTAATTTGTTTGCCGTTTTTTTGCGATAATGGTACGGAACCCTTCGTGCGCGAGTCCGACTCGCACTTGGCCGGTTTTTATTCCTCAGTTCAAAGTTATCAGACTATTGAAAAATCGGCCCTTAATCTTTATAATCCTATAACGTAAAAGCTTGATTGTATCAAGAATCGTTGCTGCTAAGTCTGTATTGTTTTCTATTTTACTTACCAGTTAACCTTAGGCAACACAGGTGGCACCCACTCCTTAGCGATGTACTTCTTCTGCTCATACTTAGCTCTGATGAAGGCTTCAAGAGACGAGTCGTTCTGGGGCCTTCGGAAGGAGTCGGGTAAGTTCGCCTCGTACACTGCGCGGGCGCGCGAGTTGCCCATTTGTTGGAGAGATACCTGGAACGTGAATAGTTGGAATTAAGTACCTATGAGGCTTTGAATCGGTCAACATTGTTATTCTCTTGCGGTCGGTGCACCATGTATTTTTACGATTACGAATTTACGAATACGGCGAAACCAAAATTGCTGGCGGGATATTGTTCTATTCCACTTCTGTATTGGTCGTCATCTCAGAGGTGACTAACACCTTTTTACACATATTATGGAGCTATGCGGGATAAGGTGGAAAGTTCCGACCAGTCCTGTCTCCAACCAGACGAATAAAGTGCCTGGTGGGCAATCGCCCGATGGCTCTTGTCAGGCTGTAAGAGAACTTTGATTATAGTTGTCGGCTTGTAACTTGGCATGCGCAGCAGTCGTTTTTAGGTCTCTTTGGTTACCAAGCGGGCGCGGGGAACGTTTAGCACCATTCCCCGCAGCACCCGTTTAGCACCGTTCCGAAGGCGCGATTGGTTGGTCAGTTGACACAAGGATTGACTGACCAATCGCGTCACGTCCACGTTCCGTTCGCTCTATTATGGTGGTTGGTCACTACCCCCACTACACCAAAACCTTACCAAGTTAGTTGCCGGGGACTACACGCGATAAATAATAAAATAAAATAGTTTATTTGCACCTTCAAGTAAAAACACAAAAATGGTACGGTTTACAATAAAAATATGCCAAAGGTAAGTAGAGTTGTAAGTTAAAGTTGCAGCCAATACCTAAACTAAGATACCTTAATATCTTGTAATTATAGGTATCAGCGCCCACCCTCGTCAACAAATTGTAGCCGCTGATCAATAACATATAAAACATGTATTTTTATTACAGGAAGTCTCATAATTTTGATTAGTTTCATTACCAAGCAAAAATAATTATAATTAGGGACCATTAGGTGCAAACTACTACTACACGCGACTACACGCGATGTAGGCTTTTTGTGACGTTAGGTCTTATCGTATGTGGCGGTGTAGATGCCGCTACAATATGATTCACACAATCCATGGATAAAGGAAAACATCTTCCGGAAACGGGCGTATCTTAGAATCAAAACATTCAAAGACATTGCGACCATTGTGAAAACACGCACTGGGGCCGCATACTGTATTACGGCATGGGTCTTCTCACAAACTAGAAGTGAGAGTAATGTCGGCTTATTATGCGAACGGCCAGGTGCGCAGCACTCATGACCGGCGTGCGTTTATAACTAGATGTATGAACGTAAATGAAGTAAAAGGCGTGTGTATGGATAGTAGCAGGTGGCGTTCTGTAGTTTTTTCCCATAGGAAAAAGGCCGAGTTTGTATATGTTACTAGCTGTTGCCCGTAACTTCGTCCGCGTCAAACTTGTAAAAAATATATTTTTATTTTTTTATTTTACCGCCAGAACTATGAATTTTCTCGTGATCAAACGTAGCCTATGTTACTCGTTATTACATCAGCTATCTACCAGTGAACGTCCCGTCAAAATCGGTCCAGCCGTTTCGGAGATTACCCGGAACAAACAGACAGACAGACTTACATTTGTTTTTTTATTTTACCGCCAGAACTATGAATTTTCTCGTGATCAAACGTAGCCTATGTTACTCGTTATTACATCAGCTATCTACCAGTGAAAGTCCCGTCAAACACGGTCCAGCCGTTTCGGAGATTACCCGGAACAAACAGACAGATAGACAAAAATCTTAAAAATTGCTTATTATTGTTGTTAGTACCGTATATACTTTCACGTGCATTCAATAAAACGTTGTTATTTTGATATTACATACAGACACTTCAATTTTATTTATTTGTAATAGATGTAATAGATATAAGATAATAGGGTATAATTAAGTATTCAATTGAAAAGTAACCATTATTGGTTAAGATGGTAGTTGGCTATTATCAGTAAGGTGATAAAGACTGATCGGAAAGTTGGAAACGGAGTGAGTATTGATACCATCACATCTATTGGTCAGTTAAAAAGATCAACCAATAGAAGGGTAGGTTTGTAGCCAATAGAACTGTAGCTGCATAAGTCAAGATTTAAATGAAGCGAATGCCAGAGCTATCCAGGTGGATAACTACGAGTCGGACAAAGAACAATGGCGAAATTTTAGCTGACTTAAATTTGAGACATTCTATTAATTCTCTATGTTTTTTAAAATATAATTAGGCCTGGTCCAAAATAGATAAAAAAAAACATAATAAATAAAAAGTTATTTGATCTTTTAGTTCGTTTCTTTAGCATAGTGTCGCCATTATATATTTTATCTGCTAAGTGACAAGTAGTAACTATATTAAGTAATAATATCATTATTGTATTTATTGCAGTAAATGAATTAATAATACAGTTTATGTCTAAGTGTAGATGTTCCTTGCAGGTAGGTAAGAATATTGTAGTGTAGTAGAAATAAATGAATTACTTTTAATTAATGATTGGCAAAAAGACTAGTACCCAAGTCTAAAAAAAAATATAGCTTGGATGTTGACGACAACCTTTTGATACACGTCAAAGTCACTTAGTTTAAATAAATATACTCTTTCCAAAGAGTTTTTCCAAAGAGACATTTCATGCTAAAATAACTAGATAAGGGAAATACTAATGCGATATTCCCCTTTTACTTCCACGAAATTGAATAATATTACCTATTAAACACATTATTAAAAGTTACCCAGACATAACCTACAAAAGTCTATGACTGAATATCTATTATTCTCTACATTCTCGAACAACGATTCTTGCATAAACTAATTTAGAACATCACCCTGAGTTAAACCAGATATTTTTCATTTAAAGACTTTCGAATTTAATCTCAGCTAAAACAATGTATGGGCACCTGCAATTGTTCTTTGAGAAATCAACGCGAAAAGAAGAATAAGAATAGGCCGATACAATGAGTACATTCTATTGATCGACTGGGTGCACAAGGGTATACCTAAGGGATCACTCAGTAATGGTACAGGCTGAGTACATGAATGATTTAATGAGGGGCATGTATTTTCGGAATCACGGACGAACGACGCTATTTTGCAACAATCCCCTGTTTTTCCCGGTCTATGAGTATTTATAACTGACAAAAGCAGTTACAAAAGTTTGTTACACAAACAAAAAACCGGCCAAGTGCGAGTCAGACTCGCACACGAAGGGTTCCGTACCATTATCGCAAAACACTACATAAAAATCACGTTTGTTGTATGGGAGCCCCCCTTAATTTATTTTATTTTAATTTATTAATTATTATTTTTTTAAAGTAAATATACAACTAAACATTCTGTGAATATTTCAAGCGTCTACCTGTTGCTGTTATTAATATCGAGCAAAAAACGTCCCCAACGGTCCCGTTTTTACCCTTTGGGTACGGAACCCTAAAAAAGGCTAAATTAAAAAGTCCATTTATAAACCAATTGGCCCCAATTTCAAAGAATGAAAACCCTTTAAACAAAAATAGCCCCTCTGTATTTATATTTAACGACCACCCACGTGCTTCACTGACGTCGCTTTGCTAAGCACTTTTATTGTTATAAGTCACGCAATACAAGTCGCGATAAAAGGGGTACTATAATAATTCGCACGAGACGATACGTAAGTGTAGTGCGATAACATCGTATCAGGCGGAATGGGAGACTTTTACAGGTGGACATGGTCATTGACCGGTACGAGAAATGGATTAGGGATATTGCTATAATCACCAAGCTTAGTAGATCTTGGCGATTGCTAGTAAAATTGAACCGATCAAGGCCGTAACATTTTTTCCTTGGGATGATCCAGATTGATCGTCCCAGGATGGGCATAGACGTGTTGGTCGTTTGGGGGCGAGATGAGTTGATGACATTTTTGCCGTCGCGGTTAGAACTTGGATGTTGGGCGCATAAGCGTGGGAAGAGTAAAGATAGGCTTTGCTCAGCAGTGGGCAAAGTCGGGTTGTGGAAGACGATGGAGTCCGACTCCGTGTATGACTGAGTTAGGGGTTTAACTTTATTCAGGAGTAACTCAGAAGGAATTTAGGAATGGGTTCCTTGATATATGTTTATACTAGCTTCTGCCAGCGGCTTCGCCCGCGTGAAAGTCGAAATTTATCCCGAGGGAACATATTACCGGGATAAAAAGTATCCTATGTGCTATTCCTGACTATAATCTATCTCTGTGCCAAATTTCATCCAGATCCGTCCAGCCGTTTGAGCGTGAAGAAGTAACAAACATACAAACACACTCACAGACTTTCGCCTTTATTATATTAGTATGGTGTGTGATATGCTCCGTGATGTTGAAGACACCTACCTCGACTTAATTTGCATCCACACTATTATGAAAAATATCGGCTACGTACAGTATTCTATGAATTTATCGCACCGTCGAGCGATAAGCTAGGGCTGTTTGTCTTGACACGAATGCATAAGAAAGTGGCGCCCAATAGTGTCGCGTCTGAATAAGTAGTGGCGTATTCTTCATGCATCAATTCATACTATTTGGGACCAGTAAATTGCTACGTGGCGTTGGAGGAGTTGTTCAGATCATCGAGAGTCGTGGCTAATAGTTTCCTTATTTGTGACTGAAAATATAGAGCTAGGAAACTTTAAAATTATACCTAATATCATCAGAAAATAACTATATAACTTACGACTTGTTCCGGAGTCCATGAGTCCAGGTTGACACTCTTCACTTTAGAGATGTGAACGCCCAAGTTTCGGTGGATCCCGGCGCACCTGATGCACAGGAATATACCCAGGTTCCATGACGCCCAGCGGGGACCTGTGGAGAAGAGAACACATATTGGTTAAAATATTACTCCGTATTACGAAAAGAATTGGGGAGATGCTCGGCGGTACAGTCATTGAAGGAATATATTGCTAACCTCTTATTTTTACTTAAGACGACTAACGCCAATGACCTTGAGGGAACAATACGCGCACTCGTTTCACAACCGCGCGACCCAAATTTTTTTAGTATTTTGTACTTTCCTTATTATTTATGACTTTAAAAAAAATGCCTCAGATCCAAGTGCAGATAATTAAATTGTCTTTGAGATGGTGTCGATTTCATTAAAATACGCCCAGCGGTTTTGGTGCGATTGTCGTGTTTTTGTCCGTTTTAGACACAACTTTACAAATTAATTACACTATGTTATACGAATAAAACTCAAAATTTTCTCAAATCAAATAATTAAGAAAATGGTCTAATGTAACATATTTTTTCCAAAAAATTACGACTAGCCGTTTAGACGTAATTCTCATTTTAAAATCAGCTACTCAGGGGTATCTGCGTCTTAAGCGCTCATATGTGGCCGCCACATCAGATTTTACGCCGATCTATTGTTTTCCAAATAACAAATAATAATAACAGGACTTATTGCTGGTGGTACGGACTCAATTCGAATTCGAAATACTGCGACAAAGCTCGTCAGTGGATCTGACTCTCTTTTTATGATGATGTTGTTTACTGAGCTGGCACTTCCAGACTCCTAACCATCCAAACTGTGCTGGTATCAGCTTCTAGTGTCCTGTATAGCCACTAATTCTTGGTTTTCGGGTTCCAAGCTATGCAACAATGCGCATCATTTTGCGCAATATTGTGACAATGCACTTGGTATGTTTCTCGTTGCGTGGATAAAGTTGCGCAAACTTGTGAAACGATTCTTCAACATGTAACTCGCTATGCGTGGTGCATTATAATGTTTTGTTTACACAGAAAACACTGGTTAAGATTTCTTACAGAAGATTATAGTAGTCACAATGGATCTTTGTGTCTCTGAAGTTGGCTGCAAGACACTGCGCGATTGCTATTTTTGTGTCAACGTTTTTTTTTTTTTTTTTCTCTTTATTTATTAGGGACTTGTAACCAACAACAGGTTATGTCAGCCCCATCTAATCACTAACCTAGTTACTTACACACACTTCTTAAGACTATTTAGGATAAACTTATAAATAAACTTAGATTTAATACTTGCAGGCACAGCTAACACTGATTGAAATTTGCCTAAATCTAGTAAATTTAATTCTAATCGCCTACATAAAAGTTTTCTTTCAAAATGATTTCGAGTGTAATCCAGAAGGAGGTGTTGTACATCTTCTGGTTTATTGCAGGCATCACAATTAGGTGAAAGGGATTTTTTCATTAAAAATGCAAACTTCTTTAATGGCATATGTCCCGAACGTATCCGAAATGCCATTTTAAGTAATTGCCTACCTAATTTAACGTCGGAGAACCACGGAATTCGAGGAGGCTCACATTGCATAGTTTTGTACCATATTCCTTTTTCACGAGATCTGATGTCAAAATATGCATTCCACTTTTGTTGCCATATTTTCGAGTAGCGTGAAAAATATTCTGAGTAATCAGGTGTTATGAATACTTCGCTTCCGTCTGTACAAGATCTTTTAGCCAAAACGTCAGCCTCCTCGTTTCCTCTCAAACCAACATGTGATGGGATCCACTGCAATCTCAGAGTTACATCATTAGGCATGGTATAAATTTTATTAAGGATGACATAAGCTAACGCTGTTCCTCTGCAACCAGAGGCGGAGCAAGCTATGTGTTCTAAAGCACTTTTGCTGTCTGAAAAAATAACTACATTTTTAGATTTAAAATTACTTTTTAAAAAGGATATAGCCTCTGAGATTGCAAATAGCTCGGTGCACATAATGTTAACATCAGAAACAATGTTGAAGTAGAAGATAGCGTTGCATATCTGCCTCTTTCACTCGCTTACGTTTGTCGCATCGTCCTATCCTGCTTACTCTATGCAGTATACTCGATGATAAACTGTTTCTTGCGCAATAGTTCGCGTACCCAACTTTAGAGACACAAAGATCCGCTGTGACTACTGTACGTGTGTACTAAAAGCGCAAGTCTCAGTCACAGATAATATATTAGCATACAGATGCCTCATCCCATACAAAGAAACCGTGCCGACGTAACTAGCGTTTTTCGTCTGATTAAGCTGATTATTTTTCTAAGAACATCGATCGCGTTCGGTTCCTTTTCACGCATATAGATGGTGTTAGCAGCGAATTGCAAGTAAAAGGGTTTATTCGGTCCGTGAATACTTTTTTTTTAATACAGCGACGATGTTTTATAGTATTTTTTGCACGCTTTTACAGTTTCATTGCACCAAAATGTGTTACAAAACAAATGAATAAAATCGAGTGGATGCCTTAGAAATTTAATACCGCGTCATCTATTGAAATCAACTTTAAATGATCGATTCAAATAATCTTTAAAATGTGAATTAAGACCCCAATAATCTTTATGATCGTCTGTAGAAAATCTTAATATTTCACAAAACTCAGTAACAAATCGAAGCTTATCACGCCATCTAGTGCAATTTATTTGAAACAAATTTTTTTTCTTCGCTTTGGGTGCCCGTGGCCCAGTGTAGAGCGTGGGGACCATGGTTCAGTTCCCAGGTCGGGCAGTGTTATTGGGGATATCCATTTTGATTTTTTCAGTGACAGCCTGGAATTTGCCCCATGCATCTCTCTCCGGTCGAGTCTAATTGGCGTCCAATCAGACTTTGAGTGCTGGTCTTCGCTGAGATTGACTATTATTATAATTGGAAATTCCTAAATTGATTATAATATTAACTTATGAACAGTTGGTCAACACTTCTGTTCCTTTGTCAATAAAATTTTCCTTGAATCTTTAAATAGCATATTAAGCATACTTGAACCACTCATATATTACTAAAATTATTTGAAGCATGCAACATTGGCATACCAAAACATTGATGAAGTAGAAGGTAAAACATAATTATACTCTTCCTGTTGTCCATGTTTTAATTAAAGCAAGGGCACTGTTTAATGTACATTAGGGAAGTTTTACACAACAGTTTAATTAATTTATATTTCTAAAAATTTTACCCTCCTTTTGTATTTTGCTAGTCTGGTAAATATTGAAATAACTTGTAAATGGTTTCCCATGAAAGCTGTCAAATACTTTTGAAAAAAAGTTAAATCTATAAAAATATACTTATCATAACTAATATGATCTAATCCCTTTGCTAAGAATAGTTACAGCACTGATAACTACATTTGTGCCACATGTTTAATTTAGTCTTGTTATACAACTTTTTTTATTTTTTACCTTTGTATCTTAGATGCTTTTACCGATTGTTTTGTAAATGTGTGTACATTGTAGGCCTTCTAGATTCCTAGATGCTTGATAACATTTGATAACTTTATATCTCGTTTTACTTTTTATTTTTAGTTTCTAAAGTTTTATTGTCGGGCCTACGTTGTCCTCCCATATTTAAGTAATGCTGTAACATGGAAATATTGTAAAAACAAACCATATTTTTAAAAGAGTATCCATGGAGTTTCTTGCCGGTTCTTCTCCATAGGAAACGACCAACCCGAACCGTGCGCCTTTTGTCGACGTTTTATAAGTGCCCATGTAGGCCTATGTAAAATAAAAAAGTTTGATTTTGATTTTAATTTGCTGCTGCTCGTGTGAAGTTAATAACACATCGACATCGGCAGTTGGTTACTAAAAAGTTTTTAAAACTATGATGTGTTAAAGACGTTCAGTATAAGTACCATTTTTAAATTTATTTATTACTTTCCTAATATATATTTGTTTGACCTTTACGTGACAACTCTATTCCGTACCATTGAATCTTTGAACATGCTAGTATTATATTATTATTTTTTCATCTATTGTAGGCTCGCGCTTGACCACTATCTCACCAGATGGTAAGCGATGATGTGGTCGACGATGGAGCACGCTTGCCTAGTAGTAACCTATTCACTCTTGACTTAAAGGCCCCTAGATTGTAGCTATCGGGAAACACAGACTCCGGCAGGGAATTCCATTATCTGTGCTTTGAACTAAACTGCATGTTTCCCAAAGGCCCTAATAGTAGAATGTGTTTTTTTTTATCAGTGATAGGCCTTATTACGAGGAATATTTATCTGTTAGTCACAATTCCCACTTTTGAGTTCTTATGGAGAAGAAAAATAAAAAAGAAAATTAAAAAAAAAAAATTACTTGGTACCTAGAGGTGATTTTCCAAAAATAAAAACTATCAAAAATTGCGACCAAAAATCTTTCATCAGACGGTATATATTTGAAAAATAATCTTGGACGGTTAATTTTACACAATTTAAAAAAAAAAAAATTAAGGCCACGTAAGTTTTATAATTTTTTTTATAAAAAGAAGTACTTGATTTTGTCACTTGGGTGTTCTACTCTAGCATTTAAAATGCATTTCTTGATCAGTTTACTCAATAAACAGCATAGGGCAATTTTTTGGGTCATTCAAACACTGTGGTATGTTACCTCCACAATTGATTTACTATGAAACAGAAAACTTCTTGGTAAGACTACCATTAACCATATTATTTGAGCAGCTGGAAAAAGGTCCCAAATCCTGCCAGATACTCAGGATATGATCGGACGTAATCAACCACGCGGGCCCAGTGCGGGTTGGTGTACGTCACATGTCTTCGAATTTTTGTTTCTACTCGTAAGACATCCCGGTTTTGTCACGATGTTTTCCTTCAACGTTTTGAGAGCATTGCTGATAAACTAATTTACACAAAGTAAAGCGCCTGCCTGGGTTCGAACCCACAATACACAACTTGGAAGTCGCGGCCGTTACCACTGAGCTACCACTGCTCCAGTTACTCTCTTCTTAAACAAATATTTCCAGTAAATTACTTTAAACAGTTAATTATACAATCAGCTGAGTTGAAATATTCTAGATAACTTATCAGTTGGCATGATAAAAATATCAATGTTTGGACATTTGCCATTAAAAGCCATGACATTATGATAAGAGCAAATTAGAGGATAATTAGGCCCGTTTACCTGTTTATTATTTTTGTTTGACCACATCATTGTATTGTTAAAACTAATATAAAATTCTATAGCTAGTATGTCAATGAAAGGCAGATATTAAACTCTTTGCTATGTTTGTTAATGAGGAGATTTTCAATCATGATCTTCATCATCAGCCTTTTTAATGTTCCCCACTGCTGGGACACAGGCCTCCTCTCTGTGAAAGAGGGAATGGGCCTTAATCCATCACGCGGGGCCTATGCGTGTTGGTGGATGTCACATGTCTTCGAATTTTTGGTTCTAGGACATGCCGGTTTCCTTACGATTTTTAATGCAATAGTTTAATTAGTTGAAGTTTTTATCTAATATATATAAAGGTAGGTAGGTACATGATATGCAGATAGTAGATATGTATATAAAAGGTATGTAGGTAGGGAAGGTACGTAGGTAGGGTAGGGTAGGTGGGATAGGCTAGGTAAAGTAGGGTAGGCAGTTGACGGGAGCGAAGCCGAGGGCACAGCTAGTTATTTATATTTAAACATTTCTTAATGAGCTGCCATGCATTTCTTACTGCATTGGTATTTGTAATAGAAATACTTTGTCATGTTTAGTGTTCATAACAGGTAAGGATTAATAAAACATTGGTATGCAAGTAATGAATACAATGCAAAACATGTAAATATGTTGCATCCATTGATAGATATATCTATGATTACTATTGAATATTAATATGAATTATTAGTAAGGATGTATGGTATGATGATACTTCATTGCAAGCTCCTAATATAAGCAATCAACAGATTGAATCATCTTCATCTGCCTAGCCTTTGCCCAACATTTTCTTTTCGAGTCGATGGCAAATTCTTTAGATATTTTGGGACCAGTAGGCAGCCACACCAATAGCAGCATCAGTGGACTCATTAGGTCCTCCAAAGTGCAAGAGTGTGGGCACTTGGGGCACTCCAGCTTGTGTGTCATATTTTGCACAGGGGCACCGCACTCACATTGTGTGCTATGCTACTAAAGGGTCTTTCAACAAGGACGGGTCTTCCGTCCGTCCGTCCTTTTTGAAAGACCCTTTATATCACTCACTTATATTGGGTCCAGCTTCCAGTCTAACCAGATTTAGCCGAGTACCAGTGTTTAACATGAAGCGACTGCCTATCTGACCACCACAACCCAGTAACTGGGTAACACAATAACTCTTGGATAGACTGGTTTCAGATCTCAGGCTTTTGACTACCCGTAACAACTGCCAAAGATCTTCAAATGATGGCCGGGACTAAAGACTTAACATGCTTACCGAGGCACAGAAGAAACTCGCTATGTAAAGATGGTCACCCCCGGACCGACCTAGGCAAGCGTTGCTTAACTTTGAAGATCAACCCGTGCGGCTGTTATTATTTAGCCTCAAGCTGTTACATGTTTTCGAATTTTTGGTTCTAAGACATGCCAGTTTCCTCAAGATGTTTTCTTTCACAGTTTTGAGAGCAGTGGTGATGAAATAATTTACACAAAGTAAAGCGCTGCCTGAATTCGAATCCACAGCCTACAACTTTAAATCACGGATGTTACCAATGGGCCACCACTGCTCTGGTGTTCTACATAATTACCCTACACTCTTGTCAGGGGTATTGTGTAACCCAGTAACTACACTCAGCATTACAAAAATCGCAACTATTAAGTTGCGGCTGTTACAACTGGGCCACCACTGCCTCATCAACAGATTGAATAATATGATTTTAATATTGTTTAACATGTTTAATGTGGCCATGTTTAGGGGAGTTCTATTTATTTATTTATGTACCCACAAAACACTTAAAAGAGTAAGAACATCTCAATAGACGAGCAAAGATGCTACTTATTTCAAAGGAAATTTCTTCCAGCAGACCTGTGACAGAAGAACTGTATAAGTGATATCTAGACCTATGTTTAGCAGTGGACATCTTATGGCTGAAATTATGATTGTTACCATTTGAATAATCTACAGTAAATAGTTCTTCTGTCTTATGACCTGTTTCTCCGCTCCTCATATGAGTTTTATTTAATCATCTAACAGATAAAACGGTTCAATTTTTTATTTAATTTATTGGGTAAATAGTGCATACACATTGTTTAACAAGGCTTTAGTATAAGCACACATGTCTGTTTGGAAGCAACATATATTTTTTGCATCAGTTTATTACATAAAGGTGGCCTTATTTATAAAATCTCTGAGTGGCGTAACTTCCAGATTATAAATTCAAATTATTTATAGAATTTTTTTCTATAGATTGTGCTCAAAATTGGTAAACAGTATTGAGATTTTTACAAAAAAGAATCTTTCTTGGAAAATGCTGAGTTATCTAATAACCCATTGTAATACTTTTCATCGTACTATTGCAGTACCCCACGCACAATGGACCAAATGAGAATCTCAGTGTGGATAAGGGAATCCCTTTCATCATCTCTATTGCTTTCGTCATAAATAAATTATTAAAATATTAGTTTAAATCATAATCAATTTGGATGTTTTTAGCTGCACTAAAACTACAAAAAACTATAAGTGAACAATATTATCTACACTCATAAATATTTAAGTGTTTGGCTACACAATAATTAAGAGCCTTTTAAAAAGAAACATCTATCACTTTTTTATAGACTAATACTAACAATAAAGCTAGCTAGGTTTTCCCCAACGATGGAGGTTGATTTCCTAAGGCAGAATATCAGCATACTTGGGTCTGTCCATAGAAATTGTTAGAGAAAAATAACATTTTTGAATGTGACGAAATTCTATTCTTAATTCAAACCACAAGCAGAGACTGAATGACATGGTACTGAGACAATGTTAAGGATTATTTTCATACTTTTTCTAAGGTTAATCATCATCGTAAAAAGAAGACTAGGTGAGCGTATAATGTTTGTAATAAATTGCAGCAGCTGTTAAGACTGAATACATTATTATTTTAATACATTTCCATAAATCATTCATCCAAGAATGAGTTGTTTATCAAATACTTGCAGTCTTCGTGATTTACTGGTCCTTATTAATACTAACAAAGTGAGAGCACGGAAGCAATGAGAATATGAAATATGAAGCGATAGCAAGACAATTATTACGAGATAACGTGAGTCATTTGAATAATTTTGATTAAAAAAATTGAGTTCAAGGACCCTAATCATACTCACGAAATTAACGTAAGTTGTGAAGAAACTCAACTTTAAGATTTTTATGACCTCAATACAAGTGCATTCAAGAAGATACATGCAAAATTTTGCAACCAAAAAAAGAAAAAATCCGCGTACCTTTAGCATCGCAATCAACACAATATTTATTGTCCTCATCCTTCAACATCTGCATCAATATGTTCTGACATCTGTCCTGGATCTGTTTGGCTCGATCTTTTTCACTTTTAGAAGACATTTCTTTGAAATATTATTAGCAAACGATATCAAATTCAATGAAAATGGGTGGAATGCTTGTTTGTTGAAGGAAAGAGAAACCATAGAGCTGAAATGACAGCAGATTTGATGAGTTGTGTTGTCATTTTTCTCTATGATTTTTGACAGAATGAGAAAAACACAAAATTAAAGAAGTTCTTGGAAATCAAATGGACTAAACTTTGGTTCTAAATAGGCCAAACAAAGAAAAACAAATAAAATTCGGCCATTTGATCAAGAAATCACAACAAAACCAATATTGTTCTTTGAAACGAAAACTTATCGTCTACAAGTCCATTGTACGATCCAGATTGTCCGTTTTTGAACGCACAACAAATTGTCAATGATACGTCAAAAATTAACAGTGTTGCTAAATGAAGTGTCTTCTCGTCATTTAGGCTATTCGGAAGAGTGTTGTGGCGACTTTTACGATCAACGACAAGATCGACAGGGATCGAAAAATTTAATGATTTCACTGAACAATGAAAATTACTGGTTACTAAAATAGGATTTACGGCATAGCGCCATTTTTGTTTTGTTTTGGAATATAATTAAGTGGTATTTATTATAAATATTCGGTCAGGAAGGAAAATCTGCAAAAAAGTTATTTCCACAGAAAAAAATAAATGTTAGCAGGATTATACAATCGGTAAGCATAAACATAGTATTTGTTAGTAGTAGTGATTTAGTATACTTTTTCATTATCTTCCTGCTGTCTTTATCCCATGTTATTTGGGCTCGGCGCAACACGTTATCTTCTTCCATAATCGTCCTGTCCCCTATCACGCTATCACTAACTCCCTTTTCTTTCATAACACTGCACACACAGTCCATCCATCTTTTCTTTGGTCTTCCTTTCCCTCTCCATCCATCCACATTTATATTCATAACTCTTTTAGTAACATGCGTTTCATCCTTCCTCATCAAATGACCATACCAGGACAAACCGTTTCCTATTAGAAACTTTTCAGTCACTGGCGCCACTTTAAAACTTCCTATAATATACTAATTTCTCACTCTATCCATTCTCGCCCTGCCGCAAATCCATCGAGAGCTATGGACCGCCAAAATCACAAAATAAATATTTAGTATACTTTATAAATTAATTATAATAATATTTGCTCTATTTTCAACCGATTATTCCAAGAGCGAGCGAAGCGGGCTTCTTCAAAACCTGCAGACAGTAAAAGAAGCCCAGCAGCGGGGCTTTATCGACTTACTTTACGTACGACTGTATTTTAACTCAAATCCAAGAGAATGATCGAAAACAAACAAACAGAGTAAATTATCTGAATCACCTGCTGCCCAATATCATATTACTTGCTGACCATTTAGTTATTTTTGCTGCGTCTCAAATTCCCTTTAATAATAATACCAGCCTGTTACACTCCCACTGCAGGGCAAAGACCTCTTCTCGTACAGACTCATACAGAGAAGGCACAAGCATTAATCACCACGATTGCTCAAGACGGGCTGGCGATTTCAAACTTATAATAACTATAAATTTAGGTTTCCTCACGATGTTTTCCTTTGCTGTTGTCAGCGACGACGTCCAAGATAAACTTGGAAAGTACATTGGAATTTGAAATTCACTTTGTTTGCTTACAAAAACATTTGGAGCTGACGAAAACCTTTATTTATTTTTTAAACCTTTCCCCACACTATGGGTGACTTGGGTGTAATGACACTTTTCAAGATCTGCTCACAAGTCTGGCAAAACGGTGATTGGCCGCAGTCCGTTACTCTTCCACTGCACAAGAAAGGGTCAACCAAGAACTGCGGCAATTATCGAACCTTGTCCCTCATCTCACATGTCAATAATATCTTGCTCTATATTCTTAACAGTCGCATCCGCTAATACCTGGATTGGCAAATTCCACGGGAGCAAGCAGGTTTCGTAAAGGGCATGGGCACTCGAGAGCAGATTCTCAATGACAGCGTGCTCATTGAGAAGCCATACGAGTTTGATACGCCAGTGATAGTGTTCATGGTGGTAGATCGTCGGTCTGGGAAGTTAGAGCTCACTGGCGCGTTGGGCCTAGAAACAGCGGATAACTTTACCTACCTGGGTTCCAGCATTAGTAACGATGGTTCGTGCGAGAAGGAAGTGCGCAGGAGAGTTGTCATGGCTAAGAGCACCATGTCTCAGCCTGGAAATATCTGGAGAATTCGCAACATTTCCGCAAAAACTAAAACCAAACTGGTACGGGTTTTTGTCTTCTCGATCTTTTCGTATGGCGCTGAGACTTGGACACTGAAAGCTGCAGACCGCAAACGCATCGATGCCTTTGAGATGTGGTGCTGGAGAAAGATGCTCCGTATCCCCTGGACAGCATTACGGACTAACGTCTCCATATTACGAGAATTCAAAATCTCCTCACGGCTGTCATCCGAGTGTCTGCGCAGAGTTCTAGAAAACTTCGACCACATTGCAAGGAAAGACTCGAGAGACTCATCGTGACCGGCAAGAGATGGAAAAGGCCTCGTGGACGCAGCCGATCCGCGCCGCTCTTGACTCTACAGTTTACAACGCCCTCCACACCGCCAGAGATAGAAACAGATGGAGAAAGATCGTTCGAGAGAAGGTGATGCAGAAGGGAGGTCACGACCCTCAATACTGAGGAATACGAAGCAAGGAGGAATGATTTTTTGAAGATTTTTTTTGTCTTGGTGTAATAAACTTGAAACTTGATATAAATATCAACCCAAAAGTAAACTTAAAGGTTGTCATTATAAGTTTTTTTAAACCCAAAATAAGATTTAGCGGGTGTAAGGTAAAGTTTGATAAGAATATTACTGCACACATCACAGGGTTTCGTTTTTGATGTAAGAATCTAGGAGAGCACTAAGAAGGAATTTTAGGCAATTCAATCTTTAAGAGGGTGAAAAGGGGGCATATTGTTTGTTCGAACAATCTAATTCCTTGGGAATAAAGTAAGTAGTCAATCATAATAAGTTTCTTAAAACTACCCTTAAAAAGGGTTAAGCAGTGTTAAAGATTTTTTGAGAAATCTTACTGCGCAAGCAAGCTAAAAATAAAAAGCAAATGATATAAACTAAAAATAAAAAGAGTAGAAATGAGTGAATCACATTTTTATTATTTGGTTTGTTAAAAACACGACCCTCAACGGGGCAAAAAGGGGTTGGTAAGTTTTAAGCCGAGTTACCAAAAATATATTATTCTTTACGTTGTACGGGGTGGACGTGATCGCTGGCGGTAGATAGGGATTCTGGAGGTTGTAAGGCTCCTGCACCAGCGCGTTGACACCCTTGCACCTATTGTTCAGTTGTCATCAAGAATTCTCGCCTCTGTGAGCTGCTTGAGGTCTGCCAGATGTTCATGGGTGAAGATATGATGTCCAGGAAATAAAAGACTTTATTCTTCTTAGCGTTTTGCGATGTTTTCACAAGGTCTTCGTGACATAAAGTTGCGTGGATTCTTCTAATACAAATTTGGCTACCGAATTGCTCGATGCGCATGCGCACTATCGTACTACTAAACTTTACCGTCACGAGGACCCTGATTTCATATTCGCACAAGTTTGTTATTTACCTAATTTTTTATTATAAACTTATGCTATAAATCAGCAGAACCTCCCTTCCCAATGCGATGATCATGGCATGACCCATATGGTTGGAAGCGCCCTGAAATGGCCCATCCGATGGACCTTGGTCCAGGTCCCTGACTATCTCCTCCGAGGAGTTCTGCCAGGAAGAATGAGTGATGAAGGGAAATTCTGCTAGTTTTTCGAACTTATTGCTATTACATGCTAAAGTATACATTTTTCCACTACTTTCATCGCGAGGGTTCGGAAGCCCTTTCCCTAAGCTACAGGAATCTAGTGTTTCTATAGCTATATCTATAGCCTTCAGGCGTGTAGCTGCCTGGAAGTGTGCGAGAGTAGTGAAAGGTGTTATTTTCTAACATAAAGTTAGTTTGTACTCAAGGTACCCGTGGAATCCACGACTACCAGGTATCAATCGGTAGCCATCACGACAGGCTACCCTATGGTGGCACTCTGTTGGGCGTGGGTTCAACCCTCGAGTCAGTATTCACCCTGGAGTGTCCGAAAATGAGAATGTCCCGGGGCCGGGCAACATATTTCGGTGGTTATCTCCCTGGTCACCAAAGCTGGGCTCCTTACAAAAGTGTGATCAGGGAGGCCAAGAAACAAGGAATCGAACGGTGTGTGTAACTAGGGTATACCACCAACCCTTCTGGTAGTTTTGGTGCCGGGAAGCGGCCGAAAAGGGAAATATTTGCCAGACCCAGGAAAACCAACAGGTTTTATGATATGCCCGAAGGTCAGAGGACCTGGGGCCTATGGGAGAATCCGAGCGCCTGCCTGCCAGCCCCCCGAGGGTATTGCTTCAGCAAGCAAATCTATATCCCTTCAGGTTCAGAAGGTACCTGAAGGCGGGCGGGCCCGCCGACTAGCGCTCGAAAACCCCTGTGTTTTATGTATACAGACACATTATCTCAAGCAAGTGGCCTTTATGTACTAGAACTATGTGAGTACTATCTGTTTACATGTCCTAGGCAGATATCTAGGTTACCTAGAAGCGCTGAATCGCTTATAACGAGTTCATCTTACCACTTACTTGAGAGAAATGTGTATGTATCTAGTGTTTCAGGGTGAAACTCTATAGTCCCTGGCTATGTACTGTTGTTATATATCATGTAAACTAACTTTCCTGTCCAACTTTCCTGTCGCAGGTCTGCTGGAAGAAATTTCTAAATGAAATAAGCAGTACCTTTGTGCTCTTCAATCTGTATTATCTATTTTCTCTGTAAAGCGTTTTTGTGTGTACATAAATAAATAAATAAATCATTTTTCAGTCATAGCCTTAGGGCATCCAAGTTAGAACACCTAGATTGTGTTTCCTAACAGTGTAGTGTATGTAAAGGTAAATAATACGCATTGGTGCGTGAGTGTGTCGCACCCGGCGCTACTTGCGCTCCCGCTTTTTTGGGGACCCCTAATCGAAAAGAATTAAATTCTTTATTTACCTATGCTATTACATACATTGCTTACTTATAATAACTTAAGTATTTCAATGGTATATAGGTGAGTATATAGACTATAAGCTGTGTCGCTTTGTCGCGAACAAAGTCATGTAACGAATCGTCCCAAACCAATAAACCTGATAGCTTATTTTGGTCAAACGAAGTCGCGGGCAGAGTGCTAGTCGTAAATATATCAATTAATCAGCCAACAAGAATCAAGATTACAATACAAATTCATAATATCCTAACCTTTGATGTGCTTTGGGCATGGACAGCTTAATAATGTTGCCATATTAAAACTTAAAAAAAAAACTGTGGCACGCTGTTTTTGTCCAGACTATCATTATATAGGCAATACAAAATTTTGTTCCGTGCGGGTATCGAAACCGCAACATACCTAAATGCATCCGTCCCGTTTTCACCCTTTGGGTACGGAACCCTAAAAAACAAAATGTTTTAGGCTACTTTGCATTAAAATATATGCTAGTTGGGACGAAACTTTAGGCGAATCTGGCAACATAGAAAATTACTTTTTGACTGACGTCTGACGGATTGACGCTCAGGCACTTCAGGCAGTCACTTGTCAAGTTGTCAAACATTGCAAATTTTGCTTTGTTTTGAATACATACGTGCTCTTCCCCATTAGATATTACTCTCCAATAAATCGCAGTTATTCTGAAAGTTAACTTTAACAACGCAGAAAATTAACAAGTGCTCTTCAAGATTCCAACGCTTTACAACACATTCGTTTAAAAAAAAATAGACAATCGTTAGAAAGGAAATGTGTTGAACGTAATATTATCTCAATTTTAACATTACACAATGGGGAATCAGCTGGTGGGTGTTGCTCCGTCGCAGATATATCCCGTGGAACATTACCTGAGCGACCATGTAGACCTGTCTTTCGATATGAGGTATGATTCTATGTTTTAGATTATGAATATTGATAAGGGGGTACTTTGATTAATAAAATAAAAATAATCTACGTGGCGTTCAATATTAACAAATACAAACTAATGGTTACCCATCTTCTTCTTTTACTTTAAAAAAAATATATTGGTCAGTTGAATGCCTAATATCACTTATTTTTGTCTTGGCACTGATCATGCTTTGATATCATTCAGTTAAAACATATAATAATATCATCTACCTACTTTTTATAAAACTTGAAAAAGCTTGGAAGGCTCTACTACGAGACGTATGGCGATGCGCCATCGTTACATGGGGCCGGTGGACATCCCACCCATACCATAAGCACTAAACGTTTTGGGATTTCTTTTATTATGCTAACAGCTAAGGAGTGGAATTCCCTGCCAGAGTATGTGTTTCCCAATAGCTACAATTTAAATATACACCAGCGAGGTAGTTTTGCATAATATCGAAACAAGATTTTGAGGAGTACCCACTTACCAAATTAATTACATTGAACAATTGTAATAATATTACTATTCTCGTTAGCATTATTTTAAGGTTAAATGTTGAAGTATAACGATAAGTTTACATTAGTTTTTAATGATCGTTCTCATTAAGTGAAATGTAAATTTCTTTATGAGAAATAAATGTCTTTAACCAGAAATATACCATTTTAGATCTTAGATTAGTACACATTGTTTCTATAATGCATGTTTGTTTTATTATAGATCGCACTTAGGTAGATTTTTCACACAATTTTGAATACCCCGTCAAAAACCTTAGGTAGTCTGCAAAATTGATCGCTGCACTTTGGTTTCTTCCCCTTTTTAACACAATGGGTTTTCATTATGTAAAAAATTTAAAAAAAATTTAAACCATATCAGTTTTAGAGGATTTATGCCAGTTTTCAGGATAATTGAAGCATGCAGCAAAAACCTCCTTTTCAAATTCATAATTTAATTTTTTATTGAATAAAGAACAAGTATTATAAAGATTTTTACATTGGCCCCAAACTAGGCAAGCCTGTATCTTGGGAACCAATTTTGCACATAGAACTTTACACATAGATTTGGAAAAATCCTAAAAACCTGTAGTTAATTCTTATTTTTAGGGTTCTGTACCCAAATGGCATAAAAAAGTTAGACATAATTTGTTTTTCAAAAGTATCCCCCAGTAGGGACTTAAATGGTGTTAAAGTTTGTATCACAAAATCCTAAAGAGAAATTGCATATCGGGATGGTTAATCCCGAATGGACGAAAAAATAAGAATGACGTATTTTACAAGTGTAAAGAGGTGACGAAGCTATTAAAGGAGACTTTTACTGCATGCTTCAATTATCCTGAAAATCCATGTGTAACGCGTATAACTAGAACGCAAATTTTGGATTGGCCTTCAATTTCGAATTTATGTTCGTAGTTCTAAAACGTCTTCCCTTTGTAGTGTTTTTTTATCTTTGGGAGTAAGCAAAAGTCGCATGGGGCTAAGTCGGCCGGCGCGGCGGTCAAGCAAGGTGGCCGAAGCATCGACGATGCCATCTGTTTGTTCTTTTTTTAAATATCGCGAAGAAGGCGTGAGCAAAAAATTTTAACAAAAGATGGGTGCACCCCTTTTTTGTTCATGTTTGACAAAGAAGGTCTAAGTTAGCCGAGTGCGAGAGAGAAAAAGGAAATGTAACAAATCCGTAGGGACTTGGTGTGTTCATTGGCTACACGTGTGTTTTCGTTTTTTATTAGGGGTATTTTTAGGGTTCCGTACCTCGAAAGGAAAAAACGGAACCCTTATAGGATCACTTTGTTGCCCGTCCGTCCGTCTGTCTGTCAAGACCCTTTTTCTCAGGAACGCGTGGAGGTATCAAGCTGAAATTTCTATCAAACACTCAGGTCTACTGTCCCTTAAAGCTGTGTTAAGGTTACACTAGTCAACGGCACGAACTATTTGGCGGCGGAGTTAAAATATTTGCTATCTCATCCGACATCGCGCAGGAAAGAGATAGACGCTGTGATGAGCAGTAAGAAGCTAGATCGTGTTCGTATACACACTCATAACGCTGTGTGACGCACACATGCGCAATTTCATTGCAGAGCGCCGACAGCGCGGCGGTGTGTGTGCAAAGATTACTATAATATACTTGTGTGTGGTTGCGGTGGCGCGTATGCAATTCATTGACAACATAAACATAAAAAATAGATGTTAGAACTTTGGATTATTACTGTGTGTAACGTAATTAGAAGGCACTCAATTTACTTGTTGTTATGCACCTATACTTACCCGCGACTTTGCCAACTTGACAATAAGATCTTTTGCGAAAATGTGAATTTACATAGATATTGTTATTATCGACAAGTAATGTTAGATTTGACTTTTTAATTATTTTTGGCGGCGGCGACGGCAGAGCAGCGCGAGCCGCTTGCGCGCTTATTGAACCTTATGCCCTTAGTTATAAGAATGAAAAGTGTTCGAGCGTCAAGTCGGTAGATTTTACGTTGGCAGAGCGGGCGCCAGGGCTTCGCTGACTGTAGGTATCGTACCAGCGCGTGCGGAAAGCTAGGCTCTATGCGCACGGGTGTAGGTCATGTCTTTATGTTTTTGTATTTTATTGCAGGTTGTGCAAATATTACAATGTGTGTTAAATAGGTATTTACTTAACTTAGCTAGTAAGCTATAACCTACAGGCCCCCGTAAGTAGGTATTTCATACCAGCCAGAGTCAGGATAACTGCTTTTTCGACAGCGCCACTTTGATGTGAGACTTGTTTTCTAGGTAATTAGGTTCATCAAATAAAAATAATGTTATTTTGTATATTGTTTATTGATTGTTTCTTTACAATAGCAGTTTGAAATATTCTCTTTGTTATCACAATACAATATAATAGCTTCGGGTGGCTGAGCCGAGCTTGTGAGTGTCGGCGCGCATAGTAGGTATACAAATAAAAAACTGGCCAACTGCGAGTCGGACTCGCGCATGAAGGGTTCCGTACCATTATCGCAAAAAACATCACGTTTGTTGTATGGGAGCCCCACTTATATATTAATTTTATTCTGTTTTTAATATTTGTTGTTATAAAGAAATACATCATTTGTGAAAATTTCACCGGTTTAGCTATCACGGTTCATGAGATGCAGCCTGGTGACAGACAGACAGACAGACAGACGGGCCGCGAAATCTTAGTAATAGGGTCCCGTTTTTACCCTTCGGGTACGGAACCCTAAAAAGAATCATCAAAATCGGTTCACATTAAAAAAGTATTGAGGTAAGTAACAAAAAAAATACAGTCAAATTGAGAACCTCCTCCTTTTTGAAGTCGGTTAAAAAATAGCTTCCTTTTGTGTTTGTCCGCCGCTGAAGCCGAGCCGATATCGATATAACAGATAGGTACCTACATAATAATGAACTTTCGATATAAGTAGGCACGACTATCGAAAATCTTAAAATACCTAATCTAATTGGAATCTAATATCCTAATATATACAACAGAACTCTTCAATAAACAACGGCATTGCTGATCGGGATCTCGGGATTGCTGCGATCGCAAAACTGTTTATTAGTTAGGCCTTTTGATAACATCACGTCAAGCCGGTACGCTCGCAGATGTGTACAGTTCACCCTGAAAGATACACTCTCATTGCACCGGTTATGTTAGTTTTATGTTAGGTATTCAGGTAATCTATTCAGGCATAAATTTGGGCATTTTAGGCTCAGATTTTCTCTAATCTGAGATTATAGGTATTATTGAACTTGATCTTTATGTACCACAACTAAAAAAAAAAATAACGAAGAAACAAAAACAAGAACACCGACTTCCGAAATTAGTTATTTTTCACTTTGTAGTGTTTTTATTTGGAAGTCGGTAGTATTTTTAAAAAAGATTTTCTAATTATAGATAAAGATAGGCAGTTTGTAATTTTAAAATTTTATAAATGCGCGTGAAACATTAGAATTACAAGTCTGTGTTTATTTAGGTATAAAAGTCATGTCAAGCGCCCTCATGAATTGTACAAACTAAATTCGATAAAAGATTCAACTTACCCAAACGCCATGTAAATCAGTATGAAATCCCACGAACGCCAGGGTCAGTAAAATTTCGGACCAATTCAAAATAATCAACACAACACATAAAGGAATATCGGAATCCAAAGTTCAAGCCAGGGGTCAATGTTATAAAATATTATACGAATACGTTATCGTCGATATCACAATATCAATAACATACACCGCACGCGCGTAATTACGGTGACGTATATATTATGCAGCAGACGATTGAGGCCCCTCTGGGGCAGCGGGGCGCGGGCGCCGGGCGGTAGCTAAACTAGTGAGCGTGTGTGTGTGTAGGTGTAAATGCGACGCACGCGCACCCCTCCGCCCCACTGACCGGGGAGGAAATTTGTAGCGAGATGGATGATGATTTAGAACGAAAACGAGCGCGCGAAATTTTATAAACAGACCTTTGGTAGTCTGGATATCATGAAAAAACCACTGAATGTATCTGTTCAAAATAAAATTATTTGCATTGTTGAACAACTAATCTATCCCTGTATGGAGGCCGTTTTTCAATTTTCTTTCTTCTTATGGTACTTATTTGCGCCCAAAGATGCGTTAAAATTGGTGTTGAAATATGGAACTTTCGAAGCTCATAACTTTCAAGCTAATTTTTTTTTGTACTTTTTGCTTCCATACAGGACTAGATAATGATGAGACAAATTGATATAATTTTTTATTTTGAACGTACATCGTCAAACAGTGGAGTAAAACCCAAACTACGTTTGTATGGAAGAATTTTGGACTAGTGCAACCTTAAAGCCAACGCAATTAAAAGATACAGCCGTTTATGCCGCAATTTTCCGCAAATTTTCGACACTCGCAAGGGAATCAAAACCTACAGGGTACTTCCCGAGAACTCAGAATCTTGAAATCTGGTACGAAGGAACGTCTTATAGCACAGATAAAGGAAAAATTGCGGAAAGCGTAAATTTTTAATTACATCATATAATAAAAATATTTTTAATAATTTTAAACTTACTACACCTTTCCTAATGAACGCGTAGAGGAATTAAATTGAAATTCATATCAAATACTTAGGTCTATAATACCTTTAAGCTGTAACAAAATCAAACTTCTATGTCAACGCAATCAAAAGAAACAGCAAAAGCCGCATATTTTTAAACTCACAACTACTCGTAAGGGAATCAAAACCTAAAGGGTACTTCCACTCTATCTAGAATCTTAAAATTTGGCATGTAGCAATGTTTTATAGCATATATAAAGGAAAAATTCCGAAAACCTTAAATTTTAGTTACATCACATATTTCTAGGGTTCTGTACCTCGAAAGGACAAAACGGAACCTACAGGTTACCTACAGGTATGTACATAACTGTAGGTAACCTGTAGGTTCCGTTTCAGTACAGAATCCTCGGTGCGCGAGTCCGGCTCGCACTTGATCAGTTTTTATTTCTTTATATTTTGCCCTCGTTTCGCATCCATACATACCACCATAAATAGGATAAAGACCGAATCGCTGAAGGAATTTAAAGCCATTCCGAAGTTTGGAAAAGTGTAGTTATTAAATCCGCCGGTGACTATAACGAGAACAATGGCAACAAAGCGAATGTGGCTTGCAGTCACGCTCGGTTCATCCAGGGCCATATTTAAGATGGACGTTGGAGTACTTTGAATAATATGATCAAACTGTGGGCCGCTCCTGCTTTGCCTGGGTCATAATAATTAATAGCCTAGTACCTTTCAAATGGTCAAAACTTTATTCAAACAGGTGTAGTAGTTCCAGAGATTATCCTACACGTAGGATCAAACTCACAAAATACGGGCTCTCTGTTTATAATATTTGTTAAGATTGGCTGTGCCCGCGGCTTCGTTTACGTCAGGTCGACTACCTACCCTACTTGTCTACCGTACCTATCTTGTTACCTACCCTACCTACCAATTTTTTTCTAAGGTCATTCTTCCGCGGAGAATTTTAACACCTCCATTCAGAAAAGGACGGCAAATGCACAACGCCATCTATCGATTATGGAGTTCAACTGCACGAGTATCTGAATTGCGTGTGTTAAAATTGTAATATTTCACTTCTTGAACACTAAATTCATCTTACTTTTGAAAGAGTGAACCGATTGCGATGAAACAAAAACTAATTAATACTTCAAGTTACGCACAATTTTATGTATAAATGTTATCTACATTAGTTTCGTACATTAAAGTAATGTGCGCAACTAAACAAACAAAAATTACAAAAATGCTTGAAGTAGCTACTGTTGGTTATCCTTTAACACCCTGGCTATATTTTTTGGAAATATTTTCGATGAACAAAAGCGACTTTTCTACAGATTTATTATTTAAATCTAAAACCTTTAAACGAGCAATTCTTGTATATATATTATATTATAATTATAATCTAATTCTCGGAAACGGCTCCAACGATTTTCATGAGTTTTAGTATGCAGGGGGTTTCGGGGGCGATAAATCGATCTCTAGGATTCATTTTTAGAAAACGTCGTTTTCTCTATTTTCATCCGAGCAGAGCGCGGTCGCCCAGGTACTATATATTGGTTTGTCTAAGAGATCTGACAGGTTACATAAGGGGGAAGAGCGCAGATAATACACAAAATTAAAAAATCAAATTACCCATACGGGGACAATATAAATCCTCCTTGTGTCGAATTCCTCAGTATTGAAGGTCGTGACCTTCCTTCTGCATCACCTTCTCTCGAATGGTCTTTCTCCATCTGTTTCTGGCGGTGTGGAGGGCGTTGTAAACTGTAGAGCCAAGAGTGGTGCGATCTGGTCAGACCAACGTATTGGGCTGCGTCCACGAGGCCTGTTCCCATCTACTTTGCCGGTCACGATGAGCCTCTCGACAATATAAATATTGAGGAATAATTAAAGTATTTTTTTAAAGATATACAATTAGCTGCCGCTCCAATATCAAAATTAATAGCTTGTGTGTTATTCTAATTTAAAAGCTGTTACTGTAAAGTTTCAACAAAATCCGTTTAGTTTTTGCAAGAATGAGTAACAAAACATCCATCCATACTCACAAACTTTTTATACGCGATATTTAAACATTTATAATATTAGTAGGATTTCTTGGTATTTTTTTGATCAGCCAATGAAAAATGTTATGAAACATTTCTTTCCAGCCTTGGCTCGACCCGTTTTCTGAAGGTAGCCCGCGCCAGATCCCGTGAGGGGCTGGTAGTGGTGAAGGTGTTTGCAGTCCATGACCCTTCGCTGCCGCTAGCTGAGCATAAGGAGCGGATACTGAAGATCAAGGAGCAACTGGCTTCGGCATTCAACTGTCTACCTTTTCAGAGGGTTATTGTAAGTATTTAGTTCCTAAAGAAATATATTTCCGTGAAAAAAGGATTTATTTTCAACATCTAAAATCATGCCACTTTGAGGAAATAATTAGCGTAGCCAGCAAAAAAAAAAAAAAAAAAAAAAGAAAGAAAAATTGAGATGAAAAAAAAATTGAATTGATTGATTGAATTGATTGTTTTTTTGATTGATTTTTTTGATCGATTTTTTTTTTTTTTTTTTTTTTTTTTTATTTATTTAAAAAAGTGAGTTCATGTTAGTCGGTATTTCGCCCAAGGGCACATGAAACTAGGACAAAAATATGTTCTTATTCGTTTCGTTTAACCTCTTCCGAGTGCCCGAAACGTGGAAAAACGCAAGGCTTTTTAATAGGGGTGTTTACTATTTAGAAAAAATATAATTCTATTTAGTCCGCCAGTGAGATTATCAAATAATATTGGACACGTATTTTTTGCTTTACCAAATCAATAAAAAATAACAAAGATAAAGCGCATCAATATTCAGGAGTGGGGGCTTGTGACGTCACTATGTCAGTATAAAGGGTACTAACAGCGTGACGTCACAATATTTCAACGTATTATATCGTCGTCACTTTATGTTTATTTCTCTACCTGACGGACAAAAAACCTAATTTTCAGTTAACATCCCTATTGTTTCGGTATTTACGGCATTCAGCCGGTTAATTTAGGAATGATTGATAAACAAACAAAATTTTGCACATGTTTAGACCATGTCTTTGATTAAGCCATAAGATAATTATTATCCTGGAAATACCTACGTTCCTTTGGGATGGGATAACTTCCCATCCCAAAGGCATTCATTTGGGCGATTTTGCTGGTAGAAGCCAGAATACTTTTTATTTTGGCACTATATTCCCTAGGTATCATTGCCGACATTGAAGTCGCTGAAGCCGCTGGCAGAAGCTAGGCTCCTTATTATTCTGGCACTATGTTCCCTTGGTATCATTGCCGACATTGAAGTCGCTGAAGCCGCCTTGGTATCATTGTCGACACTGAAGTCGCTTGCAGAAGCTAGGCTCCTTTTTATTCTGGCACTATGCTCCCTTGGTATCATTGCCGACATTGAAGTCGCTGAAGCCGCCTTAGTATCATTGTCGACACTGAAGTCGCTTGCAGAAGCTAGGCTCCTTTTTATTCTGGCACTATGCTCCCTTGGTATCATTGCCGACATTGAAGTCGCTGAAGCCGCCTTGGTATCATTGTCGACACTGAAGTCGCTTGCAGAAGCTAGGCTCCTTTTTATTCTGGCACTATGCTCCCTTGGTATCATTGCCGACATTGAAGTCGCTGAAGCCGCCTTGGTATCATTGTCGACACTGAAGTCGCTTGCAGAAGCTAGGCTCCTTTTTATTCTGGCACTATGCTCCCTTGGTATCATTGCCGACATTGAAGTCGCTGAAGCCGCCTTGGTATCATTGTCGACACTGAAGTCGCTTGCAGAAGCTAGGCTCCTTTTTATTCTGGCACTATGCTCCCTTGGTATCATTGCCGACATTGAAGTCGCTGAAGCCGCCTTGGTATCATTGTCGACACTGAAGTCGCTTGCAGAAGCTAGGCTCCTTTTTATTCTGGCACTATGCTCCCTTGGTATCATTGCCGACATTGAAGTCGCTGAAGCCGCCTTGGTATCATTGTCGACACTGAAGTCGCTTGCAGAAGCTAGGCTCCTTTTTATTCTGGCACTATGCTCCCTTGGTATCATTGCCGACATTGAAGTCGCTGAAGCCGCCTTGGTATCATTGTCGACACTGAAGTCGCTTGCAGAAGCTAGGCTCCTTTTTATTCTGGCACTATGCTCCCTTGGTATCATTGCCGACATTGAAGTCGCTGAAGCCGCTTGCAGAATCTAGGCTCCTTTTTATTCTGGCACTATGTTCCCTTGGTATCCTTGGCGACATTGAAGTCGCTGAAGTCGCTTGCAGAAGCTAGCCTAGCTTCTGCAAGCGACTTCAGCATCATAATGTTACCACCCACTAAACATTTCTTCATCTCCTTTCCAGCTCACCGACAAGGCAGGTCTGCTAATGCGAGAGTACTGCAAATGCAGCGTGTACGATCGCATGTCCACTCGTCCGTTCCTCACCACTCTTGAGAAGAAATGGATCACCTTCCAAGTGTTGTATGCCCTTCACCGCATGCATAAGCTTGGGATCTGTCATGGTGATATTAAGGTAAGCATTTTGTTGTGTGGAATTACTTGACTAGCATGATCTAATTCCGCCTAGCTCTATCATCGGACTACAAGACGTACGGCGATTCGTTATCGGTACATGGTGGACATCCCACCCATATGCACTAAACGTTTTGGGAATACTTTCATTTTCGCGTACAGCTAAGGAGTGGAATTCCCTGTCGGGGTCTGTGGTTCCCGATAGCTACAACCTTGGGGTCTTTAAGTCAAGAGTGAATAGGTTACTTCTAAGTAAGCGTGCTGCACCGTCGATCACATCTACTGCTTGTGCCATAGTGGTCAAGGGTTAGCATATCAGTAATTATTTTTTTAAAGTTTAAAAACTGTAAACCGACTACGGTTTTTTTAGCCTAGCTTACCAGAGCCATAAAAACAATTCTATTGACACCTTATTTACCAAAATCGGATGAATAGTTTAGGCTCTACGGAGGAACATACGTAAATACTAACATACATACCTACATAGACTGCTAAAACCATAACCCTTCCTCTTGGCTTCGCCATAGTCGGGACACTTTTAGTGATCTATGTCCCCTGGATGGGGTAGAGAGCGTCTACAGTAGTCCTCCATCGCGGTCTTGAGCTCACTCCACCTTACTCCACGTCATTGAGATTCTAGCTACTTCTGCTAACACGGTGCGGCGCCAGGTTTAACGGGAACGGCCACACTTTCTCTTACCTTGGGGACTCAATCCAACGTTTGCTTGGCTATGTGATCAGTATCCCTTCGGAGCGCGTGGGCCAATCTAACTCCACTTGCGACCCTTGATCTGGCTGTCGTTCGGCAGACTTATTACGTATCTTTTGCAAGAGCAAAACGATAGCGATTTTTGCGCAATAAATGCTCTTCAATACAAAAGTTTTAGAGTTTCTGGCGGTTTTTTTTAAATAAGTGCTTTTGGCGAACAGCGAGCGATTAGCAAACAATTGAGTAGGACCTACCATACCTACACTGCAGGTAATTGGTTTGTTGAACCAACTTTTTTTTTGTAATAAATGGAAAGATCATATATAAGTTTTCATACAAAACAATTTTTAGTTTTTTTTTTTTCATTGTAATTACAAAGTAAAATCCAATCGAAAATATTTTTTTGAATGCAGTACCGAAAACACCCCGACAGTTTTCCGAACAAAGCCGAGCCCGTGTGACGTCACAACGTTCATTTCTACTCATTGTGGCACATAGCTTATACAGTGTTTTGACTTATAACCAATTCCATCTTGTTATTATCGTCAATATATTGATGAATATCGAATACATTGATCATAAATATCGAACCTTAAAAGTTATCGTGCTTGCTTCACATCATTATGTACGAATATTACAAATAACTCCCCATTATTATGTGATTCGCGCAATACCCAACCTAGCAAACTGTACTAAAGTTTTGAGAAATGTTCTATGTCTAACTAGATTCCAATTAGAATATGTTAATTATGTTGTTATCTTGTTCAAATTTACTATTAGATTCTGATTAAACTCTTAATTTGATCATTAAAGATTGAGAAAAGTAAATTTTTAAGGGAACTTTCGAGCAAAGTTGACATTTTAGTATAATTACGTAACTTGAAAACATGATTTTTTGTTTATGGAGATATATTCATTATTGTAATTTTAAATGACGGATATAGGCGTAAAACTAATATTTCTGTTTGAATTGAGAATGTACCGAATTAATATTTTCACGTTTTTGTTCTACAAAGTTTTTTAGTGTTTGTAATTATATTATATAGATATTTGTGTTTAATATTATAAAGGGATATGCAAATAATAAAAAATACCGAAAATTTTAAGGATGTTATGCAAAAAATAAATAAAAATAAAGGCTCCACAGATTTCGGGTTGTATAATATTTAGTGGTACCTATGAAGTTTTTTGATATCTAAAGTCGAAGTTGCGCGCCAATCGTGTTTGTTAGCTTTTTATTTTACACGAATATCACCTACCCATATGTAACAACAATTACATTATGACAATTATGTTTCTAAATGTAATGTGTACAATGAACAACAATGACAAACACCGGTCGCGGACCACTATCGCGTAATATTCATTACGACTAATTTACTTAAGCTCAATTTTTCCAAATCGTCCATCAGATGGATATCTTTTCGAAATTTGCCTTTATGAATCCTTTATCACACATGTCTAAATAAAATTTGCTGTTATAAATAATATTTTTGCACTAATTTTCGGATATTTTTAGTAAATTTACGTGACACTGTACTATGGTGAAATTCCTTGAACGTTATGACGTCACCAACATGGCGACCAATCATGGCCCGTTCGTAGACAGGTGGTTCTTTTTAAAATTTTATCGATTTTCAATTGCTTATAATAAATTGAAAAAAAATATTTAAGAGATTTTTGCAACGACAATATAATTTATGATATGTAAAGTTTCAAAATAAATTTTAAAAATCGTATTTTTTTTTAAATTCAACAACCCAATTCCGAGTTTTATGACATAAAGCGTTTGATCGCTATCTTTTTGCTCTTGAAAAGGATTCGTAATAAGCCTGCGGGCTCTCGTGTGTACGTAGTCGCAGCGGAAAAACGTCGAATTCGACGAATCGATTCGTCGTTTTTTTTTTTTTTTTTTTTTTTTTTTTTTTTTTTTTTTTTTTTTTTGTAGTAAAAATTTGTGTATCCAACCATTGGGGAGCTATTCAAAAAAAACTGTTTCCGCTGGCACTACGTCATCCTAGCGGCACCTTTTTTTTTCCTATGCACGTAGATAAAAAAAATACATTTAATAATTAGTTTGAAACAAGAGGTAAATGTGTATGCTTAAATGAAATTTGTGTGACATAAAACTGCGAAAGTAATCAAGTTTCCGCCTCGCTGACGTTTGGCTATTTGATGAAAATCATATAAAACGGCTTAGTGCAGAGTTAATTTTTTAACGCATTTTGCTTTGAATTTGTGTGTAATTGTGAAAACAGAATTTGAAAAAATCATACCGTTCAGAAGATATACACGTAAAAGTAAAATAAGGTTTTTAGGTCCAAGTACTTAAAATAGGAACACTAGAGCCTAACTTATAACGTTTATTTGTATTTTTTAAGGGTCTACAAAGTCCTGCCAAGTTTCATGTATGTGTTCTTAGTAATAAATGAGCAGTCGCATAATTTACTACGACTGGACCACTATATTGTATGACAACCGATTTTAGGACATTTTAATGGAAATGCAACGTAAAACATATGGCGATGGTGTATTAATGCAACTATTCACATGTAAAATTTCAGCTCATTCCACTATATAATTAAAGAGATATAATAAAAATACCAGAGATAGGTAACAGTTTTTGTTGAATAGCTCCCCAATGGTTAGATACACAAATTTGTACTTACTATACACAATTACACGACGTCATACACTAATTATCTGCTTATCTGAAATGAATAAATTCGACGTTTTTCCGCTGCGACTACGTACACGGCTCTCGTGGCATTTCTCCAGCAGATCCACGTCAGTGATGGGAGTTATGAACTATCTTTATCTTACTTTACCCACTGTTTGTACCTAAATGCAATCAAAGGGACCTGTGATTTAAAAACAGAATGGGTTATTACAAAGGATCCACCTAAATCACATTTACAAATATTTTCATAACCAATTCAAACAATATTATCAAAGCTTCTAAGTTCACGATTTCTCGAACAATAAACATATATGAATATTAGTATTAACTAGTTTAGGGTTCAACATTGATTGGACTCAAGTAAACAAGCGTTTATCTTTGATGGTGTTTGTTTGCGACTAACTTAAAAGTAGGTGTCAGTACATAATATCTTATACGGTCGGCGGCTAGCTACATACTTAGGTACTCTAATTAAATGTGAACTGTATGTTTTTTTTATCCAATTTTGACCTACTGAATGTGATGCAGCAATTAGTATGTATGCGACCGTAATGTAGCACAAGGGGTTTCGAAATTGTCGTAACTCATATCCAGGGATCGTAAGAGCTAGAGTATATTTACTTAAACTTCATGTAGGTAACAAAGAGTAATTAATACCTTTTCTCAAAATCGCGGCATAATAATCGTGAAGTATAAATACTGGGATTTAACACACGTTTGTGCGAAACTTGATGTTGATACATTTATTTTCACATCATCATGCACCTGTGCATTGTGTTTTTATTATTTACTAGCTGACCCTGCAAACTTTATTTTGCTATAAAAAACACCAAACATTCATCTACCCTACCTACCCTAACAACCCTACACTACCTACCCTACCCTACCTACCCTACCCTACTTACCCTACCCTACCCTAAACGGGATAAAAATATAATCGTATCCTATTTCCTTCTCCTGGTTCTTAGCTACCTCCCTACCAATTTTCAGCCAAATCGGTTCAGCCGTTCTTGAGTTATAAATAGTGTAACTAACACGACTTTCGTTTATATATATAGATATATAGTATAGACTAGCGACTCCCGTGACAAATTATATACAAAAACCTTCATCGTTTCTTACTCTTTCTATTGGTGAAAACCGCATGAAAATCCGTTCAGTAGTTTTTGAGTTTTATCCCGATCAGACGCGGCGGTAGACTTTATTATATAATATGTAGTGATGTAGTACTTTAATATGTACTACCGACAAAGCCAGACAGACTTAGAGGGTATGGTCACAATGCTCAGCATGAACACCAACACCAAGCAACGGAAAAGGGGCAGACCACCAATCTCTTGGTGGACCACTGTAGAGAGCGACCTGCCCCCGTACCATGACGTGTCAAAACTATCATAGTTCGACTATAAAAAGAGACAGATGTATACAAGTCATATATATCTGTCCCTTACGCACACTCAAAATAACCTTGCTCTATGAGCTTTTATGGTCACTATCTGAGGGAGCAAAATTTGCCACCATCGACCACTCCGGATATACCATCCTGGCCTACACGCACAAGGAGACCTCAAACAAATTTGGAATAGGGCAGGAAGAAGAATATTATTATTAATTACCACCGCATTTGTATTGTTTTTTCCGTTCCAGCTAGAAAACGTAATGGTAACCTCCTGGCTGTGGGTGCTCCTCACAGACATAGCGTCCTTCAAACCAACCTTCCTCCCCGATGACAACCCAGCAGACTTCAGCTACTTCTTTGACACGTCACGCAGGAGGCTGTGCTACGTTGCCCCTGAGAGATTCGTCGGGGCGCCTGACCCGCTTAATAAGCCTGCGGTAAGTTGTAATATATTGTCGGAAGACGCTGCGTTGGCAGGTCTCCCACAAGATGGACCGATGACCTGGCGAGGGTGGCGGCAGTCCGGTGGATGCGGGGCACACGGGACTGGTCAATGTGGTAGACACTTGGGGGAGGCCTATGTCCAGCAGTGGACGTCTTTCGGCTGAAATGATGATGAAGATACAGTTGTAATTGTTTCATTTTTGTCTGATAATCTATGGATGTAGCGGTATCTATGCTAGCACATACGAACCTTAGATAAAGTACCTATAGATTTCGCCATAAAATGAGCTTCATTGATAGAGCGAGATCGCTAGTTGGCAGCCCCATGTAAATAATAAGGACAAAAGATAATTTTTTGTCTTTGTCACCATGGCCGGTTTCTGTTGTTTGTCAAACTCTAATGTTATGGCAGGTTTGGCAAACAAACTCGGTCGTGTTTGATTTTCTGTGTTTTCGTGGTATTATGTGTTTATTGAGACAAGGAATTGGGTAATTTATAGATAATAAGTGTCAGTGCGATGGTGAGTTGTAGTGTTCTTGTTCTTGTTGTAACACCAGAACTAACTATTGTTGTTTCATGTGCGGCCACGCCATGGCTACATCTATAGGTACTTTATCTAAGATACGAACTATGAAAAAGACCAGACTTCACAAATCCTACATCGAGCTATCTAAGATTTTCGCGTGATTTGAATGTAAACAACAGCCCAGCAACGACCATCGAGCAGTTGCCTACCAGACACAACATACGCCTGGTTGGTGGAGCCTCCCTTTTCAATGGAGGATACGGAACTTTACACCCTGTTCTGAGGCCTTAGTGTGAGTTTTTACTCACGCTCAATCGCGTTAACGTAAACGATCTCTTATGTCAAAATGTATACAAAAAAGAGGTTTCTTCTTACTAGTTCTTACCGTCACCAGACGGCGCTTATCCAGTTTCAATACAAATTGACGTTAACGTTAACGCGAATGAGCGTGAGTAGAAACTCGCACTAAGGCCTCTGTATATCTTTTTTACGACTTTACGCATTCACGCTTGTACTTACCGTTTTGTAAAAAAGTACAAAAACTGCCAGCGTTGACAACTTTTCCGAGTTGGAGTTTGTAAGCGTTGTAAACCAGTACCGGCTGTGTACGTGAATAAATCTTTGAAATATTTAAAAGAAATACGGTAAATGTCCGTGGATACTGTGACTTTATTCTGCCATTTGTGTTGTAAAGTTAACAATTTCTTATTTGTGTAGCATTTTAAAAACGCGAGTGTATTAGGGCATTTTTAATCTTATAACAATAACTAATAATTTGCAAGACGCTGACAGAAGTCAAAATAAACAGTTACGTATCGAAAACGGGCTGAAAACTACAACCAAATTCTTTCTGATACAGGGCGATGACAAAATGGGTGGCCTGCTACTGAGTGAATCACCCTGTAAAGTTGGTGAACTTGTACCCAGTATGGACATATTCTCGGCAGGGTAAGATTTTACAAAACATTCCATTCCAGCGACCACACAGCCCCTAGACGCCTAATAACAGAAGAGCGATATCTGTCAACACATATGACTAAAAGATCATATACAGGTAATAAAGGTCGCCACTCGACAATTTCGAATTAGTAGCGACCACTTCTGTGAGCCGTAAACACTTCCGCGTCCGTCAACAAAAAAAATATTTAATAAATATTATAATGGCCTCTTGATCGATACTCGTTGGTATGGTAACAACATCCAGACTTCAAGATTCCGAAAAAATGGCATAACATTTCATTGATAAGTTAATGGTTACATAAACATAATTAGATTTATTTTCGGATATTATTCGTCGGAGTTCATATTATACTGGTCAGGTTTGTAGGTGAAAACGCCCACCGCATGTTTGCGTCTCTTTCTTTTTAAAGTATTTTTTTCGCTATCTCTTCTCCTCTATAATTTCGTAAATAGAACTAGTGATGCACCATATCCTATGACCAAATCTGTTGTCGATAGAACTAGAAACCTTACAAATAAAGACATTAAATTAAAAAAGTTTATTAATTGTGAAACGGTGTTTTGATTACGTTTTTACTGATATTTAATATTACTATATTTAAGAACCAACAACCGAAAAAAGTATGTTTCCTTAAGAATTTTGATATTTCTTTTTTTAGTTTTAACATTTTATTTTATTACTAAAATGTTAAAACGCCGTATAATTAATAATAAAGAAGGTAAATTTTAATAAAATAAAAATAAGTAAAAATACTATTTATAAAATATCGATACCTTCCTGTTTTTATTTATACCTGTCCCACCCTTAATGCCTCATTACGCATGACCTTGGTAAGGGACCAATCAGAGCGCAGTACCCCCGTGCGTCATACCTCAGCTAGTGGACAGAATTGTTTAATGTAAATGATCAAGCATTAGGCGTCTAGTGGCTATGTGGTCGATGTTCCATTCAGACATGAGTTTCGTTTTAAGAAGCACATTCATAAAATTAACACAAAACGTTTTTTGCTGTTAATTTCAATCAATGAAATAGGTGAATTTGTGAACTGTTCATGCAAACCTGTTCCATAATGAGATATTTCAAATATCTCCTAATAAAGTTAGATATAACCCGTTCCATTGCACACCAAACAAATAAGTTTTTCCCACCATTTATGATTATTGTCATCTATATTATCTGTATTATTCGAAGTCATGTGACATCCACCAACCCGCACTGGGCCCGCGTGGTGGATTACGGCCCATTCCCTCTCACAGAGAGGAGGCCTGTGTCCCAGCAGTGGGAACATTAATAGGCTGATGATGTGATGTGATATTATCGGGGGGCATATCTGATACCAAAATTTTCCCACCAGCTGCGCCCTCCTTGAACTGTGGAACGACGGCACCCCGGCGCTCGACCTGCCCGGCCTGCTCGCCTACCGCAACGGTGAGGACAGGCCTCCTACCATGACGCTGTCCACTGAAGAACCGCAGCTGAAGGCTCTGCTGCACTCTATGACTGAGCGGAACCCCCGGGACAGGAAAACTGCGGAGATATACCTGGACGAGGCTAGGGGCAAGTGAGTACAGACATTTATATATATACTAGCTGACTCGGCAAACTTTGTTTTGTCATAAAAACACCAAACATTCATCTACCTTACCTACCCTAACACCCTACACTACCTACCCTACCCTACCCTACCTGCCCTGCCCAACCCTACCCTACCCTACCTACCCTACCCTACCCTACCCTACCTAACCTACCCTACCTACCCTACCCTACCTACCCTACCCTACCCTACCCTACCCTACCCTAACCCTTATCACTTAGGGGTATGGAAAATAGATAGTAGCCGATTCTCAGACCTACTGAATACGCATATAAAATTTGGTAAAAATCGGTAAAGCCGTTTCGGAGGAGTACGGTAACTAACATTCTGACATGGAAATTTTATATATTAGACTAGCTGACCCGGCAAACTTTGTTTTGCCATAAAAACACCAAACATTCATCTACCCTACCTTGTTTTATTGTTTCTGGTGTATCTTCTTGTGTTAAACATAATATCGCAAGAATTAATACAAAGTTAATTGTTCCGATACCCAAGATTTTTATTATAATTTGTGTACCCCAAAATTTCGAAAATCACAGGACTGGTGGTATCTTTTCTTTGCAATTCAATTGAAAACTTGCAGCCAATTTAACATCTAAAATTTTGTTCCAGATTATTTCCCGAATACTTCTACTCATTCCTCCAATCATACATGCTGATATTCTCCGCGCAACCAATCTTACCTCCAGACGAGAAAATACTCCGCATACACCAGGACATAAGGAACATTATCAAGATATTCACCCAACCTTCAGACGCTAAGAACTACCAAGACTTGGTCGAAGAAACCACAGACCATCAGAACGTAGACAACATAGACAAATACAAAGACAATTTCAAAGTTTTGAATGTTAATAATACAGATTTTGATGAGGATGATGACAAACCGCCAGAGAGAAAAGATATGGGTCCTGATAGTGAAGGGTTGATACTAATTACGTCATTAGTGACGTCATGTATAAGGGGCTTGCATCATTGTACGTCGAAGTTGTATAGTTTGGAAATTTTGCAGCTGTTGTGTGAGAATTCTAGCTCGGAGACCATTTTGGATCGGATTTTGCCTTATATTGTAAGTAATTAACTTTTCTACTCATATTTTACGCTTACCGGACACTGCCTATTTTATTGACAGTCGAAGTATTTTTGTCTATTGTGGCTATTAAAAGTAATGTCTAGTATTATTTTAGGGTTCCGTACCCAAAGGGTAAAAATGGGACCCTATTACTAAGACTCCGCGGTCCGTCTGTCCGTCTGTCACCAGGCTGTATCTCATGAATCGTGATATATAGAAAGTTATAATTTTCACAGATGATGTATTTCTGTTGCCGCTATAACAAAAATAATAAAAACAGAATAAAATACATATTTAAGTGGGGCCCCCATACAACAAACATGATATTTTTTGCAGATTTTTGCGATAATGGTACGGAACCCTTCATGCGCGAGTCCGACTCGCACTTGGCCGGTTTTTTAATCAATACATCGCATTTAGAACATGCTATATTTTACTTGCTCAAACAAATTCTTAACACTTTATTTTATTTTGTCCATCAGATCCACCTCTCCCATGACACCGTACCCCGAGTCCGCGCATGCGCAGTAGCGACTTGCGCACGCGCCGTCAGTCTAGTACAATCTCTCCCCAAGGCCGACTGCAATGTGTTCCCGGAGTATATCTTACCCGAGCTGGCTCCTCGCGCTGCCGACCCCAGTGTACCTGTGAGGATTGCTTATGCTAACAATATCGGTGAGTTACTGTAGTGTACACCTTATGCGTAACGACATAGAGTACATTATGTCTAGTACGAAACTCACTCGTTGGGTAGAGCCAACAAGTGAGTTTTATACACTTTAACATCACTTTTCTCAGAAATCGGAGGTGGTAGCAGTTTCTTGTTATGTAGGGCCTATTGGCACAGTAAAAATATACAAACAGTATGGAAGCGTTTGTAGGTAGTTTCCATACTGTTTGTATATTTTTACTTTGCAATTTTTTGAATTGATTGATTGAGCCGTTGATTGAAATGGGGTGTAAGTTGATTGCAATCAACGGAGCATTGGATCCCTAAATATGTACTGTATTTTTAAGTTTTTACTCAAGAGATAATTCATTCCAATATTTATTTGACAGCTAAACTGGCGGAGACGGCAGTAAGATTCCTGGACCAGACACAGAATATGGTTGAAAAAGAGGCTGCCAACATTAATTATGAGACTGAATTGTCGGCGCTCCATGAAATGGTACGTGTCAGATGGAAATATAACAATACTATATTTTTCCCGCAGCTTCGCTCCTGTCGCCGTTCTCTAGGAATCGTTCATTATATCGGGATACAAGAAATATTTAAAGAACCCCGACACATTTTTATTTCATAATTTTAACCGACTTCCCAAAAAGGAGGAAGTTTCTCAATTCGACCGTATATATATATACTAGCTTCTGCCAGCGGCTTCGCCCGCGTGAATGTCGAAAATTGTCCCGAGGGACCATATTCCCGGGATAAAAAGTATCCTATGTGCTATTCCTGACTATAATCTATCTCTGTGCCAAATTTCATCCAGATCCGTGCCGCGAAATATTGGCAAAGTGTGTAATTTGTGGGAGATCTGGAGTCTAAACTAAGCCTAGGCCTGTATTTTAGAACTCCAGGCCCCCCATCAAATTATGTTGCTCAGACTGTCGGAAGTCGTGAGTAAGTAGATATGTGAGTGGAGGAATGAGCTAATATGTGCATGCGTGCGCATGTGTCAGTTTGAAATACAATACTACCTTATAGCTGTATATATATATAAAATTTATAAGTGACTGTATGTATGTAAAAATACTGAATGATGATGGGATCCTAGATAAATCGAGGGAACTCCTCAAATATTATAGGCCTACATCTAGCGATTTTGGTATTGTCATCAATAATGCAATCTTTTGCACTCAGAAAGTATCATTTGGTGAAGTGCAACTGATGAAGAAGGCCACAATGGCCACTGGAACTGGAACAAAATTGGTCTACAATTGACCAGGAAATCGGTAAAAATTTCCGCTAAAGATTTGAAGACTTTAAAAATCCGGATTACAAATAAAACCCCACCCGGACGCTCCCCGGACGCCTTCTAAACTAGGAAAAATCCGGGGAAACCCGGACGGATGGCAACCCTAGTCATGTTTGATTAGAATCGGTCCAGCCTTTCAAAAGTTATGGGCGTTTTACTGTTTGAATCGGGCCCGCAAAATATTGTGTCATAATTAAGTGTTCAATAGATTGTCGATCGATGCGTGTCTTTATAGATAAATTATATAGGAAGAAATAAAAATGCGTCGCCTTTATTTTAAATTTTACTTGTCAGCTATACCAATTTAAGTCAATTAGGTTGAGTTTTGACTGATACCGAATATATTTCTACTTGGTAACCCTTCATAATTTGTTTTCTTTGCATCAGGTACGGACGACAGTATCGTATCTACTGACTGACTCGCAAGCGATTGTCAAGCGTGCGCTGGTCGATAATGGCATCACCAAACTGTGTATTTTCTTCGGGAAACAAAAAGGTAAGGGGTTTCATTTAAACATACTTTACGCTATGAAAAATACTCATATTAAGGCTTTACATTTTTGACTATATTGTGATTTTTTATTTCGTAGACTTAACTGAAAGAACAATGGCAGGTGTCCATACATTGTTTTAGCTGAGATTAAATTCAAAAGTCTTTAAATGAATAATATCTGGTTTAACTCAGGGTGATGTTCTGAATTAGTTTGTGCAAGAATTTTTGTTCGAGAATGTAGAGAATAATATATATAATATAAACTTTTGTAGGTTATGTCTGGGTAACTTTTAATAATGTGTTTAATAGGTAATATTATTCAATTTCGTGGAAGTAAAAGGGGAATATCGCATTAGTATTTCCCTTACCTAGTTATTTTAGCATGAAATGTGTAGTATACTCTTTGGAAAGAGTATATTTATTAAAGATAAAGTGGCAGTCCCCCAAAGAACAATGGCGAAATTTTAGCTGACTTAAATTTGAGCGTCTGAAAGTGAGTTATATACGAAAGACATTCTATTAATTGTCTATGTTTTTTAAAGTATAATTAGGCCAGGTCCAAAATAGATTAAAAACAAACATAATAAATAAAAAGTTATTTGATTTTTTAGTTCATTTCTTTAGCGTAGTGTTGCCATTATATATTTTATCTGCTAAGTGACAAGTAGTAACTATATTAAGTAATAATATCATTATTGTATTTATTGCAGTAAATGAGTTAACAATACAGTTTATGTCGAAGTGTAGATGTTCCTTGCAGGTAGGTAAGAATATTGTAGTGTAGTAGAAATAAATGAATTACTCTCAATTAAAGATTAGCAAAAAGACTAGTACCCAAGTCTAAATAAAATATAGCTTGGTTGTTGACGACAACCTTTTGATACACGTCAAAGTCACTTAGTTTATAAGTAAGTGACTTTGACGTGTATCAAAAGGTTGTCGTCAACAACCAAGCTATATTTTATTTAGACTTGGGTACTAGTCTTTTACACTACAATATTCTTACCTACCTGCAAGGAACATCTACACTTCGACATAAACTGTATGAATATTGTAGTGTAAAAGACTAGTACCCAAGTCTAAATAAAATATAGCTTGGTTGTTGACGACAACCTTTTGATACACGTCAAAGTCACTTACTTATAAACTAAGTGACTTTGACGTGTATCAAAAGGTTCTCGTCAACAACCAAGCTATATTTTATTTAGACTTGGGTACTAGTCTTTTTGCTAATCTTTAATTGAGAGTAATTCATTTATTTCTACTACACTACAATATTCTTACCTACCTGCAAGGAACATCTACACTTCGACATAAACTGTATTGTTAACTCATTTACTGCAATAAATACAATAATGATATTATTACTTAATATAGTTACTACTTGTCACTTAGCAGATAAAATATATAATGGCAACACTACGCTAAAGAAATGAACTAAAAAATCAAATAACTTTTTATTTATTATGTTTGTTTTTAATCTATTTTGGACCAGGCCTAATTATACTTTAAAAAAAATAGACAATTAATAGAATGTCTTTCGTATATAACTCACTTTCAGACGCTCAAATTTAAGTCAGCTAAAATATCGCCATTGTTCTTTGGGGGACTGCCACTTTATCTTTACATAAAAATTGTGTTGTATCCTGAGTGATCGAAAGTTGATCGAAAATCAAAGCAGATCGAAATGGAACTATTTCAGCGATTTAACTAGCGGCCCTTATTTAATTTCTACTCATTTCTTTCAGACTTCATTCTATCAATCGAATTTATTTTGTTGTTAATTTCTTATTTATTACAATAATAGTTCATATACTACCGGTTAAACGGGGTTACATTGAGATCTGGGGTAACTTTGATGATAACTTGTTTTTTTTTAAAGCTTACTCCGTGAAAACGGAAAGCACCTCAATTTTCTTTTTTAAATTTGCAACACTGACATGTCAGCCATGTTTTGCATCAACCTCAGTGGAGTTACTTTATATGGCAATGAAAAAACAATGGGGTATCAAAGTAACCCCATTTTTATTTTAGCGTTCATTGGCTCGTTTTTTTTTTATTTTCTCCCAAACTATGGCAAAAAATATTTGTATAAGGGCATATAATTTTTTTGTGAAGTCGCCAACACTGCATTTTATTCATAATTTTCAAAAAATAATTGAAATATTTATGTCAATTTTAATTTCAAAATTAATCAATTTAACCTCGTTTTACGGTATGTGTATTAATACTGTTATATTTAAATATATTACGTTTATAATAGAGATTATTAGAATTTGGGCGCACGGTTGGCGCAGTGGTTGAACGATTGACTGCTGCGCTGCGTGTCGCGGGTTCGATTCCCGCGCGGAACAAATATTTGTATGACCTACAGATACTTGTTCCGGCTCTGGGTATTGTGTATGTGAGTTTACATTTTTGTAAACGCAACGACGATACATGAAGAAATTCTTATGTGGTGCAAAGTTTAAAAAAAATTATTTACACTAATTAATAAAATTAAGTAAAATCACATCGATTCGATGAATCACTTACGATTGAGCTTACCTACAACACTATGCTCCCGGTTTGCAACATTAAAAAAAAATAAGGTCATTGGCAGCTGTCAGTTTAGTCTACGAAATAAAAATATCAGAGATTAGACTTATTAAATCTGAACTTTTTGTTTCAAAATTACAGAAACTGGTAAGATGTATCAAGTTTCTTAATCATTATATATATTTAGTCTGTAGATATCATGTTTTGGTACAAATAAAGATATCTGGTTATTTTGAACATTGATATAATTAATATGCATTCTAGCTTCAATATAACAGGGCTCCCTCACCTGTTCGTTCGCCTGTAATGTAATATTTCAGATACGATTTTGAGCATTATAATTTTGCCTCCCTGACTTGACGAGCATTCGCCTGTAATGTAACATTTCAGATTCGATTTAGAGCATTACATTTCAGTACTGGCTCTCTGACTGACGAGCTTTCGCCTGTAATGTAACATAAGTTTCGATTTTGAGCATTACAATATTGCCTCCCTGACTTGACGAGCATTCGCCTTTAATGTAACATTTCAGATTCGATTTTGTGCATTACATTTCAGTATTAGCTCTCTGACTGTCGAGCTTTCGCCTGTAATGTAACATAAGATTCGATTTTGAGCATTTTGTTGATTCCACAATGTCAGACGAAGCGGTCGTTGATGTTACACAACTTGTACCAAAATATTACACATTGTGTCATCAAGTTGCGCATTGTAATGATCGGTCCTCTTCCCTCACCAATGTCATGCTCGAATCTGTAACATTAGAGGCTGCGCATTGTAATGCTCGGTTCTCTTCCCTCACCAATGTAATGCTCGAATCTGTAACAGGTTGGTGGTTGCGTACTGTAATACTCGGTTCTCTTCTCTAACTGGTGTAATGCTCGACTCTGTAACGTTACATTACAGGCAAATGCTCCAAGTGATAGCACCTTTTAAGGGTGTAAGGGAATCGGTTATATTTTTAAATCTGTTTCTGCCCATAGAAATTAATAACTTTGTTTAGTAAGACATTATAAATTCTCAAAAAAATTATGACCTTATGACATTATGATTATGATGAACTTTGTATGGAAAGTCCAATTTATTTTTTGGTTTGGATATTTACTATGGCTTCCTTGAAGAAAATAGTTAATTTCCATGTGTAGAAGCAGTTTTAAAAATATGACTGGGTAACGAAAATGGGTACACTCGTTACACCCTAAATGTATTGCTAGAAGAGCCAAACCAAACCTTTAAATATATAACGTAATGTTAAATATCAAATATTCAGTAGCCTTTTCTGTAGTTCCTCGTAACAAACGCTGTACAGTGGACGTTTTACCATCAACGTCAAACGTTTGCTGATGGCTAATGTTTTAAGCTATTCTCACAAATAGTTTGAGATGATATGATAGTAAAAGCTATAAAGTGTAGTAGTTCTTTATTTTCTTATTCTTTATTGCACAAAAAACATAAAATAAATTTTGCGATTTTGGGCCCTCGCACAGCTGGCGAGGTGCAAAGAATCGCGGTTTACTGACAAGCAATTAAAATCTTTACATTTCTTGAAATAGAGTCTAAAATAAATAACCTGTCCTAATTTGAGACGTGTTCCACCGATGATTTCCGTCTTCATCAAAAGACCTGGCCAAATGGAGTCTCATAGACCCATCTCAAACACAGTGCCAGTGTGGGACTCCATCGCAGGTTATGCCCCACCTCCTTGTCTCCCCTTCCTGCCCAGCCGCCTGCTCCTTTCAGGATCTGAATGTGTCAAATGACAGAACTGTCCAGGTGGCTACTAACTGGTCATACAAAATTTGAGAAAAGTTGAGACAAAATTTGAGTTCATCAGTAAGAAAAGAAGAACATTATGGGCCGATTTCACCAATGACACTAATCGCGATTAGTTCAACTAAACTCAGTTTATGCAAATACAACGTTCTGATTGGTTGAGACCGCTGAGAAACTACCAATCAGAACGCTGTATTTGCATAAACTGAGTTTAGTTGAACTAATCGTGATGAGTGTCATTGGTTCAAAGTTCAACTCAACTCAGTTTATGCAAATACAGCGTTCCAATGACACTCGTCGCGATTAGTTCATCTAAACTCAGTTTATGCAAATACAACGTTCTGATTGGTTGAGACCGCTGAGAAACTACCAATCAGAACGCTGTATTTGCATAAACTGAGTTTAGTTGAACTAATCGTGATGAGTTTCATTGGTGAAATCCGCCCTTAATCCTCAAAGGTTCAACTGTATGCAGCTGCAGCAATTGGAATACTCCAAAAATTGGGTCATCTTCTTGCATTCGCATTTGGTATAAGACGGTTCTGTAAAATCCCACTTTGCCAAGTCGGTATTTGCAGCGGCCTACCAGTGTAAGCGCCTATATTGAAAGATTGATAGAGTGCTTTCCATATAGGTGCTTTTGGACCAGAGGAAGTTTTGTTGATTTTAACTTTATTTCAAGAAAAGCAAAGTTGGTATTTGTTTGACAGTGAAAGTCATGCTGCACTTTGTCAGAAGTCTAATAATATTTTTGAACATATATTAATTAATAACTTCCTATTACAGCCAACGACGTGATCCTATCCCACATGGTGACATTTCTGAACGACAAGGAGGAAGTTGCCTTACGAGGGTGCTTCTTTGAGCGGCTGGTGGGGGTCGCAGCCTATGTGGGGCACCACGCAGCTTCTATACTCGTGCCTTTATTGCAGCAGGTAGGTTAAACACTCCCCGGGCATGCCCTAATAGGCATTGCACAGAGGTGGGCCGGGTTGGTCTTTTTAAAGGTCACGGGGGCTATCCATGTGCTGATGGTTATCACCGGGGTGGTTTCAGTTAGGTAAAAATCCCACACTCCCTAGTCTGTTCCCCAGAAGCCCAGGCGTCTTTTGAAGGTTTCCCACCCCGATAAAAAAAGATTAATTGCCGATTTCACCAATTATATTAAACGCGATTAGTTTAACTAAACTCAGTTTACGCAAATACAGCGTTCTCATTGGTAATTTCTCAGCGGTGTCAACCAATCAGACCGCTGTATTTGCGTAAACTGAGTTTAGCTGAACTAATCGCGTTTAATATAATTGGTGAAATCGGCCCTAAACAGTAATCTAAAAATACCTACCCCATCTACCTCTACTTCTTCGCTGGACCTGATCACATTGGTCAAATGCTTCTAAGAACCGTATCATGGAGGTGGTTACTTTTTTTATATTTATGGTATACTTATGTGGACGGTTTACCCAGAGAGTGACTCCTTTTGGCTAATACTCCGAATTGTACAATGTTTTCATAAAATTAAAGCTGCTGATGATAATTTAATTGACATTTATTTTTTTTGCAGGGTCTAACAGACCAGTCAGAGTGGATAATAGCGAAAGCGTTAAGAGCAACGTCCAACTTGGCTGAGCTGGGCTTGTTACCCAAAATTGCGCTGTGTTGTCTAGTGGCGGAAAGTGCTATATTCCTTGCACATCCTAATTTATGGGTAAGTATGTATTATTAGATTAGACCGATCAGAGTGGAAGCGTTAAGAGCTACGTACGTTTAGTAAAACCGTTAAGAGCTACGACCAACTTCTCAGAGTTGGGCTTGTTACCCAAAATGGCGCTGTTAAATTAAATTATTCAATAATTCATACAAAATCACACATAGATAAATACAACTTCAACACATTAAATAAATTCATATTCAATTATAATTATATTATTAGGGTAGTTGACAAAAAATATGTATTTAGTCCGTCAGTTAGATAACCTAAAAATATTGGACACGTATTTATTATTTTGCCACGTAAACAAAAAATTACGACGATAATGTACGTTGAAATACCGTCTGGCGTCACCGTGTGCTACACTTTATACTGACAAAGTGACGTCACAAGCCCCCACTCCTGAACTTTGATGCGCTTTATCTTTGTCAAGTTTTGTTTATTTGAGAAAGCAAAATATACGGGTCCATTAATATTTGATAATCTCACTGACGGACTAAATAGAATTATCATTTTTGTACCCAGGAAACATCCCTATAACAGTAGTCTCTTACGTGCGACACTATGAGTAACTTATTTGTCACGCCACAGATAATATAATACTAGCATACAGATACCTCATCCCATACAAAGAAACCGTGCCGACGTAACTAGCGTTTTTCGTCTGCTTAATCTGGTAATTTTTTGTACATCGAACGCATTCGGTTCTGTTTCACGGTGATACATAGATGATACAGATAGATACAGGTTTTTTTGCACCAAAATGTGTTAAAACTTTAACAATCGAGTGGAATGCCTCAGGAATTTAAAATACGCCATCTATTGGCATCAATTTTAAATGATCCGTCTAATAATTTTAATTATTAGTCCATAATTTTGTACTTAGGAGAGTTGATTAAACAAGAACATACAATTTTTGTGTTCAATTCCAGAAAATGTTTATTTTACACACATTCAATAACAGATGGAGGTGCATATCGCGCCATCTAGTGAGATTTATTTGAACCAAATTTTCTTTCTTAGCAATGAGATTCCGTGGTCACACTAAGCAATCACTAAACAGCTCAGAGATTTTTATAAAGGAAGCCCTGTATGTTTTGCTTTTTAGATACGTCATGAAGTTGCCGGTTTGATTTCCTGCGTGGCCGGACTCATGAATATCATCGATGTGCACTGCAAGATAATGCCGTTAGTGTGGCCGCACTTGAAGCACAAACTGATACAGGTAATATTATTTTAAACCTAATATTTTTTTGTAAATTTTCCTAATATTTACATACATTTATTTAATTAAAAGAAGCAAGAAACAGCTACATTACGTGATATTACTCATAGAAGAATGAAAATAAGTAATAATGTTGCCCACAGCGCTGTTCAAAAATATCGTTAATACTAGCTGTCCCACGCGGTTTCGCTCCCGTCAACTGGCTATATACCCTACCCTACCTACCCTACATACATGAATGTTGCGTAACTTTAACCGCTTACGCAACGGAAGCTCTCAAAAAGGAATATTTTTTTCCCATTTCTGCATCATTTTTTATTTATGTTCTGCTCCTATTGATCGTAGCGTGATGTTATATATCCTATAACCTTCCTCGTTAAATGGACTATCCAACACAAAAATAATTTCTCAGTTCCAACCAGTAGTTCCTGAGATTAGCGCGTTCAAACAAACAAACAAACTCTTCAGCTTTATAATATTGTAGATTAAAACTAAGTTGCTAGGAGGTAAGCTGTTCATGCATAATTAACAGTTATACTATTATGAAAACAAAGTAAGAGATATTGAACGAAGATTAGTTCATAAGTTTAATTGTTTAACCGCCTGATTGCCTAAAACGTGGATCCAAGCGAGACACAATGGCTTTTTGATTATTTCTCCATCCTATTTAAAGTTTTTATTTTATTTTCTTTTGAAAAAACATTGCCCCACACTAGGAATTTCTTCCTGTATCGTGGGTGCGTTTACAAACATATAAACTCACATACACAAACACCCAGAGCCGGAACAACTATATGTAGGTCATACAAATATTTGTTCCGTGCGGGAATCGAACCCGCGACACGCAGCGCAGCAGTCAATCGCTCAACCACTGCGCCAACCGAAAAAAGCCGAAAGTGCAAACTGATAGTTTTGTTTTGTACAATCTTTGTATATTCTTTATTATCAAGTATCCAGCATTGGTAGCCCAGTGGTAATGGCCACGACTTACGTGTCTTAGATCGTGGGTTCGAACCCAGGCAGACGCTTTACTTTGTGTCAATTATTTCATCACCACTGCTCTCAAAACGGTGAAGGAGAACATCGTGAGGAAACCGGCATGTCTTAAACTCAATTCAAAGACAAGTGACATCCATCAACCCGCACTGGGCCCGCGTGGTGGATTAAGGTCGACTCCCTCTCACAGAGAGGAGGCCTGTGGCCCAGCAGTGCGAAAACTAAAAGGCTGATGATGATACAACTTTAAGCATAATATTCTTCTTTATGGTCAAGCTGGTGAGAGCAGAACTCCTGCTAGAGAGTCTAGCAGAGCCGATCCCGCGCAAAGTGCTCGATGCAGTGCTTCGACACGGTGATGTGGACAGACTTGTGCAGACATTACGAGAGAGAAGGAATACTAGACTCAAGGTAACATAAATAATATTATTATATATTACAGAAGAATTGTTCGACACTTCGATCAACAATACCAACTAGATGTAGGGTCGGTGTACGACGAAGGTATATACACCCGATGGATTGATACGCGTGATCACAGAATCCGGCTCGAAGGACCAAAAAAATGTACGACGATAGTCTACTGTAAACTTTGTTCAAGTGCACGATGATTGTTCTGTACACTAGTGATGATGGAAACCCGGGGGGGATAATGAATTAAACCGCCCGTTTTTTTTACATAGCCAGTGGACTAAATGATCGCGCGTATGTAAACGCTGATGTAGCTTCACCTATTTAATATTACGAAATGTGCGAGTTCACCGTACAGTCGGTGCAAAAAATATGTCTCTGTAAATAACAGCTCACTTGAGATGTGAGTTCTTATTTTGTTCAGTTTGTCGTAGTAAGTATTGTAAATGTTGTAAGTATATATTCGCGTGAACAGAATTTAGCATTGATTTTGTACGTGATCCGTTATCTAGTTGGTTATTGTTGATTGAAGGTTCAACATTATGAAGTTAATGGAGTAGAAAAAAATGATGTGCTGGTACTTAATCCAAGAGGCAGTCATTAAAGCTACCATACGTTATTATTACAGGTTAAACAGGGTACAGTTCCACAATACTCCGAAATGGGACAGCAACTCAGAAATTTATTTAGAAGACTTGCCTCTGATGGTAAGTAGCCAAGTAGCCATCAATGTTCTTGAATAAGTATCTAACCATAAGTCTATAGTTTATTTATTTAATATTCTAATTAATATTGCAGGCATGACAGAGCACGTGGAAAATCAACTCCTGGCGATGAGCGCGCATTTGATCAAAATACAAGGAAAATCGACACAGGTCTGTAGAATTTTTCATGCTAAATGTTTCTTAAAAAAATTCTAGACAGATCGACGATTACGCTCGCGGAATTAGTTTTTAACCCCCGACTGGAGAAGACGGGTGTTGTACCTGTGTATTTTTGTCTTTGTGTATCGTTCTGTGGCGTCATAGCTCCTTAACGGATGGACCGATTTTGATTTCGTTTTTTTTTTGTTTGAAAGGTGACTTCATCGAGAGTGTTTTTATCTATGTTTTATGAAAAGCGGTCTAGCCGTTCAAAAGTTATTTTATGTTTGAATCAGGGTGTTTTCGCAAGATATCGTATCATAATTACGTGTTCAATAGATTGTCGATCGAAGCGCGTCTACTTCTATATAAATTATGTAGCATGAAATAAAAATGTGTTGGGAGTTTTAAATTTCACTTGTGTCAATTAAAATAAAGTAATTTGGTTGTAAACTGGGACAAGCCTTTTCAAAATGTCTTCTTCATTCATAACAGTTTCTGCCGCGTGAAAAGTCTTTCTTATCCCAAGGGAACATTGTACCGGGATGAAAAGAAGCCTTTGATTTGATTTTGATGCCAGACTAAATTCTGTCTCTGTGCCAAATTTCATTCAGATCCGTTCAGCCGTTATGGCGTGATAAACAAACATTCATCCATCCAAACGTTCGCATTTATAATATTAGTAGGATGTTGACCTATCGCTGAAAACCAGCGCTCTAGCTGACGACACGCACACCAGTCCCAGCATTATGCTGAGCGATGGGCGTTTTGCATGGATGTGTCGCATATATTCCCTATTTGTATATAAGATTTACCGTTTTGTATTTTTTTTAACCGACTGTAGGCGAGTAATGTTTTTCGAGCGTATGTATGTATTTATGTCCATTTCTATAACACGCTCTATACGCATACGGCTTGACGGTTTTATGACATATGTGGTGTCGTTGGATTCGTTTCAATTGTGGGTGTGACTTAGGTAGGATATATAAAGTCGGTCAAAGTTATTTATTGCAATTAGGGTATTAAGCGGCACTTTTGAACGTTAAATATTTAAATTTAAAAGAACCAAAAAAAATAAAAAGATATTGCCACTACCGCCCATTCGGAAAAGTAGCTAAAATTAAAGGGTCTTTCAACAAGGATGGGTCAATGTTAAAATTAAATAAAACAAGATGTAATGATGAAATTTTTAATGACTCTGCTTCATAGATCCGGCTGAATCCGAGCGATGGCCTGCGTTATGTTGGCTTTCAGGGCAACGGTCGAATGTGGTTTATTGGCATAGACCTGCGACTTCAGAAAACCCCACAAGAAAAAGTCTAGCGGAACTCTAACTCTACCCTCAAACCGTTCATGCAGAATGTCGATTGTGTCGTTCGCTGTGTGGCAAGTAGCGCCATCTTGCTGGAACCACATGTCGTTCACGTCCATATTGTTCAATTCAAGCCAAAAGAAATTGTTTATCATTGATCTGTAGCGCTCGCTCGATCTATGCAGCAGAGTCATTAAAAATTGGACCTCTCGGATTCGTGCCACCATACGAAGCCGCGGCGGACATTTGAACGATGTCATATTCCATCCATAATGGCATAAATGGGCCTTTTAAATAAAAAATAAATTTCGTTAATATCTCACACACATCTTGTTTTATTCAATTATAACATCGACCCGTCCTTGTTGATATACCCTTTATAATTTGGGATCCCCTCAAAAAGAAACGGGGGGTGATTCCATGTTTATTTATCCGTTACAATATGTGTATCTAATGAAAGCTACTAAATATACCATTCCAAATATATATATATCGTAACTCTTTTATGCTACTATTTCGGCACAAATTCAAGATATGCGTTATTTTGATAGCAAATAAATTATCTTTTACCACGTAACTAATTTAGAGAACTCGATCATTAATAAAACTAAAGTCAAAGTTAATTTATTTATTTCAACTAGGCCACCAAGTGGAACTTTTGAGTGTTACACAATTAAAATTTATAAGTAATAAAAATTGATTCTACCGTGCATTCGGAAAAGTAGCTTGTTATCGAGAAGAACGCACAAGAAACTCCATACTTACTCTTTAAAAAAAATAAGAATGTTTACAATATTTACATAAGTACATACATTAATAAATTCATATATGTGAGGACGGTGCATCCAGAATGGCACTACACACTATACTACGTACAGGCATAAAGTATTAAAAGTACTCACACATGTAAATTCTGAAATCAAACAAATTATTACAAAACAAAATTTCCGACTGGTAAAAAAAAAATAACTGTAAAGAGACAAACAAGTACTATTAAAATAGACATTCAATATTATATGGTGCTGCAGGCGGGACAAACAAAAATTATAGAGAAACCTACTAAAACTTCGTTTGTCACCGCTGCTGGCAGCATCTCATAATATTTAATGTCAATTTTTTCGCATTTGGATTTTATGTTTTTAAAATAATTAGTTTTTTTTCAAACCTGGCACAAGTAAACTCTTTTTACCCGACTGCCGAAGGAGGGTAATGTGTTTATCAGTCTATGTATGTTTGTTCCTATGTGGCGTTCTAGAGACCAAACGCGCCGATTTTGATGATTCTTACGTCAATCGATTCGTCTTAACCCTGCGAGTGTCACTGGCAACATTAAAATTGGAAAATAGAAAAATGGCGGATTTTGGGCGCCATATTGTGGGGGCCACATTTTTTTTTTTTTCCCAACCTATCGTGTGGGGTATCAAAATAAAGGGCTTTAAGAGCCGATTTCAAAAATATATTACACTTATATGTTAAAATGTACCTAATTCTAAAAAAAGATAACTAAAAAGTTATAAATAAAAAAAGTTAATTAAAAAATTCTAAAAACCCGACTGCTTAAAAAGCGAACTAAAAAGAATGTAAACAAGAAGAAAATCATGCTGTGCAGTCGGAGAATACATCTGGTTTTGGTCAGCCAGCTCGCAAACATGTATCCTCCGACTGCACAGCATGATTTTCTTCTTGTTTACATTCTTTTTAGTTCGCTTTTTAAGCAGTCGGGTTTTTAGAATTTTTTAATTAACTTTTTTTTTGTTTCTTCCTTCTTGCCTAAACATGCCTATTCTTTTCATTCCTCGAATGTGTTCCGTACGCTGGACATTATACCTAACATTAAAATGTTACAAATAATTATTTTTCTTTTACAGCACATAACGGACACCCCTGGTCGTCTAAGCCTACAAACCACGAGCATATCGCGCTCCATACAGCTGGACAGCGGCACCGCAGAAGCCATGCAACATACCGACAAGATATATACATCTGCACAGAATAGGTAAACTAATAATACATATTTAAACCTACTAAGTACTATCGGACCCGACACTCCGACTGAAATTTCCCGGGCCCGGTCCCGATTGCAGCGCCATCTACCGAGTCCAATTGAGAATCTCGCTTAAACACTCATAAAAAATTCATCAAAATCGGTTGGGCCTTTTTCGATTTTTTGATGACGTGACATGACACACGACAAAATGTGTTCCCGATTCAGAGCTCCATATATTTGTATGGACCGTTTCTTCATTGCACGACACCGCACTACACGTGACACGATTTACAAACGGTTATTCGGCTATGTCGTTGATGCCGCTACGTCGTCGTGACTTTTTTGCAGCTACTATTTAGCGGCTGTACGAAACAAGTGTGAGCTTGTTGACGAAACACCGCACCGCACGGCTCACGCGTGGTTCGTCCCACACAGACGTTCGTTTGTACACTATACACGTTGCAGAATCGTGTCCAGTGAACAAACGAACGGACGACAAATCGTCTGCAGCGTGTCGTGTGTCAAAAATCGTGACCGCAAATCGCGTTTGCGGTGCTTCGTGGACAACCGACCCACAGACAATATAATATTAGTATACAGATGCCTCATCCTATACAAAGAAACCGTTCCGACGTAACTAGCGTTTTTCGTCTGAGTAAGCTGATTATTTTTACAAGTACTTCGATCGCATTCGGTTCCGTTCCACGGCTATAGATGGTGTTAGCAGCGACTTGCAAGTAAAAGGGTTTACTACGGTTCGTAACAATTTTTCTTTACATACAATGACGATTTGTTTTATAGCATTTAAAGAAATCTTTTGGCTTGCCTCAGAAACTTAAAACGGTGCCATCTATTGGAAACAATTTTAAATAATCCAATCAAATAATCTTTGAAATGTGAATTAAGAGCCCAATATTTCTTAATTGTGTGCTTAAGAGAGTTGATTAAACAAGAACATACAATTTTTATGATCAATCCTCGAAAATGTTAATTATACACACAGTTCAATAACAAATCGATGCTTATCGCGCCATCTAGTGACATTTATTTGAACCAAATTTTCTTTAATAGCGCTAGGACCCCGTGACCTACCTAATGAATGCATTTGGTAGATGCCTAGCATCGCACCTTTTTAGGGTTCCGTACCCAAAGGATAAAACGGGACCCTATTACTAAGACTCCGCGGTCCGTCTGTCTGTCACCAGGCTTCTATCTATCGCCGTGGAACGGAACCGAACGCGATCGATTTACAAAAAATAATCGGTATAATCAGATGAAAAACGCTAGTTACTTCGGCACGGTTTCTTTGTATGGGACGAGGTATCTGTATGCTAGTATTGTATTATCTGTGGTAATACTGAGTAATACCGATACTCCTGACAAGCTGCGTGGCACACAAATTCTAACAATCAGTCGTCGCAATGCCTTTCATTTTGACAATTCCACAGTATTAATAGCGTACTGTTTCATGTTGCCGAGCAGATTAATTTTGAAAAATTTGATGCAATGAATCGGGCATTTCCTTCGGCTGTAATAGTAATTGGATTTAGTGTATTACACAATTAAATTGCATATCACACATCATCACCGAAAGACGTCCACTGCTGGACATAGGCCTCCCCCAAGCGTCGCGACATTGACCGGTCCCGTGCGTCTCGCAACCAGCGGATCTCCGCAACCTTCACCAGGTCATCGGTCCACCTGGTGAGAGGCCTGCCAATGCAACGTCTTCCGGTTCGCGGTCGCCACTCCAGATCTTTTCTGCCCCATCGGCCATCCGTTCTGCGAGCAATGTGCCCTGCCCACTGCCACTTAAGTTTGGCAATTCTTCGGGCTATGTCGGTAACCCTGGTTCTCTTGCGGATCACCTTAATGATATTACTTTCTGTCTTCATTGAACAATGTTGTGTTGTATTCACAGACGAACCCACAAAACATCGGGCTCTCACGAGACTCACATGAACACAGAATGGCAGCACATGTTTGGACAGTCACACGAACAAAATTCTAAAGGTAATGTAGAAAATATCATAGATCCTCGAACTGGCAATTAAATCTAAAAACAAATACGTAGATTTTTTAAATAAAGTGATGGTGGTGGTGGTGTAGTTTGCGAACGACAGCGACAAGTTATTTTATCGCCAAGGTCGAAAGTGGTCAAATAACAATTTATTAGCCGCGTGGACGCTGGCCGTTGGCCGAAATTTGAAGGCCTGGCGCTTGAGTGGATATCCATGTCCAACCATACTATCCATACTTATATATAACTAGTTGTCCCCCGCGACTTTGCTCTTGTCAACTGGCTACCTACCAGGGTAGGTAGGTAGCCAGTTGTCAAAAGCCACCCAAGCAACCTACCTACCCTACCTACCTATGTTCTCTACCTACCCTACCTACCTATGTACTCTACCTACCCTACCTACGCTACCCTTCCTACTCTACCTACCTTCCCTACCGACCCTACCTACCTACCATATTATTTTTGTTTTTATACTTTCCCTGTATTCCAGCGAACAAAACAAAAAATAATTATTCAAATCTGTCAAGCCGTTTTTGAGTTTTAGCGAGACTAACGAACAGCAATAGATTTTTATATGTATTTGTCAACTGGCAACCTACCCTACCCAAGCAACCTACCTACCCTACCTAACTATGTACTCTACCTACCCTACCTACGCTACCCTTCCTACGCTACCCTTCCTACCCTACCTACGTTTCCCCTTCCTACCCTACCTACCATATTATTTTTGTTTTTATACTTTCCCTGTATTCCAGCGAACAAAATAAAAAAATAATTATTCAAATCTGTCAAGCCGTTTTTAGTTTTAGCGAGACTAACGAACAGCAATAGATTTTATATATATAGATATTATAAATGTGAAAGTAACTAAGTCTGTTACCTTTTCACGCTTAAACGGCTGAATCGATTTCAATGAAATTTGGCATGGTCATAGTTTGAGAGCTTGAGAAGGACATAGTATAGTTTTTATCCTGGTAACTGGTTAGTGTGTTCCCTTTGGGATGATAAAACACTTAATACGCGTACGAAGCCGTGGGCAGCAGCTAGTTACATATAAAATTGAGGGCGCCCCAGTAAGCAAATAACAATACTTGTGTAATTGTGTAGCGAATGACTCGCTGCTAACCTTATTTAAATTCTTGCGACAATTGCGAGTAAAAATGAGGTAAAACTTTAGAAAGTAAAAAAGAAAGAAAACAGAGATAATAAAACATCTTCTTTATAAAAATTTATACCACAACTTTGCTAGTAGGACATTATCTTTCTGTGTGTGTCCCTGTGTGGATGAGTGTGGGTTTCCTTGTGTGGATGAGTGTGGGTTTCCTTGTGTGGATGAGTGTGTGTTGTGTGTGTGTGTGTGTGTAGCATGTGTGAATGTGTGTGGCGCCTGTGAATGTTTGTTGCGTGTGTGAATGTGTGTTGTGTGAGTGTGTTTTGCACGTGTGAATGTGTGTTGCGTGTGTGTGAGTGTTGCGAGTGTAAGTATTTGTTGCGTGTGTGAGTGGTTTATGCGCGCGCGTGTGTGTGTGTGTTGCGTGTGTGAGTATGTGGTGCGTGTGTGAATATGGGTTGCGTGTGTGAATATTATGTTGCGTGTGTTAGTGTGTGTTGCGCTGACTTATGCGACTGTAAAAAACAAAGGTAGTGTTTAAATGAGTTGATAATTGTACTATTCAATCTTCTACTTTACTTAGCTAACTCTGACTAAGTGTGCTCTGTTTCCGCATAATCATCATCATTACAGCCGAAAGATGTCCACTGCTGGAATTAGACCTTCCTCAAGCGTCGCCACTTCGATCGGTCCCATGCGTCTCGCACCCAGCGACACGCACAACGTGCGTGTGTTTCCGCATACGTTAGTGATTTAAGCCACTCAGTTGTAGCTTTTTTTTAATTTCCGTAGTACCCCGGCATGGAAATGTATCTAAACGTGACGCGTCTTAGAAATTTACTCTCAATTCTCGTCCAGCCATCGAATCGAAGCCTACCTTTGATAATTTTCAATTCAAAAGTAGTCTGTTAAATGCTATGCATTGACGTGTCTTTTAACCGAATTTATTGAAGGTCTTCCTCTCGACTGTATTCTTTTCCAAAAAGACCTGAGCTCGATCACTCCTTAAAAAACAAATCTCTTCTTTGCACCGAAGTCGCGTTTAGTTCTTTTCTTCCTTATTAATTACGTATTATTATTAACAGTAGCATTCTATTAGAAATTTTGAACGTATCATCCACAACGATATCTCATTAGAACGGTTAGTGACACTAGAATAAGTAGAAGGCCAAGGTTCTCACGGCCGATCATCCATAAGATGAACAGGGGGTTGACATAATGGTATTATTTGTGTGTGAGTAAGGGACAGATGACTATCCCTTACACATACTCAAAATAACCTTATTCTAAGAGCATATGGTCACACCCCAGACCTCATAAAAGATTATCTACGAAGTATTCCTTCTCAAAATATACACGCAGTGCCACGAATAGAGGTGGAGAAGTCTCGCAAAAGCCACAATCAACCTTTTTTTGTTATCGGGAGTTAACTTTCTAAAGGCGACAATGGAGTGTGGGATTTTTACCTTACTAAAACCACCCTGGTGATGAGCTTCAGCACATGAAAGGGGCTGGTGACTTCTTAAAGGACCACCCCGGAATCCCCTCTGTGCAACGCCTGTTAGGGCACATACCTGAGGTGTCTGAAAAAGCGTCACCCCTGAGCCTCGCTGTGGACAGGAGCACGTGAAAATAGCCACATACAACATATCGGACGATCCAAGACCACAGCAACTCCGCCAGGGATATACGACTGAGAAGAAATAATAACGTGTTTGTTATTCATTGATTCGTTATTATTTGCAGAGGGCACATCTCAATCACAAGCTGCATCCGGCAGCGGTGTAGCGTCACAATCGACATCAGTTCCTCCACAACACTCCCAACTAGGCCACAGTGCGAGCTACGTGCAGTGTAAGTGTTTTACTAAATTTTTCGGGATGAAAAATAGACTTTGGCCCATAGTGTAAAAAAATATTAGTAGTAGTAGTAGGGACTCCCGTTCACGTTCGAGTTCGTGGCAAAATAATAATAGCCGCACTGGTCGTTCATCAAGGTTAAGCAACTTGACGAGGTCGGTCCGTGGATGGGTGACCATTTCAACATACCGAGTTTCCTCCGTGCCTCTGAAAGCACGTTAAGCCGTTGGTCCCGGCTGTCATTTGAAGATCTTTGACAGTCGTTACGGGTAGTCAGAAGCTTGAGATCTGACACCAGTCTTGCCAAGGATAACCGTGTTACTGGGTTGTGGAAGTCAGATAGGCGGTCGCTGCATGTAAAACACTGGTAGTCAGCTAAATCCGGTAAGACTGGAAGCCGACCCCAATATAGATGGGAAAAGGATGGGCAGGCATTAGTAGGGACGCCCGTTTCCGCACTTAGACGGTCCGTTGTGCGTGGGGGTACTGGCTAACATAGCCAGCCTAGCTCCGTCCAAAGCACAGAAGCTTCCTGGGGACTTCACAGGCTTCACGGAGCAACCTCACTGTTCCGAGGATTTCTTCACGTTGAGATGCCACGGCCTCGCATTCCAGGGATTACGTGGGAAACATTACCGAAACAATTAAATAGCCATTGCGTCTCGCGTGGATACACGTTTCGGGCACTCACGGGGTTAAACGAAGAAGACTTCGTTAATACACTTCATGTTTGTTTGGATTGACAACAAACAACAAAATCTTTCGTCAGTTTTTATCCAATTTCTTCTCTCTGATTGAGTACAAAATAATCAAATAAAGAAACGTTGCCCGAGACCCCTTTTTCCCAGAGACAGTGGAATGAGTCGCTCCCCCTGAGTGACAACCCCTTCCGGATCACTACATGTCTGCGTTTGGGGGCGCCCAGCGGAGCTCCACATCGTTGTCAATGTGGTGAAGCAGTCGACCGCCTCGGACACCATGGCCTATCCTGCAGTAGGAGCGCTGTCGGTTAGCACGGCATGCCAGCATTAATGATATCCTACGTCGGGCTCTTGTCACCGCCGGGGTGCCAGCTGTTTTAGAACCCAATGGCTTGGCGCGCGACGATGGTAAGAGACCAGACGGGATGACCATAATGCCTTGGAAGGTGGGTAGGCCTTTGGTGTGGGATGCAACATGTGTGGACACCCTTGCGCCATCCCATCTTCTTAGCATGGCGGGCTGTGCTGGGGCAGCTGCTGCTGGTGCAGAAAACCTCAAACGGTGCAAATACAATAACCTTATTGGAAGTTATATATTTGAGGCGTTTGGGGTTGAAACATTAGGTCCATGAGGTCCGCGTGCTCTTCGAGTATTTCGAGATGTAAGCAAACGGCTAGTCGACTCTTCACGTGACCAGAAGGCTGGGCTTTTCCTTGGCCAGAGAATCAGCATTGCCATCCAACGTGGCAATGCTGCCAGCGTTCTGGGCACTTTTCACGTTGACAGCGATGTGGACGAATTTTTTGACGCCCTATGACCCCTGCCCTTTTATACGCGTTCGTAGTTTTATTTTATTTTTATTTAACTGTATATAGGTAGTTATTGTTATTTAAGTATTTAATAGTATTTAAATTTTAATTGAAATAAAATAAAATACCTATGTATCAAATAAGATTAACTAAAAAAAATAACTTTTTACTTTTTTATGAACTGTAAAGAAATTTCGTCCATTAGACCTAATTTTCGACAATTTCTTATATTTATTTGTTTTTCCAGACAGCATGGCCCCATGCCGCGTTGAGCTGAGAGACCTGATGTCGCGGATGCAACAGAAATATCAGAAATCATTGAGGTAAATCATCTGCTTTCATTATGATAAGAGAAAAATAAATGATGGCTGGCAATTCCCCAAATTTTTAAGTTACTATCAAATTTTAAACTTTTTCACAAAAATAAACCGACTTCAAAAGCAAACACTAAAAAGTGCAAAATGACTTTCGTTTTGAAAGCCGGTATCTTTGGTACTTCGTTTTTTTATCGATTTTCGGTTCGACCGATTTCTTTTTAGTTATTTTTTTGGTTTTCGGGGTGGCTCATTGTGAATATAGGATCAAAATGCCTTCATTTTGAATATAGAGTCAAAATGAAAATAAAAGATGGCGCCGACCGAATTTGACCATTTTGTGGCACCCATGACGAAAGTTTCATCGGTCGGCACCATCTTGGAATTTCGTTTTGACACCATATTCGCTTATAGTGACCCCAAAAACCATGAAAATTAAACCCATGACCAAAATTTCGGCAATTTCGGTTTTTACCATCTTGGATTTTCATTTTGATACCATATTAGCATTTAGCCATCCCAAAACCATGAAACTGACACTCGTGACGAAAGTTTCAGATATTTCGGTCGGCGCCATCTTATATTTTCATTTTGACCCCATATTCACAATTAGCAAACCCGAAAACCGTGAAAATTATACCAATTGTGAGATAGTGAGATTCAAAAATTTCGGTCGGCGCCATCTTGGAATTTCATTTTGATCCCATATTTGCATTTAGCGACCCATTAACCATGAAAATGACATCCATGACGTAAATTGCGGCATGTTGTGGTCGGCGCCATTTTTGATTTCCATTTTGACCCTATATTCGCAATTACCAACCTCAAAAACCATGAAAATGACACTCATGACGAAAATTGCCGAAATTTTGGGCGGCGCCGTTTTAAATTTATATTTTGATTCAATATTCGCAATTACCGACACCAAAAACCAAAAATTTAAACCCATGAAGGTCTAAGGTATTTCGGTCTAATAACTAAATAAACAAACTTAATTCAAAAAATAAACACGTCGTTTCTTTGAAGTCTGTTAAAAACTTATCTAACCTACTGATTCTCTTGCTCTGTGGTCTCATTATAAAATCGAGTTGAACGCGAGCAAAAGTGACATAGGTCCTGCCTCGACAAGGCCTCGCAGGCGACTGAAGTAGGCGTGTGTAACTCTTTACGGAACCGACTCACTGATCCGGATCATTGAAGTGTTCCAAAAGATTGGTTCAGTAACAAAGTTTCAAACGCATCATTTGGAACTGAAACATTACTTTGCTCAGTGCTCATTCCGCGCGACGCGTCACTCGCGAGGCGATTGAGCAGTGAGCGATTGAGAGAGAGATGCAGACTGAGACACGGAGAAACACTGAGTTACTTAACTATGGACTCACGAGCCGCGAGTCACGAGTGAGCGGGCGACATAATCACAATCTGTACAAGTCAGAAAGAGATACCAAATGAGATGTTTCTCATACTCTCAGATTTTCGTTATCGTTATGCATGCACGTAAAAATGACCACTAAGGCGCTTACGTATCAAATACTATACGGTCGATTTTTGCATCATTATAATGTTTGTACTAACAAGTTATCGTTTAACGTTGATGCGGCAGATCCTTTGAGCCGATGTTCCAAATGAGCCAAATGAAACATATCAGTGTTTCGGAACATTTCAGTGATCGAGATGCAAATGTTCCAATCACAAAAATGATACATTTTGCCCACCTCTAGACTGAAGAGCCGTACGGCGGCCGCTGTGTTATATATTATTTTATTATTAAAACAAACAATTTTATAAATTCTACCCTGAGAATAAAGTTCTATAGGTTTTTATTTCTTTTTTTGATATGGGTTTTAGGTAGAGAATCTTTCATAATCTTCTAAACTCCATTTGAAATAACATAAGAAATTTCTACAACCCTTTATTACAGTCCGTTCAACCGATGAGAGTTCGAACGAGATGAGTTCTATTAGCATAAAAAGCACCTGTTACCAAAACTAACTGTTTACTACAGCTGCCATTTGTCACATCACCAACGCAATAGAAGTCAAAATCGATTGAACGGGCTGTGAAATGTTTTTTTTTATTTATCGATAGGCTTGCGTTTGACCTCGCCTGATTGTTAGCGATGATGTGGTCGACGGTGAAGCACGCTTGCCTAGAAGTAACCTATTCACTCTTGATTTAAAGACCCCAAGGTAGATAAGCCTCTTGTCCCGTTTGTCAATCGACTCAAGTGCATCAAGTTGATATTTGGCAGATCCTTTCCAGAGGTGAGAACAGTACTCCATGCATGACCGAACTTGCGCTTTATACAAGTTGAGCAGCTGTTCAGGCGTGAATTACCGTCTTACCTTTGCAAGGATCCCCAACTATTTTGCAGCCAACTGAGCCTTTGCCTCAATGAACGAATCAAAATTGAGGGTCGATGTTAACGTAAAATCAAGAATGTCGAGATCACAGAACAGAGAAGACAGTAGAAATCGTATATCGCTTCATTAGTATCGGAAGCAGCGTACCCAAACTCACACATATACAGGTTAATTGTATTTCGTAACACTAAGAAATCTTTGATGTGATTGGTAGTTTGAAAGTAGGAAATATGTCAGTCGTCGCTTATTTGAAAATAAACCACATTTTAATGATCATAGAGTTGTTAATTGACTACTCTTTTTAAGTATTTATTACATTTTCCGTTAAAATCGCACATGGAATAATTTAATAACCAAGTTACGCTACCCGCCGCTAGATGTCACTATACTAAATGCATTCAATTTAAAGCTGTATTTCGTTACTAATAAGATTTATATTTGCGTAATGAGGTCATTACAATTCGTTTTCCTCTAGAGATGTACCACCGTCGTTGACTTATTTATCGAAAATCCGTTTTATTTTGAAACAAAACAAAATCAACAGCTAGATTCGATAAATATTATTATGCTTGAAATCCAGTGTTTATATACAACTGAATATTTCTAATCTTATGACTAATAACAAAACAAACTTACATACAAAGGGGAGAGGGAAAAGGGCTCATAGTGCATCAAAAATTCGCCCACATCGATGTCAATGGGAAACGTGCCCAGAACGCTGGCAGCATTGCTACGTTGAATGGCAATGCTGATTCTCTGGCTGAAGAAAAGGCCAGCCCTCTGGTCACGCGAACAATCAACTAACCGTTTACGTTATGTCTCGAAGCACTCGATGAGCACTCGGACCCCATGGATCTAATGTCTCAACCCTAAACGGGTCATACATATAACTGCCAATAAGGTTGTTATATTTGCGCCGTTTGAGGTTTTCTGCACCAGCAGCAGCTGCTCCAGCACAGCCCGCCGTGCTAAGGGATGGCGCAAGGGTATCGACACATTTTGCATCCCACAACAAAGGCCTACCCAACTTCCAAGGCATTATGGCAATCCCATCCGGTCTCTTCCCACCGTCGCGTGCCAAGCCATTGGGTTCTAAAACAGCTGACACCCCGGCGGTGACAAGAGCTCGACGTATGATGTCATTAATGACGGCACCGGCGCCCGCAGCTGCGCCGTCTGCGGCGACGTCTGCAGCCCACCTCGCGCGCCGCCCAGTTTAAGAAGCGCGAGCCTTTCCTTACCAGAAACTCAAGAGCGGTTCCGTTTTCTAAAGTAGCAACCACTGTACTTGTAAGTCATATTTAAAAATAAAGAATTCAAAATAGTGTTTATATAAATTTATTCTAATACTTACGATTTATAGAAAATATAATTAAGAATTGTCATGTTAGACTACTAATCCGTTTTTGAAAATCATTATATTGATAGAAAAATACACCCTGTGGCGTTTACGCGATAGATATTAAACTATAGTCTGATTTTTTATTTCGTACACTAAACTGACATTTGGAGGTTGCCACTTTATCGTTACATTAAAATATTAATTAAACAATAATTAATTAAAATATTAATTATTCGATTAACCTTTTTTCGATTAGAATACTACCAATAGATTACTCATATCCATGCTTTATTCATTTTAAACTTGGTTAAGGCAGAATTCGAAAAAAAAGGGTTTGTACATGGAAATGACATATATTTGATTACTAATACTGAATCACCAAAAAAAACCGCACACTGGTTTAAATTTTTTCAGAAAGGTATATCATAGAACACAGAGAACATTGCAAGTTTAAAATATCGATAACTCATTATCGATAACGGCAATCTCTAATTGAGTAGCTGACTGTGACATGTGCATAGTTGGAATCTTCTAGAACAATATGTTTGAATTTAAAAGAAAGTAGACCTTAAATTTAACAACATAAAATCAACTTTTACTTGTGTGTGGGCGGGGCAGCAGGCATATGCGGAATAGTGCAAATCCCGGGGTACGCGGGCCCCGCCTACTTGCGACTTCTATTGTAGAAGGCGTTTTTTCTGTTCTGTGGTCGAGATGGTCCGTTATCGGCACGGTTACACCACGGAAAGATGGAGCCGGGTGGAATAGGCTCTGTTTTGCGAAAAAAGAGCATAATCTTAGCAGCATTGAAACTGACTAGATTGGTATCGCCCCATTCGTAGACTGCCTCCAAAGACAGGTTCAAGCGCTCAACCATGGCCTCCTGGAGGGACCGGATCTCAGGCCAAGTAGCCCGTGCGCCGGACACGTATCTCTCAGCAACCGTGCTGTCGTCTGCGTACCCAAAGGTTTCGGGTTTTAGCAGGTTAATGACCGTGCAGCAAAAACAGTTGTGCGGTAGGTGAATAAATAAAAGTTTTTACAAAAGAACAGACAAAAGAACAGAAATCAACTCAGGTTGATGAAACTTGCCATTTGTATGATGAACTTATTAAATCAAATTGTAAACCTGATTCAATACCTACAATTGACCTAACCGAAGATTCTTTAATAAATCAGAGAAACTGTTTCAAAGTTAGTCATAACAAACTAAAAAAATATGTAAAATTAAATAAAATAATTAGAAATTGCAACAAGTTTAGGAAGCAACACAAGTTATTTATAAAAAATATTCCACTCAGGAAAGAACGTGTTGACCTAGTAAATAAATTAAATAATTACCAAATCAAATTAGAAGACAGCAAAAATATCTATGAGATTGACACACACCGCTTGCAGACAGAAATCCAGGTTCTTGAGAACAGACTTAGTTCTCTTTACAATAAATATGTAAATTCAAAATTACAAATTAAAGAACACATTTTGGCTGCAAATGAGTTAGTGATGTGTCAGTGTAACTGCCAGACAGTATCAAATCTAATTGCAGTCCAGCCTGATGCTACGGAGGACCCGGTCCAAGCTGAGAGGGTGTCTCAAGACAGTGTCTTCGTAAAAGACAGATCTAATGTAGCACAGGATTTGCCTCAAGTAAACCGGCCTGAAAGTGCTGGCTTTGCATTTAGTCATAGTAATGAAAGTTTTCATTCGGTTATGTTTTCAGATGGTATTGGAAAGGGTTTAGGTAAATTAATAAATGGCAATCAGAGTCATTCCACTTTTAATTATTGCATGCCCGGGTCATCGTACAAGCAAATAATGGAATCTGTGACAAAGAATATATATAAACCAGATACCAATATAACTGTATTTGTAGGTAATAGTATAAAAGTAAAAAAAGATGACATCACTGAGTGTGTAACAGAGATGTTAAAGTTAAATTGCAATAAAATTATTTTGTGTGCATTCCCTTACTTGGATAAATTGTCAAATAGACAAAATAATCACATTCACATGCTTAATAAGCATCTGCACTTTCTTGTGAGTCACTATAGTGATAAACTAGTTTTTTTTGACATCAACATTTTTGTTGATAAATTAAAGTCGACAGGCGATACTTTGTATCTGCCTCTTAGGGTAAGACAGAAAATAGCTCGGCTATTATCATATACAATAAACTCAGACATAAGTAGTATGTCGAAGTATCCAGTCATTATTGATATTAGTAATAGTACTAATTTAAAGGGGGTGTATACCTTGAGTAACGTTAGCAAAAATGCTAATAATATTTATTCTTTAAACTAGTTGATAGGACAAGGGAGGGTACCAATAACGGAATAGATAAGAGTATATCCACCATCAAAAAGGTACCTTCTTGCTCACAAAAATATAATTTAAAAAAAATGTCTGAGCAGAAATCTCTGAAATTATTCCACCAGAATATTCAGGGTTTTTCTTCGAAGGAATTGGAAATCGAACTGTTTTTAGAAAAATCTATGTTCGAAATTATTTGTTTTACGGAGCATTGGCTGAAAGATTATGCAATGCTAATCAATTATGAAAATTATACTGTGGGCAGTTGTTTTAACAGAAAGATTATGTTGCGTGGGGGTTCACTTATATTAATTAAAAAGGGTATTAAATCAAAACCTCGTAAAGATATAGTAGACCTATCAGTTGAACAAAGTGTTGAACTGTCCTGTGTTGAGCTGGATAAGCATGTCATAGTGTGCGTCTACAGACCCCCTAATTATAAGAACTACTCTATATTCGAGTCAGTGATGGAAGATGTTTTGGCAAAACTTGCAATGGGTAATAAACTAGTAATTGTCTGTGGTGACTTTAATATTAATATTTTAGAAGATAATTCAGATAGCAGTAGGTTATTAAATCTCTTTAAATCATTTAATTTGTCACATGTGTTTATGGAACCAACCCGAACTACACTGACTTCTGCTACATGTATTGATAATGTTTTTTGTTGCTGCAACTACTTGGACAAGGCCATTATAAATTATCTGCCTTCGGATCATAGTGGGCTATTGGTGACATTTGAGTACATTATGCGAATAAAACAAGTGCAGATTCAATCCAGACCAATAACAGCCGGTAAATTAAATAAATTTAACAGTACTTTAATCTGTAAGTTAAGCGATCAGGACCTCACAGTGAATAATGGTAATATTTTGTATGATAAAGTTTTCTCAGTGGTTCAAAAAGAGTTCAATAACACTTTTAAGAAGAAAACTAAAACTATATGCCCTAAGTTTTTATTCAGTGACTGGGCGACTACAGGACTTAGGAAAAGTAGGGAAAGACTTTACGAGCTATATGGCCTTAAGCCTTGTATTAACACTGAAACTTTTAATAAGTATGTTGCTACTTACTCAAGAATTTTTAAAAATACATGCAAGGCAGCTAAGGCCTTGTACATTAGCAATAAGGTTAAATTAGCAGAAAATAAAATCAAGACGGTTTGGAAAATTATAAATAATGAAACGAATAGGAATAAAAGAAATAATACTGATTACACGCTTGAGACCACACACGGACTTATTAGAGATAACAAAAAAGTTGCGCAAGAATTTGTAAATTTCTTTACCAACATCCCAATTAAAACGACTGAAACCTTAAATTCTTCGCCCTCGATTGCTTTTGGATTATTAAACGCGAACGTTTCAGCCTGCCCGAATGTATTTAACTTTTCACATATAAATCCCATAACAGTAATAAAAACTTTTAAGCAAATCAAGGTTAAACCGACTGAAGATCTGTGGGGAATGTCCATCAAAGCTTGTACCTCCATTATTCAGACTATAGCGCCATACTTGGCTTTGATTTTCAATTTGTGTGTGGATCAAGGAGTTTTTCCGGATCTAATGAAATATAGTAAAGTTATACCACTTTTTAAATCTGGGGACAGTAAAGACACAAATAATTATAGACCAGTATCCGTGTTGCCGGTTTTCAGCAAGGTATTTGAGAAGATAATGCTAAATCAAATGCTCATTCATTTTAATACGAATAACATCTTGCATGATAAACAGTATGGTTTCACCAGAGGACGTTGTACAACTGACGCTGGTGTCACCCTATTGAAACACATCTTTAATGCGTGGGAAGAGTCGCAGGATGCCATAGGTATCTTCTGCGACCTGTCGAAGGCGTTTGATTGCGTTAATCATGAAACATTACTTCTGAAACTTGAGCATTACGGGCTAGGTCAAGCAGCGTTAAGTTTGGTTAAATCTTATTTGAATGATAGACAGCAATTAGTTCAGATAAACGGTGTGAATTCGTCGGGGTTAAACGTAAAAATGGGGGTACCCCAGGGCTCAATTTTAGGTCCTTTCTTATTTTTAATATACATAAACGATTTACCCCGTTTATTGGAAAACAAACTAAACATGGTGTTATTTGCTGATGACACATCTTTAATTTTTAAAATAAATAGACGTACTTGTCGGGTTGACGACGTAAATAACGCGCTTCGGCAGGTTCAGGATTGGTTCACTGCCAATAATTTAGTTTTAAATGGTAATAAAACCAAGTGCGTAAAATTTTCCTTGCCGAATGTCAAAAGTACTGATTGTGACATTATATTAAACAAGGAGAAGCTAGAATTCGTCGATAAAACGGTTTTCCTGGGGATCACGCTGGACTCAGGGTTGCAATGGGGTCCTCATTTGGTATCCCTTGCAGGGCGGCTGAGTTCGGCAGCGTATGCGGTTGCAAAGATTCGTAGGTTAACCGATGTGGATACCGCGAGACTAGTCTATTTTAGTTATTTTCATAGTATAATGTCTTACGGTATCCTACTATGGGGAAGGGCTGCAGACATTGAGTCAATTTTTATTCTGCAAAAACGAGCCGTCAGAGCAATATATAATCTTCGCCGGCGCGATTCTCTAAGGGAACTGTTTAAGGACATTAACATTATGACGGTTCCTTGTCAATATATTTATGAAAACATCATGTACGTGAGAAAAAATTTACATCTTTTTAGTAAAAACGGCGACAGACATAATTACGTTACTAGAAATAGGGACCAATTAGTTCAACCAGGTTTCAGACTGGCTAAAGTAGCCTCATCTTTCATGGGGTACTGTACAAAATGTTACAATAAAATTCCTCCCCACATTCTTGAACTGAATGAGACTAAGTTTAAAACCTGTATAAAACGCACACTATGTAGGCTGGCATATTATAAGTTGGGGGATTACATCGCTGATAAAAATGCTTGGCTCAATGCTAGTCCTGCTCCACAATCCACAACCACTAGGGCGCAATAACAAGTGATATGCAGAACATTATTGTTTTGAGGTATTGTTGGACCTGCTGAAGACTGTATGAATTATTAATATTTGCATTGTATAAACTCAATTTCTTTAGTATTGTATAACTGCACAGCACGTGTGTGAGTACTATGTACCCAACTGTAAATCTACCATTTACTGTACCTATGCGTCGTTCGTTGACTTGTGTGTGCCCTGGCCGTTGAGTGTGTCATGCTCTCTCAAATGTCTCTCTGATGGTGGCGCGTGTGTTGGATCATCCGGTTCCCTTCATGATGGTTGAGCTGGGTGGTGCCAATTCATGCGTCATGTTCGTGAACGGACGCCGTCAGTTGGGATTGGTCATAACTTGACTGCTTCGGATGTTATTTTTTTTCTAGTATCTATTATATAACTGCGCAGTACATGTGTGAGTACTTCTAATACTTTGTCTGTAGGTGGTATAGTGGGTAGTGCTATTCTGGGTGCATTGTCCTCACATGTATGAATTTAATAATGTATGTTCCTAAATATTGTAAAAAAACAATTTTTTTTTAAAAGAGTAAGTATGGAGTTTCTTGTGCATTCTTCTCCATAACAAGCTACTTTCCGAATGCACGGTAGAATCATTTTAATGTAACGTTCAAAAGTGCCGCTTGGTGGCCTAGTTGAAATAAAATATCTTTGTCTTTGTCTTGTCTTGTCTTTGTACACTTGCACGGTAGATGGAGAATGGTTTATTGCAAGATGAAGTTCACAGAATACATCTTGAAGTATGAAGGAGCGGACAGACAGAAGGCACAGATGAAATAATGTAGACTTAGACTTTAGATGATAGCGAGTTGGTTAAGGTAAGCGCGTCAGCGAAGCAAGTAAGGTGAAGAATGAAAGTGTCAGTGGCGAGCCAGCGGAGCCGAATATATCGGGTGCGCTACGCGGCGGAGGAGTGCCCCCTCCTCGCGCCGTAAACAATGGCGCTAGCGCAGCCACACAATGGCGCGCTCGGCCGGCCGACCGTTCCGTTATCTAATACGAAACTTGGTTCGCTTGTCCGCGCGTACATACAGATATACAATTTATTATTTACTACTTAAATACTAATTAACAATTGCTAATACATATTACTATCTTTGCTTACTTATATACTAATAACTTTTATTACAACTATATATATTAACATTTATTTATGCGTGTATTTACAATTACAAACTAGTATTTATATATTTATTTATATATTGACATTTGTTTATCGGTGTAATACAAATATACGCTACAACAGTGTAGGCGAGAGTACCGACCCCTGAGGGACACTGGCGTTAATACTTAACTGACCGGACGAGCAGCCATCGATAACCACTCGGATGGACCGATCCCTCAGGAAGTCAGCAATCCAGCCACTCATACCACTAGGCAGACCGAAGGAAGGAAGCTTACCAATAAGGCTCTCATGCCAGACCCTATCGAAAGCCTTCGAGATATCAAGGAGACAGCAAGCGCTTCCCCGTGCCTCTTGATGGCCTCACTACAGACGTGAATGTCATACGCTAGAAGATCCCCAGTGGACCGATTTCGGCGGAAGTCGTATTGGCGGTCACTGAGGATGTCGTTGTCTTCTAGGTAAGCCAGGAGTTTATTGTTCAGCACACGTTCCATACTCTTACAGACGAGGGACGTTACCGAGATGGGTCTGTAGTTGGCCGGGTCAGCCCGACTACCCTTTTTGAGCACGGGCTGAACGTTAGCTTGCTTCCAAGCCTTCGGCACCTTTCCAGTCACTATCGAAAGGCGATATAGGCTTGTCAGGATCGGAAACAATGCAGGCGCACAAGTTTTTAGTACAAATTAAAGTATTAAAATTATTTAGGATTATTTAAATGTCTAATGCTGTCTCAAATGGAGTATAGAACAATAAGAAAATGATCACAAAAACATAGTTTTTGGCTCCTTTTCAGTTTTTTTTTTTGATCGGAAGAAGTTTTCGATATCATTGTTTGAATCCCAAAAATGCAAAAAAAATATAGTAAACTACAATATATATATTTTATTTGTATTTAAACAACCATTATTTTTGTTTGTTTATTATTGAATCAAAATCAGAAAAAACCGTAAATATGTACTTACAACAAATAAAAAAAAAACGATTATTAACTTATTTACGGTTAGTTATCTGACCGCGACCTACGTCGATGTTTGGGGACAACAGTATTCCAACGGCAAAGTAAATTTGCTCCCTCAATCCAGTTTATCTTTTCGCTAGAGCAATGTTTGGCTTTAATTGTTTTATGAACTTATAATACTGTTTTAGTGAATGTTGATATTTGTACGAAACCCTCGGTTCGCGAGTCCGACTCACACTTGGCCGGTATTTTTCTTTAATAGACTGATCGAGTTGTTTAGATATAATTTAAATACCTGCTTTAGCTTCACGTTCCTGTCACAAAATAGAAAGTATACAGAAAGGCCACCTCCGCCGTTTCGCAAAACGACACCTAAACTTGATATACTCACTAGGGTTGCTACTATATTGATTCTGAATTTTTAAAAGGACTACCTATAGTATAAGTTTACAAACACGAATGCATCGATTCGTCTAAACATACATCACATCATGTTTACATGCCTTATAACGGCAGAGCATCAAATATCCATTAAAGCTCACGACTTCACATACGACGCAGATTGTCGGGTAACAAACAAGACTAACAAATAACCGAAAGTCTCAACCAAAAAACCAAAATAGGCTGTGTCTTTCTAGACATGACAAAAGCCTTTGACTTTGTCTGCCATCAAACATTACTGTCAAAACTTTCTCATTATGGAATCCGCGGGAAGGCCAACGAGTGGATCAAAAGCTTTCTTACCGATCGACTGCAATGCGTAGAAATAACAAGAAATTGTCAAAATGAACAAAAAAGATATAGATCAAAATACAGACAAAACAACGTCGGTACACCCCAGGGAGGAATTTTATCCCCTCTTTTCTTTCTAGTCTACATCAACGACCTACCAGAGGCGATTAATGGAGAGTGCGTACTATTTGCTGATGACACAACATTGATTATTAAAAGCGACAATAACAAAGACTTGGAAAAACGAATTGTTAACGCATTAGACAAGGCAATAAAATGGCTAGAAAATAATAATTTAAAGATAAACATGACAAAAACAAATATAATAAAATTTCGAGCACTAACAGAAACACAGATAGCCTAGACATTCAGTATAATAATGCCCCCTTAAACACTGTTAACGAATGTGTATTCTTAGGTATAACTGTGGACAAGAATTGCAGTTGGAAACCACAAATAGATAATATACTCAAAAAAATTGATCGCTTTGTGTATGTCCTGAAAAGAATAAGACAAACAATTAATCTTGATACCGCACTGGTTGTTTACCATGCTTATGTAGCATCTGTATTCAGATATGGTCTTATAATTTGGGGGAACTCAGTAGACGTGCAAAGAGTTTTTAGGGCACAAAAAAAATGTATCCGGGCAATGTGTGGAGCCCACTTTTTGGATAGCTGTAAACCATTATTTCAAAAACTGAAAATACTACCTTTACCATGTTTTTATATTTTTGAAATATGCATTTTTGTAAAAAAATAATATAATCTATTCGAAAAAAGCAGTTATAAAATAAATAGTAGAACACGACAAATTGAGATTACCTCAAATAAAATTAACGCTATTTAAAAGAAATTCTTACTGCATGGCAATTATTATATACAATCATTTACCAAATAATACTCAAGATTTGCCATTGCCATTGTTCAGACTGTTATTGGAGAAAATTTATTACAGTGTTCAAGAATATTTAGAAGATAAGTCGTTACTAATATAATACAATATTTTTATTTTTTATTCATTATTATTTCGACAATACAATTTTTATCTTAATTAATTAACTATTACAGATTCAGATTTAATATTTTAATTCATAATTATTAATAAATATTTGTACGCCATATTATGGCAGGATATGCTGGAACCAATATTGTAACATCTATTTTACCATATTCGAACAAATAAACATATTTGATTTGATTTGACGTAATGGTGTAATAATAATCCCACCAAAAACATGAAAATGTGAAAAGACACCAAACTCGACAAAAAAAATAATGTGGTAAAGGCGCCAAGTTCGACGAAGATCTACAATGTACAATTTTGTCGTCTATGGGCTTAAAATAATGTATTATTTTCTTAGGTATTGAATTTTAAACTTGTCATCTTCTTTTTTAATTAATAATTGTGAATAAAATAATATATAACGCGGTGGTCGCCGTACGGCTCTTCAATCGCCCGCGAAGCCTTGCCGAGGCAGGACCTATGTCACTTTTGCTCGCGCTCGACTTCCCGCTAATCTATCGACCGATTTATTATGAGACCACAAAATCAGCAACAGCAAAATCAGTAAGTTAAGAAAGCTTTTTAACAGACTTCAAAGAAACCAGGTGTATTTTATTTTGTTTTTTTTTTGTTAATAGTCAAAATAATAATAGTGAATAAAATTTAAAAAAGAAAACAAAGAAAACAGCTAACCCAAAAACCAGGAAAATGATACCTATGACGAAAATTTCGGCCAATTTCTATCGGCGCCATCTTGGATTTTAATTTTATTTAAAAAAAACAACCTAAAACAGTAGATTTGTTGTAAACGCCACTAGAAATAATTTTTTTGATGAATGAGTCTATTTAATCCGTCCGTTTATGTTTTCAAAAATATAGTTAAATAGTAAAATAATTGAATAAAATACGATTTAGGGCATTTTTTCATACACAGATTTATATACCTAAAACCGACCACTTTAAAATTTCGTTATTACTATGCATTGTAATACAACAGTTTGGCATCAACTCTCGTATTTTATTAACTTTTAAAAACAATAGTAAAATAAGCCTTCTCTACACACCTTTACTGTGACACTTTTGTTAGCTTTACGCACACGTGAGCTCTCCGCTCGCTTCGCGGTAACAGTGGCGCGTTAAATACCTACTTCGCCGGAAAAAGCAAGCCTTAAAAGTTCATGTGAGCGAACCGCTGACTTAACTAGTTTATTCATAGTTTTTGTGAATTATCAAACAGGTCACTGCATAAATATCACATATTGCATAATCTTGAAATGTGAATATATAAGCGGAGAGCAATCTCCTTTACGTTAGTTGTGCAAAACATCTTCCATAGAAACAATCATGAGGCTGTGTTTGTTACTTGTGTCAATAGTCAGTCTAAAACTGGTGATGGTGACGTCACACTTTGCTTACCCGACCGCGCTGAGCTACGATGACTGGGTCTGCGAGTACGTTGACACTGCTGAGGACCACTTTGATGGAAACGCATTAGAAAATCCTATTGTGAAAAAAAAAGTTACAACAGTGAAAAACCCAGGCATTTTGGCAGAATCAGACAAATATGATATTCAAGTCAATCGTTATGATGAACCTGATACAGACGAAGATCCTGGAGCCAACTTTGAAGCCTCCTGTCCACCTCCGAAAGTACGAAACCAAAATGACGAATGTGTAGACGAAGACGTAGATTAAAGATTCTCGGAAGTTATTAGATGTTTTATTTATCTTTATTTTTATTATTTTCAAGCAGTTTCCATGCACGGCCCCACTCAAGTGAAAATTGCTTCTGCCCCCATCTTATTCAAATTGCACAATATCTTTAAGAAGCTGTCTCACAACTCACACATCAATTAATTCATCTCGACAGGGAATTATAGAACTAAAAACATAATGTAACTGTAAATTAGTTTCTAGGTATTCTGTACGTGTTGTGTGTGGGAATTTAAATAGATAAATGGTACCTTTGACATGGTGGACCAGTATGACGAAGCCTCTTATGAAAAAGAAACTACCTGAACCAAAAATCTGATACAAATTTCACGTGAGCGAAGCGCGGACAAAGCTAGAGCTTTTTTAAACGTTGCTCCACACTTGGAATTCCTTCTGTATCGTGGATGCATTTGCAAACCTACTGTAGCGGCACCGACGCCGCCATTTACTAAACTAATGACATGACGTCACACAAATCATGCATCGCGCAAGCAAAGTTTTCGGCGCGATTTGAACACATACAACAGTCCGACAATAACCGTTGGGCAGTTGCCCGGACCAGAAACAACACCCGTCTGGTCGGAAGATCCTCCCTTTTCTATGGAGGTTTGTGGGACTTTACATCCTGTTCCACATACTTCCAAAAAAACTCACAAACAAACAGATCGGAACATCTATCTGTAGGCCTTGCAAATATTTGTGCGTGCGGGAATCGAACCCACAACATGCGTTGCGCCAACCGTGTCGTTAAAATTACTCATCATCATGTGTGTTAATGTGCCCACTGCTGAGACACAGGCTTCCTCTCTGTGAGAGAGGGAATGGGCCTTGATACATCACGTGAGCCCAGTGCGGGTTCTTGGATGTCACATGGACCTCACGTTGCAAACAGGCGCCTGCCCATATTTGCGGACAAAACTCAAATTATGAAGTTAGCCATAACAGTCACACGACTTTATTTTTCGAATCTTAATGATTTCTTTAATCCAATTTCAGTTTGTATATTATTTTTAACGAATGTTTTAATTGTTACTTTTTAATATAAAGTTTAAAATCGAGGTTTTAAAAAAAGTAGAGTCGAGTTTTAAAATTTTGGAGTATCTTTAATCGTGGATTGTGAACCAGCGGAGCCAGCATGGGCGTACCCAAGACATTTGTGACAAGACATGATAAATTATGTCATGTCTTACAATTTGTCTTAAATTCTTGCACGGGTCAAACATGTGACATATTTTAAAGGCGCAAGGCATGTGCCTTTCTTGTTGCTGCCCGGCGAGCGCGGCCTACTGTGACATGGCTTGAGTCACACATTTCATCGCAGTTTGGGCGATAAAGCCATTTTGTCTTAAAAATTTGCACCGGCGGCGTGAGAAAATTTCCTGACGTTTATTTGGGACTCATCGGGTCTTTATTGCTAATACGGGCGCTCCCATTTTGTCACAAATGTCACATTTTGACAGATGATTAAGAAAAATGTATCACTTTGGTTTGGAGGTGGTGATAAAATTTTATACATAGTTGAAATAAAATACTATTCCTTCTAATTATTAGTTCGTTAGCGGCGGCGTTGGTGCCGCTTACGAACGGTTGCGTTATTTTCTAGAAAAAATCAATATCAAATCGATCGATCTATGATCAATTCTGGAAAAAATTAATATCTAATCGATGCATTTTGCACCTTCTAGTGAAATTTATTTGAACAAAATTTTCTTTCTTAGTGTCGGGTCCCCGTACCAAAGGGTATTGTGTTACCCAGTTACTGGGTTGTGGAGGTCAGATATGCAGTCGCTCCAATAAAAACAATGGTACAGATGAATCCTGTTAGACTAGAGGGCCGACCACAAGTTAGTTGGGCACAGGCTGAGCAAATTCCACAACTCCTGAAAGCCAGAATCAACAGTGGCGACCACCAGAAAAGTACGGACCTTGTGGAAACTACAACAAATTTCCGTGCGTTCAACCCTTTTTGCCATACCTATTATTGCAATCAAATATTAAAGCTCACAATGTTAGGACCCATTATTATTCATGTTAATTTTTATCCGTGGTGCTAGGCAACTGGGCTTATACCAGTTGTAAATGACTCTTTGTGTCTATTGGCCTTGTTTGTTCTGTCACCTGCTTGATATGGAGTGAAGTGGAAATTATGTGCTTTTATTCCTACTCCTCTTTTATTCTTTTCTGATTAATTTCGTTGCGGGATCCAAGACAGTTAAATTCATTGTCCGGGACTTCGTCGAGCTTCATTGCCTCAGCGTTTGCGCCCACTGCCACTTATGTTTGGCAATTCTTCGGGCTATGTCGGTAAACCGCGAACCGGAAGACGATATGTTGGAAGGCCTCCCACTAGGTGGACCGATGACCTGGTTAAGGTTGCGGGAAGGCGCTGGATGCGAGACGCACGGGATCGGTCAATGTGGCGACGCCTGGGGGAGGCCTATGTCCAGCAGTGGACGTCTTTCGGCTGAAATGATGATGATGATGATGATGATGATGATGACTACTGTTGATTCTGGCTTTCAGGAGTTGAAATTGTTTGGGAATAGTGTTGTGGGATTGTCCCAAAAAAATTAAAATAAAGATGAATCCGCCTTTGTACCCGTATAATTAAGTTTTTAACCGACTTACCAAAAAAGGAGGAGGTTCTATGTTCGACATTATGTATGTTATTTTTTTTTTTATGTATGTTCACCGATATCTCCGTCAAATGTAGACAGATTTTAAAAATTCTTTTTTTGTTTGAAAGAATATATTCCGAAATTGGTCCCATTTTAATTTGGTGAAGATCTGATGAAGAACTTCGGAGATATACAACAGAACTCTTTAATACATAACGGCAAATCTCTCGGGTTTGCTGCAATCGCATGTATGTTTATTGCTTATACCATTTCATAACATAACATCACGCCAGTACGCTCGAAAGGGGTATGCAGATCTCTCATTTCACCGGTTACATTCAAGTTTCATGTTATTCGGGTAATCTATTCTGTCGTTATAGGTACTTACTTAACTACTTCCCTATTAGGTAGGTACAACTAAAAAGTGAAAAATAAAAAACTTAAAAAAAAAAAAATACTACCGACTTCCAAATAAGAAAACTAGAAAGTGAAAAATAACTGTATTTTTGGAAGTCGGTGTCCATAACTTATAAATTTGGTACCTACCAAAGACACCGACTTCCTAAAATACAGTTATTTTTCACTTTCTAGTTTTCTTATTTGGAAGTCGGTAGTATTTTTTTTTTTTTAAGTTTTTCTTATATAAGAGATGTGTAACTTTTATGGTGTACAATAAAGTATATTCTATTCTATGAATCCGGTAGACTGGAGAGCCGATCATATGTTAGTTGGGTAAAGGCTGTGCAAATTGTGTGTTGTTCTTGATTGTAAACTGTATTTGCTTTCGTAGGAGTCACGACGACCCACTAGACAACAATGATGATGCGTTACCACCGGCCGGCTGGCGACCTGGGAATCAACTCCTGGCATATTTACATGAACACAAGTAAGTAATAAATAACATTCAATGCGTAATACTCTTTTTAATACTCTTTTATTAGCTTGGTATGTATATATGTATGAATCTATAAAACGGGATCTTTGAACGTGATTTTCAACCCCTTCAAAACTTAGTATTAGTTTGGAACTTTGCACACTTATCAAGGACCGATGACGTTAGAAATAATTTAAATAGTTTGTCCCATTATCCTTACCAGGAACTTCAGGATTAACGATTGAACTAAAAAGTAAAAAATAAATAATGGTTTAGAAAAACTAATAAACCGGCCAAATGCGAGTCGGACTCGCACACGAAGGGTTCCGTACCATTATCGCAAAACACTGCAAAAAAATCACGTTTCTTGTATGGGAGCCCCCCTTAATTTATTTTATTTTAATAATTATTATTTTTTGAAGTGAATATACAACTAAACATTCTGTGAATATTTCAAGCGTCTACCTGTTGCCGTTATTAATATCGAGCAAAAAACGGCCAAAAAATCACGTTTGTTGTATGGGAGCCCCCCTTAAATATTTATTTCATACTGTTTTTAGTATTTGTTGTTATAGCGGCAACAGAAATACATCATCTGTGAAAATTTCAACTGTCTAGCTATTATGGTTCATGAGATACAGCCTGGTGACAGACGGACAGACAGACAGACAGACAGACGGATCGCGAAGTCTTAGTAATAGGGTCCCGTTTTTACCCTTTGGGTACGGAACCCTAAAAAACACGCTTCAATAGAAAACCAATAAAATTCTTCTTCGAATTCCTTCAATAAAAAGTAGAAAATTATTTTCAATATATTTAAATTAAGAATGGTGTGATTAACAAAGAAAATATTTTATTGTAAAAAAGTGTGGGGTGCCTTTTAAGACATATTCAAAATTACTACTTTTACCAATATTATTACTACTTTTCTACTTTGGTTTTCTATTAAAGCGTGTTTTTTTTTTAATTTTAACTCTTTAGCTAAATAGAATCGCATTCTACATTAACTGGTCATAAAATACAAATCCCAATGGAAAGTTCAATTACCAATTTTTTTTTTGTTTTTGTATTGGGATATCATCCAATGACTTCTCCCGCTCCGGGTGAAGCGAGACGGCGTGTCAGACTTTTACTGACTAAAACCCACTCGTGTTCCTTCAGTTGCTTGTGCTAGGGCCGCGGTAACTTCTTTTCAAATTTACTGGGGATCAAACCTAAGACTCCAGGCGCAGGTGCCGCGCTTGCAACCACTGCACAACGAGACAATGGCTATTATCACAATACTTGACTTTTTCAATCCTGGTTAAAAGTTGTTATTAATCGTTCATGTAAAAAATCGAAAACTTAAGCCCAGTTTTTTATCCGTAGTTAACCAATGGTTTAATCTGCTAACCGCTAGTTCCAAACATAGGTAAAACGCGTTATTTCATCAATTGTTAGCATCACAAATGGTCACATAAGTTGAAAAGTTAATTATTTGACCCTTTGTTAGAGTAACATTGATGAAATAACGCGTTTTACCGTAGTTTGTAACCAATGATTATCTTATTTAATCTTTGGTTGAGTTAACTACGGATGAAATAACTGGGCCTAAATCCACAAAGTGCTTGTCAAGTTTCTAGTTAAATATCTACGTACTGGTTAAAAATATGTTTGTGTAATCTGAATACAAGTCCAACCATAACATAACGCCTTATTCCCCGAAGGGAAAGGCACCTATACCTCGGCCGTAGCCACTAGAAACAAGTCACTTGAACTTAATTAGTAGTTACTTGTTGAGAGCCCTAAATTCGTACCAAGTGTTAATTAATTGAAGTGTTTTATTTAATTAAACCATTATCATCCCTGCATCCGGCTCGAAGAAGCGCCAGAACATTTAGAGGTCCTGAGGCAACATTCCACAGAGGTTACCAGATCCAATCTGAGAGTCAATGTTCTTCGGGCGTCCAGCGCGCCATCCGGGAGATTTACGACCTCCCTTCTCGGGGAAGGCGATCACGCTACGTCCGCAACATTTATTGGTCGGTACCCGAAACACTGCCTTGAGTGCCCGAAACGTGGATCCACGCGAGACACAATGGCTTTTCTAATATAGGGATGTTTCCTGGGTATAAAAATTCTAATTGTTTTCAGTCCGTCAGTGGTTATCAAATAATATGGAACACGTATTTTTTGCTTTACCAAATCAATAGAAAATGATCAAGTTAAAGCGTATCAAAGATCAGGAGTGGGGGCTTGTGACGTCACTATGGCAGTATAAAGTGTACTAGCGGCGTGACGTTTCTCGATATATCAACGCATTATATAGTCGTTACTTTATGTTTACGTGTCAAAAGAAAAATACGTGTCCAATATTTTGTATTAATCTACCTGACGGACAACAAAAACAAATTTAAACAATTTTTCAGTTTTGAAACGTATTGTTTCGGTAATTACGGCATTTAACCGACTAAGCTAGTATAATCCGCTCAATTATCTCATCACATCATCAGCCTATTAATGTCCCCACTGCTGGGACACAGGCCTCTTCTCTGTGAGAGGGAATGGGCCATAATCCACCACGCGGGCCCAGTGCGGGTTGGTAGATGTCACATGTCTTCGAATTTTTGGTTCTAGGACATGCCGGTTTCCTCACGATGTTTTCCTTCACCGTTTTGAGAGCAGTGGTGATGAAATAATTTACACAAAGTAAAGCGCCTGCCTGGGCTCGAACCCACGACCTACAACTTGTAAGTCGCGGCCGATACCACTGGGCCACCACTGCTCTCTATTAATTATCTCATACTTGAACTTGTTTTATGTTCCAGGGCCCGTGTCAGCCAACTAGTAACTATGCCAGCTCATCGGTCATTATTCGGATCATGTTCAGATGACGGCACCGTCCGCCTTTGGGATGCGGCGAGATTACATACACAGGCACATATTAACAGGTATGTTATTTAGTGGCTCTTTGTTTTGTAGAACTGTGAAAGTATGTAGCTGAGGCATCACAGGCCGATCAGATGGACTGACCAAATCCGCTCTACGCTGAACACAAAACTGCAAGATGTACTCCCGCCAAGGAACGACCATCTGTGTCGGATCTTGGCATCGTGACAGATGGAGAAATAAAATCATAGTCAGGTCACCCGTCGGGAGAATCACGATCCTCAGTAATGACCACTTGCTCGTTCACACAGGGATCCGTTTTACAGGTCCGCTTCACCATATTCGTTTTTATTCGGCGTTGACGTATGTAGTTGTATGAGCGACTTCACACACATGACAATATTCCAGATCTAGTACAAAATACCGAGCCGACAAAATATACTGCTGTCCGTTTTACAGGTCCGCTTTATCGTATACGTTTTTATTCAACGCTGACGTATGTAGTTGTATGAGCGACTTCACACACATGACAATATTCCAGATCTAGTACAAAATACCGAGCCGACAAAATATACTGCTGTCCGTTTTACAGGTCCGCTTTATCGTATACGTTTTTATTCAACGTTGACGTATGTAGTTGTATGAGCGACTTCACACACATGACAATATTCCAGATCTAGTACAAAATACCGAGCCGACAAAATATACTGCTGTCCGTTTTACAGGTCCGCTTTATCGTATACGTTTTTATTCAACGCTGACGTATGTAGTTGTATGAGCGACTTCACACACATGACAGTATTCCAGATCCAGTAGAAAATACCGAGCCGACAAAATATACTGCTGTCCGTTTTACAGGTCCGCTTTATCGTATACGTGTTTATTCAACGCTGACGTATGTAGTTGTATGAGCGACTTCACACACATGACAGTATTCCAGATCCAGTAGAAAATACCGAGCCGACAAAATATACAGCAGTCCGTTTTACAGGTCCGCTTTATCGTATACGTTTTTATTCGGCGCTAACGTTGTAGTTTTATGACCGACTTCACACACATGACAGTATTCCAGAGGCCTTAGTGCGAGTTTTTTAACGTACTCACGTAAACGATCTGTTATGTCAAAATGTATACAAAAAAAGAGGTTTCTCCTTACCTTCACCAGACGGCGCTTATCCAGTTTAAATACAAATTGTCGTTTACGTCAACACGATTGAGCGTGAGTAAAAACTCACACTAAGGGCTCTGATCCTGTACAAATTACCGATCCGACAAAATATACAGCAGTCCGTTTTACAGGTCCGTTTTATCGTATACGTTTTTATTCGGCAATGGCGTATACAATAATTATGCTAAAAGAAAATAAAATCACGTAGTGTGTGGTGCAAGGACTGGCTTCTTAAAAGGAAGCCATACTCTCAGATAAATTTATTAAATGAGTTAAAATTTGTTCCAAATGATTGGCATAACTATTTAAGGGTGAATGAAGACACTTACTTACACCTCCGACTTTAGTCACACCGCTAATACGAAATATTATTTTTCTATACTAATATTATAAAGAGGAAAGACGTTTTATGTTTGTTTGGTCTGAATAGGCTCCGAAACTACTGGACCGATTTAAAAAATTCTCTCTCCAATAGAAAGCTACGTTATTCCTGAGTAACATAGGCAATTTTTTTTATCCCGAAAACGGGTCCTATGGGATGGCCCACGGGAGCGAAGCCGCGGCGAACATCTAGTATATATTATAACTAGCTGTTGCCCGCGACTTCGTCCGCGTCAAACTCGTAAAAAATATGTTTTTATTTTATAGTTTCTCGCCGGAACTATGAATTTTCTGGTCATCAAACCCGGAACAAACAGACAGACAGACAGACAAAAATCTTAAAAATTACTTATTTGTTGTTAGTACCGTATATACTTTCACGTGCATTCAATAAAACGTTGTTATTTTAATATTACATACAGGCACTTCAATTTTATTTATTTGTATAGATGTATGTTAGATAAAGAGGAAAAACTTTTTTGTTCGTTTGTTTGTACCTAATAGGCTCCGAAACTACTGGACCGATTTAAAAAAATAGTTCACCGTTAGAAAGCTACATTATTCCTGAGTGACATTGAGGCTATTTTTTTATCCCGAAAACGGGTCCTGTGGGGTGGTCCACGGGAGCGAAGCCGCGGGCAACAGCTAGTACAAAATAATAATACAGTGATGAGAGAAGCACAGATAATATAATACTAGCATACAGATGTCTCAACCCGGTGGTACGGTTTCTTAGTATGGGATGAGGCATCTGTATCCTAGTATTATATTATTTGTGAGACAAGCAAGCTCTTGTGAAAAACTGAATGATAGCTTCAACTTCCATCCACAGACACACACACACACACACATAACGCGGTCTACAAAGATTAATCGAATAGATTTTGTATCCCATCCGTAAGCAAAATGAGTAGTCCCATTGCATGGCTAAGGTGTATTTTCATAAAGAGAAGGTACAAATCTCCTGACGTGTATTTATTTATTTCAGATCGAAAGCGATGTATAACAGAAACGCAGGTCCAGTCATAGGTATAGCAGCGTGTGAAGGTGGACAATCCCTTGTAGGGGCCACGACAGATTCAGTCTTTGTATTGAGGTACGTAAGTCTAAGTTTATAAGGTTGAATTTAGCTTGTAGATAGAAAAATTATTCGAGATTGACAAATGTTACTGTGTTTTATTTTTCATAGTTCTCTAAGAATCCAATGCACACTAAAAACTTGAGTTTGAGTTAGAGTCATCGTAGTGAAAGGATTAGTCGGCTATACTGTGATTTTTTATTTCGTAGACTAAACTGACAGCTGCCATTGCATTATTTTTTTTAAATGTTGCAAGCGCGGAGCATAGTGTTGTAGGTAAGGCTCAATCATAAGTGATTCATCGAATTGATGTGACATGACTCCTCAATTTATTTTTACTAATTGGTGTAAATAAATGTTTTATGAATATAAACGTAATATATTTAAATTTAACAGTATTCATACACATAGTACATGAACTTATAGTGTGTTAAATATGAAATCAACAATAAAATAAATGCAATCGATAAAATGAAGTCTGACATAAATGAGTAGAAACTAAATAAGGGCCGCTAGTTTCTCAACAATTTTTTTTTTTGCCCGGGAATAATTTTATTTTCGATCTACTTCGATTTTCGATTAACTTCCTATCACTCAGGATATAACTATTTTATTGTAACGATAAAGTGACAACACCCCAAATGTCAGTTTAGTCTACGAAATTAAAAATCACATAATAGACCCTGCGTTACCGGGTGCTAGCTGTCCAGGGTTCGCCGGGCGTTTGGCATCGTAATACGATATATTTAACGCCGCTCGGGGAGGCTCCTTTCATGCACCCCAGACGAGAGGTGTAAACTGTGGAAAAACGCACATTCTGCCCCTCCATACTCCATCACTCCGGTAGAGCATCTGCCCCCTGGACATGAACTGCAGTGGCCAATCTGAAAATCCCTAAACCGACTGCGGGTACAGATTAGTCGCTGCAGAAAAAATCTAGCCGAATAGACCCATCTCAAACACAGTGCCAGTGTGAGACCCCGTCGCAGAATAAGCCCCACCTCCTTGTCTGCCCTTCGTGCCCAGCCACCTGCACCTTTCAGGATCTGAACGTGGCACACCGGTCAGACAAAATTTGAGAATAGTTTAGTTAAAATAGTTTATCGCCACGAAAAGAAGAAGACTAAAAACTAACTTATGTTCACCAACTGATTCACGTCACGATCATGTTTTTTTTTTCAGACTGATGATTTCACGCCATTTTCACGTATTTCATTTAATATTTTAATCAAAAATAATGAGACTACTTATGTTTTTGATTTTTAGTATTTCGCATAATCATAGCCTAGGATGAAGGGGATGGCTATGCGAAATTCTGCCTTATTTTAGCCATATAGCATTGCAAACTCCCGAGTTCTACCAATACCGGTCAATACTTCTCCTATTGAAATTTTCTTCGTCTAGTATTCAGCCACGTCGACAGCCTTAGGGCGAGGTACCTACAGTAAACCGCGGCGGCCTACGGCGCACCCGCTCGGCATTTAAAGTTTCGATATTTTCAGCGCCTCATATTTCCTCTTAAAATTAGGATCAGTTTTTTCTTTATTCGTCTTTTTAGCAATAATGGCCGAATATTACGTCTGTCCCCGTCCATATCTAGACAAAACCTGCAAGTTTGACAAATTTGTATCGATGGCTGCTGCCGTGAGCCGGCGTGGCCGCTCGACGCACCGTACACGGCACCGTGCAGTGGCACGACGCCGCGCCGTGGTGATTGGTCCACGCCCTTATCGCTGGCCTCGCAAAAGTCTCGCATGGTGTAGCTGTTTGTTTTGCATGTATACTAAACTAATTTAATTTACTTTCTCAGGGTGGACGGCACCTCATCCCGTATGAACCTCTCTCAAGGACGTCAGCTAGAAGGAGATGGTGACGACGTGGTGTGCGTCGCGGCGCCGTCACATGGCGCTGTCATATCGTACGCCACGCTGTTCGCTTCTATAGTCGGCTGGGACTTGAGGGCTCCAGGTAATGTTAACGCTCATCCCGTATGAACCTCTCTCAAGGACGTCAGCTAGAAGGAGGCAGAGGCGATGCAGTGTGCGTCGCGGCCTGCGTTGCCAGAATGTAACTTTTATTATATTTTACGTAACTTTTGACCTCATGTAACCTCCATGTAACACGACTCAAAATGTAATTTTTACGTAACTTTTAGGACTTAATAAAAATATCAAAATATATTCCAGCAAACAAAAAATAATCAATAAATAAATTTCGGTAATATGCAGTCTCTGATTGAATAGAATTTTGCGTGATCATGTTTTTTTGAGGACACTGGTTCTATTTTTACTCGACTGCCCAAGGAGGGTAATGTGTTTATTAGTCTTTGTATGTATGTTTGTTCCATCTGGTTTTGGTCAGTAGTAGTTCTATTTTGTACAGCAAGTGTCTCACTAATAATGAGTAGACGTATCCGCCAGCCGCCAAAACAAGCACTCTAAAAGCGTTATCGTAACTATGCAATAGAAACTAAATCTTATTACTAGTGCAGTAAGATATATTTTTGGATATATTACGTTCGCCATTAACATGCAAACATGGCTAAAGTTACCTCATATTTGATTCATTTCTTTTAGAGCAATTCCAGTAAATGAATATTTGGGTTATATCGTTTGAGATGTTTGCATTTTGTTCGTACGCAGGGCCTGATTAACCCTTAGGCTGATTAGGCTGCAGCCTAGGGCGCGAGATCAGGGGGGCGCGGGCGCGCTGAAATCGTGTCTTCGCATGCACTATTAATCTAGCACCATTGCATCTACCCTACATATTTCAACTAGACCGAGACAAAACACTAAAACTAAATGCGCTGTGAACTGAAAAAGCTTGGGACTCCCTGATTTTAACAATAAATTTCAGTTCATACAAACGTAACAGTTCTGGAAGCATTAAACTCTATTTGCGAAGATGAATATTAAAGTAAAGAATATTAGAAAAAATTAAAACTCTAGAAATTACAATATTGTTGTGCTTTTGGAACTCTGTGCTCGTAAAGTTTCCAATCGTTAGTGCACAGCTACAAGCAAGTTCTGTTGATTTATCTAACGTTGTTACTCTTTATGAGACATTACATGCTTATCTTGATACGTTGCGTGACGAAAAAGAGTTCAAAATTTTGAATCAGAGGCAATCAAGAGATGCGAAGTGACCACATACACAAAAGATGTAAGAAGAAGAAAGAAACCAAAATTTCATTTTGATGTAGTTAAAACGGGGCACATTGAGTTAGAAGGGAGACGATATTTCATCCTTAATAATGATTATGCAGCTATTGATTGTCTTAGGGCCGGTTTCTGAAGTCGATGTCACATCTCAAATCCGCTGACAATTTGAAACAAATTAGCCAGCCCTCAGTTGTCAGTGGATTTCTCAAAACTGCATCATCGAAAAATTACGTAATCGCTTGTAACATTAAATAATCGGCATTCATTTATTTCAGTTGGTTACCCTAGCTGGTATTCATTCACTTAATTCACTACTATAACTTAATTAGTAACTTTAAACAGTATTTTATCTTGAGCGGCTGGGTTGGTGTAGCCGCCAAGTTAAGCAAACCTTACCAAGGACGATTTTTGGATGGGTAACCAAGTTTTTTTTGGTTTGCTTGTTTTGGATGGCTGACCCCGCCAGGGTAATCAACACTTAACAAGGTCAGTCTTGGGATGGGTGACCACTTTTTTTTGGTTCGCTTGTTTTTGAACCGAACCGAACCTTCCTCACGCGTATTAGCGTGAGGAAGGTTCGATAAAATACTATTTAAAGTTACTGATTACGTTATAGTGTTATAGTGAATAAAGTGAATGAATACCAGCTAGGGTAGCCAACCGATATCAATTACATACATACATAAACTCACGCCTTTTTCCCATGGGGGTAGGCAGAAAATACAGAAAGCCACCTGCTACGATCCTTACATACTTCTTTTGCTTCACTCACATTCAAACATACATCTAGTCATACACACACGCCGGTTATAAGTACTGCGCACCTGGCCTTTCTGAAGAACATCACCTATAAGGTCTATGTATGTCTTTCTAGGGCGTCCCCTCCAGGCGTTTCCATTCACGTCTGCCTTGTAAATAAATACCTTTCGTTAGTCGACTTTCATTCATCCTCTCAACATGGCCAAACCATCTTAACATACTCTTTTCTATTTTAGTCACTACATCTTCTTTTAAACCACAACCAATCTACTTTTAAAATAAATTAATGCCGATTATTTAATGTAACAAGCGATTACGTAATTTCTCAATGATGAAGTGTTGAGAAACTCACTGACAATTGCTGGGCTGGTTAATTTGTGACAAATTGTCAGCGGATTTGAGATGTGACGTCGACTTCAGAAACTGGCTCTTGGTGTTGAGAAATTTAAAGTAGAATTATTGACCGGCGATTATTCGTCGATTACGTTAACAGCCCTATAATTGAGAGCTGGGAAACCGGGTGTTAAAGTGCACTTAAAAAACCGGCTAATTATTTATAATACAGTAAACACAAATTGGATTTGGTTTCTTACGGAAACTGCATGAACTAGACGACAGTGAATTCATTAGAAGTAAAGCAAAGGAGTTAAAACAACTATATGCCACTGATTTAGATGAAACCTTTGCAGAAGAATGCGTCCATTTGGCGCAGTTTTTAATATCTGACACCGAGGCCGAACATTCTATTTCTGCCAGAACCCCAAAGGATTTGTTGCACTTAATAAAAAGTTTTAATATTTCATGCATGTGCCCGAATGTGGAGATAATATTAAAAATTTTACACTAGTAAATAAAGTCAAAACTAATATACTACTTTTTAGCCCGACCGTAACACACCTGGCGGGGGCGCGTCCTCATAATTAGCCTAGGGCGTCAGAACTCTTAATCAGTCGCTGTTCGTACGTGTTCGCATTGTTACAGTTTTAAGTTTTGGCTTATCTGTTCTCGCACGCTAGTACCTAAAGGTTATGATTCGATACCGTTTTTGTGATATCGGTTATATTGATATAGATATCGGTATGATATTAACACATAGCTCTCCCTAAAGATGCACTGTGCAGATCACATCTCAGATCCCTCCTTAAATCCCAACCACATAAAACCAACTATTATTCCTATTCCTTCTCTGTCCATGCTGTAAGATTGTGGAACTCTCTTCCGCCTAGCATCAGAGATTTGAATACTATCTCACTATTCAAAACACGTTTAAAAGAGCATTATCTTTCCTCTCAAATCTGATCTTTAGAATCATATGTATATATTAAAAATCTATATATTTATCTATATATTTTAAAATATGTATTTATGTAAGTATATATCCAATATTACATCTTTGTATAGGTGCCTATGTCTCTTCCAGGTCTCACACACTATTGTCTACATTTCTTTTTCATTTTTCCTTTTCGCGGGTCTGCTGGTAGAAATTTCTTAAGAAATAAGCAGATCCTTTGTACTCTATTGTCTTGATGTGTTGTCTTTATGTATTTACTGTGTGTACATTAATTATAAAATAAATAAATAAAATAAATAGCTGATATAAGTTACATTTTGATATATCGAACTCATCCCTACAGAGTATAAGGCTTGCTCTTCTGGAGTTGTAAATAACATTTAAAAAAAAACTGCCCCTCTCTACTAAATTCACATCTGCCCAATGATACTGAACAGATGATCAAATACTTTTTCTGTTCTCCAGGCAACGCATGGAAGCTCCAAGGCGACATGAAGCAAGGCGTGACCGAGTGCCTGTACGCGGACCCGTGTGGCTACCTCGCCGTGGGCACGTCCAGCGGCGTCATCAGCGTGTGGGACCTGAGGTTCCAGCTGCCTATCACTACTGTGAGGCATCCTAACTGTGAGTATTGTAATATTTAATGAAGCAAGGCGTGACTGATGCCGTGCCTGTATGTGGACCCATCTGGCTACCTCGCCGTGGGCACTAAGGGCATGTAATATCGGAAGTTTTTCAATTCCGATATTGATTTCCGATATTAGATCTCAATATCGGAATTCCGATATTAATATCGGAATTGAGCACTTTCGTTAAATATCTCATGATTTTTGTTAATTTCCCAAATTCGGTATAAGGCTGGATTGAGTACAATAAAAACACGTTTATGCCGCGACATAATAGGATTTTCTATTGTGTCTCTCTCTAATCACTAGTGACTGTGTAATCGGGCGTTTATTTAACTAAACTGCACATTTGTTTCCAAGAAGGAATATAAGAAAAAAAGAATAATGCAAAAATAAATAAAAATAAAATTAGGGCCTATGTTCAGTAGCGGACGTATTTTGGCTAAAATGATAATGATTATGAGAGACAATGAAGTCAAGTAGTGGAAGTTGATTTATCCAACATATTAATGATCGTATAGACTAATTTGTTGTATTCAATACAAGCAGAAGCCAGAAAACTATTAAGCTTTAATTTATTTAGGTTTCCAAGCAAGTAACACATTATACATTTGAAATAAAGTTTAACACGGATAGGTACTCGTTGCGAAACAACTCTCAAAAGTATGCACAATTATCTTAGTATTCATCATCATCATCGTCGTCATTTCAGCCGAAAGATGTCCACAGCTGAACATAAGCCTACCCCAAATATCGTCACATTGGCCGATGCCGTGCGTCTCATATTCTGCGGATACCCGTAACCTAAGGATTAATCAATGGAAATATCATTGTTGTGACGGGTTCTATGAATATGTGTATTTACTTGTACTCTTAAAGCTAACATTACATATATTTTTTTCATGAAGTGAATTTTAAGTAAATAAGCGCCCGATTAGTAAACAGACTATCTGACCACTGCTAATCACCGTAGTCAAAGGGCTTAACCGCGCTTTCTCGCTCGACGCTTCACAAGGAGCTAAAATAAGATATTGGATCACTCAGTATCGGAATTGAAATATCGGTAATTTCTTGCCGAGATTCCGATATTATGAGATGCCGAGATTCTGATATTCATGCCCTAATGTGGACCCATCTGGCTACCTCGCGGTGGGCAAAATAAGCCTCGTACTCGCGTCGGGGAACCGCCAACGACGAGGCTATTTGTTTGCTTTTTAGAGGCTTTAATTTTTATTTCATGGTTTTTAAACTACATAATATAATAAATACATAGTAGTAGACACGCTTCAAACGACAATCTATCAAAACACTTAATTATGTCATCGTGTTGTGAAAATATCCAGATTCAAAGAGTAAAATGCGGGTAAGTTTTGAACGGCAGAACCGATTTTAATCAAACATAGCTAAGAACACTCGACAAAGTCACCATTCAAACAAAAAATCTAAATCAAAATCGGCTTACCCGTTTAGGAGCTATGTTGCCACAGACAGACACAGATACATAGCAACACGCTTCAAACTTATAACATCCCTCTTTTTCCATCCGGGGTTAACAATTGTCTTCTTTGTTTCTGCCACCATAATTTCAAGATTTAATCATTGTTTTAATTTCCAGCGGAACGCATCCGACGCATAGTAGGAAGCGGAACTAGTGGTGGTATATGGGCAACTGGAGGCCGGGATGTAGCCGCCTGGAGCCTGGAGTCCACCCAGAGGACACACGCGCTCTGGCCCAGCACCAACTGTGTGCAGCCCCTGCAGTATACTCCTGCTGTGAGTACTCGGAATTGATCTGATAAAGTTAGCTTCTCATAGCGCGTGATATCACGATGTTCGACGCTACTTTATCCACGGTATTTCGCATTCATCCTGGAAACCTGATTTATTACCTATAACTTTGCCATTGAACTTTTTTCCATAGGACTTGTAGTTTTGCCGGAAATCGAGATAAACCGTTTTCTACCCTTAAAACCCCCTTGCACTTCCCGACCTCACAACGCCCGTAAATCATTTTTGTTATATTCTCTTCCTTTTCCAATAGGTTTCATGAGGAGCTCGTAGCTAAATAATAACAGTCGCACTGGTCGATCATCAAGGTTAAGCAACGCTTGACGAGGTCGGTTCGTGGATTGGTGACCATTTCAACATACCGAGTTTTCTCCGTGCCTCGGAAAGCACGTTAAACCGTTGGTCTCGGCTGTCATTTGAACATCTTTGACAGTCGTTACGGGTAGTCAGAAGCTTGAGAGCTGACACCAGTCTTGCCAAGGGGTACCGTGTTACCCAGTTACTGGGTTGTGGAGGTCTGATAGGCAGTCGCTCCGTGTAAAACACTGGTACTCAGCTGAATCCGGTTAGACTGGAAGCCGACCCCAATATAGTTGGGAAAAGGCTAGGCAGATTGATTTTCCAATAGGTTTCATCCTACTAAAGGGTCTTTCAACAAGGACGGGTCGATGTTAAAATTGAATAAAACAAGATGGTGTGTGAGATATTAACGAAATTTATTTTTTATTTAAAAGGCCCATTTATGTCATTATGGATGGAATATGACATCGTTCAAATGTCCGCCGCGGCTTCGTATGGTGGCACGAATCCGAGAGGTCCAATTTTTAATGACTCTGCTGCATAGATCCGGCTGAATCCGAACGATGGCCTGCGTTATGTTGGCTTTCAGGGCAACGGTCGAATGTGGTTTATTGGCATAGACCTGCGACTTCAGAAAATCCCACAAGAAAAAGTCTAGCGGAACTCTAACTCTACCCTCAAACCAGAGTCATTAAAAATTGGAGCTCTCGGATTCGTGCCACCATACGAAGCCGCGGCGGACATTTGAACGATGTCATATTCCATCTATAATGGCATAAATGGGCCTTTTAAATAAAAAATAAATTTCGTTAATATCTCACACACATCTTGTTTTATTCAATTTTAACATCGACCCGTCCTTGTTGAATGACCCTTTATTATTTTTTGTCACTTTTTACCATTTTCAAATGCTTCGGCCCTGGTCTATATAGTGTAATATGCAATTTATCTTACATGAAATAACGCACACAATTCAAAGCTACTTAAAACAATAGTCCATTCTTCCAGCAGGCCTCGCATTACATAGGCGCGATCTACTGCGGCGCGCGCGATGGCAACAGGTTCGTGGTGACGGGGGGCTCCGACACTCGCCTGCGCTACTGGAACCTCGAGCAGCCGGAGGACTCCTACGTGCTGCTACATGCGTACAACGACGCGCTGAGGAATACGCCGAACGCTGTTAAGTATAGGTGAGTAGATCATCGTTTTCAGCATACAGCAGTCCACAGCTGCACAGCCTCTCCAATTGCACGCCATTCTTGGCAACTCTTATTCTATTTCCAACCACCCTGCTAAGGTCCTCGCTCCACTCAGCCTAACTGCTGAAGTGTTCATGACCTCAGGTATACCACCAACGCTGTTAAGAACAGGGGGTGACCATAAGCTCTTAGAGTAAGGTCATTTTGAGTGTGTGTAAGGGACAGATGTATATGACTTGAATACATATGTCACTTACGCGATCTCAAAATAACCTTACTCTAAGAGCTTATGGTCACCCCCCTGGTGGGTACATTTAAGTAACGTTTTTTTCTCTAAGAATGGGGTCGTAAAGGGTGACATGAGTTGAGATCCCTGTCGGAGTCTCAGTTTCCTAATAGGCGATTTAGGCAGAGGTGATATCGTTATTTAGCCAGCTGTATTACAGTCCTATAGGGGCAAGCCTATTGCCCTCATCGGGGTGAAAATCCAGGGTCACTTGATTACATTAGCTTCATCTGCCGCGAAGGCGACAGGTTCGTGGTGACGGGCGGCTCTAACCTTCGACTGTGCTATAGTTGTCAACACGTAACTTGGCAAGTCGGTAGATACGCACATGTCGTTTTTGAGGTCTCTTTGGTTACCAAGCGGGATGCGGGGAACGTTCTGAGCGCGCGATTGGTTGTTCAGTTGACACAAGGATCGATTGACCAATCGCGTGGCATCCACGTTCCGTTCGCTCTATATGGTGGTTGGTAAGTTCGCGTACTATGCACGAACTTACCCCCAGTACGCCAGGACCTTGCCAAGTTACGTGCCGATAACTATACTGGGAACCTGGAGCAACCGGAGGACTCCCTATGTGCTGCTACATGCGCATAACAATGCGCTGAGGAATACGCCTAACGCTGTTAAGTGTAGGTGGGAAGATTATCAGCAGACTACAGCAGTCCACTGCCGAACATGGGCGACTCCAATCGCACACCATTTATCTCGATTCCTGGCAACTTCCATCAGACCGCTACCAGCCACCTTGCGAAGATCATCGCTCCATTAAGCCTAACTGCCTGGAGAATTCAGGCATATGCCTATACTGGAAAGTACAGATTGTGCGTACAGCTAAGGAGTGGAATTCCCTTCCAGAGTCTTTGTTCCCTGATAGCTACAACCTTGGGGTCTTTAAGTCAAGAGTGAATAGGCTACTTCTAGGCAAGCGTGCTTCAATCAGACCACATCATCGCTTACAATCAGGCGAGATAGTGGTCAAACGCGAGCCAGTACAGATGATAAAAAAAGAAAATAGATGAATATAGTCAGAGTAGTTAGTTAGTGAGGATAGACAGATATGTCAGCTCGTAAATATCACCCACCCGCAAAGACTTTAGTTCTCGTGATCATGGCGCTTGTAACGGTGCCGTAATATCGAGCTCTCAATCAAAATCAAAATATACATGGTAAATATCCCGAAACAAATATTAATTCTGATGAATATAGTACTCGCCAAACTTCTTGGCCGCCTTGAAGTTGGCTTTCCGATGCGCAAGGCACGGCGTGCTGCTGTTTTTGTTTGGGATTTACTACTTCGCAGCCATTGTAGCCAACTTCAGGTCGGCCAAGAAGTTTGCCTATCTCATCTGCCTAGTATTTTCCAAGCATGTTTAAGAAGTCGGCCTTTGACCCTGCAGTTGTTTTTATCAGTGAAATTAATTTTGGAATCTGAATGTGGATACGTGATCTCTATGAAGAGTGACTCCGAAGGTTAGAACCTGAGATTAGGACCAGAGGAACAATCACACTAATATTATAAAGCGAAAGTTTGTGAGTGTGTGTCTGTGTTTGTATGTTTGTAACTTCTTCACGCTCAAACGGCTGGACAGATCTGGATGAAATTTGCCACAGAGATATTTATTATATTATTTTATCCCGGGAATATGTTCCCTTGGGATAATTTTCGACAATCACGCGGGCCAAGCTGCTGGCAGAAGCTAGTCTAGTTCTTGATTTTCCAACATCAGACATCCTTTGTCCGTGGAATAAAATTGACGTCTCAGTTTTATATGGAAAACACTGCTAAAAATTATACCTCGGATAAAAATATCTAACAGCTCTTAGACGCACATTGACATCTATACTAATATTAAAAAGCTGAAGAGTTTGTTTGTTTGAACGCGCTAATCTCAGGAAGTACTGGTTGGAATTGAAAAAATATTTTTGTGTTGGATAGTCCATTTATCGAGGAAGGTTAGGCTATATCACGCTACGACCCATAGGAACGGAGCATAAATGAAAAATGTTGCAAAACGGGAAAACATTTTCCTGTTTGAGAGCTTCCGTTGCGTGCGCTGCGTAAGCGGTTAAAGTTACGCAACATTCATGTATGTAGGGTAGGTAGTCAGTTGACGGGAGCAAAGCCGCGTGGGACAGCTAGTCTTAAAATACAATTCACCTTTATTTTCCAGGAGCCGCATAATAGACGGGACAACAGTAATCCAAGAATGCAGCAAACAGAATCCTTCTGCATCTACCTCGTACAACGAAGACAATATATACCGCAGCGTGGAGTCCCGTTCGTTCTACCACATCGCTCCAATCACTGACCTGACCATGGTAGAAGGCAACAAGCCTTACCTGGTCAGTGCGTCCTTTGACGGGGTTATTAATGTGTGGAAATAGAGGTTATATTCGCTTGGCAATGTCCATCAATGTACTGTTGTATGAGAGTGGGGGAACAGAGATTGCACGCACTTGTATTAATCAGCAACCTAATTGAGTTCGGCAGGCAAAATAATATCTTCACCTATGAAAGCATCCAATAATTTTTGGCAATACCGAAAAAATTTAAAGTGAATTTGTTATACCCTTTGCCCTACCGAATTCACTCACGCAATTGGGCTAAAGCTTAGCCTTTTCCAAACCATACACATCTGCATTATAATATCTCCGGTATAGATGTCTCCACTGAGATGACAGAAATTCGTTTAAGACTATAGAGACCTTAGAGCGAGTTTTTAAACGTTCTCTTATGTCAATTTGTATACAAACAACCGACTTTCAAAAAATGTAAACACTACTAAGTGAAAAATACCTTCAATTTCGGAAGTCGGTGTTCTTGTTTTCGTTTCTTCGGTTTTTGACACCGACTTCCGAAATTGAAATTATTAAAAAACTTGCAATAAGTTCTCTGTTAATGTAATTTTGGAGTAAATGACAGACAAACGTGGAAAAGTGACTAGGTTTTATACTATTTTGAGATTGAATACGAATTGTAACTAAATTACGATTACAAAACTAAATGCTTGGTAGCTCAGGCAGGAATCTGTCTCCCATTCTTAATACTGCGTGCAAAGATTTACCTCTATGTAGCATTGAGCGACAGTTTAAAGACTTATAATACTGCTATGTTAATTTCTTCTTCGTCGTATCGATGATTCCTAATTGCTTGTGTTTTTATAGTGTAGTATGACGAATAAATATCCATTATTTTGAAAATTATGCTTAAGTAAGGTGCTTGATCCCCTCCATTTAAAGGTATATTCAAATTATTTTTCTTATAGATTCAGAAATTTAGTAGTAAATGATTTATTATATTTCATAATTAGTTCCTTTTATTTATCTGTGATTTTTGTAAACCCTATTTGCGGTACGAGTTGCCTGGTAGAAATCGTCACGTAATGAAAAAGCGCCTCTCGAGACCTCCGTTTCCGTCCGGCGTAGTTCGGATAATATCGTCAAGCGCAGGCCTGGCCGCCAAACTTGCTTTATTTTTTATTTTTGGGCAGTTATTGACTTGGCTACTGAGGCCTTTAAGTCTAGGTTTTATTTGCATTAGAATTCTGCGTAAGGAACTTCGTTCTTGACGGGGTCTCCTGACTGCACACTTTTTTTATAGTGTAACATGACGAATAAATAATATCCATTACTTTGAAAAAAAATATAAGAATTACGTATGAGCCTGCTCCATTTAAAGGACATATTCAAAATTTTGGTCGAGATTCAAAAATTGAGTAGTAAATGATTAATTATATTTCTATTTCATATGATTTTTTTTTATTATTTTCGACTGACGATGTGCATAATATTAATTAGATAAAAATATTTTAATTTGCAGTCAGGGGAGATATAAAAAATGACAACGACTGAATAATAATAATTGTATCAAATGTATTTTTAATTCTAAATAATTCTTAAATAGACATAACATTCATATTTTTGATTTTGTTCCATGTTAGTTCCATGCGCATTTTGGTTCTTGATCTCTTTCCAGCTTGAAACTAGTCAGACTACACCGAAACGTGCATGGAAGTGACACCGTACATAATCATCACAATTGTAGTTATTAAGATTCTATTTTTTCATAATAAAATAAAATATTATCAAAACGTTGATCTTTTATTTACAAAATTACCCTCACAGGCAGGCTTACAGCTGTCATTTAAAAATGATTTTATTGTTACTTAAAAACGTACAAAGCGACTCTGTGCTTACAAATACCACTTTTCACTAACAATAAGCGACAGTTAAATTACACTATCGGATTTTCAACGCTCGGCTGAAACCCGAGATTTGTAAATCCAAAGTCGTGAATATTTACGCATTAATTCAGTGCCGCTTAGTGTTATTGAAAAACGGCACTTAGGGGATATTTCAAGTTAACTCCCAAGTCTTGCCCATCACAAGATGGTGACTATATATCAATCACACATAATATTCTATAACAACCACCCAATATTTAATATAGCCAAAACTACAATTTTAAAGGTTTGTGCTAATAATTTCTCACGTCATAGAACATTGTTCAATATGAACTAGATTAACTATCACAGATAATAAAAAAAAAACAACAAAACATACCATCCAATCAATTACACATTCTCTTACAAACTAGATACATACATAAACTCACGCCTTGTCCCCATGGGGGGTAGGCAGAAACTACAGAACATACAGTACTCCCCAATCTTCTTCGCCGCTCTGAAGTTGGCTACAATGACTGCGCAGTAGTAAATCTTTTACTAAAACAGCAGCGTGCATTGGAAAGTCTATGTTCAGTATGGTCAAAAAGATTGGAAATTACTGTACTAGGTAGGCAAAGTCAATAAAAATGTGATGATTTTCTTCCCTTCATAAACACACTTTTTGCATGAAAGCAATTAACTTCAGTATTTGTGTAAACTTTACGTTCATAGGCGGAATTAATCTCAATCTCAACCAGTCAACTTTCGGATTAAGTGTGGTAGGTGTACTGTGGCGGAAATAATGGTAGAGTTACTTTTTTTTAGTTGGTAGAGAGTATAGCCCTCGCCAAACTTCTTGGCCGCCCTGAAGTTGGTTTACCGGATGCGTGAGGCACGAAACGGTGTTGTTTTTGTAAGAGATTTTCTACTGCGCAGCCATTGTAGCCAACTTCAGGGCGGCCAAGAAGTTTGGCGAGAACTATACATATTTTAAAACATTGTTTAATAAACAATGATTTTAAATTCATCCTTTAAGTTTATACCAAGTATATTGCATGAACCAAAGATACATAGGAATTTATTATTACATCATCTTGGCTTGACTCATACAGGGAAATCCTGTACGCGACGCTTCATATAGTTATTGTGGCAGTTCTATCAAACCACAAGCTTTTCTGGCTAAGCTTTGGAACTGACGAAATCACAATGAAAATTGACAAAGGATTCTCTTTACACAAAGTGTTCTATCACTAACAATAATTGACAAAAAAGTCCAAATATATGGATTAGGAAGCCCTACCAAAATTTCATGTGTTCAATAGCAAACATTTTTAAGTTTTGAAAATATTTTTCGCTTCTAGAATGACACTTAGCCGTGGCCCAAGGCCCTATCAGCTCATTAGTCACCAGGGGAGATGGGCTTGGAGACTTAATGTCACTTCCTGCATTCCGCTGGACTCACTTGATTCCATTCTAAATTACAAGTTCTACATTTTGTTCTGCATTCACTCTTCTTAACCTAATAACCTCAAACTACTTCTTATCAGGAGTATCAGCCAACAGTTTCTCAAGGTCCAACCCGTCAAACTTAGGATTGGCTTTGTTAGCCGCAGTAGCGAGGAAGAGCTCCTTCAGTAGCTCCAGTTCTTTAGTCAGTCTTTTTGTGGTGTCTTCGAGTTCTTGATTCTCTTCTTTCAGCTTCTTGACACGTGTGAACGTGTCTTGTGTCTGCATTTTTGATTTCACTCGGCTCTTTTTGACAGCCTGGAAATAAAAGATTGAGGTTTAGGCTATAGTTATTTTAACAAAACCTAAAAAACACACCATAGTGGATAATTATCTGTGGCTTATTAGATTGCAGAAAAATATCGGACTCTGATTAAAAAATTTCTAGCAAAAAAATAAGTTCATAAACTAAAACCAGACTACTGAAAAATCATGATCTAAAAAGTGTGAATGAAGAAAATACTCTCATCTGAAATCGTTATGTACAAACTATTCCATAGAGGATTACCATGGTCGTATGCCACCTACCATAACAAACCACATAAACTTTATAATGATGAACCTTAATTGCAAATCTTATTTATAATTTTAATACATTATTGTTATGTAACAAATATTCAATTTACAATGCGATATTTACTGCTATGTAAATTCGATTTAACTGTGTATTTTATATAATCGGAATAATGGAGGGAAAAAGCATGGCATCTTCACTACTGTAAGCGTCCATGAAGTATTGCATTTTATTGTCTATGGTTGCCTGTTACTAATTATGGAATTTCAGAGGTGTGCATCAGTCATCAGTAAAATAATAGGCTGGACGGAGAGTAAGTCATTAAGTAAGTAAGTAAATTAATGGCCAAGCGGCACTTTTGATCATCGAAAATATAAATTTAAAAGTAATAATAATTGATTCTACCGTAGTTAGCTTTTACCTATTCCAATAGGTTTTATTTAGTTGTATTTTTAATTAATCCTTGTTTTAATTGGACATAATTTGAAACAATAAAGCCAATCTTTGATTCAGCAATAAATTTAACTGTTTTTCGCCTGATCAGTTACCATTATCTCAATAATTTCATTATCATTCAAAGTAAACAGTGCCATAAATGACATTGTTTGGTTTGAAAATAATGCAACAAAATTTCTGTAATGAAACAACAAATTAAATGAAATCCACATTAAAAATGAATTTAATATTTATTAACATAACATCAATTTAGTCCTCCTAAAAGACCACTTTAAGTCATGATTTTGAATAAACCTAGTCATGAAACTCAAAAATTTAATCATTGCATCATCATTACAAGCTATAAATAATTGCGCAATATTTATGCAACTTTTCCTTGAGAATCACTACATGGCTTATGGATGACATAAAACTGTCAAAATAATTTACGGAACCAGCACATAAAACAAGACAGTTTTTATGTAATTTAGCAAGGGACAAGTAGTGTATAGGAAAATAATAATAAAGTTCAGCATGAGATAAATTGCTTTGTTTTGTTAAACTCTGAAGTTTTGATTAAAGATTTGCTATGTTTTTCATTTGGATAAAACTAAGATAAAAAGGTACTTTAATATTGAGATCTATTAATAGAAGATGATAGCTTATTTGATTAAATTATATCTACAAGTGATTCTATATAGATATTATGTGGAATCAACTTTGTTGCTTCATCATCATCATATCAGCCGAAAGACGTCCACTGCTGGACATAGGCCTACCCCAAGCGTCGCCACATTGACCGGTCCCTTGCGTCTCGCAACCAGCAGATCCTCACAACCTTCACCAGGTCATCGGTCCACCTGGTGGGAGGCCTTCCAACTTTGTTGCTTAGTTTGGTCAAATATTTTATGCTTATAAATTTGTTTGGCCTCATTAATAAAAGAAACACATTCTGTCTTCAGCAGTGGGACTAGCTCACTTAAGTTATTTGTGGTCTAAAACTTACTTTTACTATGATAATAAGAGCAACATACCTCATTGTTTCTCTCCCTCTTTTTCCTGTACTCATCATCCCCCTCATCAACATCGCTGGGCCCTCGTCTACCTCGCTTCACAGGCGGCATGTCTAAGAGATCGTCCAAATCGTATAAGGTCATCAAATTGCTAACGACTCAAATCCTTGAACTCTTTACAGAAATTAACTGTAAATCACTTTTAACACGCTCCTGTAAAAAACAAAAGACTTTTATAAAAAATGTTAGAAGTTTCCTTGAAAATATGACGCAATTTTGTTGTTGAAACACGACATCAATGTTTTGAAATATACGATTACGTACCAAATAAAGGGGCTGTTTCTTTTAAGATAGGTACTGCTTTAGGTGGCAATAGTCTTGATTTACTAGATTTGTAGAACAATCAAACAATTTTCATTTATTTGGCAATAGAAAGGTACGCGACACTTGTTTGAATGAGATAGAATATTGAATGAATATTTTATTTAGTGTAAGTAAATATAAATGTCGACAACTAGAACCACAAGTCCACGCAATAATGTTGCCTTTGCATATTTACAGACTCCCAAAAAAAGTAATGTGGCTGTTATTTTTTCTAAATATTAATTACTTGGTATAATATACGTTTCAAAAATAATTTCCAACAGTATTTTTCTAAATCCTTAACTGTTTTCAGCTTCTTATGATGAGTTCAGTTTTCAAATTTTTTTTTTATCTTGTCCCCACAAATGTAGGAACTCCCCTCCGATTGGCAACACCGCTTTCTATTTGTCAAATTGCTATGACGTCAGTGCTGATAGTAATAAGATAGCTTAGATAAAGTACCTATAGATGAAGCTCTGGCGTGGCCGCACATGAGACAACAATAGTTAGTTCTGGTGTTACAACAAGAACAAGAACACTACAACCCACCATCGCACTGACACTTATTATCTATAAATTACCCAAATTCCTTGTCTCAATTAACACATAATACCACGAAATCACAGAAAATCAAACAAAACCGAGTTTGTTTGTCAAACCTGCCATTATATTAGAGTTTGACAAACAACAGAAATCGGCCATGGTGACAAAGACAAAAAATAATCTTTTGTCCTTATTATTTACATGGAGCTGCCAATTAGCCATCTCGCTTTATCAATCAAGCTCATTTGAAGGCTATCTACCTATAGGTTCTTTATCTAAGCAAGATAGGGATCTTAGATAAAGTACCTAAAGATTAAGCCTTAAAATGAGCTTGACCAACCCAAAGAACATCTTTAACGCCTGGGAAGAAGCACAAGACACCATTGGAGTCTTTTGCGACCTCTCAAAAGCGTTCGATTGCGTTAAAATGAGACACTATTGTTGAAACTCGAGCACTATGGGATTAGACATACGGCCCTTGAGTTACTAAAATCATATTTGAAAGCCAGACAACTTAATGTTCAGGTAAACGGCGTAAAATCACTAGGGTCTGAAATGACAATGGGCGTTCCTCAAGGCTCTATATTGGTTCCATTCCTCTTTTTAGTTTACATTAACGATTTGTCCCAATTATTACAAAATCAACCGAAAATCGTGTGATTTGCTGATGACACATCTTTGATATTTAAAATAGATCGGCGGTCACAAAATTTTCATGTGAATAAGTCATCAGGTCCAAACTTGGTTCACGGCAAACAATTTGATACTAAATGAAGAAAAATAAAAACAAATGTATTAGATTTACATTGCCGAGTGTCAAAAGTAGCGAATGCGACATCATATTGAATGGAGTAAAGTGGACTATGTAAATCAAACAGTTTTCCTGGGAATCACTCTGGATTCAAATTGTAATGGGGGCCTCACATAACGTCTCTTGCGGGTCGGCTGAGCTCGGCCGCTTATGCTGTTAGAAATTTGGTCTATTTTAGTTACTTTCACAGCATTATGTCATATGGTATTTTACTGTGGGGTCGGACGGCTGACATTGAATCAATATTTATATTGCAAACAAAAGTCACCGAGAATCTCTTGAATCTCAATGTATTGCACTTGTATTTATTATTGAAATCTTTGTCTCGGAGTTTTGATGCGTACCTTTGGATATTACGTTTATTTGAATGTCATTGAGGTGAGAGGTCGAATTTGATTATATTAATTCAATATCTGAATTCGTGCTTCTTTCAGAGATATTTGTATTTTAAAAATTTTTGTTGTAGTACTTTTATTTTCTACAGAAAATAAAAATATTACAAACAGTTCGGCCTGTTTGTAATAAAAAAATGTCTGTGCCAATGTGATTGATTGCTTTTTTCTGTCGCAGGCGTTACTTTATTTTGTACCTATATTTTTTCGTTTTCACACCGAGGCCGAGGGTGGTGTCGAATTATTCTTGTCAGCATTTACTTCCTTGTATGCATTAACTATTTTAATGTATTTCTGTACGTCTGTTTTGAGTCGAAAATTTTCTGTATTTATATTTTCTATTTCCTGATGAGCGCTTTGTAAATCCTTAGATAACTGCTTAACTTTTTCCTGCAGGTCAATTATGGTTTGACTTGTATTTAAGGAAAGGTTAGTTGATAGCATTAGTAGTTCTAGATATCCAGCTGTGACTGCTGCGACAGACAGACCGACTACTGAGTCGCACCTTAGAGGTTCCTTTTTTACCATCTTGGTACGGAACCCTAAAAATATCTCAACTAAGCTTAACTAACTTAGCTTAGCTCTGCAACCAGGCTGTTCTTCTTCTCTAGTTGATGGGAAACTCTCTAAATATTCTGAGTTCAGTAGGTGGCCACGCCAATGGCGAGCATAAGGTGACAAGCCATGACCAAGGTGTTAGGTATGTGTGAGTGTGATACTGCGTATCTAGAGGCGGTGAAACACGTTCGGATACAGGCTGGGTTATTCACATAATTAAAATACCAGCAGTTGTTATAAATAAATGTATTTACAAATATCATTGTTTGTTTGATTCAATAAGATTCATTTACCACAGTAGACCAATGTTTCATTTAAAACAATATAATTTAAAGCTGCTAATTCACATGGATAAACAAATGAGACATCGAAATAAGAGAGACTTTTATAAAGAAATCTCATACAATCATTTTATTTATCACTGTATTAACGTAAAAATACAATACAATATACATATTTTCCTTCTTTCATTAATAAATTCTGATGTTATTCAAACATATCTGTTTCATACAAGAAAAGTAAACAGAAAAGAGTAAATAGGAGAACAAGAAATATAAATAACATAAAATAATGAGCTTTGTGCCCAAAATATCAGGTCAAAAAAACCTAAAGCACTGTTTTCATATTGTATTGTCATCCTATGGAAACTACAAATTGTTTCAAAGAAAGAAAAAGGAATTCAAAGAAAAATGTCCCTGTATAAAATGTAATTGAACATAGTTTTTATTCTAAAAGTAGAGTGAAAATTACACTTTTTGGCATATCATTTATATATTTTAAATTCAAAATGCGAATAAAATAATACCATACTTATATTAATTATTAAATTTTAAGATACTATATAATCACTGATCACAATATATTAACAAATTTTTATTCTACATTGTTTTGCCTGTTTATAGTATATTCTTAATCCCGTATAATAATTCTTAAGGTAAAATTTCAAATAAGTTGTCTTATAGTAGTGTAAAATATTGCCTCTTTTGTACTAGAGTTTATTTAAGGAACTATATCACCTTATATTATTAAGAATCAGCATTTGGCTCTTTTAAAGGTGCATTTGTAGGCAAAACAGCAACTCAGAGATATCATGAACTTTTAAAATAACGAAAATCTGCTCTTTCAGCAATACAAATAAATTGTTACAGCAAGAAAAATATTTTTTATTTGTTTAACCAAAATATCTAGCAACTATAGTTCTCGCCAAACTTCTTGGCTGCCCTGAAGTTGGCTACAATGGCTGCGCAGTAGAAAATCTCATACAAAAACAGTACCGTTTCGTGCCTCGCGCATCCGTTAAACCAACTTCAGGGCGGCCAAGAAGTTTGGCGAGGGCTATACAAACAGTACAGTTTATTAATTACAAAATGACTTGTTTGTTTATATCGCAATTCTTAGTTTTAAAATCATATCTGAATGTATTACATGCACTATCATTATGTATGGCAGGCATTTTTATCACCTAACAAGTGTGTTTATCTAAATTACTATATATTTCGCATGACATCTCAAAAAAAATAGGCATTATATTTTACAAGTCATTTGATAAACAAAAATAATACAGGCAAGCATTATAGCGACTTTTGCTTTTATTGATATTGATGTATATTATTTAGAACATTCTCTATTTATCTAGCATTCTATTGTTTTAACAAAATAGTAATCAATGGGTCATTCAGCTGAAATTTAAATAATGATAAACTAAATTATTACCATAGTCACGAGTACAAACAAAAATAAAAATAATAGAAATATTTCAAAAATGGAGAATTTATAAAATGAACCCCAATTAGAAATTTATCCCCATGGTACAAAATAACCATCAGTATACATAGTATACAATAATCTTGGTGTATTGCTACTTTGCACTTGCTACCTTACCACTCTTGACTGTTTTACAACTCAAATAATTATCTTAAATATATGTAGGTATACATACTTTGTTGTTGTTTAAACAATAGTCATCTTGATTAGTCGCAAGCACATAATAGCCAATAATTTCTTCTAACTGAGCCACAGAACACCGAATTTAGCTGTCCCTGTGATCGGTTTCACAATATTTATCTATACACCACTACTCACGGCAAGTCTATAGAAATTATAACTAAACAACTATTTTTTATCTTCTGGTATGTCTTCTAGCAGTTTGTCCAGGTCTATCCCTTCGAATTTTGGATTGGATGCGTTTGATGCATGAGCTAAGAACAACTCTTTAAGAAATTGTAGCTCTTTCGTCAGTGTTTTCACTTTTTCTTCTAACATTTGGTTCTCTGCTTTCAGTTTGTTTACCCGTGAGAAAGTTTCTTGTGTCCTCTGTTTAGTCTTGAACCGGCTCTTTTTTACTGCCTGAAACAAATAAAATTTATCACATATATCACTATTTTACACTAAAGTGAGTCCAGTTCCGAGTATTATTGCATCACTTGAGGTCGGTAAACAATACTACCAGTAATGACGCAAAAATAAATAAACTTTATAAGTACCATTATTTATTGATAAGAAAAACCAGTACTCTAATAATAATTTTAAACACTTATAGATTGTATTATCAGAAAAACAACATGGTAACCGTTATTAATTAAAGAATTATCACAGAAATTAAATTAAACTTAAAATAAACTGTGGGATAGAACAAGCCTTGTAGCCAAGCCATTTTGAAATAAACAGTATTATGATGGTAACGCAAACAGTTATAGTACAGCTATTGCACAATGATTACGAAACAAACACAACAAGTTGCACAATATTTTTTAAGATCTTTTTATAGGGAAAAAGTACCAGCAGTACTCTATAATAATGTGTCGAGATAAGGAGAATATTAGGCAGTTATTTATGTAAAAATAACGAGTTATTTTAAATTCTTACACAATATTATATCAGATTATAATTTATGTACATTATTTTCCTTAGTGAAATGTGGTCGGGTAATTCCTGGTAATACTCATGCAATGCAACAAAGAAGAAAATATCAGAAATAATTTAAAGAAAAAATTATATTTGTTAAATTGAAAAATATCAGTAACTATGGTAACTGCACTCAAACACAGTATGATTTAAGGGTTTTTAAGACTTTATTCTGATAACCAAATGGACAGAATAGTGTCCTTGAAATTGCATTTTTATATGCTGGGCTTATTTATAAACCTTTACCCTGTGGGTTAAGACGCAGACAGCAGAACATTACACCTAGAAACACTAAACGTTTTCTGGATAATATTTTGACTAAGCCACTTGCATAAAATAATCATGCTCTTAATTGTAACTCTCCTGAGAATTAGCTTCGTGGGAGTCTTTACTGGCTGGATACAAGTTTTGTTTCATTCATTTTTCTCTAGTGTATTCAAACCTTACCTCATTATTTCTGTCTCGCTTCCGTCGGTAGTCATCGTCTTCATCATCAGCATCACTGATTCCTCGTCTCCCTCGCTTGTTAGGAGCCATGTCGAAGTAATCCTTAAGCTCGTCTAATATCATCAAATTGTTTATACGACTAAAGCCGCGCTTTCTCTCAAATTTTCACTAAAAACTACCTTGAACTCTCTCCTAAAAGTAGGAAGGAGAATTTGAGGTCCTACGTACGATTTTGCAAGAGTTTTAATGAGAAATTATGACACAGTTAATGATCTGGATCACTTTTACTCTGTGTTATTGCACAAGTTACTCCACGCAAGACAGTTTTTTTGTTTATATGTAAGGAACTCCGAATAAATTTTTATCTTGATTCACTGGCTTTGAAAACACAAACAAAAATAACAAGTTATCATAGTGTTCCTTTTATTTACTCATGTTTACCCTCAACTTTTGATGCGTAATACTTGAAAGCAAAAATATAAATAACTCGGATGCTGTCAGTTGACGTCATTTCAGCAAGGTTTTGACGTCACGCGCCACTAGTTCTAGGGATTTCATCATTCGTTCCATGAAAACTTTCCTTGATGTGTATTCTAGAAGGATTTTGTTATCGATGAGTTGACAACAATAGTGTGATACTTTCTGTATTAACTTCAGAAACAAACAAGATGAAACGTAGATAGAGAAACACAGGTTATTTTTTTTTTATATATTTCACGAGAAGCTGACGCAATTTATTTTAGTGATACTAAATTAAAATCATTTCCGTTTAATTTAATCGATTCTTTCATATTTTCGACTTAATGTTCTGATTGCAAATAGCTGCCTCGCATCCCTACCGTCGTGTCAAACTTGTCAAACATTAGGTGTCAGACGTCGTGACTGACATAGCAGAAATGCGTTCAGAAATGTTTTATTTGGTTGCCGGCTGCGTTCATGTTTTATTTTCTCAATTTCAATCTTTGAGGCCGTATTGTATCTACTAATGTACGCCCTCATATCTGGGTACATTACCATGGTAGTAATCAACTATAACTTATATTGGAAAAAAGTTAAACACTGAGGTTTAGTTTAAATATCATAGTTTTTCATCATCAAATCATTTCTTGGCTGTTGGACTCAACTACCAATTATTATGATGATAAGTGTCTATAAAGGATATTATGTTGATGAATCTAAACCAACTCACCCATATATATTGTCCCACTGTAGAATAAAGGCTTCCCTCTCCCTTTTTCACTTAATTAATTTTTTTGCTAGTGTGGGCCAATTCTTTCGGTACAAGTCGAGCTCATTTTATAGCGGACTGTACAACGCCACATACGAACTACAAAGAGACCTGTCTTAATCCCGCATCTTCCCTTTGCAATGGACTTGCAACTGTTCCGCATATTAACCACTAAGTATAGTGTCAACAAGTACTCCTCAGTCTGCCACGACTTCGTCTGGCGTTTAACAGAACCTATTCGGTGGTTTGTGAAGCCCATATCTCGTTCAACATGTCACAGACATGTCCGGCCCAATCTCATCTAAGCATAAGTTGATGGATGGATGTAGCCTAAATAACTAACTATACTTCTCCGTCTCAGAGGCGCAAGTTTATGGTAAAAATGAATAAAACCACTGAATATCAGACCACAATATAATTCTTTCTTCACAATAAACTTCTAACCATTTTACGTAAATCTTATTTACACAATTAATGGAAGCATCGAATGCTAAACTTTCTAATACTGTAATGCTAACGATCGTCAATACATTTTATAACTATACAGAATAATTAAATTGCAGGTCAAATTCTTATTCAAACGATTTCATAGCTATTAGTCAAGAAATAACGCAAAGAAATTATATTAAACATGTTACATCACTCATCACAGAAGAAAACATATAACATACCTACTTACTTAGTCATAATCGAAAAGGAATCGACTATCAATCAAATATAATCGACTAATCAACTGACAAATAAAAATAAAATATGCGAAATGGCCAGTATATTTAAATTATCGGAATCTAGTGCTTTTTCAAGAGAAGCTCCTCTTTCTTTTAGACCGAAAAGTACTGCAGAAGCCAAACCATAACAAAAAATAATTGTAGACAAAATGTAACACTACAACTGCTTTTAGTAATTTTATTTAAATGTAAAATAGTGAAATCTTGTTCGTAAGTACTTTTAGTTATTACATTCTGTGGTTTAGCAAATTTTAAAGGAAGGTTAGTCACTAGCAACACAAAAAAGGCAGTGATCGTCATACAGCAATGTCTACACAAAATCTAGAATCTTCTATCATATCACAGAAAATACAAATGGAAATATAGAATCTTCTTTACTAAAGTCGGTTAAAAATGAAACGACAGTCTTTATGAACCTGAAATTCTACAACGGATTAAAAGTAGCATCAGTAACTGCGTTATATGAAAGAAAAACAATTAATTCTTAAATTCTAAAGTAAAACTATTGAGATTAGACCAGTCTAATGGTTATTTACATATTATTATGAACGATTAAATACTTTAATTGTTGCGTTATTGGAACTATATTTAAATATTATGCTTTAAGATATAAAACATATTTCGATCTTATATTGTCTTTAGTTGACTTAATTTTGAATGTACCAGTTTCTGTTTGACAACTACTATGATTTTTTGAATTTAGAAGGCATGAAGTCAGTAACCAGGCAGGCTATAATTGAGACATTCAAATCAAAGTATTTGTCAGACATAATTTGGAAAGTATATATGAAGTATAGTATTTGTCTTATATTGTATGAAGACATTCTGTATAATTAATTACAATAGTACTGGTTTAGACCTAGGTGCCAATTTACAATGAAATGCAACATTACAAGATGTTTTAAGAAAGTAGGAGTTCATTGTGGGCTACTTATTTAGTTCCCTGTTTCCCGTTTTCATTAACACTAGGTGTTAGGCACTGTTAGATTTTCAAAACTCGGCGCTGAGTCGAGCGTTCAAAACATAACAGCGCGCTTTTGTTTAGTCATCCGTTTAGGTGTCGAATAGTGTAATCGAAAATGTATGGTATGTATAATTTTATTAGTTGATAGGTCAAGTTACATTCCATCGTTAAACGCAGCACAGGTCTCCTGTCATAACATATATAACTAATTTGAAATATTGGTTTATGTGCGGTTTCTATTAGGGTAAATGATTTTGGCATGAAAATACAGCATCAGTTATTTTCATCCATTTTGTGCTCCCAAACCGAGGTTGTAGATCTGTTATGCCTTATATAGCGAGAATAAGCTTAATAAATAAATAACATAGATAAATACAGACATAAAAGTTTTTAAGACAAATCCATAACAGGAACATTTTTTACAAATATTTCGTATTTCTTTTGGTTTCTATTGCGCCTGTGAGAATTTATTCCTAGGCTAAAAACCTGTTTCATTTTAAATAAGCAGGTTCCTTTTTCAAAAAATTCTGCTGTCATAAAACTAACAGTTTGTTAATACATTATTAGTACATTTCACTTACAATTTCATTAAAACATGAGTAGAAGTAGAATTTTAACGTTACAATAAAAATATGAAAGTCGTATATAATTCGAATATCTAGACAAATCAACAGAAACAAATAAGAGGCCTTTATAATGGCTTATTGTACATTTAGGCAGTTAGAATCAACAATAAGTTGAAAGTCCGGCCCCGATCTTTAATATGCCACATAGAGTTATAGAAAGAGTTCAGCTTTGTTGAGCGTCGTCTTTTTCATTCATATCTGTTTCTCTTTTCAAAGCTCGATGTGTCTTATTTAAGTCCGGACACAATAACATTAGATCGAAACAAGACCTAATAACAAGTAATATTGGTGAAAAGAATTTTGTTAAGACAGTAGAAACCGTTGGATAGTTAAACTATCTAATAAAGTATGTTTTCCGTTTCGAAAATAACTTTTTCCCGCCTTTTTCTAAGCTCGCGACTTGTACATAGTTGTCGAGACAAAAATATGTTTATCTATTTACAATCAAAACTTTCAACTCTTTATGGCCTTTTGACCAAAAATATTATTGGTGATAATCAAACTTTTACGTACGTTTTCTTAGTTGAAACTAAATAATAAGGCATGGCTGGGTTAGGATGGACCTTAGTCGATTTCTTGATGATTATTCCCATGAGTGTAAAATCGACTAACCAATCAATTAGTAGCAATACCAGATGACTAAGATAATTATCATATACTAATTCCATGCAGATGACAGCCTTACAACATGTAACACAAAATGCAGTTCAAAACTTTTGATTACGAAAAGCTATAAATACTGACCTACTTGAAAAAGAGTAAGATAGATTGGGGTTTCAATAAGGCCATTCAAATACATTAGGACCAGCGTATCCCAGATTCATAACAACATTAAAACCACAACAACCAACCATGCATATTATTTAGTATCGTTATTAAAAGATTAGACTTTAGAATATTATTATTATTATGTCGAAGCTTAGTCTAAGAATCGTACAGACTAGTGAACTAGTATCGCTTAGTTACCAAATACCAGCAGTCGACGGCGATCGCTCGCCGTGTCACTCGTCCAGATACGCACAGCCTTTTATTACATTACATTACACATGAAAGTTATATGAGCAATCTTCAGTAACTTGTGGATTACAAATAACGGGACGAAATTTACCTTGCTTATGCATAATAATTAGCCTTTAATGTCCCCACGAAATTTTACCCCACACTAGAAATTTCTTCAAGGTAGGTATATAATTAGTGTGTTTACAAACATTTAAACTCACAAACAGTCAGACCCAGAACAACATCTCTAGGCCATACCAATATTAGTTCCGTGAGGCAATCAAACCCGCGACACGCAGGCGCAGCAGCCAATCACTTAGCCACTACACCAACCATGCCATCATTCAGGATTAGTCCATTGGAAGAACCTTAGATAAAGTACCTATATATTAAGCCCTGGCGTGGCCGCACATGACACAGCATTTGTTAGTTTTGGCGTTACAATAAGAACAAGAACACTACCACCCACCATCGTACTGACACTTATTGAGTTTGTTCACTTATTATCTATAAATCACCCAAATTCCTTGTCTCAATTAACACATAATACCACGAAATCACAGAAAATCAAACAAAACCGAGTTTGTTTGTCAAACCTGCGATTATATTAGAGTTTGATAAACAACAGAAACCGGCCATGGTGACAAAGACAAAAAATAATCTATTGTCCTTATTATTTACATGGAGCTGCCAATTGGCCATCTCGCTCTATCAATCAAGCTCATTTTAAGGCTTAATCTATAGGTACTTTATCTAAGGGTAGAACTTATGTGAAATATAATGAATTTGGTAGATTTTTGACATCTCACTTCACAGTCAAGTAGTGCCACACCCCTTAATTTAACTATTGGAAAGATTTAATTTTAATGAAAAACTAGATCGAAGTCTTAATTTCGTTTGGTTATTAGTAATCGCTTTTCTAACATACGAAAATTGCCAATGTAACTAACAGGCGGCTTTAGCAAAGCGACTTTTCTCGTTCGTATTCTCTATCATCAGTTTCACGGAGATTTAAAAACGTATTCCACAACACAAGTCTGTGCAGTGTTATCTGGACCAGATCTTCTCAATATTAAAACCTTATTTATTTATTATCATTGCGAAGACGTTATTTAATTTATAAATGAAGAATTCATTAAATATCGAAATCTAACTTTTATTTATCGTCTAAATCTAATCTTATTTTTAGGAATTAGAATTAAACGTCATTTTATAGAGACGTATGAGCAACATTTGGTTCTCTCATGTGTTTTAGTAACATTTCGATAGTCGATTATTAATTTTAGTCGAGTAGCTTAGATAAACTTTAGTCGCATCCTATATTTCTATACGTCAATTACTTTTTAAAGAGTATTAATATCGAATACACGTTTGAATCTCGTTTCTGACAGTTTATAGTCATTCTTAAATCGATTATTACAAGTCAGTCATTGAGCGTATCTTTAGAAATCGATTGTCGAGTTTCAATTCGATTCCCGAGTTTCAAATCGATTCTCGAGTTTCACATCGGTTCACGAGTTTTAAATCGATGCTCGAGTTTCAAATCGATTCTCGAGTTTCAAATCGATTCTCGAGTTTCAAATCAATTCTCGAGTTTCAAGTCGATTCTCGATTTCAGAATCAATTTTTTCTACGTCCTATATACTGAAATCTAATCAATAAATATTATAGCATCTTTAGCAGGGTTTACAAACATTTCTACAGCGGGACTATCCTGGAAATCTCTACGACAGGTCGATCTAGGAGTACCTACTAGTGTTGTATCTATATAATTCTTTCCTCGGGGCAGTGCTATCTATGGTTGCTAGTGATGTTCACTGCGGCGGCGGCATCTGCGTCTTCCGGCATTGACAGAGCCATTTAATGATACGCGCGTTCCGTTCTACGACACTAGGGGGCTCGGTGTTGCGGTAGATTTGTTTCTGGACGCCTGGGCCTTGCACCTGGAATAATGACATGAAGATGAGTAAGTTCATTAAAATTAGAAAAGAGTTTTTGGTTTTGGCCTCGGCACCGCCAGAGACAGAAACACATGGAGAAAGACCATTCGAGAGAAGGTGATGCAGAAGGAAGGTCACGACCCTCAATACTGAGGAATACGACGCAAGGAGGAGGACCATCTTCATAGTGATTCAATTTGAACTTTTTTATGTCACAGTGCAGTGGAAAATAGCTAGGAAAAGTCCAGTACTTGATTTATTTCCAATATGGCAATATTCGAACTTTTGGGTTTTCCCTTATTACCTCCTAATGGAAAAACCGTCAAAGAATGCGCAATCTTTTATGTCCGACTATCCACAAGCAGCTGATTATCCAGAAATATTATTAAAATAAGCCCATGCCACGGGGTTCCAGCGCTAAGAAACAAAATTCAAATAAATATCACTAGATGGCGCGATATGCATCGATTTGTTATTAAATAGTGTGTAAAATTAACAATTTCTAGAATTGATCATAAAAATTATATGTTCATGTTTTATCAAGTCTCCTGAGCACAAAATTATGGATATTGGACTCTTAATTCACATTTCAAAGATTATTTGAAAGGATCATTTACAATTGATTTCAATAGATGGCGCGGTTTTAAAACGCACTCGATTTTTTAAAATTGTATTGTAACGCATTTTGGTACAATGAAATAGTAAAAACGTGCAAAAAATACTATAAATCAAATCGTCACCGTATTTAAAGAAAAAAATAGTCACGAACCGAGTAAACCCTTTTACTTGGATGTCGCACTATTTATAGCCATGGAACGGAACCGAACGCGATCGATGTACTTATAAAAATAATCAGTATAATCAGTCGAAGACCGCTAGTTAAATCGGCACGGTTTCTTTGTATGGGATGAGGCATCTGTACTTTAGTATTATTTATTATCTGTGCCCATGCTGTCCCACTAAGGGTAAAAACTTTTTTTTTTTTTTTTTTTTATTTCAACAAAAGTTACATAAGTGTATTTACAAATCTTCTGCCAAACTGCAGGACAGTTTGTCGGCAGTGTTCTCGTGAATACAGCTCTTAGTTAAAACAAAATTATTATATCATAAACTTAAGGGAACACACAGTTTTATTATGATAATGGTATATCTAAGGGTCAGTACATCGCCTAGTATTTTTAGCGCGCCGTATACTCACGCAGACGGACGTATGCCAAGCCAAAAATGCACACATACTCGAGCTGCCCAGTTTGTATTTAAAAAGAGACCTATACATCATTATACCGATCTACAGCTCGAGCATCCGTACATGTATACTGGCGTCTATAGATCGTCTCATATCGACTTGCCCGCCATGCCAGCACGCGCGGCGAACGCTCGCTCATGCCCCTACCATCCCGACCACCGCCGCCGCACCCCCCCATAGAAGACGAGCAACCCAGCGCGAGTGAGACACAGCGGCGGCCGCGCGACCGACAGCAACACGTCGCGCGCGCATGCTTACATGGCCGACCCATTCATACGTTAGGTACATCAAAACATCATTATGTACACTTCACCCGGCGCACCCGCACTATCACTCGCCCAAACCAACCGCAAAAAAAAAGTAACTTTATTCCAATAACACTAAGATACATACTTTACATGAAACAAGTAAATAAATAAATAAATAAACACGCGAATCTCCGGACCAGTACGCCAAGCGAAGCAACACCATAACAATTTAGGTTCCAACGCTAGGAACACAAACCCAAATAGTGCTTGCGCAGAATAGTTTTTAAGGCATTTTTAGACATTGTTTCGGTAGACATTTCCTTAGGTAATTCATTTAACAATGTCGGAACTAGCCATTGCCGTGTCCTTTGACCGAAATAATTCCTCACCTTAGGGACCGAATATTTGTTTTTCTGTGTCACTTTACGGGTTGGTCGGTTATACACTTCCTTCACCTTGAGTTCATTTTTGTTGTGTTGTTCTAAAATTATAGTTGATTTTACTTTTTTCTGTATGGGTAATATTCTACAAATTTTAAATAATTTTTCTCAAACATGCTTGGAAATTTGAGCATTATTTTGACAACCTTCTTCAAGATAAATCGATATTGCTGTACTGGCCAAATACATGCGAGCAGCGGCCGGCAAACGTTGTATGAAAATCCATATCTGTCGTGTCTAGCGGCCAAATAAATTTCATAGTAAATTCATATCTGTCGCGTTATTTAAAAATGGAACAATCTTTTACTCCGAAACATGGCAACCAAGGAGGTAACTTATCAAAAGGTTTTATTTAAATTTCGAACTGGCTTGCACATAGAACGCTGTTTATTGAAAAAAAAAACAAAATAACCCTTTAACGCGGGAACAATTATTGTTGTTCGTCATTGATTTTGACAAAATGAGTTCTACGTACTACTTAGTTTTAATTTCCGCGCATTATTTGAGAAAATTACTATACAAGCCTTGGCCACAACTAGGCTTTGATGGACTTACGTATGTGTGCCTCGGCTTCGCCTCGGCCCACATTTACACGTTCGTCCATCAATGCCTCTTTTGCTGGCCGCTGCAGTAATGCACTATTTCGTACTCCTTATTAATGCTATCTTTAGTTGCCTTGTTTACTAGTAATTTTAAAAATCGAATTTGCAATTGTTTAATTTTATTTAAATGTACCGGAAATGTCAGTCCATAACCAACCAAACCGTAGTTTATTGTTGCCTCCGCAAGTGCATGATAAAGTATATACAGAACTCGCCTACTAACTATATATTTTAAATTATTAAGTTTCCCCAGTACGGAGCGTAGTCGATTACATACTGTGTCTACGTGTGCGTCCCAAGTAAATCGTTCGTCAATTAATAATCCTAGGTATTTGTAATGCGTTACACGCTCAATACACTCACATTGGCAGTTTGCATTGCTGTTGTGAAGACATTCGTACGAGTGGCCTTTTATTGAGATACTGGCACTTTTAGCAATGTGATTATACGGAGACGATATCAACATACACTTGGTTTTATTTATATTTATTAGGATACCATTATCGTGCGCCCATTTGATCACATTATCTAGGTCTTCTTGCATTGCCGACCGGATCAGTTCACAGTCTCGACCGCTGTATGTCAAGCACGTATCGTCTGCATACATGTATGCTTTACAATTTTTCACAACATTAACCATACTGTTGACGTGCATGATATACCCAATCGGTCCAGAAACCGACCCGGTCGGCACACCGTAATCGACTCTACCGAGGTCACTGTCCATTCCTTTAACCCTAACTTTTAGATGCCTATTATCTAGATACTGCCTGAACCACCCTTTTACAGGCCCCCGTATTCCACACTCGTCCATGGCCTGCAGCAAGCCCTCATGCTCCAGAGTATCGAAAGCTTTTTTAAAATCTATAAAGATTAATAAAACCACCTCTTTTGAATTTAATGAGATGTTTATGTCATCTGTAAACTTACTTAATGCCGTTGCTGTGCTTCTATTTGGCCTAAATCCGTGCTGAATATCTGTTAATATGTTATTATTTTCTAAAAACTTTGTGATTTGGCCTATGATTACTTTCTCAAAAATTTTATTAATTACACTCAATATCGCAATGGGCCTATAATTTGTGTACTCTTTATGTTTCCCCCCCTTGAAAATTGGTCTAATAATTGAGGTCTTTAGGTCATTAGGGTATACCTATCAATCTATACACTTATTAATGAAGTGTGCAAGAACTTGGCTGATAGGATACTTAATAGTTTTTAAATCCTGTATTCGAATGCCATCAGAGCCTGGGGACTTGCTGCAGCTTAGCTTATCTATTATCAAACATATATCTCTAGGGCTGGCCTTTTTAAATCTAAAACTTACATCACTTTCTTTTACATATTCATATCTTTCATAAAACAAACTGTTACACAAATGCTTCTGTTTTAGTAAACCAATTTCATTAGTAAAAGTATAACAGAAATTATTACATACGCTTTCCAGGTTCTCGTTACTGTTTATAAAATACTTTTGGATCACGTCATCAACATTTAACTTACTCCTACCAAGCCACTTGTTCGCACACTCCCATACTTTTCTCATATCTCCGTTAGTACTTTCTTTAGCCCTTTGTACTTTTCAGGTGTACTGTCATTGTAGCGGTCCTTCTGCTATCATGTCGAATAAGTTTACAGTTTAAAGAGATTTGCTCACCGTATAATCAGCCGTAGCAGCCAACTGGTTGCTATCCACAGTGGAAGCAGACGAGAAGAATACAGGACTGTCCGGGGGCGCATCCCTGACCAGCGCGTCGTACTGTCGTGGCTCCAGCCCGAGGCGCTCGAAGAAGTCCTGCAGGCGCGACGCCTCCTCCTCGGGACTGTCGGGAGAGTCCTCGCCCTCGCACGGGGCGGAGGCCGGGCTGCGGCCGTCGGAGCGCCGGTATCTGGAAGGTGGTTGAAACCTTCGTTACTTTTGTCTAGTATTTGTTGCACTATCCACTTCAAAATTCAATGCTCTTTGCGAATACTAAGGCTCATTTGAATTTTGCATTAAATGCATTTAGCATTAAGCGTATTTCTTGCATATAACTCATTCTGTCATCTTCAAATGAAGGGCAAAAATGTATTATTTCTTAGGATTCCGTAGCCAAAGGGTAAACGGGACCCTATTACTAAGACTCCATGGTCCGTCTGTCTGTCTGTCTATCTGTCACTAGGCTAGATAGTTGAACTCTGTTGCTGCTATAACAACAAATACTAAAAAAAGAATAAAATAAATATTTAAGTGGCGGCAATAAAATCACGTTTGTTGTTTGGAGCTCCCAATATTTTTTTTGCCGTTTTTTTTGCGATAATGGTACGGAACCCTTCATGCTCGAGTCCGACTCGCACTTGGCCGGGTTTTTTAAAGTAATCAGCTATAATAAAAGTGATAGTTTCCGATCAATAATAACCAACTAGATAACGGGCCACGTACCAAATCAATGCTAAATTCTATCCGCGTGAATATATATATGTACTTACTACCCTACATTTAGACAATAGCTTTTTATTTTTTTGTTTTGAGAAATGCTCATGCATACTGCACTACCACGGGGAGATAGTGCAGTTATGTGGAACTCCAACTCTGTGCCGCTCGTGGCGGGAACACGGGCACGCGTTAGCACTCACCGTGGCTGTCCGTAACCGCTGTCCTCTGGGGAGTAACTCCCATTACCGGCGCACCTGAACACACATACCGCGTGTATGGCACCCTTGGTCCCCTTGTGACGGGTCAAGGTCAATGTCCCCGCCACCTAACATTTTCGGCTGCAGGGGATAGGGAGCACGGCTAACGCTATACCGACACTCCTCCTCCCCTGCGGTACCACCGCGTCCGGCATCAGACGGTGGCGACCCCGTGCAGGCCGCGGACGGTAGGGATAGCGGCGCAACCAGCCCACCTCAGTTGCGACGTCGCTCAGGCGGCGCCGCAACCTACCTGTTGGCCGCTACGTCGTCGGCTTATCGGCAAAAGCCCTGACGAGTGGCCCCCCCTCGGGTTCTTCTTCGCTTCTATGTAAATGTCCCCAATTACACAATACTTACTATGACTAACTGAACAAAATAAGAGCTAACAACGAGACACCAGTCTACCTGGGACCACGGTCGTTGCAACACGGCCGAAACATCAGGGTGAAATAGGTAAATAAATCATCAAAATCAACGCGTTAAATTCCCGTGATATATTGTTTTTCAATTATGAAATGCGAAGTTTTAAAGTTAATAAAATAAGAGCTATCGTCTCAAGTGAGCTGTTATTTACCGGGACGTATTTCTTGCGCTGACTCTACTTCTAGTTGGTAATTGATCAAAGGTGATAGTACTTCCCTGAAGGAAGTTGAACGAAGGTTTAAGTTTTTTTATGTTGTCTGATTTCACTAAGGGCAAAAACCTTCCCTTTTTCCTTGCCATCCGATCTCAGACCAAGATCCAACTAATAACTAAACCTGGATGAAACTTGACCTTCAATCCTATGTTTAAGGATCAATTTTGTCTGTACCATCCGCGCTTTCGGCCGTCTTCATCTGGGTCTGTTGCAACACCGTAGATGGTATACTTACTATAATTTGCGTATGGTGTAAGATAATTTCTTACCTATCAGAGATATCAGATTTGGACCTCAGTATGGGTCGGGGTCGCCGCTGCTTGTACCGCAGACATCGCTGTCTCTTGAACGTGCCCAGCGGCGATGTCACCTCTTCTGTCGGCTGACATATCTTGAATAAAGAGAGATTATTTTGCTTTGAAATTCGTTTTCTATCCTTTTTATGCAACAAGGTACCATATTGCACTGAATGGTGTAGGATTAGATTCATGAAATTATTAGTAGTTAAAATACAAAAAACCGTTGTAAAAGTAGTGATTACGAATACTTATTTTTGGAATGTAAAATGCTGCCGGTTCATGAGAGGGTAGTGTTGTCAGTAGCTTTAGAACAGTATTATAGCAATGAATTTAAAACTAATATTATACAAGATCTCAAAGGAATAATAATATGGGACGATTTGTAGTGCCCACTTTTAATAATTATTATGGAAAAAGATGTAGATTTTTTTTAGTCCCAACTACTTTTATTGACCTATCTTTAGATGTAAGCAGCTGTATCACAAAAGCATCCTTTAAAAATAAAATACACAAGTACCTCCTTAATACATTTTGTCAAGGTCTCATTTAAAAAAAATATATGTTAATATTACATACAAAAAAAAGGAGCTACTCTGCCAACAAACTGTTTTGCAGTTTGGCAGAGGTAATATTTATATTGTAAAAACAATTTTTTCTGTGAATAAACACTTTTAAATTTTTTCATTAATGCTCTCACGTCTAGCTTAGAGTTATGTATGGATACCTAGCGCGAATGGGCTGAAAATGGCGGTTTGACATCTTCTGTTTGACACATGCCATGTCAAACCGCCATATTTATTCTTCTGAAGTAATCAGACTGTTGAAAAATCAACCGTTAAACATTTTTTTAAATATTGTTGGTAAAATTAACCTCAAGATATAGTTCTCAGTACTGACCTGGGTGGCATTGACGTACTCCTGTTTATCATCAACACGGGGTCGCATACGTAACTCCTGGTACTGTGGCTGCTTATTCACTAGTTCAGTGCTCGGCTCGTGGTACCTGCAGATAAAAATTAAACCTTCAAAAATAAATATAATTAAAGCAGCTAAGAGATGACAGTTTCAGCTGATTTGGCTTTGCAATATATGGAACAGATAATTTATATTAACTAAAATAAGAAAGGACCTAAAATTGTGCCCTGATGTAGCCCCATTTTTACGTTTAATCCCGACGAACTGACACCATTTATTTAAACTCATTGCTATTTATCGATAGGTATTTTTCAAATACGATTTTACTAAGTTAAGCTTAGCTGTTTAGCCTAGTTCGTGTGCTCAAGTTTCAGGTGTAATGTTTCGTAATTTATGCAATCAAACGTTTTTGATAGGTCGCAGAAGACCTATAGCATCATGTTTCTCTTCCCACGCATTAACGTCGGTTTTAATAGAGTGACACCGGTGTCAGTTGGCCAACATTATTTGATGAACCCATACTGTTTATCGTGCAAGATGTTACTCAGGTTAAAATGGTAGAGCTGATCCAAAGATGGTTCTTGCCTAGTGTACTCTCTCGCATACTCCTTGCGCGCCACGTTGAGGCACTTGAGCGGCGTCTTGTACGAGCACTCGTAGTCACCATAGTCGTACAGGGGGGGCTCGTCTTGGAACTGAGGTGGGGGAGCGCTAGCCTATAAAAGAAAAAAGAAAATAAGTTACCATCTAGGTTTCATTACCAAGGAAAACCAACAAAAAATCCTACACGAGGAGAGAGATTTTTTTTAATTATCTTTTTTTAAGTTGCTTTCGGCCTAAAATCTAAGTGCCTTATTACAAAAACCGGTTTTACTCAAAACCCATGTTTAAACCTCTATAATGTATGGTGTAATCAAGGTTTGGTTGGGTTTGGTTATACCGCATTTTGTAATAAGGCACTAAATGTTTGCCTAGTTTCGCGACATGGGCATTCATGTTTGAGCATTGTCTTTCAGTGTGGCAGTTACAGATTGTGTTAAAATTATTTAATAAAAATGAAATCGTATAATAAATATAGAAGAAGTAATAGTTGATGATTTTATATGATCATAATATAAGTTTTTGTTTTCATAATAATGTTTGAGAAACATCAATTTTATCACTCATTCAATTTGCATCCGCTCTAAAGTAGAAAATTTGCTAGCCCATAGTGTTATTCAGTTCTGCTGTCAACACCCATTCACTTGGCTTTGATGCCGGAAGCTTGGTCTTTCTAATTATGTATGTTGAAGGTTTATGATTAGCCTAGTAATATTCACTCTAGCAGAAGACACAATTATGTAGAAAAAAGAGATACTTACCTACATTTGCCATGTAGTGGGACAAAATAGGCTAGTTAGTGAGTGACAGTTACCTGGAAATGTATCCCGACCCTAGGCGCGTGTGCATAATGATGATGATGTGCATGGTGTGGTTGAGGGGCTGCGGGTACAGGTGGAGCGGTGGGTGGCTCAGGGGCTCCGTCCTGGAACTGCGGGGGTGCCGACACATAGCACTCGAGCGACGCGCCGTATTCTGACACGTAGGAATTGTAGCGGCTGTGGGGATTACATGAAGGGGTTATAGTTTTATTGTGTGTTTAAAGATGTTTTTCTTCTTTTCGAATTTTGGTGATTTTAAGCTTAGTATTAGTCAGTTTGAACCTAATAGGTGGCCACGTTTAAGCCTCAGTGGTATTCATTACTACGTCAATAGTGCAGGTGTTTGGACACTTGTGGCACTCAAGTGGGTCATATTTTGGACAGGGTCACCGTATAAGTGTTGTGATAGGTTATGTAATATTTGGCTTATGGTGATTGTGTGTGTTCAAGAAACTTAAAAAAAAACCGGCCAAGTGCGAGTCGGACTCGCACACGAAGGGTTCCGTACCATTATCGCAAAACACTGCATAAAAATCACGATTGTTGTATGGGAGCCCCCCTTAATTTATTTTATTTTAATTTATTAATTATTATTTTTTGAAGTAAATATACAACTAAACATTCTGTGAATATTTCAAGCGTCTACCTGTTGCCGTTATAAATATCGAAAAAGAAACGACAAAAATATCACGTTTGTTGTATGGGAGCCCCCCTTTAATATTTACTTTATACTGTTTTTAGTATTTGTTGTTATAGCGGCAACAGAAATACATCATCTGTGAAAATTTCAACTGTCTAGCTATCACGGTTCATGAGATACAGCCTGGAGACAGACGGACAGACAGACAGACAGACAGACGGATCGCGAAGTCTTAGTAATAGGGTCCCGTTTTATCCTTTGGGTACGCAACCCTAAAAAAGAGATGTAGACATAGTGTGTAGAGTGGAAAAACCGGCCAAGTGCGAGTCGGACTCGCACACGAAGGGTTCCGTACCATTATCGCAATACACTGCATAAAATTCACGTTTGTTGTATGGGAGCCCCCCTTAATTTATTTTATTTTAATTTATTAATTATTATTTTTTGAAGTAAATATACAACTAAACATTCTGTGAATATTTCAAGCGTCTACCTGTTGCCGTTATTAATATCGAGCAAAAAACGGCAAAAATATCACGTTTGTTGTATGGGAGCCCCCCTTTAATATTTATTTTATACTGTTTTTAGTATTTGTTGTTATAGCGGCAACAGAAATACATCATCTGTGAAAATTTTAACTGTCTAGCTATCACGGTTCATGAGATACAGCCTGGAGACAGACGGACAGACAGACAGACAGACAGACAGACAGACGGATCGCGAAGTCTTAGTAATAGGGTCCCGTTTTTACCCTTTGGGTAAGGAACCCTAAAAATGAAGTGTCTTAAATATCATATTTGCTTTTTTTTTCCTTTTCGTGCTGACATAAATAAAAATGTACTGAATCAATATGAGGCATTTTTAAGAAGCAATTTATTTACCATGCAGATAAGGTCCTTTGAGCCGGATTCGCAACCGAAATACGATACATGGATATAGTTTAGACTTGTGTGCGGAAGCGTTGAGTTGCGTGTAGTGACCGCTGGAGCCCTGTCTGTGTATGTAGGGCTCACCTGGCGTGTTCATGGTCGTGTTGCGTGGAGGAGCCGGAATCAGTGCGTCTATGTTGATGCGGTGCGTTATGTGCGGGAGCACTGCGCTGCGTGTAGTGACCACTGGAGCCCCCGGAATCGCGAGCGAACGATGAACCGCAACGACTGGAGAAATAACATACATTTTTTAATTAAATTAGCAATTTTACAAAAAAAGAACAAGAATAATGTTTTAATAAGTTTATTCAACAGCTTAGGAGCAAAAATAAATCAAATAATAAACCTATACATTTTAAACGCAAAAGAGAACTTGCAAAATCCAATTGGAGTTTTCTGTTATCTCTCCAAAGTATTTGATTGCGTTCACCATGATAATGCTTTGGCGTAAACTATTTCATTTTGGTCTCCAAAATGTAGCTCTTAACGTTATAGATTCTTATTTACATAAAAGGTTCCAATGTGTAGCTGTTAGCGGTATGAAGTGTCCGGGCTATCAGTTTGGTTAGGTGTATCTCAAGGCTCAATGCTGGGCCTGTTCTTGTTCTTTGTCTTGACCTCTAATGATTTATTATTATATTTAAAAGGTTTCTGTGAGGTTCCGTATGGTGTCGGACGTAAATAATTTCACCATCCCATATCTGCCCGTTGGTGTCGTAAAAGGCGACCAAGGGACATACCATAGAATGGACAGCAGCGTTCTCTGTGCACTTAATAACAAACTGCGATCACTAACCCACCTGCCAAGCTTGGCGATTATGGATAGTGCAACAAAGAAATGGCCACTAGTGCCCGGCATCCCATCTACCCTCGACAACGGTAGCGGTCGCGGTTACGGCGTGGCAAGGGGTGTGAAGAATCCCCGGACGGGAACCGGCTACCAGAATACAAACCGACGACTGGCCCTGGCAACATTTTACACGCTTACACTCCGGACCGACGAGAAGATCATCGAAATCGAGGAAGAATTGAGCAGCAGCCTTATTGCGTAAGTGTGCAAAGAAGTTAAACTCTATCCAACCGACCAAATCGACCAATCACATGCGAGATGAATGACGCGTCCGTTTTGTGTGATTGGCCGATTTGGTCGGTTGGATAGAGTTCAACTTCTTTGCGCACTTACGCAATACGGCTGCGGGTTACGATGCAATATCATAGGGTTATCTGAAGTCCGAAGAGAGGGGGAGGACTCGATAATTCTTGAATCCGGTAACCTGCTCTAATTCCGAAAGGGTGACCGGCAGTCCCAAGAGGTGTCGGGTTTATCGTCCACAAGTCCCTTGTGACCAACGCAGTGAGGATCGAGAATGTGTCGAACAGTGTGGCGTACCTTATATTTAGAATATCCTAAAAATATTCGCTTAAGGTCATACAGGTCTACGCCCCGACCTAGGCTCACCCCGACAACGAGGTGGAGACTATGTATGAGGACATTTCCAGAGTCATGCATGGTCATAAAACTCACTTTACCGTGGTCATGGGGGACTTCAGCGCGAAACTGAGTAAACGAGACGATAATGAACTTCGATTGTGGCAATTAGGATTTGGACGACGGAACCAAAGGGGTCACCTACTGGCTAGTTTTATGGAGAAGGAGGGCCTCTAACCTCTATATAATGAACTCCTTCTTCAGAAAGCGTGAGCACAGAAAGTGGACCTAGCAGAGCCCCGATGATGCAAAAATTAGATGAAAAATGAGATAGACTTCATCATGTCGACGAAGAAGCACATATTCAATGATGTATCTGTGATCAACGCGGTGAAAACCGGAAGTTATCACCGCGCAGGTTTGGACGATTTCCAGCCTGCAGAACAAGCCGGATGCCTAAAAGGCTTTAGCACCGTAGACCACATACATATACACGCTGCGGCAGGTTATACAGAATACTGAAGAGTCAAAGTCAAAAATATTTATTTCAACTAGGCCAATAAGCGACACTTTTGAACGTTAAACAATTAAAAATATAAATTTACATGTAATAAGAATATATTCTACCGTGCATTCGGAAAAGTAGCTTGTTATGGAGAAGAACGCACAAGAAACTCCTTACTTACTCTTTTTAAAAAAGGTCTTTTACAATTTTTACTTAAGTACATACATTAATAAATTCATCTTTGTGAGGACAATGCATCCAAAAATAGCACTACACACTATACTACGCACAGGTATAAAGTAATAAAAGCATTAACACGTAAATTCATTAATTTCATAAATAGGAACATGGTTCTCACATGCTTACAAATATTGCAAACATAGGTAAAATACCTAATTCAACAACAACGGAATAGTGTGTGAGTCAAATTCTGAAAAACGAATAAAATAAGAATACAATAACTATGAATAGGAATATAAATTAGCAAATTTGTTTTTGTCTACACTAAAGATTGCCCTATGGAGCAGGACCAGCATGTTTCCAAGCATTCTTATCTTGAATATAATCATCTAATTTGTAATATGCTTGTTTACAAAGTGTGCTTTTAACTAAAGTTTTAAGCAAGCCTGCCTCTTTGCTTAGCGTTTTTGGACTACGAGAAAGCCTTTGATTCGATCGAGACTTGGGCTGTGCTGCTGCAGTCACTCCAATGGTGCCAAATCGACTACCGGTACATCGAAGTGCTAAAGTGTTTTTACAACAACGCCGCCATGTCAGTCCAATTTCAGGATCAGACCTCGGATCCAATCATTCTGCAGCGAGGTGACGACAGACAGGGAGACCAACGAAACTGTCTCTGTTGCACTGGAAGATGTCTTCTAGGTTCAACACTGGAGAGGGCATCAACGTCAATGTCGAGTACATCATCACCTTCGGTTTGCCGACGATATGTGGTCATGACTGAGACCATGGAGGACCTCAGTACAATGCTCGATGACCTCAGTAGAGCTTCCGAAAGAGTGGCTCTAAAAACTAACATGGACAAAACCAAGGTGAAGTTGAATGCCCATGTTGCACCAACTCCTATCAAAATCGGAGACTCTACATTCGAAGTTGTGAACGATTATGTCTTCCAGGGATAAACGATCTAGTTAGGCAGGTCCAACTTCGAGAAAGCGAGCAGCGTTCGGGAAGTTGTGCAGTATTTTCTCGTCCAACTTACCAGTGTCTCAAGACGAAACTCAATGACCAGTGTGCGTTGCCAGTGATAACTAACGGGACAGAGACGTGGTCGCTCACAATGGGCCTCCTCGGAAGGCTTAAAGTCACCTAAAGGGCAATGGAGAGGCAGGAGAAGGTTAAACTCAGAGTTTCATTGCGTGATCGAATCAGAAATGACAACCAACCCAGGTTACCTACATAGCCCGAAGAATTGCCAAACTTGAGTGGCATTGGGCAGGGCACATTGGTCGCAGAACGGATGGCCGTTGGGGCCGAAAAGTTAGCCTAGAGCCTAGAGTGGCGACCGCGAACCGGAAGACGCAACCGGCCTCCCTCTAAGTGGAGCGACGACCTGGTCAAGGTTACGGGAGTCCGGTGGATGCGAAACGCACAGGACTGACTAGTGTGGCGAAGCCTAAGCCCAGTAGATAGGAATTGACAACATTATGTCCATATAAAAAAAAAAAGTATATAATAAATAAAATAATTAAATAATAATAACAATAATAATTAATAATTGTAATTGTATAATTATTAATAATTATTATTTAATTATTATTATTTAAATTGACAAACTTTTATAAATTTACGTTTTAAATACGAGGCTTTTGGCTAATTTGTACCTTTAGTGAATGCCACTCTTTATTTTATATTGTGCGTTTAGTTTGTGCAGAATAAACAAATTTTTTTCTTTTTCTTTATATATTTCAGCCGAATGATAGATGAACCTTCCTCACCTGTTATAAGACTGATAGTTCTCCTCCCCCGGCGAGGGATGTTCAGAGAAGGCGTCACACGAGGACATGAGCGAGGAGTGGTTGGAGCGGGTGCCCTTAGAGGAGCAGGACGCGGTGCGCTGGTGCGTGGAGTGGCGGCGGCGGCGGGGCGAGCGGCCTATTGTGTCCGTGTGACCGACGTTTACACTGCGAATAGAAGACATTTGTTTAAAATATTAGGATAGATGTAGGCATGAATTAATCAAATGTATCTGTAAAATTAGATACGTAGCAATTTGATAAATGGTGAAACAAATCGTCGATATTTCTTTCTGGAAAATTAAAAACATAGTAATTGTGAGCTTACGGGGTTTCAGGTTCTGAGGTTGCATTAAGGCTGGGCTGGGTTTATGACATTACAGATCCAGAAGTAAATTAACCACCAAACTTAGATAGTTACCTATCTGCGCTTAATCACAGATAATATAATAACTTATAGTAGCTTAATTAAAGGATATGTAACATTACTTAGATTATCCTATAGCTTAAGACCAGACCACGTCGTTCAACAACACCCTGGAAATTATTTTGAGCAGTCGCGCTACGGTCGAAGTCGATCGATGGTGGTCTCGTTGCATCTTAAAAGTAATAAACAGGACCAAAGAGCCTGGACTTGGCGACAACATAAGGTTTATTTTGCTGGTTATCTGTATACTCACTGTTCAGGATAGCACCTGGTCTGCGTATGCAGGTCCGGCAGAGACTTGTGGCTGTTGATGTTAGGGCAGCCGCTGTCCTCCTCACGCATGCTGGGCTGCGAGTGAGAGTTCGACCTGCACATACAACTGCGCGCTTATTATTGAAGAAATTCTTCAGTCCTTTAAGGCGAGAGTGGCAAAATGAATTCATTTCAGGGGCTCGTGTCTCATGGTATATTCTATGTCATGTAATGCAGTCGACTCAATTATGTGCAGCCTCCTTGATCAAGGGTGGCTGGTTTGACTCCCTCCGCGACGTATAAGTGGGGTGCGCGTGGAACAATACGCGTCGCCACCTCGGGTCCTGGTGTGTGGAGGGCAACGGGCGTGTGGGTCATCCGCAGGTCGAGACCAGCTTTACAAAGGCAACGATGCAACCTAGTACCCATAGTTACCAACTGGGTTGCATGATCACCTCGGTAACACTTAGTCTGTGAAGGCAGTCGATCCATGTTAAATACTGTTAATAAGCTGGATCTGGTGAGGTTAGCTGAAAGTCGAAAGGACTAAGCAGAAGCTGATGATGGATTAGAAAAAGCTAAGTAAAGCAATTTTGTTAGTAAAGATTTTGTTAAAAAAGGTATTTTTCTGGTGAAGAGTGGGAGCTCGCTGGAAGGTCATATAAAGTTGAAGTTGAGACATACCTAATGTACCGTGGTGCAGAGTGAGCGTACTGCGCCGGCGGACTGATGGCAGCCACCGGGTCGGCGGGGGAGCCCGAGCCCGACACCACGGGCTCCGGGAGCTCCATGTTCTCTGGTGAAGAATGGGAACTCGCTGGAAAGGTAGAGGTTAATAATAATATTAGGTGTGGTAACAAAATACTGAACAGAAAGGACCAAAAGGTCATTGGGCGACTTTGTGTGGAAACCATACCTATGAGGTACACAAACGAAATATAGTAGAATGTAATGATATATGGTTCTGGTTTACTATGGCATTAATCACATTAATGTGAGTCACGGGAATAAAAATATCGTAGGTATACAGGGTGAGATTTCCAAGTGGGCCAACTCCGAAACTCACAACGCACTTCAAAGCGAAAAACACTGAAAGGGGTCTCGGGGCTGATTTTGATGAAAACTAAAATTGAATAATTGGATTTTTTTAAACTCGATATTCTTGGCCAGGGCCCGCTGATTTTGAAAAAATATATACGATGTCTTATTACACGATCCGATAGTGTCGCTATTGAGGATTAAATTCTGGGTTTCTACCAGAGCTATTTCCTATTAAGAAAATTATTAGTTATACTGTATTATTGGTTAACTATTGTATTGAGGGAAAACCGGCCAAGTGCGTGTCGTACCACGCGCAGTAATAGGGTTCCGAAGTTACATAATAATGCGGACTAAGAAGAGGGTTTTTTGTTGTTACATGAACATTAAAACTGTTTTAGCAGCTCACAACGTCTAAAAACGGGCCAACATAGGACGATGGTAACTGAAGAAGGAGTTATAAAATCCAACTTCGCAAGTGAAGTTAGAAAAAATATTATCTATTTGAGTACCACTGCGGGTAGAAGCAAGAGTTTGTAAATAAAGATTTATAACCAGCGTCATTTAAGGCGCCGATTCCCTTGAATATCTGATTTTAAAATGAGAATCACGTCGTATTTTTTTGGAAAAATATATGTTATAATAGACCATTTTCTTGATAATTACATCTCAGAAAATTTTGAGATTTATTCGTATAACATAGTGTAATTAATTTGTAAAGACATAGTTTAATTAATTTGCAAAGTTATTTCTAAAACGGACAAAAACATGACAATCGCACCAAAACCGCTGGATGTATTTTAATGAAATCGACACCATCTGAAAGACAATTTAATTATCTGCATTTTGATCTGAAGCATTTTTTTTTAAGTCATAGATTAATAAGGAAAATACAAAAAATACTACATTTTGGGTCGCGCGGGTGTGAAACGAGTGCGCGTTTTGTTCCCTCAAGGTCGTTGGCGTTAGTCGTCGTCTTAATAATTTGAATACTGCAGTATTGCCGTTACGGAGATAGTCTTCGTTAAAATCTCTAAATATTTACAAACCGAAAACAAATATATATATAAAATATAAAATCAAATTATTCAATGATAGGAACAAACAACTAACGTAAATAAGCTGCAATAAATAATCTATATGAAGTACGTCAATTATGATACGAGCGCGCGTTAGAGCCACGGGGAATGGTTGGTTCGTACCTGGATCCTCCCACGCACGCTCCTTGTTTCTTTTTCTTTCGGAATTTGATTTTTTTTAATGTATTCACTATTTCGTTCTCAAAAGTTGTTATTTCAGTAATTTTTCAATGGCTTGTACAACATTTTTACTGTTCCAAGTACATTTTTAAGTTGGTCGACTATTACTCGTAAACTTGTAAAGCCTACTTAGCTGTAATAGCTACTGCCGTGAACTTTTTCACATAACCAAAAGCAACCATTTCGCTGGCAGAGGGGGGAGGGGGGGGGGGGGGGGGCACTTGACTCTAACAAAAAATGTCAATTTCAAACTTAATTTTACGCAAACGGATCGCTGAATCGAATAATGGTTTTAAGATACCCATAATATTTTGGCCTATCCAACGATACCCCACACCATGAGATAGACGAGAAAAAAAAAAGCATCCCCACTTTACGTCTATATGAGGTAACCTGATGATGATTTTATTTTACCAATATGTCGGAATTATTAATATAGATATCCATGCCAAATTATAGCTTTCTAGAGCTAAGCTGCGGACGGATAGACGGACATAGCGAAATTATAAGGGTTCCTTGTTGACTTCGGAACCCTTAAAATGAACGGAATAAAGATTTTATTTATTATTAATATTTAATTCTAAGAAAAACTAAAAGGATCAGAATACTCACGCATAGAATAACCACCCTTAATCATGACCTCACTGGCTCTCTGCCGAGGTATCACGAAAGACTCCGGAAAGAAAACCCTCGCGTCTCCAAAGCTCAAGGGCCTGTTCATTTTCTCTCTGTGGTCAGGGTCTGACTTCTGGGCCTTAGATCCTGAGGTACCTGATGATGAGGTTCCCGAGAAAGTCCCGGAGAATGTCCCAGAGTTGTGCTGTGAGCGAGGCATGGTTTCCCGTTCTGGATAGGAGTCTTTTAGCCGTCTTGTGTCAGCGTATACTTTGTGCGCTGAAAGTGTACCTGAAGTAGAAAATAGTAAATTTTTTAAAGGAACTTTGAGAGTACTTTACACGCTGCAATTTTGTAGGTATCTCTTTTTTTGAATGAGAACCAGCGCTTTTTGAACGTAGTAAGATACAACAGGCAGTGAAAACCTCCCATCTTTGACAGGGTTGAAGTATTTTAGGGGGCAGGAAGTTTCTTAGTGTTTCAGATGGCAAAAAGTGGTGATAACAAACTTTTTGGCAACACGTCTTTCACTCGTCTGACAGAATTAAGTGTACTTACACACAGCAAAAGGCGGCGAGTACACATTCTCCCTGCTATCGGCGTGCTCCAGCAGTCGTCTCAGTGTATTCTGTAGTCCCTCGCCAGCGCTCACTGCGCGACGCGCGGGACCCATACTGCGAGTGGTCGCGTCTGGAAATATTGAGTTAGATGTTATCTTTGAATTCAACTCTTGGAGGAGCAGATCAACGTGCAAAATATTGCAGGATTGAGTTTTTTAAGCGGCTTTATAAGTAGAGAAGGAAGAGCGAAGAAACGATAATGGGTTGAGTGGAGGATGGTATGATTAGAATGGTGATGAGTAACGAGTATGGAGGATGACGGCTGATCAAGGCATATCATGTAAAAGTAAGACACGCTACTTTAAGTGAACCCCAAATAAATTGACATAAAGGTAGAAGCTTAGATAAAGTACCTATAGATTAAGCACTGGCGTGGCCGCACATGAGACAGCAATAGTTAGTTCTGGTGTTACAACAAGAACAAGAACACTACAACCCACCATCGCACTGACACTTATTATCTATAAATAACCCAAATTCCTTGTCTCAATTAACACATAATACCACGAAATCATAGAAAATCAAACAAAACCGAGTTTGTTTGTCAAACCTGCCATTGTATTACAGTTTGACAAACAACAGATACCGGCCACGGTGACAAAGACAAAAAATAATCTTTTGTCCTTATCATTTACATGGAGCTGCCAATTAGCCATCTCGTTCTATCAATCAAGGTCATTTTAAGGCTTAATCTAAAGGTACTTTATCTAAGGGTAGAAGTGACCGCCGCCGTGGCTCACGTAATTAGGTATTTATAGAAAGAGAAAATTGCGTCATTGTCAATCACATGCGAGATGAAAGACGCGATGTGGATTTCTGTCTATGTGATTGGGCAATTGATGGCGGTCAAACCCTTTGCCTTGCCGAATTCACTTACGCAATTAAGGCGCCGATTCCCTTGAGTAGCTGATTTTAAAATGAGAATTACGTCTAAATGGCTAGTCGTAATTTTATGTTATGTTAGACCATTTTCTTAATAATTTCATCTAAGCAAATTTTGAGTTTTATTCGTATAACATAGTGTAATTAATTTGTAAAGTTATGTCTAAAACGGACAAAAACACGACAATCGCACCACAACCGCTGGGCGTATTTTAATGAAATCAACACCATCTCAAAGACAATTTTATTATCTACATTTTGATCTGAGGCTTTTTTTTAAGTCACAGAATAATAAGGAAAGTACAAAAAACTACAAAATTTTGGTTCGCGCGGGTGTGAAACGAGTGCGCGTTTTGTTCCCTCAAGGTCGTTGGCGGTAGTCGTCATCTTAAGCTGCAGTATTCCAGATGCTCGTAATCGACTGAAATTCAAAATTGGCCACACGTACCAACCAACAACCAACCAATCACAACTCTCGAGATTGGCATATGATTCTTCCGCTTGACATATTATGTGTACTCAATAGAGCAAGAGACGCCTCAGACTTTACTGAATTCTTTCTACAACAGTTATTGAATAAAAATGAAAGTCCAAGTTATCAAGTACGAGTACGTTCCAAGTACATGCTAACACTACTGAATTCCACTGATTTTGTGTTAAAAGAGTTCGGTAACGTCTGGGGCGTCTAGGATCTTGGTATTGATCAAGTTAATGAAAAAAAAAAAAAAAAACAAAAGCCCGACTGCTTGAAAAGCGAACTAAAAAGACATAAACAAGGAGAAAATCATTATGTGCAGTCGGAGGATACATATCGAGCTGGCTGACCAAAACCAGATGTATCCTCCAACTGCACAGAATGATTTTCTCCTTGTTTACGTCTTTTTAGTTCGCTTTTCAAGAGTCGGGTTTTTTGATTTTTTTATTTATTTTTCTATTTTAACTTTTAATCTGGAATACCGGCCAAAGAGCGTATTTCATACTTATAATAATGTCTTCAAAAAACCCATGCTTTCTTAACCCATACCAGGAAAACACTATCAAATTACCATACTACAAAAGTAATCTCTCCTCCACATAGATCTGTTCTGATTCCACTGCGGTTGACAATGATTGATAGTACATGTTAGCTTGAATTAACGATGCCGAGTCTTCGCAATTAATCTTAGATGTGATGTCAAAACAAGGCAGTTTTATGTTGTGTGTGTCGAAGGAAGATATATTAATGTGTTGGAGAAAATTTCTGGTTTTTCCTTATGAAATCTAAAATATACATTATATTTGACATTATAACCAGTGTGTGTTGCCAGTGATCATCTATGGGACCGAGACGTGGTCGGTCACAATGGGCCTTATCAGAAAACTTAAAGTTACCCAAAGGGCAATGGAGAGGGCTATGCTCGGCGTTTCCTTGCGTGATCGTATCAGATAGGAGGATATCCGCAGGAGAACCAAAGTTAACGACATAGTCCGAAGACTCGTGAAATTTAAGTGGCAGGGGGCAGGACACATTGCTCGCAGGACGGATGGCCGATGGGCCGAAAAGTTCTGGAATGGCGATCGCGAGCCGATCGTGCGACCGCGAAGACGATGCGTTGTAAGGCCTACTAGATTTTCAAAAGAATGAGAAGCCATCTTATACTGGTATTGTAACACCATCATATATACTTACAGGGATTACAGCAGGCATCATTGTTCAAGGTTCCGGAGCTGACGAGGTGGCAGCCACCCGCAGCTATCGCTTGTCCCAGACCACTGCTCATCTGTAAAGCAAAAGAAACCACTTCAGATGTAGGTAAGCATTTTGCCAGTAAGTTTGATGAATTGCAATATATATGCTATACCTATATACTGCAATTAACTAAGCGCAAAAAATATTCTCGGATTTACTAATGTAGTCCTAAAGGAAAACCCAAAAAGCCTGCTCCATCCGAAAGTTTAGCCTTAGGGCGGTTACGCACTACCTCCGTGATCAGTGATTTGAGTTCCGAGTTCAAAATGTTCTGAATTATGACAGACTAGCATCTGCGGCTTCGCCTGCGTGAATGTTGAAATTTATCCCAAGGCAACATATTCTCGGGATAAAAAGTATCCTATGTGCTATTCCAGGCTATGTGCTATCTTAGTGCCAAATTTCGTCCAGATCCGTCCAGCCGTTTGAGCGTGAAGAAGTCAAACTTACAAACACACACACACAAACTTTCGCCTTTATAATATTAGTGTGAAGTGTGATTATGACGGATAGAGTTCGGATGTAGTGCGTATGCTTCCCTACAAGAAGTACTACGGCTACTTCGGAATCGCCGCCCTTAGACCCTCGCTGAGCAGTTAAGCCAACGATACATGCCACTAATAATTTCTCCATAATTCCATAAATGACTCTTCAATAAAATGCTCCCCTAATCTAAACATTCACCAACTCACCCTCAACGGCAACTCCTGCTTCCGATCCAGCACAGTCTCCGACTTCACATAGAAAGCCTTGGTCTCGGCCAGCAGCTCGACAGCAGATTTCCTCTTTTGCTGCTGCGGCTGCGCCAAGGACCTGGGGGCCGCCATGCCTTCCCTCGACTTCCGCGGGAGTTTGAAGCTTGCGAACAACGAGTCTGCGAGACGACGCCTGGGGAGCGAGGAGAAACTGTGATCATTTGATAAGTCTGCCTAAATTGGCAAAAAAGGTTGAATTTGGAAGGTTCATATAAGTGCGGTATTTTTTTTAGGTTTTATGTCAAAAAGAGTCCCGTTTCTAAAAGGGATGGTCAAGTGATTCTTTATAGTCCATCGTCAATCTCTCTTCCGTATTGGCCTTCATTCATAACTCGTAATATTGTATTGATTGATTTCGTTTAAGACAACTGATTCGGAATTTATATTGATTGTATAGATGGGTGATTTTAACCGTTAGAAAACCGACAGTTGTTGATTTAATTTTCATTCATACCACAATTTGAGGAGTCGTTGTTTGAATTTATTTATTTATTTATTCACTCAAAACATACAATATCCTTACAGGCTAGACCCAATGCGATAATGTAGTACTCTTAAAAATTAGACAGTGCCACTGCTTGTACCATAACATATTCTATAGGTAGTATTTGTAAGCTATCTGTATCAATGAGATATGTAAGTGCAGTATTGTGAAGTATTAATGCCATCATGATTTCAATCCGGGAAAGGAATGGTGCTATCGATCATGTATACCTCCGTCCCTCTCCCGCTCTTGCATCATGGTGGCAATTAAACTTAATAATACTTGCGGTACCAGAACTTAATAAGATTAGCTTAGGAAGTTTAATTTTCTTACCTAGGCGGCGACTCAAACGACCTTGAAAACGACGGACAATTAGCAGCTCCTTCAAACTTTTTCCTGACTTCTTCGACCTTCGACCAGCCGGCTTCCACGTTGAGCCGGCGGTTTAGCGGTGTGGCTTGCGACGCATGCTTGGCCAGCTCTTCCCTGGTCCTCTTCACCGAGACCTCAGGGATGGAGTCACGGGTGCGAAGACCCCTCGCTTCATGACATCTCTCGATGAACTGTTGTCGCCGGAGCGAGAAGTTTACTGATTGGTAATGGTCTTCGTCGTCGTCTAGACACCTGGAAATGGGAGAGTGTATTGGTTATTGGAGTGTAAAGAAAACTGACCTTGTTTTGAGTTTTGGAACGGAGTCTTTAACGCGGCTTGCGGCAGGAGTTGCTTGGTAGAAATAAATCGTCACGTCACGAAAAACCCTCTCGAGACGTTCGGTTCCATCCGACGAAGTTCGGATATTATCGACAAGCGCTGGCCACCATCATGGGTTTGTTAAATGCATAGCTTTACTAATAGTTGAATATTACTTTTCTGCATATCAAGTTCCATTCGGAGTTAAAGAAAAGGCTTGAGGAACTTTCGCACACTTTTTTGGGTTCTGTACCCAAAGGGTAAAAACGGGACCCTATTACTAAGACTCAGCGGTCCGTCTGTCTGTCTGTCTGTCAGCAGGCTGTATCTCACCAACCGTGATAGTTAGACAGTTGAAATTTTCACAGATGATGTATTTCTGTTACCGCTATAACAACAAATACAAAAAACAGAATAAAATCAAGTTTATCAAACTTAGCCTTATACCCCTTTTTAACGATCTAGGTGACACCTAAATAGACGCTGTTGGATTAACCACTTTCAACGCTGAGCCGAGCGTTGGAAATCCAACAGCGCGCTTTTATAATAATTTAGTAGATGTCTGAGTCTGAGTGAAAACTGAAATCGAAAAAAATATGTTTAGTTGACGAAACACAATAACAATGGGCTAGTTAGGATGCCGGAATAATTGCGTTGATCTAGATTTTTTCACAATGTCACTGGAACTTGGTATTCAAATGCCTACGAATAGTTTTTGTATTCTACGCAGCAAGGCGTGTTAGTGTTGTGTCATGCAGTAACTAAGTGGACTGCAATCGACTGGCATCTAGTGGTTGTGCAGAGTCGTTGTCTGTAGTTTAGCCTTGTGGCTTACTTTTTTGTCATTAGGAGACAGTACTTGGAAGTGAAAGTAATGAATTTCCGTTCAAGGGCAACGAAATAAGATGACTAATACAGGATTGCAGAGTATCCCCCCCGGTGGGTTCCCGCATTGTCGAGGCTGGGGGCTCAGTAGCCGTGGCTTGGTCACCCACGGTGAAGCGAAGAGGAACTCGAGGAGGGGCCGCTCGTCAGGGCTTTTGCCGATAAGCCGACGACGTAGCGGCTAACAAGTATGTTGCGGTGCCTTCTAGGCGACATCAAAACTGAGGCGGGCCGAGATGTCGTTTGGGGCCTCTCATTTCTATATGATATCATGGCTGATGGTTGGAGGCCGTGGCGGGAGAGGAGTGCCGGTATTGCGTTGCGCCGCTCTCCCTACCTTTCGCGGCCTAGACGGGGTCGCCACCGTCTGATGGCGGATACGGTGAGCCGCAGGGAAGGAGTGTCGGTAAAGCGTTGGCCGCTCTTCCTATCCCCTGCCGCCGAAAAATGGTAGGTGGTGGTAACCCGTCGTCACAACGGGACTAACGGGGTCGTCTGGCGCCCATGTGCTGGTTTTAGAGAGGGCGGCCATGTCGGCGTCTCGGGAGCTGCGAGTAACATAGCACGAGTGTTACCTAGCAGGCTGTGCAAGGTTGAGACCAGCAGGGCTAGTACCAGACCAGGAGAGGGTGGCCATGTCTCGGGAGCTGCGAGTAACATAGCACGAGTGTTACCTAGCAGGCTGTGCGAGGTGCGACCTGCAGGGCTGGTAACAGGAGAGGGCGGCCATGTCTCGGGAGCTGCCGGGGTGGGCGCGGGGTGCAGGGGCCGCCGCCGGCGCCGCTCATCATTCGATCGACACGCAGGAGACACCGCCGCTACTATCACTGGTTTCTGGAACAAAGAAGGGAGAGCGTTAGAATGTTGAAAGGTTAATCTTACCTGATGGTAAGCGATGGTGTAGTCTACGATGGAGCACGCTTGCCTAGTAGTAACCTTTCACTCTTAACTTAAATACCCCTAGATTGTAGCTATCGGGAAACACAGACTCCGGCAGGGAATTCCACTCCTTAGCTGTACGCATAATAAAAGTATTCTCAAAACGTTTAGTGCGTATGGGTGGGATGTCCACCATGTACAGATGGCGCATCGCCGTACATCTGGTAGTCCGATGATGGAACGGGCTGGGCGGAATTAGATCATGCAATTCCATCGCACACTCTCCGAAATGCAATATCCTACGATCAAAGGCCATTTTTAACCGACTTACCAAAAAAGAGGAGGTTCTATGTTCGATATTATGTATGTTTTTTTTTTTTTATGTATGTTCACCGATATCTCCGTCAATTGTGGACCGATTTTGAAAATTCTTTTTTTGTTTGAAAGAGTATACTTCGAATTTGGTCCCATTTTAATTTGGTGAATATCTAATGAAGAACTTCGGCGATATACAACAGAACTCTTCAATAAATAACGGTAAATCTCTCGGGATTGCTGCAATCGCATGTCTGTTTATTGTTTATACCATTTCATAACATAACATCACGCCAGTACGCTCGAAGGGGGTATGCAGATCTGTCATTTCACTGGTTATATTCAAGTTTCATATTACTCGGGTAATCTATTCTGTCGTTATAGGTACTTACTTAACTATTCCCCTATTAGGTAGGTACAACTAAAAAGTGAAAAATAAAAAAAACTTTTTTACAAAAAAATACTACCGACTTCCAAATAACAAAACTAGAAAGTGAAAAATAACTTTATTTTTGGAAGTCGGTGTCCTTAACTTAAAAATTTGGTACCTACCCAAAGACACCGACTTCCAAAAATAAAGTTATTTTTCACTTTCTAGTTTTGTTATTTGGAAGTCGGTAGTATTTTTTTGTAAAAAAGATTTTTTCATCGTAGGATATTGTGTATAGTTTTAAATCATATATAATATATTATATAATATCTAGCCTTATATGTATAGACATAGGAACGTTTTTGTTATTAATATTACTGTTGTTAATATTTCTATGCTTATATGCTAAACTAAACTGCCGAGCAATGAAAAAGTTCCACCCACAAAATGCCGACAAAAACCTTAATATTTTTTTTTCAAATTTAAATTAAAATTTAAACACAATATTTACGTTTTTAGTTGGTAATATTCTGATGCGCTGTTAAATGTACTTCAATATTGCAGACGGCGTCATTAAGCTAGCCTTTCCCATTTAGGAGTAATTTGGTGCTATGTCACTGGAGCTTTTTCATTGCTTGTTAGTGTAAAATTAATGATTACGTAATCATCATCATTGTCAACAGATGACAATCTGTTGTGGTGATAATGAGAAAATTAAGTTACCTATGGTTAGTTTCAACCATAAAATCACGCTTCACAACTTATGGTAATGATAACTTAACCGCCATATCCAAAACCTGCTTTACATTTAATTGTAACCTTACATAACCTGTCATAAGATGTAATACTTAAGTTAAATATTTGAACCCAGTACTTTCTCTGAATGACGCGACAGTTACCTACTGTTAGGTAAGAGCTAAGACTAATACAATAGCAGAGAAAACTATACTATAATGTTTAAAAAGTGAAGAGTATCTAAAGGTGCCCGCAGACAAACGCGACGCGACAACGATCCGATGACCGTTTTTCATAGAAATTGTTTAGGCGCCCGCAAACTGGCGCGCAGAGACAACGTGACATTAGATTTTGAAGATTTTGTTTTGTTTTTCTTTTTTTTTTTTTTGTAAAAAAAACGTTGCCCCACACTAGGAATTTCTTCCTGTATTGTGGGTGCGTTTACAAACATATAAACTCACATACACAAACACCCAGAGCCGGAACAATTATCTGTAGGTCATACAAATTTTTGTTCCGTGCGGGAATCGAACCCGCGACACGCAGCGCAGCAGTCAATTGCTCAACCACTGCGCCAACCGTGCGCCCAAATTGTTCTACAGGCTTAAAATCCGTAGATCAAAATCCATAGATCCGTAAAACAATAATGTCTATGTATCCATAGAACAATATAATTTGTCCCATCGTTGTCGCACTGTCACGTCGCTTTAGTGTGTGGCAGCCACAGATATAAGTCTAACTAGATGACGCGATTGTATGTATTTCACATGTCAAAAATCGGAGTAAAATTACGATCAATGATCGTACTTTGAGCTTATCATTTAGCATTATCGGCGCCGGAAATCTACCAAAATCTAGAAAAATTTCTAATTGAGCTGTAATATATAATACAGTCTTTATTTATTTGTTAACTTATTTATTTCACATCACATCACATCATCAGCCTATTAATGTTCCCACTGCTGGGACACAGGCCTCCTCTCTGTGAGAGGGAATGGGCCGTAATCCACCACGCGGGCCCAGTGCGGGTTGGTGGATGTCACATGTCTTCGAATTTTTGGTTTACTTATTTATTTATTAATAAATAAATAAGTAAAGACTGAATAGAAATAGTTGGCCGAGGCATTGGACATGTTTTCTTTCATTGGTAAGTAAATTTGTATTTAAATTGTGTGTGAAAAAGTGGCACGCTTGGTTTTCATACAGATAGAGGGACTTGCGTTATCTAGTTAGATTTTTGTCTGTGTTGGTGCCATTTGTACGGTTGCGGGTAATAATTATATTCGCAGAACAATTTTTTTTTGAAAAGGTTGTCGCATTGTCGGCGTCATGATGGGACTGTCTGCGGCGCCTTTACTGATGATTTATTATATGACTGTCTGTTTAGAACAGCATGATTTGCGAAATAATGTGAAACTTAGCGAATGACAGCATTCGCTAAGTTTCACATGTCATATCGATCAAATTCGCCAAGTTAATAATTACCAATCGACAGTATTGCAGCTCGTATTATGTGGTAATAATTCAACGCGTCATTCCACGCAATCATTACACGCGTAGGCGCTGTGCCATACGGTCAACTTTCGTTACTCACATCTACTGCGTTTGACCATAATTCCAGCGTATCTCAAACATTTTGCGAACTGTGTTTACAAAACCGAATTAGTCATGAACCAATACAAGTGCGGCGCTTGCGAGGAACCGCTATCCGATGGTGCTCACTGCACAATATGTAATCACGAACTGCACTTCCACTGTGCTGGAATAACAGAAGCCGGATACCGGAAGCTGGGTGACAGAAAGCTGACGTGGCGTTGCAGCAATTGTAAAATAGCTGCCGCTACTCAGCCTCCGGTGTCAGCTGCCACTACTCAACCCCCAGTGTCACCAAGGCTGGAATCGGAGTCGGTTATACTTAATGAGATAAGAGCACTCGCTGAGAAACTTGCTCCTCTAGAATTTTTAAAGGAAGAGATGACTGCGCTTCGTACGGAGTTTGCTGGTCTAAAGTCATCATTAAGTGAAACAAATAAGGAGTTGAAGGGATTTAATGAGAAAATTAAAGATATAGAAACGCGCCTTGTACACGTCGAGAAGGTCCATGAACAGGTGAGCATCCTTCATGACCGCTTGGATAAGCTGGAGGAGGATAATAATGCTAAAGAGCAATGGACTCGATTGAACAACATCGAAATAAAAGGTCTACCCCAGAACAATCACGAGAACCTTTAATTTTGATTTTGATTTTGATTTTGAACCTGTTTGAAATCATCAGCAAAATTGGCACTAAAATTGATTATCCCGTGTCTAAGGCCCAGATAAACTTTATAACTAGGGTACCAACCCGTGAGAAAGATCACACAAAGCCAATCATAGTGAGTTTCTGCAACCGTTATGTGAAGGAAGACTTTATTGCCGCTGCGAGACTACTTTTCAAGACTGCTCCTTTAACTACTGGGCAAATGAACCTTCCCGGAAACCAACGGATTTACATCAACGATCACCTGACACTACAGAACAAGGCATTGCTGTCCAAAGCTAAAAAGGCGGCCGCAGAAACGGATTTTCGCTACGTCTGGGTCAAGCACTCCAAAATACACGCGAGGAAGGCCGATACGTTTCCTATAATAGTGTTAAAATCCGAAAAAGACCTCATAAAAATAAAATAAAACTATGTCTATACCGATTTAAAACTATAAATATGAACAAAATGTCAAAGTCTGGTCGTTCAACTTCAAACATTAGAAATAAGTTTGAGAACCATGCGCAGGTGAGTGCTGCCAGCGTATTCCGCCAATTATTGTGTCGCTCAATAGTGCTGTGTAAAATAATTTTTGAATGTCATTATCACGTTGTGTGTTGTCGTTGTGCCAAATTAGTCCTTATTGTCACTAAGCTAAAGTGCAATTTTAATTACTTAACATACCCAGTTGTGACTTACTGGGCCCGTGTCGTTTCTTTTGTTCCTTTATTTGCAAGTGTTTCAAAGTTCCGTGTCTTAGTTCACTGTGCATTGCTGTGCCTAAGAGATTCCTACCAGTCATTGCTATCTACCTTCACTATTATTTTTTTCTGTTGGTTTTTTATGTATTCGTTTATATTAAACGATTTATTAGACTCACTACAAATTAATTATCTAATTAAAGTGGACAATACTGTTGTTGCTAAGCTCAAAAATGATTAATATATACTACCAGAACGTACGTGGTCTGCGCTCAAAAACAAACGGCTTATATCGTAACATTTGCATGAATTCTTACGATGTTATCATATTTACGGAAACTTGGTTAGTGGATAGTATTAGTAACAGTGAGTTGTTTGATGGACGATATCTTGTCTGGAGGCGGGACCGGGATTACTGTCGAACAGCACAGACGCGGGGAGGTGGAGTGTTGATCGCGGTGAGGAATGACCTGACCGTTGTGGAAAGATGCGACTGGCGTACCTCCGCCGAGGATATCTGGGTATCCATCGTTCTGAAGCGTTCTAGACCAGCGGTAAGTTACAACATCAATATCTGTGGCTTGTATCTGTGCAAAGAAAATGTTGGTAACTCATATTTAACTCAATTACAGAACTTCCACCATAAACTTAACTATTTAGTGTCCGCCCACCCTTTGGATACATTTATAATAACAGGGGATTTTAATTTCGGCGGCGATGTGGAATGGCGGCAGTCTGATGATGGTACTGGATTATATCCAGAGAATGTGTCCGTTCGATGTGTTTTGGATTTCTTTGATACAATAAATGCATGTAACTTGTCGCAGTTTAATGGTGAGCGTAACGTCAACGGTAGATTGCTTGATCTTGTTTTCTCAAATGGCGCAATAAAAGTGAATACTTGTGGTGACCCCCTGGCAGTGCCTGTTGATGTACACCACAAACCGTTGATTGTTAATGCTGATTTCGTTGAAGTCCATAGACTCATTGAGAAACCTAGTACTAAATACATATTTCATCGAGGCGATTACGATTCAATTAATTCTGCACTAGAACTTACGGACTGGAACATTCTATTGTCTGACGGAACCCTGGACCAGGCCCTTAGCCTTTTCTATACCAAGCTATACGAGCTCAGGGACTTGTACATTCCGGTTAAACCTTTAAAAAAATCAACACACCCCCCCTGGTACACTAGTGCTTTAATAAAAATATTAAAAGAAAAACACAAATATCATAACAAATACAAAAATTACGGCAACATATCCGATTACCACTGTTTTTCCCTCTTGCGAAACCGAGCTAAGGATTTGGAGGCTATTTGTTTTGATGCTTATATGGAAAAAATTGAATCCTCAATCGCAAAAAATCCTAAATGTTTCTGGTCGTATATCAAAGGCAAAAGAAGTGGTGATACATTACCTAACGTGTTACATTACATGGACTCGTCCGCAGACACTGGTGAGGGTATCACTGAGCTTTTGTCTTCTTACTTCCAGTCTACCTTCCAAGAACCTGACTCAGAATCTAACGATCAGGATGTTAATATAGACCTTCATTCTGCTGGCTCGGTGAACCTGAGTACAGTCAGCGTGTGTCCGGAGACGGTACTCAAGCTACTTAAAGGTTTGGACCCATCAAAATCTGGTGGGCCAGATTTGATACCCCCCATTTTTATAATTAATTGTGCGAAGAGCCTGGTGGCGCCAGTGTGTGTGCTGTTCGAGCGGTCGCTGAGAGAGGGTATCGTCCCGAGGATGTGGAAATCGGCATTTATTACACCAATTTTTAAAAAGGGGGATAAATCTAAAGTAGAAAACTACCGGCCCATATCTAAATTATGTCTTTTTTCGAAAGTTCTTGAACGAATAGTACACACTGAAGTTTACTCAGCTATGCAATGCCATTTCGGTGACGAACAACATGGTTTCCTCAGAAAACGGTCAACCGCCTCCAACCTGATACTATCCAATGAATTTATAACCGCTGGGATGGAAGAACGATGCCAGGTCGACGTGATTTATACGGATTACAGCAAATGTTTTGACCGTATAGATCATCGGGTGCTTCTTCAGAAACTGTTTTCCGCGGGAATTCACGGTGATCTGTTCCGGTGGTTTTCGTCTTACATAGATAATCGAACACAGGCTGTGGTTTTGCGTGGATACATGTCTGGATGGAAATCTGTCCCATCAGGAGTGCCCCAAGGCTCAATCCTGGGACCACTGTTGTTTACAATATTTATTTTGGACATAAAAAACTGCTTTAGAAACTCACATATCCTACTATACGCTGATGACATGAAGGTCCTAAAGTCCATACGCACACTATCTGATACTGAACTACTTCAGTCAGACCTTGACCGATTCGTGAAATATTGTAAAACCAACAAACTACAACTAAATGTATCCAAATGTTTTCACGTTATATTCACTCGCCAGAAGTCTATCATCGGTCCAGGGTATACTCTGGATGGTGCTTACATAAGTAAAGAAACCAGTATTAGGGATCTTGGCGTGGTACACGACAGCAAGCTGCTTTTTGATAATCATGTAGAAACGGTTGTCAACAAGGCGTTCAAAGCCTTGGGCTTTATTATCAGAGCTTGCTCTAGCTTTCGTTCCCTAAAACCAATAAAAGTTCTTTACTGTTCTCTAGTGCGTAGCCATCTTGAGTACGTTTCTCAAGTATGGAACCCACAATATGAGATCTACAAATCTCGTATTGAGTCTGTTCAAAGGAAATTCTTGCGGTACTTAGACTTCAGGGCCAGGCAATTATCAGTGGACTATGAACACCGTTGTAAGCGGTATCATTTCTTACCGTTGGAGGTAAGACGTAATATCAATGATATCTGTTTTTTAGTGAACATCGCAAACGGCTCCGTCGATTGTTCCGAACTACTCAGTAAAATACTTCTTCGCACTAATATAAACAACTTAAGAAAACGACCGCTTCTCCATGTACCATCCACATCGACTAATTATAGGCGCAACGCCTTCTGCATACGTAGTGTTATGGCTTTCAATAGTTTACCATCACACCTGGAAATCGATTTATTTGGCACCAGCGCACATAAAATTAGAAAGATTTTAAACAAGGAGTATTTTGGTGACAACCATAAATAGCTTTTAGTTCTGATTGTGAGGTTGCACGACTAGACATACCTAATATGTTGTCTCGACACGCCTAATCTGTTTACATTGTTACCTTACCAAATCGCTGTAACTGGTCAACGCATATAACGCGTAATTGTATGTAGTTATACACATGTGGAAGCTTGTAATTAGCAAATGTCCTTACTTAAGCATGATACTCAATATTGTTATTAGTCTGTAAGCTTTCTTAAAATTAAATAAATAAATAAATAAATAAATAAATAAATAAATAAATAAATTGCCATATAACTACATAACAGACAAATTATTATGGAATACCTTCTTTAACAGAAATTCGTACTGTAATAAGAAAATCATATACTTAATATAACTGTGGGGTTATATAGTGAATTAATGTATAATTCTAGATTCAGGCAAAATGCGCAAATATGCGCGTTCATACATCCATAGTAATAAAATATATAATCACGCATCAGTATGCTTCTTGTACCTGCTTTTATCCCACGTTACTCAAGATCGATTCCATTCATTCCTCTACCATTCTTCTTCGTAATTCGTCACCTGATCATTCACTCTCTTTCCCTTCATATCATATTAGAAGTGTATGACTTCATCCATATTTTCTTGGGTCTCCCCCTCCACTATTGGCTATGTACGTGTCTTACAAAAACTTGACTTGTAAAGGAGCACTATCTGTCACTGTCATCTTATTCTTGTTGGAGCTGTATTGTTTTGTTGCCTGTATGTATATGTATGTATCTATTTTAGTATTTAGTGCTTACAATGTTTGTAACTTATAATTTGGCGCCAAGTGCAACCTCGTATCGTGTCCTGGCTATTTCTGTCCGTTCTAGGTTGCCTGGAAGAGATCGCAGAACGCGATAAGACGGCCTGTTGTATGTTTGTTTTTATTTTAAGGTTTCCGTATGTATTATATGTTTTTATTTTGGTGTACAATAAAGTATATATAAATAAATAAACCTTCCATCTTTTGACTCCTGTCATACAGGTCCGCCTAGTTCGGGAGTCAGAGGCTTCAAAATTATTGTAACCAAATATTATGTCAATAAAGATTATTTGATTTGATTTGATCTTTGCTTTGATCTTCGTTTTTCTTCATCGCTCCACACTTAGAAAGACACAATCATGTGTAAGACCTTTAACAAACCAGAAATAAAGATTGTGTTCAATGCTAACTGAGTTGAATATTTCGAGATTCCCTACAAAACTATTTTCAGGGATGGAAGTACCACCACAACAGATAAACACAACCGCCCCAATTGGCCGGTATTTGGGCCACGTCCCGTATTTAGCCTGGCCATAATATTGATGAACAGTATCCGTGCATATATTAGCTTTATTAAGCCTGGTGACAATACTGACCGCTACTTAATGAGGTCATTGTGCGCCATTGCTGGTTCGCTGGTTGGCGCACGATATTATGAACGCGGTCGCGAATTTCATTTTTAATCGGGTTTCTGTGGATCTGCGAACTATATTAGTGCTGTCCAATTAAGTTTGGCTTCCATTTCATTATCTGATTCCGAACAGTGCGGTTTGACTCATTCTCTGTCATTGCTGATTATGATTTTTAGTTATTTACCTTATAATTCGGTATAATTTTGAGCTTTTCATCAATATCATCATCATCTTCACTAATATCTATTTGAAGGCCTTGTCCTATGTTACTTGGGTATGACGCATTAAGTTGGAAGGATCATTTTAAACTGACTTTCCAAAAAAGAGGAGTTCTATTTGACTGTGTGTATTTTTTATCCGACTGCAAGGAAAGGGTTATGTTTTTCGCGCGTATCTTGTATGTATGTAATATTGTTTTTTACGTCATGTCTTTGAAACCGCTAGATGAATTTATATAATTAAGACGTCGTTAGATACGTCGTGACTGCCCAAGTTTTCTTAGATATGTGTTAAAAAACAAACATGGCGGATTTTGGCCGCCATATAGTGCACAATTTATTTTTTCATATCCTTCGAATGCGGTAACAAAATTAAAGGTTGTAAGAGGTGATTACAGAAATATATACACTTATATGTTTAACAGCAATTCGAACCGAACAGAGAAGCGAATTAAAAAGATGTAAACGACTTTGGTAGGTACCAATTTTTTGCGTTACGGACACCGACTTCCAAAAATAAAGTTATTTTTCACTTTGTAGTTTTCTTATTTGGAAGACGGTAGTATTTTTTTGTAAAAAAGATTTTTTTATTGTTCACTTTTTAGTTGTACCTACCTAATAGGCAAATAACGTACCTATAATGCCAGAAGAGATTACCCGAATATCATGAAACTGAATATAACCGGTAAAATGAGAGTGTACCAAGGTGAACTTTACACATCTGCGTACCTCTTTAGAGCGTACTGGCGTGATGTTATGTTATGAAATGGTATAAACAATAAACAGACATGCGATTGCAGCAATCCCGAGAGATTTTCCGTTATTTATTGAAGATGTCTGTTGTATATCGCCGAAACTCTTCATCAGATCTTCACTAAATTAAAATTGGACCAATTTCGGAACTAATTCTTTCAAACAAAAAGAACATTTACACAGAAAATCATGCTCTGCAGTCAAAGGATTCATATTCGCGTGCTGGCTGACCACCAAACCATATGCATGCTCCGACTGCAGAGCATGATTTTCTTCTAGTTTTTCAGTCCTCGGTTCTGTTTTAGTTCAAAGCAGACTGTGCTTCTTTATTTATTAGGAGTTAGACTACTGCTGCAATAATCTCTTGACACCCAGTCACTTGCATCATCAACGGTAGAAGATTGTCTCATATTACCAAATTGGGATCGACGCAACACTTTTTAGGGTTCCGTACCCAAAGGGTAAAAACGGGACCCTATTACTGAGACTTCGCTGTCCGTCTGTCTGTCTGTCTGTCTGTCTGTCACCAGGCTGTATAGTTAGACAGTTGAAATTTTGACAGATGATGTATTCCTGTTGCCGCTATTACAACAAATACTAAAAACAGTATAAAATTAATATTTAAGGGGGGCTCCCATACAAAAAGCGTGATATTTTTGCCGTTTTTTGCTCGATATTAATAACGGCAACAGGTAGACGCTTGAAATATTCACAGAATATTTAGTTGTATATTCTCTTCAAAAAATAATAATTATTAAATTAAAATAAAATAAATTAAGGGGGGCTCCCATACAACAAACGTGATTTTTTTACAGTGTTTTGCGGTAATGGTACGGAACCCTTCGTGTGCGAGTCCGACTCGCACTTGGCCGGTTTTTTTTACTCTTCCATTCGGTCCTGTCATGCATTACGATATTGCTGACTCTTTTTTCTTTCATATGATTCCTCATACAATTCATCAATCATTTAATATATCCCTCTCCTTGTCCATATATATTCATAACTAGCTGACCCGGCAAACTTTGTTTTATTTATTTATTTATTTATTTATTTATTTATTTATTAATCACAAAATCCACAGCTCTTAAAAATACTTTAACACACTTATTGTACTACTATTACAGCCAATTACGGATTTACAATTTATTAACCTTACAATTAAAATTGCAACAGAAACTTAGAACAACCAAACATATCTAATATAACTAACTCATGTGAAGGAATTGTGTGTGAGTGTGTTATGCGTTTCAAATGAGAGGAAAATCGACTAACCCCCAGCAAGCTACAATCAGACAAGACTGCACAGCTAGCAAAACAACAATCTATTTCAAAAGCCTAGGGTCAGTTATTTATATTAACCCCCAGATTCCGAAACAAACCATTCCGCCGCCAACGGTACAATCCCGACGAATCGCGTCACAATGAGCGAAGGCGCCGACCGTCCTCTCATTCGGAACGCAAAGTAGTGTTAGTGTATTGTATAGTGTGGTGTAGTCTGTGTAGGTCTGTATTTGTACTTTCCATACAATTCAATTAATACTCGTTTCATTTAGCTTTAGCTTTATTATTCAGTTCGTCACATACAGAGGTTAGTAATAGTTTCCTGAACATACCTTTTTTGGAATTAAATATATCAATGTGAGCGAATTGTTTATTAAAGCTCCTTAGTATCCTATCGATAACTGAGTTTTTAGCGTAGTTTGTACTACTGTGTGGCACATCGAAAAACTGCGTGTGCCTAGTCCGTCGAGACGGAGTACTCAATCTTAGAACTAAGTCATTAAGAGCGATACTGTTAATGTTTCCACTACAAATATTATAAAGAAACAACATATCCGAAATCATACGTCTGTTCTCTAATGGAAGTATATTATGATGTTTGCATGATAGAAGATAATCTTTTTGTCTGAAATCACTGCGATAATTAATATATTTAATGAATTTAGACTGTATAGATTCTATCTGCTGAATATAAACCAAGTAGTGAGGATTCCAGATATTGCTACAGTATTCCAGGATACTGCGTATGTACGCAAAATAAAGTATTTTAATGCAATCTATGTCGGTAAATAGTTTACATATACGCATAATAAATCCAAGACTTCTGTACGCCTTACCAACGACATAGGTCACATGCTCCGAAAACAGAAGCTTTGCATCCAGAACGACACCAAGATCCTTAACAGTATTACCACGCACAATAGTGCCACCACTAAGATTATAACAGTAGCGGATGCAATTTAGCTTCCTAGTAAATGTTACGATCTGACATTTGTTTACATTCACATTGATTCTATTGGTACTATAGTAGTTAGATAATCTATCCAAGTCATTTTGTAGCTTCTCACAATCATCCTTATTCTTAATATTCATATAAATCTTGGTGTCGTCCGCATACATCAAAAACCTTGCATTGAGAACATGTTCTCCTATGTCGTATAGGTAGATAGAGTATAACAGGGGTGCCAAAATTGAGCCCTGTGGCACACCAGATGGTATGGTTACGCAGTTAGACCTTATTCCACCCAGTATAACAATTTGAGACCGATTCCTAAGGTACGACTCAAACCATCTGAGCAAGTTACCGCGGATTCCAAGCTCCTGCAGCTTACGCAGGAGGATCACGTGATCCACACGGTCGAAGGCTTTTTCAAAGTCCGTGTAGATCACGTCAACCTGTCCACCACCATCCATATCACTGGCAACACTATCAACAAATACTGCTAAATTAGTGTTAGTAGACCGGCCCTTAATAAACCCGTGCTGTTGTTGCGGAATTAATTTAGATATAGTTGGATAAATAAAGTTGTGTACTATTTTCTCCATTATTTTTCCTAAAACATTCAAAATTGATATGGGACGATAATTCTCTATACTATTTCTACAACCTTTTTTGTGGATGGGTACAATGTGTGCAGTTTTCCATATAGATGGGCAGTAACCCTCGCGGAAACACCGGTTAAAGATATAAGTGATTGGTAAAGACAGGGATTCAGCACAGTTAACAAAGAAAAGAGGGGGCACAGTGTCACTTCCTGGACCCTTCGATGTATCTAAATTCTGTAAGAGTTTGAGAATGCTCGCATTGTCAATGGTCAGGTTGTGTAGTGTGTCGCCGTATGTTTCACAGTCAGTTGAGAAAGGCGTGTAAGATCCGAGCCTACTGCTAAAATTCTTGTAGAAGAAGTCATTAAATGCGTTACATATTTCGGCCTCACTTGTTAGTTGGTTATTATCATACGTCATATATTTCGGGTAATTATTTTTATTATTTTTTCTAGCTTTAACGTAAGTCCAAAAATGTTTAGGTGAAGTTTTTATGTTTTCTTGTGATCGGTGTAAATAACGGTAATGACACTCCTTTTGAAGCTTTTTTTGCCGGTCCCTTAATAAAACGAAAGTTGCGTAATCGTGGGGGTTATTATATCTCTTCCATTGCCTGTGCGCCTTCGACTTTTCCTTAATGACACTAATTAATGCCCGACTGTACCAGACTGGGTAGCTGTAGGGTCCTCCTACGGTGACTTTTGGGATAAATTTACCAATAACCGAATAAATGGCTGAGTAAAACATGTCTATTACATGATGAAGTTGAGCATCATCATTACAAACTAATCCCCAATCACACTCCAGTAACTCGTTATTTATGACTTCATAATTCCCCTTCCTATAAACATGCTTTTGAAATAACTTCAATTTTAAGGGAGGAATTAGAATATCTAAAGCTTTGACAAGAATTGCAGGGTGAAACACGTCTTCAGGGACCAACGGACAACTCGATCTTATAGTGTTGTTAGGAAAATTGGCAAATATTAAATCAAGAGTGTGATTGTGAGAATTAGTGAAAAAATTAAATTGATTCAAACCGCAGTAAAACATTGTGTTAATAAGGTGGGACGCGGAGTTTTGTACCTCAACGGCGCCTTTTCTCAGCAGCACAGGCTGTCCACTTGTCCAGTCAATACCAGGTAAGTTAAAATCACCCGACAATAGGAAATAATCGTTAGGGTTCTGGTCTATTACCTCAGATATTACCTGCGTTAATAATTGAATACGTTCCGATATCGCGCGGTCTGGCGGCAAGTAAACAGTCGCGATGTGTAAATTGCGACTTATACCAAGTACTCGAGCGGGAATAGTTACCCAGATGCTTTCAAGGTCAGGGTGGCCCCACTCAGTGCGTACGCGAGCTTGCAGCCGCGAAGCGCAAGCAATCATTACTCCGCCGCCTAGCGAGCCGCGATCGCGTCTAAACAAATCATAAATATCGTTACATAGTTCGGAGTCTAAAATGCCGTCATGTAGCCAGGTTTCGGTAAACATTAATATATCACTATCTGATGACAGTATGTTCTCGTAAAAAATATTGGTTTTAGTGCGCAAACCCCGTACATTTTGATAGAAAAACTGTAGATAATCATTGTTACACTTGGCCATCGCTAATGAGTGTTTGCAGCGATGATTCATACATTAACAGTAACACAGTGACACACAGCTGTGAGTCGCCGTCACAACTAGGTACATTGTGATGTTTATGTATACCAATAAAAAATGTGTATCTTAATGAATCTAACAGTAAACCCCGAATGTAGGCAGTGTATGCCATAGTAGGCAGTAAGTGTGTAATTGTGAATGAGTAACTTTGTTGTGTAAGATGTTTTGTGTGATGGTTAGTTATACAATAAAATTGAAAAGTCAGACAGTAGGTTGTTGGGTATGGATTATAATAAAAATTAAAGACGGTATCCAACGCAATCAAACCAAGATACACAACTGGACTTGATAGACAATTGGTACAAAATAAGAAAACAATGAGTACTCCTACACAACGCTTTTCAGATCTTCCTCGGTCAGCACAAGGATATGCTGAGAACCGTCTGCCTTTCTTAAATAAATTCGACAGTTTTTTGTCCATATATATTTATAGTTGAGTTCATTAGCTTTGAGCTTGCATTGTTTCAATAGGTTTTTATTATATTTGGTGAGGTGCTCATTGACATATATCTTAGATTTGGGGGTGGTCGCTGTCTGAAGACCTAGGTCATGCAGATTGATACCTCTCAATTTTCGTGCTGCAGCCACTATAGCGTCCTTAGTGCTACGTTGCTTGAGTCTTGCTACAATATTCCTTGGCAGATGAGAGTTGTTATGTTGCTGTGTTTGGACGCGGTGGGCAAATTCTACGTCATCACTTTTGATAGGCACTCCAACATGTTCCGCTAGCTGCAACACTATGTCCACGGTTTGTTCCTCCTTATTTTCAGGTAACCCAGAGATCTCAATGTTTTGTAGGCGAACCCACTGATCCTGACGAACTTGCTCAATCTCCAGTCGATGAAGGCGTGTCTCGACGTTGAGAAGGTTATTACGGAGTACCTGATTTTCATCTCGTAGTGTTTTCAAATCGGTTTTGTTGGATGCGATATGTTTCATGACGTCATCATATTGAGAACTAATAAACTTGACCGACTTCTCAAATTCAGCAATTTGCGTTTGCATTTTATGAAACTCTGGCGTTAACATGTCGCGAATAATAATGGGTAACTCTGTACGTATTGCATCAAGTACTTCAGTTGACCCTGCAGAGGAACTGCACTGAGGCACGTCCGATGACGTACTAGCCTTCCTTACGGTCACATTTTGAGCTTGACTACAGTCTGTTACTTGTGTTTCAGTAGGTTTAGCTGGTGTGTCATGATTCCTGGAAAGGCCTTTGTTACATTTGGAGCATATCCAAGACTTAAGGGCAGATGCCGCGGCATCAGCTGTTATGTTGGCACACAGCAAATGGTAGTGATTGCCGCATTGTTTCTTAGAGCACGTAACCCTATCCGCCACTGATATTGGGGTTTTGCATTCAATGCATTTGTTCATTCTTTTATCCATGATGAGAAAGGGTAACACGTATAACAAATTGATGGTGATGGAGGGTAGTTGAATATATTTTCTTGCCAAGAAGGATTCACAGTTGATACGAGTACCCGCAGTCTCCTCGGAACTCCGCGCTGATATGTTTTTTAACTTAAAAGTTACTAGATAAAGACTAGCATATTTTAGTAAGTAAAACACGGGTATTTGCTTTGAAATCCCTTTGCAAACAACAAACAACAACTACAAGTTGTCACTTCACACTGCGTCGCGTCTCGTCGCGCAAAAAGCAAGTCCGCACTGTCCGCGTAATGAACTATGAATGTTTTGCCATAAGAACACCAAACATTCATCTACCCTACCCTACCTACCTACCTTACACTACCTACCCTACCCTACCTTACCTACCCTACCCTACCTACCCTACCCTACCGACCCTGCCCTACCCTACCCTACCTACCTACCCTACCTACCTACCTACCCTACCCTACCCTACCCTACCTACATACTTACCCTACCTATGTAGGTAAGGTACCATTTTTTTTTCTTAATTTCTTTTTTCATAAGAACCTTCTCCTAACAATAACAAACACAACAAAAAAAGAATAAGTGAAATCGGTCCAGCCGTTCACGCGTGATGCCGTGACCAAGGGAACTAGGGATTCATTTTTATTTATATATATAGATTATTTAAGTCCTTGAAAAACACTTAATCTGCATTAAATACTCATAAAAATGAACCTTCATCAACTTGCCATGCAGTATAGAAAGTTGCCACCAGTCACAAGCTACGGGAAAACGAAAGTAGGTACATAGTGTTTATCTAGTTTTTTCTTCACAAATTACCCGCGTTTATGAGAAACTTCTCGGTAAACAAAGGCACCTAATGCTACGCTTGACTCAATTGAATGAGTTTAAACGTAGCAAGTGAGATTACAAGTCTTTAGGGCAGTCGTTAAAGATTAGTTTTTTTAGGATTCCGTAGCCAAATGGCAAAAACGGAACCGTAATGGATTCGTCATGTCTGTCTGTTTGTCTGTCTGTCCGTCCGTATGTCACAGCCTCTTTTTTCCGAAACTATAAGAAATATGCTGTTGAAACTTGGTAAGTAGATGTATTCTGTGAACCGCATTAAGATTTTCACACAAAAATAGAAAAAAAAACAATAAATTTTGGGGTTCCCCATACTTTGAACTGAAACTCTAAATTTTTTTTCATCAAACCCATACGTGGGGGTATCTATGGATAGGTCTTCAAAAATTATATAGTTTGCGCGAGAGACACTTCCAAAGTGGTAAAATGTGTCCCTCCCCTGTAACTTCTAAAATAAGAGATTGAAAAAATAAAAATAAATATATGATGTACATTACCATGTAAACTTCCAACGAAAATTGGTTTGAACGAGATCTAGTAAGTAGTTTTTTTAATACGTCATAAATCGTAAACCGCAATTTACCAAGTACGGAACCCTTCGTGCGCGAATCCGACTCGCACTTGGCCGGTTTTTTTATATTTTTACGTTTCTCAGGCAATGGGTTTGAACTTGGGTGAACTAGGAGTAATTAGAAAATGTTTTGTTTGTTTACTTACTTGAAAGTGGAGTAGGAAATTAGTGATGTTAAACTGGGTTTAGATTGCATTAAATAGGCTGATGGAGTGTTTGTTTTTAACCCCCGACGGAAAAAGAGGGGTGTTATAAGTTTGAAGTGTGTTGCTGTGTTTCTGTGTGTCTGTCTGTGACATCATAGCTCCTAAACTGATGAACCGATTTTGATTTAGATTTTTTTGTTTGAATGGTGACTTTGTCGAGTGTTCTTAACTATGTATGATTAAAATTGGTTCAGCCATTCAAAAGTTATCCGCATTTTACTGTTTGAATCTGGGTTTTTAAGATATCGTGTCATAATTACGTGTTTCGATAGATTGTGGATTGAAGCGGGTTTACTACTAGATATATTGTATGTAGTTTAAAAAACATAAAATAAAAATTAAATGAAAAATTTTAAAACCCCCCGACACAAAACCTCTAAAAATAACCCTCGTACTCGCGTCGGGGAACCGCTAAATAAATAAAATAAACTGCTGTACATGTTGGCGGCTCCCCGGCGGTTTGTGTCGGGGGTTTTTTAAATTTTCAATTTAATTAATTATGGTGGAAATGGAAAATAAGAACGTTTTGTCATAAAATTAAATGCTAGTTATGATTAGCATGCAAGTATTTTAGTAAGAAAAACGTCCCTTATCCCTCATAAAAGCACTTTGGCTATTCCGCTATTAGACGGGCCTTAGTTCCTTCAAAACACGAAATATCTGCCCATTCATTCGCCAGCACTGCAACTTTCAGCAGACTTTATCAATGCTTATAGATACATACATAAACTCACGCCTTTTTCCCATGAGGGTAGGCAGAAACTACAGAACGCCACCTGCTACGATCCTTACATACTTCTTTTGCTTCACTCACAATCATACATCTAGACATACACACACACCGGTTATGAGAAAGCTTATAGTGACAGAATAAAGCGTTCATAACAGAACGCTATTCTGTCTTACATGAAATAGATATTTGCACACTGAATAGTAAAATTAGATTAATTATCCTTTGCATCTGATGTGTATCTATATGATGTGACATACAGAGTTCTTTTGTTGATTTCTCATAAACTACTGAACTGTTTGTGATGAATGACGTTTCATTGTCTGCCGGAGAAAAATACGTTATGTAAACGAGGAAGTCTACCGATATCACTGTGTTTGAATAAAGAAATGTCTGTTGGAAGCGGAAGCCAGATTAAGCATGGCACTGATGAGGGGGAAGATATTCAAACTAAACAATTTGACTAAGTGGCAAGCAGAACTGGATTGGCCGAAACGTCGGGTGAAATAGGTAAATAAATAATCGAAATCATCGCGTTAAATTCCCGTGATATATTGTTTTTACCCGACTGCCGAAGGAGGGTAATGTGTTTATCAGTCTATGTAAGTATGTATGTATGTATGTATGTATGTAAGTATGTATGTATGTATGTTTGTATGTTTGTATGTTTGTTCCTATGTGGCGTTCTAGAGACCAAACGCGTGGGCCGATTTTGATGGTTCTTAAGTCAATCGATTCGTCTTAACCCCGCGAGTGTCACTGGCTACATGCAAATTGGAAAATGGCGGTTCTTGGGCGCCATATTGTGGAGGCCCAAATTTTTTTTTTCTTCCAATCCTATCGTGTGGGGTATCAAAATACAGGATTTTGAGAGGTGATTTCAAAAATATATAACACTTATATGTTTAAATGTACCAATGTGTGATAAAAAAATAACTAAAAAGTTATAAAAAAAAAAGTTAATTAAAAAAATCAAAAAACTCTACTGCTTGAAAAACGAACTAAAAAGACGTCAACAAGGAGAAAATCACAGCACAGCATGATTTTCTCCTTGTTTACGTCGTTTTAGTTCGCTTTTCAAGCAGTCGGATTTTTAGTTAATATAGGACTGGATTATTGGATAAAACTGCAATGAAGCTCAAATTATGAAACGATACTATAAAATTTGTCGTTTCTTAATTTGAGCTAACATTGCAGTTTTATTGAAGTTTTAGGTTGCGGGGATCCACTGGTTGCGAGACGCAAGGGACGGGTCAATGTGGCGACGCCTGGGGGAGGCCTATGTCCAGCAGTCGGACGTCTTTCGGCTGATACGATGATGATGACTATAAAATATTACACACATACGAGGCACAATATACGAGTAATACTGTACTGTGTGTAGATTTGTTAAAACATATTTTTAAGATGCAGAACAAAGAATATATGAACGTGATTAGTATGAAAGATAATATAAGTACTTAAATTTAAACTTTGAGATCAGACATAGTTAAAGATGTATGAAAGTCAAAGAATAATTGCTCCCTTGATAAATTGCGATAAGTGCAGGAGGATAATAATTGTGCTCGAGTATCGTTCTAAACCAATCCGTAATTATATAGACAATTTTACTTTACAAGTAGGAAATATAGAAAAAACCACGAACATAACAACAAAAACTGCTAACAAATCACAGATACTGGTCAAGGAAACGTAAACAAATTACATATTCAGCAGATAGGGGCACTTGTTAGATCAGTAGCTTGCGGTGACACCGCGGCTTGCGCAAGAGTAGACGTGACGAGGGCGCAGCGTCATCTGTAACGGTAAGCGTTATGGGTAGCTCTGCATTTGTATTTTGTTAGGTAACTATCGAATGCAAGTGCTTGTCAGTGTGTCAAGAGTATTTAACTAATTTCAATTCTGCCGCGCTAATTAGAAACGCAGTAACTTCCCGATCAGCTATCAATATATGCATCAATAGTGCGTTTCTAATTAGCGCGGCAGAATTGTTAGCCTCATAAATGGTTAAATAAGTTGGAGAGTTAATTAATTATTTGACTAGTTGTTAGACTAACAATTGATGAAAAAAGCATTTAAACGAAATTTGATACCATTGGTTATAGTCATCGGCACGTAACTTGGCAAGAGTCGTTAGATGCGCACAAGTAATTTTTTAGGTCTCTTTGGTTACCAAGCGGGACGCGGGGTACGTTTAGCACCGTTCCGAGCGCGCGATTGGTTGGTCAGTTGACACAAGGATCGACTGACCAATCAAGTCGCGTCCACGTCCCGTTCGCTCTATATGGTGGTTGGTCAGTCCGCGCACTATGCGCAAGTTTACCCCCACTACGCCAAAACCTTGCCAAGTTACGTGCCGATGACTATACTATTGTTACCATATTTAACCATTGGTTGAGTTAAATACGGATATAAAAAACTGGGCTTTAGTGCGTTTAGATTTGTTTCAAACTAGCTGTTAGCTAGTACATATATATTCTAAATCGGTCATTGTTTTCGAAAGAAAAAACCATTAAACACATAATAATATTATTATTCCATTTATTCAATTTAATTTACATATTTTAAACATTATATTCCAAAAAAAAAAAAAACGTTTAAAAATACAAAAATAGTAGCACACCGGTATCGGGCACAGGGTCCAAGCTACCGGTGATCAGGGCTCCTGAGAGAGGAACCTCCTGACTGTACGCGCCGTGTCCAGGAGTACCGCTTTCTGGATAAAGCCCTTGATCCAGCTGCCTAACGAGAGCCTCCTCAGATGTTCATCAAGGCTTTTGGCTATTATGCCATTGGCCGTCACGACTATCGGCACAATGATTGCTGTATTCACATCCCACATGTCGACAACGAAATTCTCAAGCAAATCCGAAAATAACTAAATTATGTTATGATAAAAAACTTGTTGAGCAAGCAAACTATTTTCGATAAATGCTGTAAAGTTTGGATAGGTTATAGCAACGAGTGGCATCAAAACACCTGTTAATTTTTATTTGAGGGTTATAGTTAGGTACCACGATGTTGATGTTATGGTATTTTTTTTTGGGACAATCCCACCGCACTATTCTCAAACCACTGCAACTATTATGGTATGGAAGCAATGTAAAAACTGTTATTGGAAATCGCTATGAAGGATTCGGAATACGATCACTTGTGTGGTGTGCCATACACAGCCTTGCCCATCGCTACAATACTTAGCATATTAACCAAGAAGTGCTCATGCGACGCAAAAAAACAAAAGCATACGGCACTGACAAATCTATCGAGGGCCACTACAAGGCTGGCTAGAGGTGCCTTACAGTTCAAGATGTGTTTTTTTTTACCTTTGCGTGGGGCATAAGGGCTAGGAATTTCTTCCTGTATCGTGGGTGCGTTTACAAACATATAAACTCACATACAAAAACACCCAGAGCCGGAACAATATCTGCAGGTCATACAAATATTTGTTCCGTGCGGGAATCGAACCCGCGACACGCAGCGCAGCAGTCAATCGCTCAACCACTGCGCCAACCGTGCGCCCATTACTAAGAAAACTGAAATAAAAACTGTAGAGAAGGCTCAGATTTCTTATTTGTTTCTCTTCTCGTCTAGCTGCTACCAGCCACCCTGCGAAAATCATCAATCCACCAAACCTGAGAGCTTCCCTTACGTTTGCCGATTTGCGGTTTCCATCAACACTGCTACTCAAACAAAACTACACCAATATGCACCAAGATTACTCTAAGACGGTAGAGCTATTCGCCCGAACTTCTTCCAAATCTTCAGCATATTTCAATGATGCTCAAGTTATGCCAGCTAGATCATATAATGATTTTAAATAGTGCATTAAATACATACAAATCACAATGATAACTCACATTTTACTCTTTCATCCTTGACCCAAACGCAAGTAAATGAGAACTTCAAACAAGATGTCACGAGTCTGAGGTACAGTCAGTCGTAACGAAGATATTGTGCAACTTATTGACTTTCATTGTTATGCTAAAATTTTACAGACAAAGGTTAATGCTTCTTCTGACAAAGTTTCTGGTTGGTAAACCGGCCCTATGGTAAGTGGGCTCTGTCGCCTATGGACAATGAATTCCAGACATATCAAGGAAATCGTTGCTTACACATAATTATGGTATAATAGCTTCTGTCAGCGGCTTCACCCGCGTAAAAGCCGAAAATTATCCCGACGGAACATATTCCTGGGATAAAAATACCAAATTTCATCCAGATCCGTTCAGTAGTTTTTGCATGAAAGAGTAACAAACATACAAATATACTTACACACTCACGAATTTTCGCCTTTTATTATAGTAGGAAGAAGGATATTAATGTACTTAAATCAGAACACTTATATCCTACTTGCCTTTATATCAATTAATTCGGAACTGGCAAAGAATGTTTTCTTCTTGCATGCATATATTTTTGGTCATCTCAATAGTCACCTGCTTGCTAGCCTATCTTTTCTTCGCCTTTTTAGGGTTCGGTACCCAAAGGGTAAAAACGGGACCCTATTACTAAGACTTCACGATCCGTCTGTCTGTCTGCCTTTCCGTCTATCACCAGGCTGTATCTCATGAACTGTGATAGCTAGCCGGTTGAAATTTTCACAGATGATGTATTTCTGTTGCCGCTACAACAACAATTACTAAAAACAGAATAAAATAAGTATTTAAGTTGGGATCCCATGCAAAAAACGTGTTATTTTTGCTGTTTTTTGCGATAATGGTACGGATCCTTCGTGCGTGAGTCCGACTCGCACTTGTTGTTTTTTTCCTACTACTCTTTTATTATTTACTGATTAATTTCATTGCGGGATCCAAGACAGTTCAATTCATTCTCCGGGACTTCGTTGAGCTTCATTGCTTCGTCGCTTCTCTGGTGGTCGCCACTTTTAATTCTGGCTTTCAGAAGTTGCAGTGGTTTCGGAATAGTGCGGTGGGATTGTCCCAAAAAAAGGCTTTGCAACGTTTCTTTGGTCTAGTAACCAGCCACATTCACAGTCAATGTTTTGATATTGTTTGTTTTTGAAGACATGTGCCTCTCATTCCTCCGCATCACATACCCGAAAAGTCATCTTTGGAGGAAATGGATAGTTAAAACTTAAAAGAGTCTTGGTGGTCTCGCACGGGGATGCTGTGCAGACGGATGATACATCTGGTTTTGGTCAGCCAACTCGCGAATATGTATCCTCCGACTGCACAGCATGATTTTCTTCTTGTTGACGTCTTTTAAGTTCGCTTCTTAATTAGTCGGGTATTTTGATTTTTTGAATTAACTTCTTCTTTTGTATCTGTGTATTGCTCTAATCAAGCAATAGACAAAATTGACATACTTTTATAATTTTTTGGTTTTAAATACGAGGCTTTTGGCTAATTTGTACCTTTAGTGAATGCCACTCTTTATTTTGTATTGTGCGTTTAGTTTGTGCAGAATAAACAATTTTTCTTTCTTTTCTTTTTAATTTCTTTCTTTTTTTTCCCTCGCATCTCAAATTTGAGATAACCAAAAATGTCGAGTTGCAAATAAAACATTATTATTTCTATCACACGTGCTAAGTCATTAGAAAGATAACCTACATATTTTTATAATGCTAAACGTATTCATATTGTTTCAAGTAATAAAAACGGATATTTAAATTAATGAAAAGAGAATAACGGTCCAAATGATAATAATGTCGGATGTTACCAAAGAAATTTGCATAAATAAATAAAAATCTTTAGTGTATGGTGTTCGTTACGTGTGGGCTGAGAGTTGGGCCACGAAATAAGCTGTTGCTGACACAGAGGTACCATAAATAAGTAGGCAATTAGTTTCTTGCATTTTAGAACATTATACATTTTGACAAGCTTTTATTTACTTGCAATGTATGTATGTATGTATGTAATTGTGTTCGGGTCAAATCTTGCAACTGAATTTTAAAGCAACCGATTAAGATGCAATTTTGCATACACATTTAGTTTGGATGACATTGCATGGTTAGCTAAGTGACCCAATTGCCAAAAGGCTAGGCAAGCAGGCAGTTATTTTTTTTTTATTTGGCATTACAGCAAAAAAGTCATTAGAGATTTTTTGTTTATGATATATTTTTTTAATTACTTATGGACAAAGCTTTACTATACTATTAAATTGGGCAGCGGAACATTTCTCAATTCTCCATAGCAGAGTTGGTAATTGGACGATGGAAACGTGTAATTTTCCCCTTAGACCAATTGGACAGATTTCAATTGGTCCATGGAGCACCGACGGAAAATCATTGATTAATGATTGAAAAACCATATACCTAACTATGAAGTTCTTAGTTCTGTTGCTATACTGTATGCTATATATCATTAGAGAAATATATACCTCTGCTTGGAGGACCAATTTGTAGAAACATTTAGTTTATCGTAACCTAAACCTTGAATTGGTTTAGATCACAGACTTAAATCTAAGTAGATGACGCGATTGTACGTACAGAGTACTTCGCGTGCCATAAAACGGAGTACAGTTACAATCAATGATCGTAATCTGAGATTTTCATTTAGCATTATCGGCACCGGAAATCCACCGAAATCTAGTAAAATGCCTTGTTATGCCATATTGAGCTGTAAAGAATGTACAGAAGAAGTTAGCCGAAGTATTGGAAATGTTTTCTTTCATTGATAAGTAAATTTGTTTGAAATTGTTCGTGAAAAAGTGGCACGCTTGGTTTTCATACAGATGGCTTGCGATATCTAGTTAGATTTATATCTGTGGTTTAGGTATTACATTGTCTGAGACTATACATCTGTAAAATAAAAAGAAACAAGATATATTTTATCATATTCTATGGCTGAATCTAAAATGTTACTTTATGCAAGTAATAGAACCCGCGCCATGTTGTGGCCATCGATTTTTTTTTTGAAAAGAGTTTTTAGGTTTTTTTTTAAAGTCCAGTTTGACTCATTACCTAAATGACCAAAAAGATTTCACTTTGAAGTTAAAAAGTTCCCACTTTTATCGACTAACGAGTCATTAGCAGATAAAATAAACTTTTTGAAGTGTTTTGTCAATTTGCCATTTGTTCATCATTAGGGAAAAAGAGAGTAATTTTCTGGGAATTTCTTGTTTTGTAAACTTTTAAAAGTTTACACATTTAGCAATTTATAAAAAAAAGTTTAGAACTTACAAGTTCCAAACTTCCAATTTCACTCAGGGATGCCAACTTCAACCATAGACAACATAGACCATACTTTTATTTTCACCATTCTCCCGCTACCGCCTATAACTTCGCGCTTATTTCATAGCCCCCACAAATATGTGTGTTTACGTTCACATTATATAGCATAATGAAAAGCTGAGCACCGCACTTGTTGTTAATATTACCTAGTTAGCAAGTGGAGCACTGCACACCATTTTATTATTTTCAAATGTGGAACACTAGGTTTTTTTTTTATTCACGTATTGATTGGAGCGAATTTTAGAAAGTTGGCAGTTTATTTTACATGAATGGGAAAATATTTTCGGTCTACAGTCGATTGACAAAATGGCCCAAAATTTCACTGTTCTAACAGGGCGGAAATAAAATAATAAAAAAAATCTAAACTTACATTTTATATCCAAACTCAATCTAAGTACGTAGATATTCGTAAACACAAATCACAATGTTAATCTATGGTATTCGAATTATTTCAATTTAGAACATCATTATAGCACCACAAACATAATTCAAAAAGTGCACCGAGAGTATTAGGAGCGAGTGCGTTCGCTTCAGACGCAATAACGTTAGTAAATGAATGATCAATTCTTATACTGAACAAATAATGCACAGAACTTCACGGAAGATCGTACAATACCTAATGAGGGTTCAATAACTACCCTAATTAGTAGGTACTTACTGTAGTAGTAGGTGTACGTAGTAGTTATTAGCACAACGAAATTCTTCGATGTGTTAATTGCTTTTAATTTTGGATACATAATTACTAGGGACAATCGGTTTTACTAAGAAAACGCGCTTAAAATGGATACCACAATAAAAGTCTTATCTTTTAAATAATTCAAATTTTTCTTCGCTTTTTAAATGATCTAGTTGAAACACCAAGATTTACCTTTGTTCATTAGTAAAAGATATCCTATTTCAGGAATATCGGCTTTTCAGTGCTATGACAACTGATAAATTTGATGATAAGTCGCTTGCCGTTTGGAGTGGTATTGATTTCAGCGGAACTGCGGCACTGTCGCGATTCAGCGCTTCATAATTTCATGAATTTTACACGGACGCTGCGCGATGTAAAAGTTGCAAGCGTTGCAAATATTCTTGTTGATTCATATCTTTTGTAGATGTTTCTCGCAGGGTTGCCTCTGTGACCTATTCGAGCTACTTACAGCTTTCTATCAGGGAAAACAGTATCGTATATTAGTCACAATGCATCTTTGTGTCTCTGAAGTTGGCTGCAAGACCCTGCGCAGTTACAATTTTTGTATCAATGTTGAATAGAAGATAGCATTGTATAACTAACTATCTCTTTCACTCGCTTATGTTTGTCGCATCGTATTATCTCACTTACTCTATGCAGTATACTCGATGACAAACAGTTTCTTGCGCAATGGTTCGCAGAGCCAACTTCAGAGATACATAGTACGACTGTGTACGTGTACGACGTGTGACTACTATAGTAGGTAGGTTCTTCCAGGGATAAGCTTTTACAAAGATGCTTAACGAACAATTTTACCGCTTCTTCTAAGGATTTGGTTTCCGCACTTAGTGCTTGATGAGAACAATAGGTGCGTGTTTTTTTTTGTTTTTTACAGTTCCGTACCCGTAGGGTTCAAACGGAGCCCTATTGCTGTCACTCACGTGTCCGTCTGTCTGTCTGTCGTCTGTCACACAGGTTTTACAGCCAAATGGTTGGAGCTACAGTTTTAAATTTTTTACAGTATATAGTAGATCTTGTTGACCCAAAGCAAATACAAATAAATTGTTTTAGAAGTTTTTAAGAGGGAGGGCTCCCATTCAGGGGTCCCATAAAGAGGGGGTTGTAACAAAAATTTCAACCTTCCACATCAAGTGGGATATCGTTCTTAAGAATATGTTTAGATAAATGCTGTATTTCTTGTTTTAGAAAATATTGAAAAACAAAGGAATGAGAAGCCACCAAAGATTTTTTATTTTTATTTATTTTTTAATTTCCCATTGTCCTATGAACTTGGCATTTGGTGGTAATGTTTATTTTTACGTATATTTTACTAACAAATACCAAAATATTAATAAATCAGATATTTCATTTTTTTTTTAATTTTTCCTTTTAAAAAAATACAACAAATTTTTGCGATTTGTCACGGAACCTTAAATGATCGAAGTCCGACACGCACTTGGCCGATTTTTTACCTCATTATAACATTAGTTAGGATTTCATTACCCAATCAAAAACACAAATCTTTTATTTTTATAAGATGGTACGCTGTGGCGTGGGATTCTGGCGTCTCCATCGATGATATCTACGCATTAGTTAATAGAGGCATTGTGTTCGTTTCCTGTGCGTTTATAAATCAATTGTGTGCGAGGTACTTACTATTTATAAACGTAAGTACGTGACGCCGGCGAGTGGACCCGTGTTATATTATTCTATTTATAGCTTATAGGATGATTGTCTTGAAGTGGACCTACGCACGTCATTTTTTCTGCTTTGGTGGGAATTGATAAGAAAGGATAACTGTTTGACAAAACTTGGAGAGCAGTGGTGGCTTATTAGTATCGGCCTCGAGTTATAAGTTGTAGGTCGTGGGTCAAACCCAGGCAGGTGAATATTTTTAACCGACTTCCCAAAAAGGAGGAGGTTTTATGTTGTACATGCTTGTTATTTTTTTTTGTATATGTTCACCGATATCTCCTTCTATTATGGACCGATATTGAAAATTCTTTTTTTGTTTGAAAGAGTATGTTTTCAAATACGTCCCATTTTAATTTGGTAAAGATCTAATGAAGAACTACGCAGATATACAACAGAACTTTTCAATAAATAAAGGAAAATCTCTCGGGATTGCTGCAATCGCATGTCTGTTTATTGTTTATGCCATTTCATAACATAACATCACGCCAGTACGCTCTTAAGGGGTACGCAGATCTCTCATTTCACCGGTTAAGTTCAAGTTTCATGATATTTGGGTAATCTATTCTGGCGTTAAGGTACCTTACTATAAACAACTTGGCTATTAGGTAGGTACAACTAATTAGTTAAAAATAAAAACTACAAAGTGAAAAATAACTTTATTTTTGGAAGTCGGTGTCCATAACGCAATAAATTGGTACCTATAAAAGACACCGACTTCCAAAAATAATGTTATTTTTCACTTTGTAGTTATTTTATTTGGAAGTCGGTAGTATTTTATGTAAAAAGTTTTTTTTTGTGTAAATTATTTCACCAGCACTGCTTTCAAAACGGTGAATGAAAACATCGTGAGGAAACCGACATGTCCTAGAAACAAAAATTCAAAACATCCACCAACCCGCACTGGGCCCGCGTGGTGGATTACCTCTCACAGAGAGGAGACCTGTTTCCCAGCAGTGGGACATTAAAAAGGATGATGATGGATGATGATGAACTAAACTTTGACAGCTTTGACCTTTCTAAAATAATCATTTAGACTAGATAGACCATGATCTAACTTGAGCAACCTTTTTTGGGATAAGCCAGCCACTTCAACGTGCAACTCTCGGAAAGTCAGGATCAACAGAGGCGACCACCAAAAAAGAGCCTTGGGAAACGATCTCGGAGAAACAGTTCAACTTTCTTGGATCCCGTAATGGAATTAATCAGAAAAGAAAAGCAAATGAAAACATAATTTCTAAGTTGAACATCCTGTGTTAAATATTTGCGATGCTGTGTCGAGTTCACTATCTGATCTCATTCGTTTGTTGAGTTCTACTTCAGTTATATTTTATTATATAGGACTATTGAAGTATTGAGATACCTTTATTTAATTGTTTGAGCATGGCTGACACATTTTTTTTAATCTATGGCAAGAAATGGCAATTTTTAATACAGGTCTAATCATGAAAAAAAATCGATTCCAATGAAATTCGTTACAAAATTAGAAAATATTATATATATCTGTAAAACCTACATTCATTAACATATGTAACACATACTGCCACAAAATAATAATTATATCAGACACAAACACAAACGAACTCGCCATAGACACTCATAGAGTAACTGTAAATTACAAAATATAGTGCGCGCGGCCGAGCATGGGATCCAACTAGATACAGCCTATTTGTATGTGACCAGTGCAACATAGATGACGAACGTAGATCAAAATACATTATGGTAATGATTTATCTAGTACTCATACATGGTGAATTGTTTGTTTGAAGATGGTTCTGATATAGGAGCGAAAGGACTATGAAAAGGTCAATTCACAGTTGATGATGATACAGGAAAGGTTTGTAGAAGTACCTTACCAGTAGATGATTTATGGAATCATAACGATAGAGAACATGAACAAGCCACTATTACTCATCAATTTAACCCCCAGGATGATGGATGACACATCATTCCGCCATTAGCCCAATTTATTTGCGGTCGGCTCTAAATGTATTCTTCTTCTGAGCAGCTCTATTAGCCCAAATTTCAGTCGTCATCCTAACTAATAATAATTTATTTTTATTTTATTAACGATATGCCTAGAAATAACCTATTCACTCTTGACTTAATTTTATACTATCGGGCAACACAGACTCCGCTATATTCACTGCATCAAATTTTGGACTTAACTACGTACCTAAAGTCAGTTCGATCTGCAAACTCTGTCCCCCTCAAGCCTTCAAAGGACATCAAGCCAGACATTCTCAAATCGACAATTTTTCACCTGCTGCCACCACAGACAATACTTGATAGTGTAGGTACAGGTGACTGCAGTCTTAGCACTGGCTATTATCTGTCACCTACATCTAAAGTTCGAGTTTGTAACAATAGATACCTGTGTTCCAATTTCAGTGGTATTTGCGTTACACTTTTGTACTGAATGAGTTCAGCTTTTGGAGTGGACTTAAGCGCTTCAATCCCTGTTTGTATTACTTTTATAACCTTATCTATTTGCTTACTCTAAATCAGTGTCCTGAAATAAGCATTAATAAATAATAAATAAATAAATAAAAATAAAAACAGCTTTAATTCATTCCATGCAAACAATTACAATGAGTAGATCATAAATAGTTCAATTAAATTCGCATTAATTAATAATATTAATTGAAAATTGTACTAAATAATAATTGAAAATTTGTATTAAAAATAATTGAAAAAATTGTATTGAATAATAAATAAAACATTGATTTAATTAATTAATTATTGGTATGTTGTCATATTCTTATTATATTTAGTAAAACTGGTTAAATAATTATGATAAAAATAATATTGCTATCCATTTTTTTTTTGAAATAAGCATTATTTATTTATTTTGTTGTCTGAGTAAACACACAAAAGCCTCTCTCTTCTACCTTACATTAGTCAAAAACTAACAAATCTAGAATTTGAAATTTTACTTTATTTCTGCAGGAGCAATTAATAACATACGAGAGAATGAGGAAAATATCGTGAGGCAAGATTGGAATATGAAAGTGGATATGGCTATAAGAGTAAGGAAAGACCAAACAAACGATAAATGGACAGTGTGCAAGATGAAATGGCCAGAAAGAAGGTAACTACTGAGGTTAGTAATAGAGAAGTAAGTATTGAAGAAGAAGACTTGTGCCAAACGAGAAATTGGGGATAACGGCAAAGGAATGATGAAAGAGGCTATGAGAGTACACCAAAGAAACGATGGATGGAATGTGTGAAGAATGGTATGCCTCGATAGAGGGTGACTAATGATGTTACTAATAGAGAAGTTTAGAAGAAGAAGACCTGTGCCGACCGATAAATTGGGGATAACGGCAAAGGAATGATGAAAGAGGCTATGAGAGTACACCAGAGAAACGATGGATGGACTGTGTGAAAAATTATGTCTCGAAAGGGGGATCAATACTGAGATGATGACTAATAGGGAAATACAGAAGAAGAAGACATGCACCAATCTATACTAATAATAATATTATAAAGAGGAAAAATTTTTTTGTTTGTTTGTTTGTTTGTACCGAATATGCTCCGAAACTACTGTACCGATTTAAAAAATTCTTTCACCAATAGAAAGCTACGTTATTCCTGAGTAACATAGGCTATTTTTTAATCCGGAAAACGGGTCCTGTGGGGTGGCCCATGGGAGCAAATCCGCGGGGAACAGTAGTCTAAAATAAATTCAGAATTACAGCAAAATAATGAAGAATAAACAAAAAAAAATTAAATGTAATTTCAAATTTCAAAAGTTCATTCATATCAACAACCAAGTTTAGTCCAGGAAATAAAGAAACTTGCTGCGGAAAAAAAACCTAGTTAAGTACTTTCACCGGAATTACGTTCACTATGGTTTACGCAACGCTACTGTGCCTGAAAAGTCTATAAAAATCACAAAGGAGTAAACAAAAAAAATGGGCTGTCAAAGGGCCAAAAAACATTTTATTGCATAATTCTCGTAAAGTTTTGATTTTACTGCAATTTGTGCTCAGACCAAGTTTATTCCTTGTTCAATTAATTGTGCACATAAAATTCCTGCATAAGATTCACTAATTTGCATCAGTTTTCGAGATAATATAAAAGCCTTGTAAGTAAGCAAGTATTTTTAGGGTTCCGTACCCAAAGGGTAAAAACGGGACCCTATTACTGAGACTTCGCTGTCCGTCTGTCTGTCTGTCTGTCACCATGTTGATGTTGACCATGTGTCTCATGAACCGTGATAGTTAGACAGTTGAAATTTTCACAGATGATGTATTCCTGTTGCCGCTATAACAACAAATACTAAAAACTGAATAAAATTAATATTTAAGGGGGGCTCCCATACAACAAACGTGATATTTATGCCGTTTTTTGCTCGATATTAATAACGGCAACAGGTAGACGCTTGAAATATTTACAGAATATTTAGTTGTATATTCTCTTCAAAAAATAATAATTATTAAATTAAAATAAAATAAATTAAGGAGGGCTCCCATACAACAAACGTGATTTTTTTGCAGTGTTTTGCGATAATGGTACGGAACCCTTCGTGTGCGAGTCCAACTCGCACTTGGCCGGTTTTTTTGTGTTTGTTTTTGTACTAAATCTGTGCGCAACATAAAAAAAAAAAAACTGATATTTAGGCCCTCTGACAGCCCATTTTTTTTTTTGCTCCTTTGCGATTTTTATGGACTTTTCAAGCAACGTTACTGCTACCATAATGAACGTAATGCCGGTGAAAGTAGTTAACTAGGAATTTTCCCGGAGATGGGCCACTAATTGCAGTTATTTTCCTGGACTTAGTTATCAAAACATGTAACTAGATGGCAGCACTCCCCATTAATTGAATATCGTGTAATGTCACGGTTAATTTGTATACCAGTTAATAGTTTCATGGTGGTTGAATTAGTTGCAAGGTCAACACCGCGATGATCTTGGCGGATGGACGGATTTGAATCAATTTTGAAGGGATCCGTGTCATTTAGTTTTGAGTTTTGACCTTTGAAGAGTTGGTCAATGGAATAATCACTGGGTTACTTTTCTACGGAATTTAATTTTTATTGGGGATGGTTATTCAGAAAATCTACTCATTTGAGCTGGGGTGTCATTATTTTCAGTTGTTATGCTCTCTGACCTCAATGGACCCCAATGAATCCTCAGTGGACTCGCCACTGAGGATAACATACATGACAACTCACCTGTAGTTAATAGCTGCCAGACCGATATGATTCAAATAGAACGAGCTCAGAGAGCGGTTATTAAAGTGATTCTGAAAAGACCTTTTAGATTCCCAACGCGACAACTATACACAGATTTCAGTACATTAACGGTCCGACAACTGAATATACTCCGCACAATCATGCGTAAACACGCAACTCTTCCGTACAGTAAAAATAACAGCCCGACAGTAAGAAGAAGACCCAAACTAGTCTGTCCCACAACTCATACAAAAACTACATTTGCTAGACGCCACTACCCCTACTTAAGTGCCCTTATTTATAACAAAATACATCAACAATTTAATATACATACACTAAACAAACAAAAAAGTAAAAAAATAACTAAAGAATACCTCCTTACCCTAGATTATGATGAAACAGAAGCACTGATCAAACCGCCATGCCAATAAATAATTATTAGTATCACGTACACGTACACTTACATAATTACAGCACCGCAAATCACCCTCACACTTCTTACAAACACATGATATCCACGCTCCCACATATCACACAAACACACACCCCTACACACACCCACACACACCACACACTAACACTAATCCCTCCACTACACAACATCACAAACACACACTTTTCGCACGCGCTTACCCACATATTATTGCTAATGTTACACGTTTTTTGCTTACCATGTTTTTAAAATAACCATAACGGACGAATGGTTGGCCCCGATAACACAGGATTTTCCTAGCATCGGAGCCAATATTCACAAGATTATGCAGAAATATGCCATAATATTATTATAGTAATGTAACATGAAAGTATGTATTTCTAAATTTTTTGCGAAATAAATTATTCTTATTCTTATTCCCCTAAATTAGGATACCTACAGGCCTAAGGATTACACAAATTGAACTATGGTAAATCCATATTTCGCTTGTGTTTAAGAACCTTGTAAGTTGTAATAGTGGCGAGCATTTAGCCATCAACAGAACCCGACGCTGCTACTGAGAAACTCAAGCTGGAATGTTTTCCAAACCGCTGTCTGTCTAGAGAATCGGACCAAGGACCTAATTACTCAGTAGTAGTGCTTACGACCACTGAATTAACAAGGCAGTCTTAGATCTAAACCACAGATATAATAAACAAGGAGATATGCACGGTAGACGAAAATATATCGGCAACCTGAGTCTCCAGTTTGCCCCTACCACACGGCAACTACTACACAAGCACATCACCACAACATCAATAACTCGTCGCAAGAAGCAGCGGCCGCGATGCATCCGATTAATAAAGTATCGTTTTGTGACTATTAACATTGCTTGTCCAGTCACTTAGCGGCAAACTTAGGTAGTGGTTAAGGAGCAATGTATTTATTGCAAAATAGTACAGTCGGTGTGATATTTGAAAACAAAAATAGTTTAATAATGCCCATTGGCTATGAAATGGTCACTGTGATGACCACGTCGCGCGGACATTGACAGTTGAAACGTCCTATTGCCACTTCTTCTGTTTTTTTTTATATTTCCATGATATAAACAAATATCTAGGCTACGTAACTTTTCATTTTTTAGCTAGCTCACCTAAAGTTCATTACCGACTTCCACGGACATCAAACTAATGGTTTCAAGCACCATCTTCACGGATATAACATTAATTTTCATCACACCGTTGATAATGTAACCGTAGAGTCCCGTTAAATATAACTAGCCGTAGCGAAACCATGAAATAATGTAGTTAAAATCAATAAATCGGTTAAAAGATGGTAGTTAAAACTGACTGCCAGTTATTCTCCATATATGACCTTGAAAGTGCCGTCCATAACTATTAATTTGTCTTGGCTAGTGCGATATAATTTTTATACGGATCAAGTTGAAACATAGATTTATCTGAACGTGTTGATTTGTGAGAGCTCAAATCCAATTGCAGTAGACCAGACCAGGCCAGAGCAGACTAGAGAGATAAATCCACACAAACCAAACCAGAAAGTTTAAAGCAGACTTTGAAAGTCTGCCACACAAGATTCAGGCAATCGCGCGCTGTCGTTCAAACGGCGAATTTGGCGAAATTAAGTAGTTCTTCAAAGATACTGTCAAAAGCGTTACTGGTGCAGTTTCTGACTAGAGACGATTGCAACTCCTGAAAGAAAGAATAAACAGTGGCAATCAACAAAAAAGAGCCGAGGCAATGCAACTATGAAGGAAGCTGAAGAAATGATTCAACTGATTTTGATCCCGTAACGACATTGGATTGGAAAAGAACAGCAGAGAAGTAAGACAACACATAGTTTCCACAGCAGCCTTATATATGTCTAAATGCTAAGTTTCTGACGATTGAAATACGACATATATAACCGATATAAAAAAGAACATTGGAGAAGTAAGACAAAACATAGTTTCCACAGCAGCCTTATATTTAGACGCTAGATGCTAAGTTTCTGACGATTTAATTTCGACATATATAACCGTTGTAAAAATAGTACCAGAGAAGTAAGAAAAAACGTAGTTTCTAAAGCAGCCTTATATTTGTCTAGATGCTAAGTTTCTGACGATTGAATTTCGACATATATAACCGTTGTAAAAATAGTAGCAGAGAAGTAAGACAAAACATAGTTTCGAAAGCAGCCTTATATTTGTCTAGATGCTAAGTTTCTGACGATTGAATTTCGACATATATAACCGTTGTAAAAATAGTAGCAGAGGAGTAAGACAAAACATAGTTTCGAAAGCAGCCTTATATTTGTCTAGATGCTAAGTTTCTGACGATTGAATTTCGACATATATAACAGTTGTAAAAATAGTAGCAGAGAAGTAAGACAAAACATAGTTTCTAAATCAGCCTTATATTTGTCTAGATGCTAAGTTTCTGATGATTGAATTTCGACATATATAACCGTTGTAAAAATAGTAGCAGAGAAGTAAGACAAAACATAGTTTCGAAAGCAGCCTTATATTTTTCTAGATGCTAAGGTTCTGACGATTGAAATCCGACATATATAACCGATGTAAAAAATAGTAGCAGAGGAGTAAGACAACACATAGTTTCCACAGCAGCCTTATATTTGTCTAAATGCTAAGTTTCTGACGATTGAAATACGACATATATAACCGATATAAAAAAGAACATTGGAGAAGTAAGACAAAACATAGTTTCCACAGCAGCCTTATATTTGTCTAGATGCTAAGTTTCTGACGATTTAATTTCGACATATATAACCGTTGTAAAAATAGTACCAGAGAAGTAAGAAAAAACGTAGTTTCTAAAGCAGCCTTATATTTGTCTAGATGCTAAGTTTCTGACGATTGAATTTCGACATATATAACCGTTGTAAAAATAGTAGCAGAGAAGTAAGACAAAACATAGTTTCGAAAGCAGCCTTATATTTGTCTAGATGCTAAGTTTCTGACGATTGAATTTCGACATATATAACCGTTGTAAAAATAGTAGCAGAGAAGTAAGACAAAACATAGTTTCGAAAGCAGCCTTATATTTGTCTAGATGCTAAGTTTCTGACGATTGAATTTCGACATATATAACAGTTGTAAAAATAGTAGCAGAGAAGTAAGACAAAACATAGTTTCTAAATCAGCCTTATATTTGTCTAGATGCTAAGTTTCTGATGATTGAATTTCGACATATATAACCGTTGTAAAAATAGTAGCAGAGAAGTAAGACAAAACATAGTTTCGAAAGCAGCCTTATATTTTTCTAGATGCTAAGGTTCTGACGATTGAAATCCGACATATATAACCGATGTTAAAAATAGTAGCAGAGGAGTAAGACAACACATAGTTTCCACAGCAGCCTTATATTTGTCTAAATGCTAAGTTTCTGACGATTGAAATACGACATATATAACCGATATAAAAAAGAACATTGGAGAAGTAAGACAAAACATAGTTTCCACAGCAGCCTTATATTTGTCTAGATGCTAAGTTTCTGACGATTTAATTTCGACATATATAACCGTTGTAAAAATAGTACCAGAGAAGTAAGAAAAAACGTAGTTTCTAAAGCAGCCTTATATTTGTCTAGATGCTAAGTTTCTGACGATTGAATTTCGACATATATAACCGTTGTAAAAATAGTAGCAGAGAAGTAAGACAAAACATAGTTTCGAAAGCAGCCTTATATTTGTCTAGATGCTAAGTTTCTGATGATTGAATTTCGACATATATAACCGTTGTAAAAATAGTAGCAGAGAAGTAAGACAAAACATAGTCTCGAAAGCAGCCTTATATTTGTCTAGATGCTAAGTTTCTGATGATTGAATTTCGACATATATAACCGATGTAAAAAATAGTAGCAGAGAAGTAAGACAAAACATAGTTTCTAAAGCAGCCTTATATTTGTCTAGATGCTAAATTTCTGATGATTGAAATCCGACATATATAACCCATGTAAAAAAGGTTCCCGTCATTATCACAGCCCACACACATGAATGAACTGAAACGCGCCACAAAAGACCAGTAAAAAGGAAGAGTGCTTTTGCACACTTCAGTAAACCCTTTTATTCCATTTATTTTGGGGATTGCACAGTAGGTACAATGATTGTTAACGCCTTTCTAAAGCTGTAATTTTGCATTGGCATTTACTGACATTGGTAAATTTATTTATTTTTTAGGGGCGGGTGAACTTATTGATAGATTGATAGAACGTTCATTGTAAAGAAACTTTTTTACAAAAATTACAACCGACCTACAAACAAAAACACTACAAAGTGAAAAATAACTTTAATTTCGGCAGTCGGTGTTCCTGTTTTCGTTTCTTCGCTTTTTGACACCGACTTCCGAAATTGATGTTATTTTTCACTTTGTAGTGTTTTTGTTTGGAAGTAGGTTGTAATTTTTGTAAAAAGGGTTTTTTATTTTTCACTTTTTAGTTGTGGTACATAATGGACCAGTTCTATAGGCTAGGTACCAATAATGTCCAAAGTGAAGCCAGAATAGATTAACTCAATAACATGAAACTTAAATAAACAAAACCGGTGGAATGAGAGTCTACTAGGGTGAACTGTTCACACCTGCGTACCTCTTTAGAGCGTACCAGTGTGATGTTATGTTATGAAATGTTGTAAACAATAAACAGACATGCGATTGCAGCTATCCTGAGTGATTTGCCGTTTACATGACAAGCACCAGCTTTCGAATAAAAAAAGAATCATCAAAATCGGTTCACCCAATAAAAAGTTCTGAGGTAACAGGAGGTAACACAAATAAAAAAAATACAGTCGAATTGAAAACCTCCTCCTTTTTGCGAAGTCGGTTAAAAATCCCTTTAAATAATTAGGCACCGATTGCAAAAAGAGAATGGACTCTTTCGAAAAGAGTATCTTCGCCAATGAAAGCGTCCAATAATGTTTGGCAATACTTATTTAAAGGGAATTTGTCATACTCTTTTGAGGAGTTATACCATTTGTCCTGCCGAACTCAATCTGCATTCTGTTTCTATTGTATACCGATGACGATCAAAATATTTACAGACATTATCATTTCCACTATGTATATTTCTCACGTCTCGTCTGTCTGTGAGTAGAATAGTAAATATAAACATTTGTTGTAGTTATCGCGGTATTGAATTATTTACGATGGACAAATAATCTGGATTCAACAGCGCAGTTTATTATGTCATCAATCTTGTTATGGCTTTAGGTAATTATTTTATTAACCAACTTACCAAAAAGGAGGAGGTTCTATGTTCGACATTATGTTTGTTTTACTTTTATATTTTTTTTGTGTATGTTCACGCATATCTCCGTCAATTTTGGACCGATTTTGAAAATTCTTTTTTTGTTTGAAAGAGTATGTCGAAATTGGTCCCATTTTAATTTGGTGAAGATCTGATAAAGGACTTCGAAGATATACAACAGAACTCTTCAATAAATTACGGCAAATCTCTCGGAATTGCTGCAATCGCATGTCTGTTTATTGTTAACGCCATTTCATAACATAACATCACGCCAGTACGCTCTAAAGGGGTACGCAGATCTCTCATTTCACCGGTAATACTCTAGTTTCATGATATTCGGGTAATCTATTCTGGCGTTACTAAACAACTTGTACAACTAAAAAGTGAAAAATAACTTTATTTTTGGAAGTCGGTGCATATAACGCAAAAAAATGGTACCTACCAAAGACACCGACTTCCAAAAATAAAGTTATTTTTCAATTTGTAGTCTTTTTATTTGGAAGTCGGTAGTATTTTTTGTAAAAAGCTTTTTATATTGATGCTACTTACAGTTTTAGGACCGATAAATGTTTCGGTGGGGTTGGTAAAATTCTGAATAAGATAAATGGAAAAAAAAATGCTATCCGTGAAAGGTCCAATTCGCATATCGTATTTGGTCCAAATTGCAACTACTTGCAAAGTTGGTCCGCTTCGCATGTCTAGTGGTCAATATCATATTATTTTGAACAAACCTCAAATAAATTTATTGGACTACTTCTTTTTCGCAACGACTTTACCCTCGTGGTAGTCGAAAATTTGTATTTGTGGCTGAAGAAAGTTGTGTTAAGAGAAAGCAAAAAAAGAGAAAGAAAGGTTTAATTTTATTAAATAAGACATTGTTAATAAAACAAACTAGTTTTCTTATATTCTAGTCAATAAATGCTTTTTTGTTTATCTTTTTTCAGCAGTCTCGGAAAATATATAAACAAGGTGTCATTCGATTTGGAATAGCATGCAGATGATTAAAAAATAAAATGTCCCGCTCGCAAAAATTGCAAAAGTTAGAAGAATTTATAAAAAATTAAAAAGGGGTTTAGTGTTTTGCAAATATCTCAAAAACATACCTATTTATTTATTTATTTATTTATGTACACACAAAACACTTTACAGAGAAAATAAAGAATACAGATAGAAGAGCACAAAGGTACTGCTTATTTCAATAGAAATTTCTTCCAGCAGACCTGCGACAGGAAAGTTGGATGATAGACGAAGACACAGTGTGTAGAAAGAAGTAAGGAAACCTAAAATAGACTATAATAACTTAACTAATTATATATTAATTACACATACATTAACTAAATATAAGTATAGAAGATAAAGAAAAATGTATATACATACATATAACATACAAAATTACAATATGGTAGAGAGATAATGTTCTTTGACTTGTTTTTTGAAAAGAGATACGTTTTGAGAGTCACGTATTTTAGGTGGAAGTGAGTTCCACAATCGTACTGCATGGACAGAGAAGGAATACCTACTTGAAAATATAACTATTTTTTGTAAAAAAAAACTCAAATAATAATTAGTCGTTGTTTTTTTACATTAAATAGAATAAGAAAAAAAATGGGGTAAAAATTTATTTGTTAGGACATTTGTTTTATTGTTTATTAAATAATCAATCGGCAGTTCTGACTTTTCCGAATCGGAATCGAACCTTAGTCACATAACAAATATAAAGTATCCATGTACTTAACCAGCGGCTTAATTGCGTAAGTGAATTCTGCAAAGCAAACAAGTAGGAACATTCCCAAAAACGACTTTTCGTATTGTATATTACACTCTGAAACGGAAAGGATATGCTCCTTTCATTACCAATATTTTGACGTAGAATTGATTGTAAAAGAATGAATGAATGCGGAAGAATCGATATAAAACTTCACTATTGGTATTGTGTGTAGTGGTGTAATGCAAATGTCATATATCTTCAACTCCGTAGTATCTCTAAGTAGTCTGTGCTTTCCAAATCTTCCTTTGAGTTGAACTCAAAGGAAGATTTGGAAAGCTAACGCTAAATTCCAAATTAGTTTCGCAATACCGAAAAAGTTGAAAGAAATTATTCTGATTCTTTGAAAGAATCGACTTGTTTCCTTTACAGAATTTACTTACGCAATTAGGCTGCGGGACTTGGTCCAAATTCCCCAAAATGTATTTAGTAATGTTACTTATTTTCTTTGACAAAACGTATAAGTAAAAACCTAAACTTGAACGATAGAGTGCCATCCCTATTTTTATCTCACCACACAGGCCGCCTATCAGCCTATCTATTAATAAGCATATTAAATTAAATATTAATAACTCACTCATGAACCATTGATCTGTTTTCAATGTGACAGTCTGTTGAAAATAAATCTCAGCGAATTTATTAGTCTCAATTATAGTGATTATTTCTTGGAATAAAGATAATTCATAATATGGGAATATTGTTTATTTATGGTCCTTTATAGTCATATTAATATGATCGAGAGAACGTTTTGGCGCCGCGAGATAAGGAGAGCCGCAGGCTTATTACGGATAAATCAACAATCAGAAATCATCGCGCTATCAAACGCTGTATGTCATAAAAGTCGGAATTACCTACAGTGTAGACATGGTAGGTCCTACAAAATCAAAATCGTTTGCTATTCGTCGCCGATTTTCGCCAATTTTTGTTTTCTTCGTTATCCATCGTGTGGGGTATCGAAATAAAGGGCATAACATCTTGTTTTGGTCAGCCAGCTCGCGAATATGTATCCTCCGCCAGCACAGCATGATTTTCTCCTTGTTTACGTCTTTTTAGTTCGCTTTTCAAGCAGTCGGGTTTTTTGATTTTTTGAAATAACTTATTTTTATTTTCGAGTAAGAATGATTGTATGATTTTCTAAAACCAACCAAATACCTACATCCCTTCCCGTCCGCTTTAAGGCGCAGATACACTTGAGTAGCTGATTTTAAAATGAGAATCACGTCTAAACGGCTAGTCGTCATTTTTTAGAACAAATATATGTTAAATTAGACCGTTTTCTTAATAATTTGAGCTAAGACATTTTTTATTTTTGTTCGTATAACATAGTGTAATTAATTTGTAAATTTATGTCTAAAACGGACAAAAACACGACAATTGCACCAAAACCGCTGGGCGTATTTTAATGAAATGGACACCATCTCAAAGACAAATCTCAAAGACAATCTACATTTTGATCTGAGGATGTTTTTCGCGGGTGTGAACCGAGTGCGCGTTTTGTTCCCTCAAGGTCGTTGGCTTAAGTTGTTGTCTTAAATCCGTAATAACTTTTTGACTAACATACATTTCAACCAAGAGTCCTTTGGTGCCATAGGACTCTTGGTTAAACCTGCCATTAGTTAAGGTCACCCTTAAACTTTTATAATTGAATCAATAAAGACCCGGGCGGTTAAATACATCAGACCCTGTGTTGTGGGTGGGATTGCAATTATCGCTCGCACGCCGCGCCGTTCCGTGCCTGACAGACCGATAATGATGTTAAAAACTAACTTTAGGTACAGTATTCACATCGGATCTTTGTGTCTCTGAAGTTGGCTCTGCGAACCATTGCGCAAGAAACAGTTTGTCATCGAGTATACTGCATAGAGTAAGCGAGATAGAACGATGCGATCAACGTAAGTGAGTGAAAGAGGCAGTTATACAATGCTATCGTCACATCTGGTTTTGGTCCGCCAGCTCGGGAATATGTATCCTCCGACTGCATCATGATTTTCTTCTTGTTTACGTCTTTTTAGTTCGCTTTTCAAGCAGTCAGGTATTTTGATTTTTTTAATTAACTTTTTTTATTTACAACTTTTTAGTTATTTTTTTTAGAATTACGTACATTCAAACATATAAGTGTTATATATTTTTGAAATCACCTCTCAAAACCCTTTATTTTGATAACCCACACGATGGGTTTGGAAGAAAAAAAAAAATTGTCCCACAAAATGGCGCCCAAAATCCGCAATTTTTTTATTTTCCAATTTTAATGTAGCCAGTGACACTCGCAGGGTTAAGACGAATCGATTGACGTAAGAGTCATCAAAATCGGCCAACGCGTTTGGTCTCTAGAACGCCACATAGGAACAAACATACATACATACATAGACTGATAAACACATTACCCTCCTTCGGCAGTCGGGTAAAAATAGCAACTGCGCAGGGTGTTGCAGCCAACTTCAAAGACACAAAGAGCCACTGTGACTACTGTACATCTCTTTTGCTTGTTTAAGTATATTGGTTATAGTAATGAGAATAAGTATTAGTTATAAACGATTATTTACCAGGTAAAACATTTTATTGATATTTGAAAATTTAAAAAGTTTGAATTAATAAATATTTGAAGATTTTGTCTAATATCCTTTATCATTAATTACCATGATGTAAAATTAAAGATACCAGTATTGAGAATAATTAAGGTTGTAGTTACACAGATAATATAATACTAGCAGTTATACTTTTTTTTCGTATGAGTTTTTAAACATATAAGTGCCACCTCTAAAACCCTTCATTTTGATACCCCACTCAACGGGTTTTTTTTAACGGCACTTATCTAAGAACACTTGTGCGGCCAAGACCTATCTAACGATGCATAATTATAAAAATTTATCAAGTGTTTTGAAAGATTCGAGGTAATAAAGAATATTATATACAAGATACGCGCGAAAAACATAACCCTTTCCTTGCAGCCGGGTGAAAAAGTGTCCCCAATGACGAAATAACGAGTACTTAGTACTTACGTATTACGAGTAAACCAGATCTTGCCTTGTGGCAAGTGCAAAACTGAGTAGCTTAATCAAACCTCATGTTTTGGAATGTATATTAAAAGGAATAAATAAATTGTGGGTTACGAGGTACTTCGAGGTGTCACTAAATATAATTTAGAGCGAAGAGAAATAAGTTGTAAAAAATTAATTTGCCTGTAAAATACAATTTGCAATATAAATGCGACCAAATAACGATCAGGGAAAGCCGGGATTACTAAATCCCGGTTTCCAATATTTTTTCTAAGGAATAATTTATTAAAATACAAGATTTATTAACTAAAGCACGATTATGGAAAAATAAAATGATGTTGTGCGATTAGCGTTCACTGGAATTATATATAATGAAATACAAACAAAATGTAATTTAGGTTCGGGAATTAAATATACCTTGAATACAGATAGTCAGATACATAAATTTGTTTCAGTTACGGGCAATCTAGATTATGTAGTGTATGTATTTTTGGATAGTGCGAATTGAACAATCAATTTAAATATTTTCCTTTTGAAGTGTTGATTATTTTGTATTTCTAAGGCCCAGTTTTTTATCCGTAGTTAATTCAAGCAATGTGGTTAGAGTAAAAGATGAACATCCTTACATAGATACACATATATTTAAATAATTAAATAGTATAAAAAAAACAGCCGTCCGTATGTTTGCTTATACGCTCTCACCAAACAAGAAACACGGTAGTTGCCGAATATATAGCCAACCGCGTGGCCAGTTCGCTTCAGTATAGTATGACCTCTGTATGATCAATATTATGACCAATTTGTAGCATCAGATAAAACACTCGCAGTAGTCGGGTAAAAACCTTTCCAGTCTGTCTCATTATCGACAACCTTTCATTACGGATAGTTAACACGGTTATATATGCATTAGGTAACGTAATCATAGTTAAACTGTTAACCGTAATCACAGTTTAACTTGTTAGTCCGTTTCCATTAACTGTTTGTTTATTTGGGTTTCATCGTGTTACCGATTTAAATAGAAATAGATCCCAATAGTTTTAACGGGAGAGCCGAAAACCGAGAATTCGGTACTTCTCTAAATACATCAACAGAGTAAAGACCCCTGCAGTCTAAATTTAAACACTAGGTTTACATTGCGTTACCTAAACCTAAATATCTTCAATATCTACTTCTTTCCATTCTTCTTTCTTCCTGACCTTCTTTTGTTAAGCGTAACACTATCAATCACTTCCTTTTCTCCACACAATCTATCCATCTTTTCTTTGGCCTGCCCTTCCTTTTCCATCTATCTACCTACAGCAGTCACAGCGGATCATTGTGTCTCTGAAGTTGGCTGCAAAACCCTGCGCAGTTGCTATTTTTGTGTCAATGTTGAAGTAGAAGATAACTTTGTATATCTGCTTCTTTCACTCGCTTACGTTTGTCTCATCGTCCTATCTCGCTTACTATATGCCCTATCCTCGATGACAAACTGTGTCTTGTGCAACAGTTCGCAGAGCCAACTTCAGAGAGACAAAGATCCGCAGTGTACATGCATTATTTTCTGAACCAGTTTAAACCAATAAAATGCAAATAACACTGTCTGAAGTCCTTATGTATTTATTTTTATAAGAATAATATTATAAATATAGGTACCAGCCTGCCTCTTTCCGACTGCAGAGCAAAGGGCTCTTCGACGAACGAGCATAAATCACCACGCTTGCTTAAAGCGCAGAGCAAATGCCTCTTCGAAGAACGAGCCTAAATCACCACGCTTGCTTAAAGCGCAGAGCAAAGACCTCTTCGACAAACGAGCATAAATCACCACGCTTGTTTAAAGCGCAGAGCAAAGGCCTCTTCGACGATAGAGCAAAAATCACCACGCTTGCTTAAAGCGCAGAGCAAAGGCCTCTTGACAAACGAGCATAAATCACCACGCTTGCTTAAAGCGCAGTGCAAAGGCCTCTTCGACGAACTAGCATAAATCATCACGCTTGCTTAAAGCGCAGAGCAAAGGCCTCTTCGACGAACGAGCATAAATCACCACGCTTGCTTAAAGCGGGTTGGCAACCTAAATAACGTAGAGCGAAGAAATCGATCTTCATTCTCCTGATCAGTCTCAATTGCCGCAGTTAAATATAGCACGGCTTCGTCCTAGATAATTAAGTTATACCTGACACTCTCTATAACTGCGGATTTCACCTTTATTACCTGGAAAAGAGAAAATGTTGATTGAGACATTTTATTTATAAGTACCTATTACACGTAAATAGTATATTATTATATCTATGTAGGAAGTGACTGCATAGGTGATCGACATGAAGAAGACTACATAATTTATAGGTTCAGAATAAATTAGTAATATTGAAGTAGTCTTCACAAGTTCACACTATACAAAAGGCGAAATTTTGTGAGTGTGTGTGTTTGTTACTCTTTCATGCAAAAACTACTGATCGGATCTGAATGAAGTTTGGCACAAAGATATATTATAGTCTGGAATAGCACATAGTATACTTTTTATCCCGGGAATATGTTCCCTTGGGATAATTTTTGATTTCATGCGGGTGAAGCCGCTGGCAGAAGCTAATTAAATGAGACGAACAAAGAACAATTGCTAAATAAATAAATAAAAAACGTTTATTCATATCCACAAATTACATCCTTATCTTAACATTGACAGATATTATTCCAAAAATTGTAATTTGTGGAAGATCTGCAGCCTAATTTCGTAAGTGAATTCTGCAAAGCAAACAAGTCGGATCCTTTCCAAAAACGACTTAACGTATCGCATATTACACTCTGAAAAGGGAATCGAGATACAACTTCACTATTGGTATTGTGTAATGAAATTATGTCCTAATGATTTGGAAATAAATCATTCGAGTTTGATGAAACATAAGGAGATGAAATTCAACTCAAAGGAGGATGTTTGTACTCTTTCCAAATTAGTTTCACAATACCGAAAAAATTTAAAGAAATGATTCTAATTCTTTGAAGGAATCGACTTGTTTGCTATGCAGAATTCACTTACGTAATTAGGCTGCTGGAGTCAGAGTTAGAAATTACTATAATTCTTCTAAACAAATTAATACTATTTGACAGCTGTGACATTGATGTGAAACGTCAAAGTCTCAAAATAATCATTCTTTTTGACAGCTGTCAAACGTCAAAGTTTTTTAACATCGTTGCAGTTAGTCTTTATCTAATATAACTTGCAAACAACCCGACAGTGGCAGTACACAGTGTAGCATGTAAAACAAATCACTACAGTTGTCATATAACAACTTATTATCTGTGACACCGAACACGGAAGCTGCAGTATGTAATCGATACTATTTCTGAGCAGTTATCGGTGCGCGCCCGGTCATCCGCGGGGTGAATGGGGGACCATTTGCATTGCGGGAGTGGGACAAATCCTAATTTCCTAGATGCATTTAGATCTTTTTTTCGTTTTTCGTGTGGGGATGTGGCCACCCTCTGGTGTCAGAGTTAATTAAGCCACCTCTGTGAACTTCACAGGCCTCTGGCTTGGCTTTGGCGTTTAGATTTTGTAGGCTTTGATTTTATTTGGTAAGGAGTTGGTTTTTTGCAAAAGTCTGTTATGATATATGTGTATGTAATAGTTTTGTTTTTAAATATTCATTCATAGAATGCGTATACGCATATTATAAAACAGCAAAGCAGAAGCTTTGCGTACTGAAGAATATAAAAGATGACAGAATAATACAAGGAAGAAGGAAGATAAAATAACAAGAAGTACGATGGACAGACTTCTTCAAAATGACAGGAAAGTTATGGACGAGGACAAATGGTGATTGGGTATCAAACCGAAAGAATATTTCCAAGGGATGGGAATAGTAGAAGATCAAAACGAAGATAGTCCCACAAAATTAAAATTAAATTGATTATGAGAAGACATTTTAATTAGATTGACAGAGCGTCTGTTTGCTTCTAATAATGCCTTATTGAAAATGTTTGTTACCGAGCCACTCTTAAACGGCTACCGTTTTCGCAAAACAACATTCAACAATCACCACCAGATACCAGACACTAGCGATAATCCCTCGAAAATCTCGTAAGAATGCACTTTCAATATCTAGTTGGAATATCCCATGAAAATCAGTCCCCATGGCGTCCACAAACTATGACACAGATGCACGATATATCTGGACATTTACAGGCGACACGACGCCACACCGCGTCGCTTTTATACGTTTTATTAGAGTTCGTATCAAAATAACACCACATGGCATTCTTTGAGAAGTTGCGGCAGATTCGGTTGCATCTTGGTTGAATAAAATTGGAGAGGATTTTTGTGATACTGCAATTAAAGTCTAGTATTCAGAAATGTGTGATGATTGACATCAAAGAAAAGTGAGACAATGATGACATTTGTCAGGCGAGCATTCTCTTCTGTCAAATGTCACGCTATCATTGTTAATTACTTATTCTTATACCATTTTTAATGAAATAGGTACTTTTTTTACATCAATCTACATCAAATACTTTTTCTTTTTTCTTACTTTCATCTGTATGAAAACTACGTGTGTCAATTTTTCGCACACAATTTATGAACAAATTTTGTTACCAATGAAAGAAAATATTTCCATTGACTCGGCCAACTTTTTTCTTACAATTTTTACAGCTCAATATGGCATAATTAGGCATTTTTATAGTTTTCGGTGGATGTCGGGTGCCTATAATGCTAAATTGTAACAGCTCAAAGTACGATTATTGATCGTAATTTTACTTCCTTTTTTGACACGCGAAGTGTATACTCGTATATATATATACAACGCGTCATCTAGATTTATATCTGTGGTGGTGTTACTTTGCACGCTGATTGGCTTTAATTAGATATTGATAAATAAAATCCCATAAGGGTTACATGAACTGAAAAAGTTGTGGCTACTATTTGATCACTACGAATTCAGTTTCATTTGGTATAATATCTTTTAGAGCTATATGCTTTCAAAAACCATAAGTAAGAGGTAAGAACTCTATGCGTTGGTGAACCATAGACACCAAAGCTGTTCTAAAATTAAATCATCACAACAATCGGCCAGTCCATCGCTCTCGCTTGACCTCAGAAGACATTTAAAAGGTTTTTTGTCGACCGTTGCGAACGTGACCGAAATCAGTCGCGGAGCTTTTGACAAGCGAATGAGTTACGACATAAGTACCGTTCCGATACTCTCGCTGTGTGATGCACAGATGCAGTCGTTTAGGAATTATTTAAAACTACTTATGGTAATGAAAATTATGAATACTTAAATTAAAAACTAAGTGAAATATATCCATAGAAATGTTATAAATGCGAAAGTAACTCTGCCTGTCTGTTACCTTTTTAAGCCTCAATGGCTGAAAAGATTAGGATGAAACTTGGCACATGGATAGACTAGAACTGAATTGTACCCATTATTATCCTTTACTCAGAAACTTGTAGAAATTATTTGAAAATCTTACAAAAACATAGAAGTCATGTTTGACGTCAACATAGGCACACCAGTCTTGATAACGAAGACAATATAAATATGACATCACTTCAAGGCTAGGCTGATCAAATCTTTGATAAATAAACCTTTACTCTACGCTGATAAATAAACCTATACGTATACGCACAGTTTTTAATGAAAGCAACTGACAGTTTTTAAAGGAATTTAATATTTAGCGAAGCTATCACAGATCTGTGTTATGTCACATTTTTTTTTAAATTACATGAATCACATCAAAGCAAATAAAATAATTTTAATCTAATCTATAAAGTTACTGATCTGTACCCGGACTGACCCATACATATGAATTTAAAAAATGCAAAAGTATCTCTTTTAAGTACCTATATAATACTCACAATGGATCTTTGTGTCTCTGAATTGGCTGCAAGACCCTGCGCAGTAGCTGTTTTTGTGTCAATGTTGAAGGTGAAGATAGCATTGAATAACTGTCTCTTTCACTCGCTTACGTTTTTCGCATCGTCCTATCTGCGCAATGGTTCACAGAGCCAACTTCAGAGACACAAAGATCCGTTGTGACTATTATATCTGTCTGTTACATTTTCGCGCCAACACCAAATTTAATAATAATATCTTTATTTCCCATAAAAACAGATAATTATACTTAAGTATACAATTTTTTTAATTTATGGTAGAAAACATTTGGATGCTGCAGAAATCTGTACATAATTGATTTAACTAAATAATTTGAATAATTTTGGTAAAGGGATAGATTAGTTCTTGGAGAAGGACATCGATCCTTTTTGTCTCGGAGTACGTTCCATTGGGATCATCATCATCAGCTATTTAATATTCCCACTGCTGGGACACAGGCATCCTCTCAGTGAGAGGGAATGGGCCGTAATCCACGACGCGGGCCCAGTACGGGCTTTTTTTTTTTTTTTTTTTTATCGTGGAGAAATGCTCATGCATACTGCGCTACCACGGGGAGATAGCGCAGTTATGTGGGACTCTAACCCACTAAAACTCCACGGTGTCCTCCTGTGCCGCTTATGGCGGGAACACGGGTACGCGTTAGCACTCACCGCGAACCCGCCGCGGCTGTCCGTCACCGGACCCTCCTCTGGGGATTACCCCCCATCATCGGCGCACCAGAACACACTGTGCGCCGTGACCACCCCAGGGACCAAACCAGTACATGGGTGCCAGACGACCCCGTGTATGGCACCCTTGGTCCCCTTGTGACGGGTCAGGGTCAATGGCCCCGCCACCTACCATGTTTCGGCCGCAGGGGATAGGGAGAGCGGCCAACGCTATACCGACACTCCTCTTCCCCTGCGGCCCCACCGCGTCCGCCATCAGACGGTGGCGACCCCGTCCAGGCCGCGGAAGGTAGGGAGAGCGGCGCACCGCAATACCGGCACTCCTCTCCCGCCGCGGCCTCCAACCCTCAGCCGTGATATCGTATGGGTTTGGGAGACCCCATACGACATCACGGCCCGCCTCAGTTGCGATGTTGCCCAGACAGCATCGCAACCTACATGTCGGCCGCTACGTCGTCGGCTTATCGGCAAAAGCCCTGACGAGCGGCCCCTCCTCGGGTTCCTCTTCGCTTCACCGTGGGTGACCAAGCCACGGTTACTGAGCCCCCCCGCCTCGACAATGCGGGAACCCACCGGGGGGGGGCCCAGTACGGGCTGGAATTCCTTAGGATAATTTTCAACTTTTAAACAGGCGTAGCCGCTGGCCGGACTTAGTACAACATAAAGAATGGAATGCACTCATTAATTCAGTGTAAAGTGTAAAAAGATACACATACCAGACGAACAAAGACTAATCCTTAACCCAAGTGTGTTTTAACTTAAAAAGAAACAAGACTCTTGTGGTTACCGTCCAACCGTCTGGTACAGTTCTAACGATATTCTGTGTAGTTTGTTTAATGTTGTGTGGTCCTATGTTGAATGGGTTACAGTGTGTGTAATGTTAAGAAAAAGAGATGTCCTTTGATGTAGTATCATAAAATTTGTGACTGTGGGGTTGTTTCATTTAAAATTGATAGAGTGCAAGAGGTCTATGACCAGCTTGTGACTAACGATTTGTGCATCTGGCGCTTCTTGGAATACCAACTTCAATTCTAACTGCGTTAAATGATATGAATTTTAACCCGACTGCTGAAGGAATATGTTTATCAGTCTATGTATATATGTTTGTTCCTATGTGGCGTGCTAGAGACCAAAGGCGTTAGTCGATTTTGATGGTTCTTACGTCAATCGGTTTATCTTAAGCTTGCGAGTGTTACTGGCTACATTAAAATTGGAAATTTGCATAATGCCGGTTTTTAAGCGCCATATTGTGAGGGCCCAATGGTTATTTTCTGCCGATTTTCTTTCCGAAGAGGGGAATTCAAAAATATATATGTTTAAATGTACCTAATTCGAAAACACAGTTACAAATAAAAAGTTAATTCAAAAAATCCAAAAACCCGACTGCGTAAGAAGCGAACTAGAAAGACAAGAAGAAAATCATTCTGTGCAGTCGGAGGATACATCTGTTTTTAGTCAACCAGCTCGTGAATATTTTTTGAGTTCGCTTCTTAAGAAGTCGGGTAAGTTTTTTTTAACACGGAATGAGCTATTAGCTCGCTGACATGACTTTAAATATTTCTTAGAATGGATTCTACGATAACTTCACTGCGTGTTACTGTTTCAATTCCTTAAAGTCTTCGTGCTGGATCTTGGGCAGCTACGTTGAGATTTTTCCAGATTTAACGGACAGGACAATCACTGCATTTCCTTTTGTCACAAAATGTGAAATACATTTCCTAAGACTAAGACAAATAATGATCATAGAAACAAAAATATTCTAAGAAAATTGTATTTTAGGCTTGTTTCTGATCCTTGTTCCTCTAATCCATTTGTCATAAGATAACTATCAGCTGTACCAACTGCGCTGCGTGCGAGTGTTCACTAACGCATTATTTATTCACTGCGACGCCTCTGCGTTCGTTCACATCGCGACTAACATTGTGTAGTTGTGTACCCGGCTTTACATGATCACTGCGACAATGCATCTGCTTTACATGTCACACTTCATCATTTTAAGTACTGTGTTTAGATTTACATTATTTTACCCCCCAAATAGTGGGCAGGTACTAAATATTCTGTAACTTTGTAATGTCATCTAGAGGTAAAATTGATTCTATGTTTGTATAAAAAACTTTTTTGCAAAAAAATACTAACGACTACCAAATAAGAAAACTAGAAACTGAAAAATAACTTTACTTTTAGAAGTCGGTGTCTTTGGTAGGTACCATTTTTTTACGTTATGGACACCGACTTCCAAAGGTAAAGTTATTTTTCACTTTGTAGTTATACCTACCTAGGTCCCATAATGCCAGAAAAGATTATCCGAATATCATGAAACTGAACGTAACCAATGAAATGAGAGTGTATCTAGGTGAACTGTACCCATCTGTGTACCCCTTTAAAGCGTACTGGCGTGATACTCATATCTATATCATACTCTTTCAAACAAAAAAAACATTTACAAAATCGGTCGACAATTGACGGAGATATCGGGGATAAACAAATAAAAAAAATAAAAAAAAAACATATGTAATGTCGAACATAGAACCTCCTTCTTTTTGGTAAGTCGGTTAAAAAGGGTACAAATCCACATTAAAAATATTTTATTAGTCAGCGAGTGACACTATTGTCGTTGATACAGGCAAATGCCTAGTTTGGGCGTCTATCCTAATTTGTTAAGTAATGTACAATTTGTTTATCTATACTAATAAACTGCAAACTGCCGAGCAATGAAAAAGTTCCACCCACAAAATGCCGAGAAACACCTTAATTTAATTTTTTCACATTTAATTTAAAAATTGAACACAATATTTACGTTTTTAGTTGGTAATATTCTGATGCGCTGTTAAATGTACTTCAATATTGCAGACGGCGTCATTAAGCTAGCCTTTCCCGTTTAGGAGTAAAATGGTGCTATGTCACTGGAACTTTTTCATTGCTCGTTTGTGTTATAAAGCTGGAGAGCTTGTTTGTTTAAACGCGCTAATCTCAAGAACTCCTGGTTGGAATTGAAAAATTCATTTTGTGTTGGGTAGTCCATTTATCGATGAAGGTTATAGGCTATATAACATCACGCTACGACCAATAGGACCGGAGCATAAATGAAAAATGTTGCAAAAACGGGGAAAATTATTCCTTTTTGAGAGCTTCCGTTGCGTGCGCTGCGTATAAAGTTACGTAACCAGTTCACAGGAGCGAAGCCGCGGGGCAAAGCTACTGATAAATAAATGGACGAACTCGCGGACAGTAAGCTAGTCTCGAGACAAAAGAAAACAACTGCATTGTTTCTTATTATGAAAGACGTATTTTTAATCACCAAGCAAACAATAATCTGTACCAAACATTCATAGAATGACAATATTGACTTCAGTGTTGGTCTGTGTGTCACAAGCAATTTCTTCGAAAATAATAATTTCAATTTTCTTGCTGAATAGGGAAGAAGTGACAATGAAAAGACTGCAGGTTAAATGCGTAAGTGAATTCGGCTAGGCAAAAGGTTTGACCCCATCAATCGACCAAAAATGAGAAAGGGACTGCTTAGATAAATATTAATAAAGAAGTACCTGTGAAAGAAAAAGCCATGTTCCGCTAACCCCAAATAAATTGAGATATATGCAAGAGAATGATGCTAATTCCACCACCCTTGGCTGATTGGTAGAGAATGCCTAAAGCATTAAGTCCGCCTATGTACCTTTACATACTCCCCAATCTTATTAGCCGGGCTGAACATGGTATTTCCAATGCGCTGCTGTTTTTGTATGAGATTTACTACTGCGCAGCTATTGTAGCCAACTTCAGACCCGCCAAAAACATTTAGGTTTACTGTGTGTTGCACAAAGTTTTAATAAATAAGAATTAGAAATTCCAATGCTCTTAAGATCTATCTATAACATTTCCTATTTATCCTCATTTCGCAATCCCTCAACTAACTCTTCAGTCTCGATAAGTATCTCAAAGACCGCTTGCTTGGTTGCGCTCGCGCCGACATTCGGTAGCCATTGTCTCATTGACAGTGGAATGCATTCACAGCTGAATATGTCACATAGTTTCGAACTGTGCGAGGTTACTGGCACTCTGGCATTCGAAGATGACTGACGTTTTTAACCGAGTTTAAAAAGAGAACTTTAACGGCTTTATAAATAGGTTTCTCTATTGTCTACATGTCAGTAGATTTGATGCCTGGCCCTTTGCAATATTGTCTGCTACGATCCTTTTAAACTCTTTTTGCTGATATAAAAGATGGATTCCTGAGAAAGTTGGACTCTTGCGAACGGAGGGATTATAATTGCCGGTGTTGTACCTTTTAAAAAAAAATTACGGAATAGGTTTAATGCCATATTTTTAGAATATAATCTTTATCATCTTTTCGCAACTCTTCCTTCTAAGATTGAATGAAGACCAAAATGTGAAATATGCAACTGAAAACCTCAATACATAACCCAGATCTGATCCCCTGAAGTGAATGCGTCCACAAAGATCTAAGCATCACGTAATAAAGAGAGTTTATCGACAAAAAGAACTGCAGGGCATGTCTCTGAAGTCTCTTTGGAGGTGAACTGGCCAAGTAAATTAAATATTTAAGTACTTTAACTTCGCTATTGCATTACTTAATACGTGCTTAGAAAGGAACGCTCTTTGAAGAAAGGTCATTGACGTAAGAGTAGCCAAGATAGTTATTTTACCAATTCGCTTTGTCTTGAAAAAAATGTTTAGTTGGACGAGATTTAGTTTTTCGAGAAATAGGTTAGCAAAAAGAACGAAAACAATAATCAATCATTCCCTTGTTTTCGTTGTTCCCAGATTGTTTTTGTAAATGTCTGCCTGAAACGGTCTAGTTGGAAAGAAAAATGTTAATTTGTCAATGGCATATTCGTTTTTAGGGTTTCGTACCGGTCCAAACGGTGCCCTATTGCTGTCACTCACGTGTCCATCTGTCTGTCTGTCGTCTGTCACACATGTTTTACAGCCAAAAGGTTGGAGCTACCATAGATATAGTATGTACATAAAAATTATAAATCTATGGGAGCTACAGTCTATAAATATTCGCAGTATAAGCATCTTGTTGACCCAAAGCCATACAAATTCTTAAAAAATATTTTTAAATGTTTTTATGGGCTCCCATACAAGTAAAAGAAGGCGCAAATAAAAAATTGGTTTACCCTATCAGGTATTGTTGCTTAGAACTCGTTGAGTAGATAAATACTGTGTTTTTGTTTAAAAAATTCCTTTGAATGAGATACCACCAAAGTTATATTTTATAAATTTTGTTCCGAAGAATTTTCTAACTTCCCATTGATCTAAGAACTTCAAATTTGGTCATAAATCAGATTTTTTCACTTTTCCTATTACAACCAACTTAATTTTGGGGTCTGTTACGGAACCCTTAATGTGCGAAGGCTGACACGCACTTGGCCGGATTTTTATTTTATTTTACTAAAATATCCATAAAAATCTGAGTTTAGTTCTATCTTTGAAACATGCTAGATTTTCTTTTAAATTTTTGACAACGGTGTTCTGAAAAAAACTTTTACTTAACATTAGTACCTAGTTGTTCTCAAATTGGTTACTCGATCACAAAAAGTTACAAGACATTTGACAGGGAATTCATTCTTTAAAAACTAACAATAAGATTTGATACCAACGCTTACATAATTTTTATTAAAATCTTTATAATTAAATGGAATTGTCCTTCAGACCCATAACAAATTGAATCAATCCATCGACAATGGCCGACAAATGACAGCCAAACGTCAAAGTGTCAAGTATGGCGCCCGTCGCCATTGCCATCCTTCGAAGGCCACAGAACAATGTCATTACCGCTTCGAATGGATCCCGGTGAGTAATCGAAGGGGAATCGTCGATGGATCGCCGGACATCCGCTAGATGTGAGCATTAAAAGTAATGATTCGAAGGAAATTAGGTACTTTTTTGCTATTGTATCCTTCTATGGTGTGACAAAGGGTACACTAGTCGACGGCACGAACTATTTTGTGCGCGGTGTTAAAATGCATGCTATATCAACCGACAACACGTGCGGAACAGATAGATGCTGTTATGAGCAGTAAGAAGCTAGTTCGCGTACAAATACACACTTTTGCAAATTTGTAGCGAAATGGATGATGATTTAGAACGAAAACGAGCGCGCGAATCTTTATAAACAGACCTTTGAGAGTCTGGATATCATGAAAAAACGACTGAATGTATCTGTTCAAAATAAAATTATTTGCATTTTTGAACTACTAATCTATCCCTGTATGGAGGCCGTTTTTCAATTTTCCTTCTTCTTATGGTACTTCTTTGCGCCCAAAGATGCGTTAAAATTAGTGTTGAAATATGGAACTTTCGAAGCTCATAACTTTCAAGTAAATATTTTTTTACTTTTTTGCTTGCATACAAGGCTAGATAATGATGAGACAAATTGATATAATTTTTTATTTTGAAAGTACATCGTCAAACAGTGGAGTAAAAGCCAGACTACGTTTGTATGAAAGAATTTTCGAATAGTGTACCCTTCTTGGGTTTTGTATTGGTAAGCAAGTCATATTCTGCCTGGTTAGAACCTCCTGCTTTGGGCACATAAGAATATGCACCTACTTTTTCTACACTGGCACCACTGTCTTGTGATTAAATCTGTGGTTTCATACTGAAATGCAATTCTTTGCTGACGTCCAACCATCATGATAATAACAGGGTGGACAAACATTTTTATCGACAAATCTATCTCTCTAAAGCCAAATAGAAATATATTCCGACATAAAAACCAGCACAGATATATCAGAGAAGCAATAGATGAATGACCGGACATCCGCTAGCGCTAGGCAAATAATACGCGACGAGATCACGAGATACTACTAGACTAGCAAAGGGCAATTATATTTATCCTTTATACCGATGTTTTATATTTACTCTTCGGATACGGGATAAGAAGTTTTTAAAAGAAGTATACAATTCAAAAAAGGAAAAAATAACTTGTTTGCAACAAATGGAAAAACTCTGTTGACCAAAAACGCGAACAAATTTAAAATTTAAATATAGAATGTATTTTTATTTAACGGAGTTTAAAGTCAATATGATGCAAACGAGTTGCGGGTTGAGAGTAAAAAGCTTTTGTAGCAGAAGCCGGTTTTGGGCTCAGTCGAATGTTTATTCCAAATGGGGTTTGTCCTAGCAGAGCTAATGATAATACTGCTACATGTTAGCGATAAAGCTGTATCAAGAGATTTTTTTAAATTGAGGAAAATGCAACATCGATAGATGGATGATGAGAGGAACACAAAAATAGAAAGATTTTAGTCAAGACTTTAACAAACCTTAGAATTTCAGCCTCCCAATGCATCAAAGGTTTCTTTTCTAACAGAGATGAATAAAGCATTGATCATCATACAATCTCTGAGTCTTGGTAACTGAAGATTTTAGAATTCAATCCCAGTTGCCAGATGCTTTTCTTAACCTCTTGTTTTGCCTGCCTTTTTCGTGTTACTGTGGTCTACGCAATAGATTTATTTTACATTTTCCTCTGTAAATTGTCAGTCATTCTCTCTCTCTTTGTCCCACACAATCCATCCATCTTTACATACCTATGTCTCACTCTTCCCTTTCATCAATGTTGTTTTTCTTTTTATCCTTAAAAAGCTAGCCCATTTAGGATTTTTCACATCAGGCGCTTAGCTACATAATGATCCTTATAAAGATTTAACAGCTCATAAACGTCCAATGAGTTAAGCATACACAATTTAACTTTATAAGCATAGACAATAAAGATTTACCGCTATTTATATATGCAAGTTGACAGACAAAAGCTCTAACGGATACGACAGCCTTATCCGTCTGGGTAGCTGGCGTTCTATGCTAATTTCTATTATTTTATAGCAAAGGCTTATTTATTATAGAAAATGATGATAGATTTCAAGGTAAGTAATAATAGATCTGACTGTCTTGTTGGTCTAGTTGTAAGTGCAGTAGCGAATCTAAGACTTCTGAGGTCTTAGGTTTGATTCGCGGATCAGGCTAACTGTTATTAGGTTAAGTCATAAGGAATTTTTCAGCGTAGCCCGGACTTGTGTCTGCTTGATGGCAATAGGTTCGTTCTCTATCACTTGAGACTTAAAGATTTGGCTGTACTACAGAAAACGCTGCTTTACCCTTCAGGAAATGCAGGCATTAAAGTCACGATTATGACTTCCCAGTTTCCGGCAACTTAATCACGATCATCTCCAACAAATCTCAAGATAGCTATTAACTATATGACATTAAAAAAATCCTCCTCGAGTAGCGATAAAGTACATCCAGCGGGCTATGACAGTCAGCAGGTAGTACACTACCGTTTTGCTGACTGGCAAAAAAATTGAACACATCATGATGCTATTTACGAACAGTTCAAGCCTATTTTGGAAAAGAAACTGCGATCTATAAGTAAAGTCACTATTGATGACAGATTAGATGATCGTCCGATGTGACACCGCATTACCGTCACTGTCAGTGTTCGTCTAAAGGTCTATCCACACATATCAGGGCCGTGCCCGGGACGTGCACGGGACGTGGACAGACCGTGCTCCGTCAGGGGCTCAAAAAAATATCGGTGGGAACATTTTATATGAACTCGTTCATATAAAATGTTCCTGATATGTGTGGATAGAACTTAACAAAGCAAAAGAGCCTTTAAAATCCTGCTTCTTAAAGAACGCTTGGCTCGTATTTACTTAATCCGTTATATAATCTGTGTATATCCAATAAGGGCAGGAAATCTGGCTTACATCCTCACCACTTGAGTTCATACGGCTTCATTCATAACTTGTAACGTGATAATACTCCAAGGAGTTCCCATTCACTTTAAAACTGGTTTTATTCTGCTCTTAAAATTATAGTCTTATTTTAATGGTTTACGTCTGTTTCGAACATAAAAGATGGTGTTTTATCGTCTTTTCGTTTAAGAAATCTAATAATGAGGTAGTCTTTGCTTGAGAAAGTATAAGTACACAGTTGTAAGTATATAGCTACAAGGGTTAGTAACCTGTGACGTCAATCCAGTGTATTGCTCAATATTACAGCTTAAACTGTGTAAGTTTTATGTAATTGCAGCAATCTTTCTAATCTGTCTATTAGCCTATTTCTTTGAACAGTTCTGAATTCATGTCATATTAGAACGAATAGAATATTTTTTCTCCGTTTAACACAAGGAAGACGTTGTTGGCGTAGGAGAGCAGGTGCAGTTTATTAGCTGATTATTTTCTTATTTGAAAAAAAAATATTGGGTTTAGACGTTTATATATTAAGTCTTTTGTTGTAAATCCAAGAAACAGGATATTGCTAGGAGGAGACGAATTTTATAATGAGATTCCTGTTAAACTTAGTACCGACATAATAGCCTTGTAAAACCAACCACGAGCCCTATCACACTAAATCTTATCAAGCCTACTTCCTACCCAATAATTACGAACATTTCGCACTGCTATTGGTCGAGAATGGCGTTGTTACATTCACACTGGTTGTTGACTGGGATAGGATAGGCATGCAAACTGCTTGCCCGACCAGATATATTATATCGTACACCGTGGGAACCGGTCGTACTGACTGCAACCGTCCTGAGAGGTCTACTAGAGAACTGCGAATTCGAATTTTGAATATTTAAAATAACGTATTCATTGACAGGTGATGTTATATAAATGTGTGGGGAATGACATGAAATAAAAATTGTTCAAAGATAGTGTGACGGTTGACAGGACGGAATAGAATAACGATACGTGTTGCAGCGACGCAAGCAATGTAGGAAAAGGACAGGAAGATGATGACGATGATGATGACTGAGAAGATTTTATTGAACCTGCCAGGAAAGTGGTACATAATATTTGAAGTGATATCGGAAGTGGAGCAAATAACTATTTTGAGAAAATAAAAGAGAAAAAATGTATTTTAGTTAGATTCATAAAGCTTACATGATATTAGGTAATGGATGATGAGAATACTTGAACGTAGAAAGAATATTGCATCAATTTTATTAATAACTTTTTTTATGAAAATGCCCAAATTAATCTAAATATCGTTATTTTACTTTCCAAACTATTTTTCAAAGTTTTCGTAATGTTTTGCCTGTTACATCTACCACTGCAACGAATCGAATAATTCTGCGTAATCGGTCAGCGGTCAATCTAGATACTTTAACCTGTTATTCGCAATCGCTACGAAGAAAATTTGCGTGAAAAATACAAGTCACAGTCCTCCGATGAAAGACTTCACGCCTGTTACGAATTTCAAACAAAAAACAATACGAATTGTTTATGTAATGCTTAGATCATCGAAGGGAATGACCGATCGGATGCAATGCAACTATCATTATTTTCAAAACAAGTCTTGGCAGTACGCATTAGTATTGCAATTTGAATGTTGCCATTGTCTTGAATTGAATGAGATTAATCTTTATTCGAATTTTCACACAAGGCTCAAGCTAAAGTGATCTTTATGGAGGAAGTAGAATGCTCTGAAAATAAAAGTAAGAAACCAGCTTTGACAGGTATACGAGAGTGACTAATTATCGAGTTCAGCTGCGACATGCAGTAGGAGCCAGGAGGTTTAGTCTGCGGGGTAACTGCTTAAAACATAAATGAATGCGAGTGCCTTTCAATTTAAGTTTGTAATATAAAATGTGTCACACAATTGAGGTACTGATCTGTGTTTTGTTGAGGGCTGAAATTACAGCCGTAACGTAATTTTTTATAACATAATATTGAGGAGAATGCAGTGCAATCTAAAATTTAGTTTCAGTAATGAAACAGGGATCTACGTACGCAATTCCCGATCGTGAATAAAATCATGGCATTGTCTTCCTAATGTTCTACTTCGGCAAAGAAAATTTGTGTATTTACTAAAACTCGTAGTAGCCCTCAAGATATCAAGTTTGTGATCGGAACAGGCAGTCGGTTTACGTAAATTTTATACTGGTCCGGTGCACTCTATTGCTCGCTGTCACCGGCTAATCGACGACATAACGCGGTTTCTACTGATTTTAATGAATTCAACGCAATTAAAGGCTATACTGCACTTACTAAGAAATATGATTTAGAACCTGTAGAAATTGGGAATGATAACGAAATTGACAAAGAAACTGTAGGACCTAAAGATGTAGAATCGGGACCGAAAGGAAATATACAGGACCTTATTGATAATGTTCTTCAGAAAGGTCTTGTTCATAGTACTCACTGCAGATTTATGAACGTAAATGAAGCAAAAAGAGAAGAGTGTATAAGCCTCGTAGCCGGTGACGTTCTCTAGTTCCTGCCAATCCTACGGAGTTTATGTATGTAGGGCCAAAAGATTTAGGTACGTACATAACGGCGTAATTTCAATTAAAGGCACATCAGCAAAGTGTCTCCCTTTCTTAGTTATTCTTAATTGATTTTTCCTTGAGCTAACACAAGATGTCAGAGACCTTTTTGTAATTGACGTGGGTCGAGAAAACGAGAATGATATATCCGACGACAAGTCTTTGCTAAAACGGACGAAATTTGGTAGTAGATGAACCTACTAGAAAATGCTAATTTATTTGAACTTTTCGCAGAAATAATAGATATATAGGAGGACCTAAAACCTGCCTACCATATAGATGTCAACGCGAAAGAAACTTTTCAAATCTGCCTAGCTTTGAAAAATTTCTTAACCGTAACCTTTTTATCCCTTAAAAGAAATGCCCTTACAAACTTTTCAAAGAATATATTAGGGGATTTCAGAACATTCATCGATATCAAATGTGTATTAGTAAAACATTTATGTAGATATTTGTAACATACAATAATAATTTTAGTAATGAATATTTACGAATTAATGAAGATATCCGCAGGAGAACCAAGCTTACCGATACAACCCAAAAAGTGGCAGGGGGGCAGGGCACATTGTCCTTAGGTCTGATAGTCGATGGGACCGAAAGGTACTGGAATGGCGACCGCATACCGGAAGACGCAATATTGGAAGACCTCCAACAAGGTGGACTGATTAACTGGTGAAGGCCGCGGGAAATCACAGGATTCAAGATGCACAAGACCGGTCGATGTGGTGACACTTACGCCTCACTAAGTTTCGCCACATCGGCCTCGCTTTTCCCCTTAAATGATGATGATGATGATAAAATATCAATTTTGCAACTGGTAAGTTAATTATGCAATCCATTTTTAGGCTTTAGACACCGTGCATCAGGGTAAACGTAGCAATCTTATCCCTAAATGTAGCATTTACTACATAATCCGATGCAATGTGAGAGCTGTCGCAGATCGATAGTGAAAGTATATGACGTATATACAAGGAAAATCGCGGAAAATATACACGTTAATGCAATTCAATTATTTACATAATTACATACTGTGTAGTAATGGTTTTCAAGACAAGTAAGATGGCATTTAGAACCTTGATTTCAATGGAGTGACATCTTGAAAAGTACAGCCAGGCTAGCAAAGAGTTTTCCTAAGGAACTGGTACATCTTCTCCTTTAAGTTACAGAACAGAAGACTGCATAACTTGGAGAAACGTCGTTTGTGATCGTGATTCTCAGCAGTGACGGAACGACGAAGAAAATATACAATCTTAGAAAAAGAACGTAATTCCGCTACAGGAAACTCCTGGCATGCTCAAATCAAATAAAAAAAAATCAAATGTTTTTTATTTCACATAGGCCTACATGCGCACTTATAAAACGTCGAAAAAAGGTGCACGGTTCGGGTTGGTCGTTTCCTGTGGAGAAGAACCGGCAAGAAACACCACGGCTACTCTTTTAAAAAAAATTGGTTTGTTTTTACATTTCCATGTTACAGCATTAGTGCTTAGATATGGGGGGACAACGTAGGCCCGACAATAAGTCGTAAGACACTAAAAAAAAGTTTGTATAAACGAGATAAAGAGTTAACAAATGTTTACAAGCGTCTAGAAATCTAGAAGGCCTACAATGTTCACACATTCACTAAACAATCGGTAAAAGAATCTATACAAAGGAAAAAATATATATATATATATAACAAGACTAAATTTAACAAGTGGCACAAATGTTGTTATCAGTGCTGTAACTATTCTTAGCAATGCATGACTCTGCTCTACGAAGTATCCTTCTTATTATATAGCTTTCCCCTGAGCCTATAAGCTCTTAGCTCTATGTAGAAAATACCCAAAAAATAATTAGATTCCTAACGACATAATCAAATTGATTCAATAAACGAGGCAAAGTTAAATTAGATCTGAGCGATGGTTTCTTGACACCATGCATTCAGAAAAGGACCCAGTAAAAGTTAAAAAGACATGACTGGCTCTTGTGATATAGGATTTCCAGGTACACGAGCTAGGGCAGCACTGAGATTTTTTGTGCTGATGTGTGACTGCTAAATAAAAAAATTTAATTGACTATTACGAGTAATCCCAATATCCCAATTAAAATTCATTGATAAATAGGTGCTCCACAATATTTCAGTTCCACAAATCTGTCATAGCCCCAAAGGACGCATGGACAGTGAAGCCACCATTAATTAAAATTTAATTTTAAACTTTTAACAAGCTTTAGCAAAACTTTTTCTGCAAAATGAACAGCAATTTTGACGGTATCCGGATTTAAGGCACGCTATTTTATGAAACGAAAATCAACATTTTGACGAGCTAATTTGCCACATCACGATGTTTGTTTGTTCATTACATTTTTACCGTCTGGAAGAATTAGGCAAGTACCTAATTCTAGGCTCAGAAATCACATAGATCTAATGAAGAACGACGCCTGGCCAATTGGACGAGCATGACTCTCACACAAATAAAATTGTTGAAGTAAATCAGTCTGTATTCTGGATTATTTATGTTTCCAATGGTAATGTGGCAAAGAAGAAGTAGAAGATCTAAGATAATCTGTAAATACAGGTATAGTCATATGGTTACCATCACAAAGTAGTTCCTACAGTTGTAACTGGCATCAAATGAAAGTAAACTCAATCCACATTGAAGATCAGATGAAAACGAACTAAGGTTTACAGATCATTTCGTCTTCATTGAACATCACAAATGCTGATATATTTAGTGTCTGTACAGCAAGTCTTTATTTCCCATACATCTAAATCAAACGACATCTCTGTATTCTTACCCATATCATCTTTCATACAATCAAGCCCGCCAATTTTCGTCACATTCTATAGGCCTATCCATTCCACTTCCAAATCCAACTACCACACAGTTAACCAAATACGGTTGTTGACTAACCTAATAAATAACACTGTCCTTGATAACCGAATGTACAAGATTCGGTTAGATTACTTCAAACAGGCCTGCCCACACACACCCACGCTGTGTCGAAACTTGATGGTAACTTATTATCTCACTTGGAGATATCTTAAGCGTTTTGTTTTCAATGTTACTTTGCCGAACTTAGAAGAAAATGATGGGAGATTTAGATAATCAGAAGTTAAATGTAAGTGAGATCGAAGTTTTTTAAGATAGGTATGTGTCTTGCATTTACACAACAATTGATAAATTTATTGATTATGTTGAAAAGGAAGATTTATGAGCCATCATACAATTCATATCTGAGAAGGTTGTGAAAAATTAAAGTATTCAAAGAAAAGAAAAATATTCAATTTTTCAGCAGATACTAGCAAGCTGAGGCTATATATATAAATATAATCCCTTAAGGGGACCGGGGACCCCTTAGGGAGGTTTACCGGTGGATTTCAGTTTGTATGCAAAAGGAAATCGCCTTCAACAGTTAGTTTCGTCCATAATTTATTTTCACAACAGATCCCAGCCTCAATGAAAATCACAGCCTCGCCGGGATGCAGAGTTGTTTACGCTGTATCGATCTGTCGAGGCGGTTGCTATAGCAACCGTTCGCTCAATACTTATGTACAGCGGTTTGATACGAACGAATAATCTGATGCCATTCATGCGGCTTTTTATCGTCTTTTATCGGGTTTTGGATTACGTTATATATGCTGTTAGTTTTAAAGTCGTGTTAAGACTTATATTCAGCTGTTTGGTACGTTTGGAACTGACTGCATGTAGAAGGCTCTCTCTTAATTAAAGTTTTGTCTCTACTAAATATTCAAGTTTTGTCTGTTCAGGTAGGTTCCCGTTTCTGTAATGCACGCTTCTAATAGGAAGAGTCTTGCCCTCTGAAGTGTGATGCTTTTGCCTTCGGACCGAGGGGCCCAAAAGCAAGATACGGTTTCTCTGAGTTCCACGTCGGCAATTGTTCCACGTTGCAGGCTCTGCTGAAGAATGCGTCAACCTCTATTTATTTATTTATTCGTTTATCCTCGCATAAGCCTTTTGAATTAGTTTAGTGATTGTTACGGAGTGCAGTGAGTGCTACCTTTTAAAAACACAAGAACTAAGTGTCTTTCCCTGATAATAGAGACAATAAGAAAAGTGCCAATGGACACATTCTTTAGTACCTATACATTTATTGGAAATTAAGTTAAATTTAAATTACTTATTAGCCTCAAGGCTAGATTGTAATTGTTATGAGGTAACCATTCGGTTACAACATAATGAAAAAAAAAAAAAAAAAAATCCTCGCATTGGAACACCTTGCAGCAATTACACCAATGGAGCACAATCTTATAATAAACTCACTATAAGTTCAGGTTTCCTCACGATGTCATTAGCAACGAGAACATAAGACCTCGAGACAATTTAGGTCTCGTTTTAGAATTGAGTATTTTTAGTTAAGAACTTGTCATACTTTGCCTGGTCTTCAGGCTAAAGTGACAAATACTTAACTTCAAATTATTAATGCAGAAATCGAGGATAAGTCAGGGTTCAAGTCAATTCTCATTACATGCAGCAATTCCACAGCACCATACAAAACGACCTAGCAATACATAGCGACATATTGTCGGGATGTTGCTTCCATCTTTCAAAGAAATGGGGCGGTACATTACAAAGCAAAAATAGCGGTTTTCTAACAAGTACAGTTAGAAATTAATTCCCGAACCAATGAGGGCAGTTTGTTCACCGCTTAATGTATATAAATCAAAATGATATCATCTGTTACGAAAATAGGAGCCGTCTTTTATCTATAATTTATTGCCTCTCGGTGTTATGTCAAGTCATATTGTGATTTGCATAACCGAAGATGGGTATTTGACTAAATAGGGAGTATAGTATACTAAAAGATTTCATCAAAGTATATACTAAGTATGTAGGTACTTTGATGAAACCTTTAAAAAGTGGAAGTGGGTAGATTAGCATTTGCCGGCAGTGGGATGACACAGGCTGATAGTGACCTGTGGGTAGATTAATAAATTAAATTACCTACCTACTTCATCAAGAAAATTATTCATTAGAAACAATTTAAAGCTTTTGATGAGAACTTCACAATTTAGAAAAGTGTTTTTAGGGAGTAATTATGTCAGACAGTCACTTAATACATAGAAAAATTAGGTCAGCTCCTAATTTTGCAATATATGGGAGACTGAGAAAATTGCCTCTACGAGAGATTTGGTGTATAAAAATTATAAAGCCCCTAAACATCTTTGGTTGATTTTAGCAATCAAAATTTGATTTGATTCTAAAAAACAAAACTATTTCAATCAAAATCGCCCCAGTCTCCCTATGTGCGTATGTGTGTCTGTAAGGGTTCCCTACTTGATTTCGAAAGTTGATGATTCGATTTTTATTATATCGAACACAGTGTGTCGATAATTCAGTTGTACGATGTTTTATTCCATCGATCCTTTATTGGTGCGATGTAACGTTTGTGCGAAAAATCCTGTTTCGAAAAACCCTACAGCGATAGCTCATTAGTTCGGATTACGGCCCATTCCCCTCTCATAGAGAGGAGGCCTGTGTCCCAGCAGTGGGAACATTAATAGGCTAATAATGTGATAATGTAATGTGATATAGTTTTTTGTATAGGTATATAATTATATTTAATTTAAGTTATTTAGGTATAAGTAGATTATTATTTTACTAAATTTCAATATAATTCATTAATGTATCTTGATGTAAGTAATAAACTAGGAATGATACATTCTTTTTAATTAAAAGAAATGTATTTCCTTAAAGTCTATAATGCAAAATAAAGTTATTAATTAAATGTCACGGAACAGTAGGATTTTCGAACCGACTTACTATCGAACTAATGAGCTATCGCTGTAGGGTTTTTCGAAACAGGATTTTTCGCACAAACGTTACATCGCACCAATAAAGGATCGATGGAATAAAACATCGTACAACTGAATTATCGACACACTGTGTTCGATATAATAAAAATCGAATCATCAACTTTCGAAATCAAGTAGGGAACCCGTCTGTAAGGTTCAAGTACGAATGTATTATAAAGGCGAATGTCTGTGTGTTTATGTGTGTCTGTATGTTTGTTACTCCTTCACGCTCAAACAGCTGGACGGATCTGGATGAAATTTGGCACAGAGATAGATGACAATCTGGAATAGCACATAAGACTTTTTAGCCCGGGAATATGTTTGCTTGGGATAATTTTCGACATTCACGCGGGCGAAGCCGCTGGCAGAAGCTAGTAGTAATATATTTTTATGAACACCAAAAACTTATAGGTACATCTCTTTACAAGGACTCAGCCCATACTCAGCCAAATTTGAATAAATGGCTTTTGATTTTAACGGATCAACGAGTAATCATTAAGAATAGCCTCAATAGTACCCAAACTTCCAATCTACTATATCAACCCTTTAAATAAACCTTTCATTACCATTCCAGCCCACAAACTGACATGTACTCTCTCCAATCAATTCAGCTCGTCGGTCACTGACCTTAAGCAATGGCCGATGTTTCGAACTAAAACATTTAACTATCAGCTCCCTATCTACTGCAGCCAATATATCTGATCGTAAATAGCTTTGTTTCAGCGTATTTAGATTGAAAATACCGATGGTTTAGGTAGTAATCACAAAATGGTAAATTCTTGGTAGTAATCGGGTTGATTACTACCAAGCTACCAAGTAAAGGGTAATGTCCTGTGAATAATAGTTGTGATGCTATATTTATGAATTTCTGTGATGCCTCGTCAGATTTTGATGCTTACCAGTCTAAACACAAATGATGTACAGGCAGACAAGAGTTTGATGTTAATTTGTTTTGTAGCCTAAACATTTACACTTGTTATATGTTGGGTAGTCAGATCGGGCGCCAGAAACTTTGACACCAGTATTGCCAAGGGGCAAGCCAACGTATGAATTTGCCGCTAGAGGCGCTGGTGTAACGTTAGGTCTCCGATATGTCAAACTCCACTGTTTTTGTTGTGAGTGGTCTGATTTTTTCCTAATTATATTATTGTTGTGAATATTTTGCGATACCTCAGATAAAGGGTCTTTCATCAAGGACGGGTTGATGTTAAAATTGAATAAAACAAGATGTGTGTGAGATATTAACGAAATTTATTTTTTATTTAAAAGGCTCATTTATGCCATTATGGATGGAATATGACATCGTGCATCGTTCAAATGTCCGCCGCGGCTTCGTATGGTGGCACGAATCCGAGAGGTCCAATTTTTAATGTCAGGGCTTTAAGGTATTAAATATGATTTAAACGTAAACTTGGTTTATCTACACTCACAACGTAATGTTCCAAATATGAATTAAAACAATATTGTATAAACACGTATTTTATATTCGTAAATATATAGGTAAAATAAAAAAATAAAAACCATTACAGTGCAACATTTTCCTTCGATTTTCAAACAACTGCATCATAAAATAACTTTTTAATTTATAAGCAGACTTTTACTTTACTGGCGTGTATGGGCTCATTGACTTAATGTAGAAAAGAAGTGTCATTGTCTATGGATGCGCGCGCTGCGCAGTCATGCGCAATGACAATCTAAATTGCCCGCCATACCACATATTTTTCCGTTTCCACTTTTGTTTTATATCAACTGTATGAGTGAAGATAAAGTAGTGTATGCAAAGGCATATAATTAGGTATTAAAACACTCGCATAATATTATTATCACATTCGGCTTCGCCGCATGTGATAAACCTACGCTCGTGTTTTCATAACCCCTTTTATATGACTATTGCATAAACTACTATTTCACGCCTGTAGTTGGTACGTAACAAACTTTGACAGCTATACTTCTGGACCTTAGTCAAGGGAATAGGCTACGTAGAGAGATGATGTACAGATAGACTATGGTAAAACTAAGCAGCTCCCGTGGCTCCCGAATTTTTCTTCATTGCCTGTCCAATTGATTCTAATTTACTGTCAATTGATGATCGGTTGTTGTATTTTGGTCAATGGTTAAGAGTTTAGTAACATGAGATTTATACGGAGATTTGGTTACCTACAATTTCTTAAATTGGGGGTTGATTGATTGATGATCGAAATACCGTCGAATAAAAATCATCGGTATTTCGATTATCCTCTTTTTGAATCTTAAAGGAACTCTATGATTGTCTATTCTTTACCAATTACTCCACGTTATAAGTTAATGAGGGTAAAAAAGACAAAATAAACGTTGGATGGATTGTGTGAATGATGGACGTGTGGCTACAAAGAAGGTTTAGGTGAGATGACATGAAGGTCAACAGATATCTAAGGAAGCAGAAGACATACGGCGCCGACCTTAAATAAATTGGGATAAAGGCAAGAGTATTAGGTTACTTTCTTTGTGTAAATTATTTCATCACCACTGCTCTGAAAACCGGTGAAGGAAAACATCGTGAGGAAACCGCATGTCCTAGAACCAATAATTCGAAGACATGTGACATCCACCACCCCGCACTGGGCCCGCGTGGATTACGGCCTATCCCCTCTTACAGAGAGTAGGCCTGTGTCCCAGCAGTGGGAACATTAATTGGCTGATGATGATGACGTGACTCCAAGAAAAGATCGTAATTCTTATATTGCAATATTGCGTTATTTTTCAAACTACCAAACCGCAGCTGCACTGTATTGACGTAGTTACAGGAAAAAGTTTAGTATCTATAAAATGGAGACTTCTTGGAAAAATAACAGGACAATTTGCTGGGACAGTTTCTTATTATATTTTCGTCTTGAAGTAAAATTAAATTGCAGTGAGTTCGTTGGTTTGTTTGGTACCTAACTAATATACCTACCACGTATACCTATTGCGCAAATGTGGTTACATGTCGTCAAATATTTCGTGGAAGGCTTTGTTAAATAAAACTTAGGTCATTCAAAGACAATTCATGCATAATTTTAAATTATTGTAGTGAATTTTCTCCCTGTCATTATCACAACAAAAACTAATGACCAAAAAATGCGAAATCGTGACAATAGTCATATATTGTTAACTTTCTATTACCACGACTTCTTAAGGCGCTAGTATGCCCCAATGGCCTTGAGCATCCCGGCGAAGCTAAACTCACACACCGGCACGGCTCACGCATACATAGCGAGCGCGGACTGCGATCAAAGAGTATGCGTGGACGCAGAGATGCGACTAACAGGTTGCATTCTTGCCAAAGATTCCGTAAATAAATATTAAGTTTTACTAGACATTATTTTTATATAATGTAGGTCCAACAAGTAAAACAAAATAGGTTACATTAAAACTCTACTTACGTACCTACAGCCCCCGTACCATGACGTGTCAAAACTATCATGGTTCGACAGTTTATTTTGAGTGTCCCTCGACCGGCAAGCGAACATTTATGGCACCCGTTTTAATGTTTTTCTATTGTGTCTGTAATTATGCCGGCTGAGTTAGCACAGTCAAAATAAACTGGTTCTGAGCTTACGGTCGGCTCCTGATGTTTTAAGTTATTATATTCGTTTAAAAATACTAAGTAGGTCATCATCTTCCTGCCCTTGTCCCATGTTACTTGGGGTCGGCGCAACACGTTTTCTTCTTTCACACCGTCCTGTCCCCCGTCACGCTATCACTGACTCCCTTTTCTTTCATATCACTCCTCACACCTAGTCCATCGATCTTTTCTTTGGCCGTCCCCTTCCTCTCCATCCATCCACATTTATATTCATAACTCTTTTAGTAACATACGTTTCATCCCTCCTTATTAGATTACCATACCAGGACAAACGATTTCCTTTCAACTGTTCTGTCACTGGCGCCACTTTCAAACTGCCTCTAATATTATACCTACTCATTTCTCACTTTATCCCTTCTCGTCACTCCGCACTTCCATCTCAACATTCTCATCTCTGCTACATGCAATCTCTTTTCATCCATCTTTTTCACAGCCCAACATTCTGATCCATACAGATGCATGGTTCTGCAGTGGCGTAGCTAGGGGGGTTCCGGGGGTGACACGTTTTTTAATGATAAATAATTTAGGTTTGAAGTTATTTTAATCAAGTTATCCCAACAAAATAATATAATTTATCAATTGAGATTATATAAAAATGCACGTATTATTTGAAATAAATGTTAACAAGAAATTATTTACTCTGACCACACATTAGACCATGACTTTTTTCCAGTGTAGTGGGGTTGTGCAGACAAATACATTGCTTTTGGCAAACACTGAAGAGTTGAAATTAGCTGTATCGAGATTTACTGGTTTTTATGATGAGATATCAGAAACAGAACTCCTTTTAGAGATACCGAGGTTGAGAAGACATTTAAAAGCGGCCAAAAACATTGCCAGTTTCGAGCTGGGTGACTCTAGACTTCTTGAAATTCATCGTGGAATGGGACTTTACAGAATCTCTTCTGAATCTTATGGTCGCATTAAAGTTATTTATGACAATTTGCGTATCACTGAGAGGAGTTTCAGCAAACTAAAATTAATTAAAAATTACTTGCGGGCAACAATGACCGAAAACAGACTTAACAATCTTGGCAACAACAACTTAACAAACAGTTCTATTGTTAATAACAATAGAACATGAGGTAACACAAAAAATATATATTTTGATGATATGATTGCCGAGTTTACAGCTGTTAAAGCTAGAAAAAAGAGATTTTAGTGCTTGTACTTAGATTAGTATAAACAAATGTAGGTACCTATAAGTAATTAGTAACTATTATTATCAAAATTTCTATTGTAATTATGAAAGACTTATTTGTAATAATTAAATAAAAACATACTATACGTTTATTGAATGTTTATTCATTTTAACAGATTTCATTATTGGGTGACACCACAATTATGCGCACCGGGTGCCACCACCCATGCTAGCTACGCCACTGACAGTGTGACAGGTCTAATCGCGGACTTGTAAATTTTCCCTTTTTACCCGACTGCCGAAGGAGGGTAAGACCAAACGCGTTGGCCGATTTCAATGATTCTTACATCAATCGATTCGTCTGAACCCTGCGAGTGTCACTGGCTATATTAAAATTGTAAGATCGAAAAATGGCCGATTTTAGGCGCCCTAATGTGGGGTCCCAAATAATTTTTTTTTGTTCCTATCTCATCGTGTGGGGTATCAAAATAAAGGATTTCAGAAATATATAATACTTATATATTTCTATGTACCAAATTCGATAAAAAGTAACTAAAAACTTATAAATAAAAAAAAGTTAATTAAAAATATCAAAAACCCGACTGCTTAAGAAGCGAACTAAAAAGACGTAAACAAGAAGAAAATTATGCTGTGCTGTCGGAGGATACATCAGGTTTTGGTCAACCAGCTCGCGAATATGTATCCTCCGACTGCACAGCATGATTTTCCCCACACGATGAGATAGGAAGAAAAAAAATTAATTTGGGACCCCACATTAGGGCGCCTAAAATCGGCCATTTTTCTATCTTACAATTTTAATATAGCCAGTGACACTCGCAGGGTTCAGACAAATCGATTGATGTAAGAATCATTGAAATCGGCCAACGCGTTTGGTCTCTTTCTAGTTTGCTTCTTAAGCAGTCGGGTTTTTGATTTTTTTAACTAACTTTTTTTTTACTTTAAAAATACTAAGTAGGTAATTTAAAATAATTACGTTAAAAAAACTCAATCTGGAATGATATATAACTATAAATAATAATACAGCATAAAGTCATAATTTCCAGTTACTTAGGCCGAGTTTCTCATCTCTAAATTATCGCAGAATTTATATGACAAATAGTTAAGCACGCGTTACCTGCTGTGATTCGCTGTTGAATTCATCCATGCGGTGAGAAACTCGGCCCTAGCCTCTTTCAAATTTAACCAAGATCGATTCAGCTTTTCAGAGTAACATTCTTACCCCGTACTCACAATTTTAGAAATTATTTCATTTTAATCATTTGCATAGACTGTAATTACTGACTTACATAAAAACCGGCACAGTGCGGGCCGGACTCACGCACTGTGGGTTCCGTATAAACATATTAATATAAAATATTAAATAATGGGTTCTAATGATAAATACCCCACATGCTTATGTGCATTTTTCTTGGATTCATCATGTGATTTTTTTTGGATCCCATAGTTAAAATGATTACCTATAATCAGGGTTGATATGATTTAAATCACTTGATTAAAATCAGTGATTTAAATCGCGATTAAAATCAAATGATTTTTTAAAAAAAAATCTGTGATTTAAATCAATACTATTTTACTGCGACCAAATCAGCCAAAAATTATGACTTGGTGCACAGCAAAATAAGAAATACATTAGGCACCGAGAAAGCAGCCAAATGTCTTCCTTTTAAAAAAACTAAATTCGAAAAATATATAAGGCTAATAAAAATGTCTATCCGGTAAAACCCAAATGGCTGTATGTCCTTATTAATTTAAAGTCTATTTTATTTACCTTGTTCATATTTGATAAATATGACAAAAATTTGTGTGATTAAAAAAATATTGGATTTGAGAAGAACGTTTTTATAATTTCATAATATTTTTTAAAGTAATATTTATGTTTTTTTTGTTAATTTTATTAATAATTAAAATAACCAAATATTATGTTGTTTTTTAAAAATAAATAACTGACTTCCAAATTAAAAGAGATCAGAAAGTAAATAAATCAAAAAAATCCGATTTAAATCAAATAAATCCGATTTTTTTGATTTTTTTAAATAAATCGTGATTTTTATCAACCCTGCCTATAATGTTTCCATATTTCTAAGTAAGTTTTTAACACACATAAGTGACATATAAGTTGTGTCGTACTTTACCCAGTGTTAGCAACGTTAGTGGTAACAGTTTATTACTCAATACTCTCTATATAAGGTTACAAATAAAACACTGTTATTCTAAAAATCTGTAAATTATAATACTCTTGTACGGTTTTGTTCTCTCTCTCTCTCAAATCTCGAAAACTGAGGTTATGCAATATGAAACTTTGTGAAAGTGTTTTACAGGAGAGTACTACATGTAAAAAATATCCGTTATATATATTATAATCCGTTGCGTGGTTTAGAATTTAGCATTATGATTTATTTACACAATGCACAATATAAATAAAAAGTATTTACAAATTCGCATAAAAATAAAGCGTCCACGCGCACGATTACGTAGGGTCCTCTGCGGCGAGCGAGCTAGTCTGTGAACGCACACTAATACACAATCTAAGTAAATATTTGCACTAACACGTGCGAATGCGCTTAGTCGGACGAAAGCGCGGCGGAGCAGCGAGCGACACAGCCTTCCCGTGCCAATGCTAATGCGCTACTGGCTTCGCCCCCGTAGCAGGGTTGCCAACCGTAAAAGAAAATCCCTCGTACATTTCAGCAAAAAATCTCGTATTTTGACTTTCAAACCTCGTACATTTATTATGCATCGAAAACGTGCTGAAACCAAAATCAAGGCATATTGTATTACTGGATTTAGGGTTTTTTACTCAATGAAATAAACTATTGCAAGTTTCCTACTAAATAAAACATCACTTTGTCGTTATTATTACTCAAGTCAAATCACAAAAAACTATTGTGCTATATTATTACGAAAATTTGCAAGGTAATATAAGTTTACATCCCCTCTCCAAATATTATGTCAGGATTTCAGGAACATCCTCACTGTCATCGTTTTTTTTGCCGTATATTTTATCGGTTGTCATGCCAAGATCATCGCGTAAATGCGGCAATTAAATTTTTGGTGTATGAAGTTCCTACAAGTTCTGATACATTGCACTAGTTTTTACTATTATCGTATATAAAATGTTCGTATGGCCATATTATCAATATCTCGTACATAATTGTACGAGGTTGATAGTGTCCTCGTACCTCGTACGGAAGACCACAAATCTCGTATTTGTACGAGGAACCTCGTACGGTTGGCAACCCTGCCCCGTAGAGAGCCAGAATATATACATTGGACCTTACCTTGCAAGACTTTCTTTGCAAAATATTGATTGATTTAAATAAGCAAAGTACCATCTAAAGAAAATCTAAATACCAATCTGTCTATCTAAAAATATTTTTAAACATACAAGTCGTTTTGGAGGGGTTTCAAAAAGTTGCGAAAAAATATCGTGTTGTTAATTATTTTTTTAAAGCAATACTATAAGTTACACGAAAAAACCTTGTGTTCCAAATAATAATAATAATAATAATAAGTTTATTGTTCTTCTCTCACATAGAATTTTACAGACAATATAAAAAAACAAACAAAACATTAGCGAAAACTCTTGTGATCTATGTGAGAGACTGGTTTCTGTACTAGGAGACCTGTATGACAGATTACCAAATAATGTACATGAATCGATAATAAATATATGTTTTTTTCAAACCATTTAACCTAGTTGTTACTAAGGAGTATGCTTTAGAAAGTAACCGTTTTACGGCACTAAAGCGCATGTAGGCCCTTAAATCAAAGATTTTAAAGCACTATAAATCTACCTACATTAGCTTTCTTACATTTGATAGTAAAAACATTACCCTTAAATATTTCCCCGCCTTTTTGCCGCCATTATTGATTTCCACGACCAGCGACGTCCATTTTGTGTTTTTTGCGATTAGTGGCCAGTCACGTTTGGTGCACCCACGAGTTGGAAACTTTTTGTAAAAACTTCGTTACGCCTCCGGGCTTTGATTCGCTCTGTGATTAGGGCAACTAAATTGCAGTTCAGATTTATAGGACAGAGGCAGGAACGGGAGTCCTAAAAAACGACGAAGAGTTTACTTTTTGCATGTAGCAAGTTTACATTTTGACTTTATGTGCACATAAGTTTTATTCAAAAACGTCAAATATTGCATGTTTTCTAATTTATGACTAATATCCAGGTACCTATTTTACCAGATGACACTTCTTTATTTAGCACACCAACCAAACCTTTCGTGTATTTAAGACGTGACTCCACGCGAGACACAATGGCTTTTCTATTGATCCGATAATTACGGGCACACAAAAGGTTAATTAGACTACCAAGCTGTCTAAAACAGTCCCTGAAACGCTGAAGCCACATAAAGCCATATAAAATATCCAAATTACGTAAACAGACAAAATTAAACAGATTTCGGTGCACTGCACTCAAACAAATCAAGTTAAAACCGGATGATCCGGTTCAAACCGGAGCAGAGGCAGCCCTATTCGTGGTTGAAGCCTCGTACTACACCAGTTTGGTGAAAAAATCGATTAAATGGCAGTGATTGACTGAGTACACACGGAAGGTAAGGTAACTGCGACCCACCATTTGCGACTTTCTACCACAGACTAAACTAATAATGTTAAGAGGTAAAATGGTTTGTTTGTATGTTTGTGCCTTAAATCTCTTACGAAAATTCTTTCACTGGTAGAATGCTACACTATCGCGGAGTGTCTCAGGTTGCTTTTTACAAGCTTTATATCCACTGCTTGTGAACTAGCAATCCACTTTACAAGTAATTCCTGGCATACGATAAAGCTGAAACACGGCAAGTTTAAGCTTTATTGAAATAATATGATACCTATGGGGCTGGTCTCTTGATGGAGCCGGAAGGTGGGCAACTCCTCAACCAGAGAGAGAAGATAGCACCATCGTATTTGGGCTTATTGGATGTGCATTGTCAAGTGATATTACATGCGTTTTTGCCATACCTATAATTGGAATCAAATATAAATGCTCACAATGTTAGGACCCATTATTATTAATGTTAATTTTTATCCGTGGTGCTAGGCAACTGGTCTTATCCCTGTTGTAAACGACCTTTTGTGCATATTGGCCTTGTTTGTTCTGTCTCCTGCTTGATATGGAAGACAGTGAAAATTATGTTTTTGTTTTCCTACACTTCCTTTATTATTTTCTGATTAATTTCGCTGCGGGATCCAAGACAGTTAAATTCATTCTCCGGGACTTCGTCGAGCTTCATTGCCTCGGCGCTTTTCTGGAGGTCGCCACTGTTGATTCTGGCTCTCAAGAGTTGCAGTAGTTTGAGAATAGTGCGGTGAGATTGACCCATAAAGTGATATTACAATTAGTACCTCTCAGTTCAAAAATATAAAAAAAAAAAACACAAGTTATAGTTATTATCCCGCAGCACGGATCCTGCGGTAAAGGCCACGCGAGGTAAGCCGCGGAAAAAGCTAGTAAGTACATTATACCGAGCATTATGGACTTTGGAATCAATCGGAAGGCACTCAATAGATTGTCATTGTTTATAGTCTTGACTTAATCGATGCAACTTATCATCTTTATTGTTATAAATTAGAAGCAAAGTTCAATATGTTGCTGTGAACAGTTCAGAAAGATAGAAAATTGATAGGTTTTTGATTTGGAAGCTAATGTATATATTTAGATGGCGGAAAACAGCGAGTTCAATCACTTGGCCTTTTTTAAAACGGCAGGAGAATAGGGACAGGATATACATGTGCTGTATTTCTCAAGCTTTCTGCTCCTATTTTTTATTGAGCAACTGAAGACTTGTGCACTTTCTCATTTACCGCTGTTCCTTCAGCGTTAAATGAGAATCTGGTCATTATATGGTAGAGGAATATCACATGTGTAACCATAGTTAATATTATATTAAAAGCAAAGTCTTGGGCTAGATGCATGGCCTTAGGCGTAAAACCAAAGAACAAAAAGTAATATGGTCATCATTTATGCACATCCGGTGACAATAACCTTCTAAAATCTCATGTTAAAAAAACCCGTACCGCTCTATTCCTTCTAAATGATGAAGCAAACTCGTTTTAAATAGTATTTTAAACAATACCTCGAATAGAGTTTTGCGTAACCTCAACGGACTTACAGTGAAGAATTGCCACGTTAACCTACAATTTGGATCATCATAAAACAACATAGCGCAATTACTGGTATCGCTACAATAATATCCAACAATATTTTGACACTGGCAACAAATTACGTCATTATCTCCTAATAGGCACTTTACACTGGCAACTTTAAAGGTTGAAAAAATAGAACAGTTAAATAAAAAAAAATAAAAAAATAACAGTTGTGGTTTGAATTCGAAATAGGAACTACTTTTGACCGCCTAATTAGGCTTGTGGCCGTTGTTTTGTAGTTTCAGACTTTATCGGACATAGGATAACTAATTAGAATTTACAGTTCTGCTCTAATCAGGGGCTTAGAATGTAGTACTTCAAATCAGTCGTATTTCAATCTGCCAAGCCATTTCCCAACTATGTTGAGATCAGCTTGAACTCTAATCGGATACAGCTAGCTACCAGTATTTTAAATGAAGCTGGTACCTGTCTTGCCTACTCAATCCAATAACTGGATAACCCGAAACCCTTAGCAAAACTGGGTGTCGTATTTTCTGGCTTCTGATTATCCGTATCGACTTCATATCTTCAAATGACAATCAAAGATCGAAAAATGACAGCAGGGATCAATGAAAGATCGACAAATGACAGCAAGTATCAACGAATTAAGAGGAAATGCGGTCGCCGATATCCGACTGAATATCCTAAGTAAAAGTCGGAATTCGAGGTTTGGCTCTCGTCTATTTCCTCCTCCAATATAAGACCAATTTAAAAGATATTCCATAAACTAAAAAATTAAGATATATACTATGCCCGTATGTTTTCCTTTTTGATGATACACTATCTTTAGAAGCACTAGAACCATATCTTAGGGCATAGTATCCCTAAGATATGGTTCTTCTTCTTTCTTTCTTCAATTATCGAATATCTTATAAATTGGTCCAATATTGAAGGAGAAATAGGCGAGCCAAACCTCGAATCATGACTTTTTACTTAGGAAATCCAGTCGGTGTTACCTGGCCACATTTCCTCTTCACGTGCTTTCCGAGGCACGGAAAAGTCTTGGTATGTGATGGTCACCCATCCCCGGCACAACCGCGGCATGTGTTGCTTACCATCGAAGATCGAACCGTCCCGCTCAATTCATTAGACACGAGATCCTCAATTCATACCTATTTACTGAACCTATTAAAAGAGACAGTTAGTCAGTGCTTTATGTCAGCAACTCTACTAAGTCCTTAATTCGCTGTACAAATTGTCTTGTTCTACATAACGACGTCTATTGAGACTAGAAGACAATGCTCATTGAATGACATCTCAAAGTGGGTTAACGCTGGACATTAGCACAATGAAATCAATGGTAAACAACCATTCTTTGAATGGAATACCTCTATGGGAATGTTAGATTCATTTGCCGTTTGAAGTGAGCAAATGAAGAATGGTTTGACATCGGGATTTGGCATTTGAAAAATGAGTGTCAATACCATAGTTGGTATAGTCCCAGTATAGTCCAAGCTTTATGAATTGCCAATGGGAGGTGTTTAAGATACATTAATTTGTGAAAAAGGCAAAACAAAAGACGTGCGGCTTTTTTTACCCGACTGCCGAAGGAGGGTAATGTGTTTATCAGTCTATGTATGTATGTATGTATGTATGTATGTATATATGTATGTATGTATGTATGTATGTATATATGTATGTATGTATGTATGTATGTATATATGTATGTATGTATGTATGTTTGTTCCTATGTGGCGTTCTAGAGACCAAACGCGTTGGCCGATTTTGATGGTTCTTACGTCAATCGATTCGTCTTAACCCTGCGAGTGTCACTGGCTACATTAAAATTGGAAAAAAGAAAAATGGCGGCTTTTGGGCGCCATATTGTGAGGTACCAAATTTTTTTTTTCTTCCAAGCCTATCGAGTGGGGTATCAAAATAAAGGGCTTTAAAAGCTGATTTCAAACATATATAACACTTATATGTTAAAATGTACGTAATTCTAAAAAAAGTTAACTAAAAAGTTATAAATAAAAAAAGTTAATTCAAACATTCAAAAAACCCGACTGCTTAAAAAGCGAACTAAAAAGATGTAAACAAGAAGAAAATCACGCTGTGCAGTCGGAGGATACATGTTCGCGAGCTGGCAGACCAAAACCAGATGTATCCTCCGACTGCACAGCATGATTTTCTTCTTGTTTACATCTTTTTAGTTCGCTTTTTAAGCAGTCGGGTTTTTTGAATGTTTGAATTAACTTTTTTTTCGCCTTTTGGATCAAGTGGGACCTAAAATTTTACTTCTACCGATCCCAATAGAGATGTACCTACCTTATTGAAAGGGATGTATATTTGAATTACAACTATAGATATCCCAAGCTAAGCTTAGATGTTGCTTAACCGCAACCGCACTGTTATTATTTTACAAAAGCCAATTAAAACTGTCTCCCGACCGAAATCGATTAAGCATACAAATACAATCTCACTCAAGAGTCTTCCATCCACAACAATAACGATACAATAGATTTGGCAACTTGCCAAACTTCTTCAGCAAAATCATTCTTTTATTTTCACCTCTTCCTTTGATCCTTTTATCCATCCAACCACCATTAATTTTAATTAAGTAAAAAGTAATTACTGTCGTGGTGGCCCAAGTGCTACCTTGCCTCTCGTGCGAGTGAGGTCTCAAATTGGGGCAAGTACCAAAGTGAATTTTAAATTCATTTATGTAGGTACCTACTTTCTAAGTTTATCTTTGACATCGCTGACAACGGTGAAGGAAAACATCGTGAGAAAATCAGAACTTACAGTTAATATAAGTTTGAAATCGCCACCCCACATTGAGCAAGAGTGGTTATTAATGCTCGTACCTTCTCTGTAAGAGAAGACCTTTGCCCTGCAGTGAAACATTAAAAGCCCGCCATTGATTTTAATTAACAAAGTAAGCCAATCATTCTTTATTCAAACGCGCCGTCGCCGTCAAAATGGCCGGTTGACAACGGACAAAAGACTAGACATTGTTGTCTTTGCACAAAATTGAAGGGCAGCGGTATTGGAAGATTCAGTTTCGGATAGATTGAGATTATGTAGACAACTGTGTACACGGAACGTGATATATTGTGTTAGGACAAAGGATGGATGCTGGGTAAGGCTTGAATTAATGCCTATTAGCAATGTTGTGCTTGTGTTGACAAAGATTAGAAATTGCTGAGGAGTTTCCAAGAAAATTTTGTCCCACAGCTTTGTTATGGTCCTTGGGCCCTGATTTGAGATAATTTGGTCCTTTGTCATAGGGCGGATGATTATAATAGGGCGGGTGACTGAATTAAAAACTTGTATGTTCTCTTTTTTTATTTGATTTCTTTTTTGTGTCCAGTTGCTTGCACTTAACACATACTCATGTCGATCAAAAGGTGTTCGATGTCAGTAACTGAAACTAAAAGTGTCTACGTTTGCGCAGCGCCTTAGTCTATATTGCCCCACTGCTGGGCAAAGGCCTCCCCCAAAGCCTACCAACGCTCTTTGAATTTTGCCTTCGCCAGCCAATCCGTCAAAAACGAGTCCACCAGCGTTCCTTAGGCCTGCCTCGGTTACGACGCCAGTCCTCATCAGGCACCGTTTGTTTGATACATTTCTAATAATTATGTATATACCTATTATACATAAACCAACGCTCTTTTCCCATTAGAGGAGGCAGAAACCACAGAACACCTGCTACGGTTATGATACTTACACACTCCTTTTGCTTCGTTTACGTTCATACATCGGCCTTAACCCACGCCGCCGGTTGTGTGTACAACGCACCTAGCCTTTCTGATAAACATCACTATCATCATACATTTCAAATCCCAGATAACAACAGGCCAAGTACTGCCCTCAAAAACAAATAAAAGCTTAATTGTGACAAGCAATTAACGCAATCAGACGTCAATTTTCATGCTTTGGTAATCAAGTAAATTCAAATTGGCGACCGTCACGGAGCGGCAATTCTCCGTGCTTTATGCTCCGCTGGTAATATTTACATTGCAAGCTATTTAGAAGACAGAGCCAGGGGATAACTACTACCACAGTCTTTTACACCCGAAATAGCCTCTGCGAGTGGTGATACTAAAATGTAAGCAGTGTATTATAAGTACTTTGGATAGCTTAAGTTATGACAGGTTAAGACAGCCTACCATCATTAGCCTTAATAAATGTTCCCACTGCGAGGACACAGGCCTCCTCTCTGTACGCGGGCCCAGTGCGGGTTGGTGGATGTCACATGTCTTCGAATTTTTGGTTCTAGGACATGCTGGTTTCCGATGTTTTCCTTAATCTCCAACCTAGTAGGAGTAGTTAATTTACTACATTTGTGGTCTCCTGATCGCAAACGCTACCGTGCTACTGTTGCGTATGAGATCCCTGAGTTCTATTTCCAGATTGGTCAAAGAATTATTGGGATTTTCCATCTGGGATTTCTCAGTAGCCGTAGGAATCTGGAATTGTGCCCGTTTGATGGCAATAGTCTTGCCTCCTATTCTCCATACATAGGACTAACATAACTAGCGAAATGGGGTTGTATGATAAATAGATAATCCATCCGTCTAACCCTTCAGAAAATACAGGCATGATGTACTGTAGTTGCAAAGCCTCAATCAATAATGAAACAAGTCCGTGACTTAATCACCCCCACAATAAAAGCACTACTCATAACTTAGATAAAGTACCTATAGATTAAGCCTTAAAATGAGCTTGATGGCAGCTCCATGTAAATAATAAGGACAAAAGATTATTTTTTGTCTTTGTCACCGTGGCCGGTTTCTGTTGTTTGTCAAACTCTAATACAATGGCAGGTTTGACAAACAAACTCGGTTTTGTTTGATTTTCTATGATTTCGTGGTATTATGTGTTAATTGAGACAAGGAATTTGGGTTATTTATAGATAATAAGTGTCAGTGCGATGGTGGGTTGTAGTGTTCTTGTTCTTGTTGTAACACCAGAACTAACTATTGCTGTCTCATGTGCGGCCACGCCAGTGCTTAATCTATAGGTACTTTATCTAAGACTCATTTATAGCAATATCCATATAACAAAATTGATCTCACACTTACAAGACAAAAAAATCAAGAGAAGCAATTTGTAGAACGGCCGTGCCCTGGGCCACTGAACCGATTTCCATGCGGTTTTCTCATGGCTGTCAACACTGATTGTATTACAATGCGTGCCAATAACACTGAATAGATAAGTGGCAACATTGGCTACAATTTGCGTTTTATTCTAACCTCTTACGAGACGTGCTAACTACTTCCGAAAGGAGTTCAATCGCAGTGGCCTTAATGGCTTGTGAAAACAATTGAAGATCGAAAAAATTGCGTTGGTTTGCGTGAGGAATTTCTCCAGTATTGCCAGTGTGTTGACAGATACGTCTTACAAACGCTGACTGAACAACATCTAAACGGGAAATTTCTGTACTTTTATGGAACGTTCGCTTTCGCATCGCAGTATCAAAAAAACCCTCTAATTGCCTTGCATTTTGACATTAATTGACGCTGAGATGATAATGCGACTTAAATTTGTACGTTTTTTCGGCACATGAATATATTGACTATCAGATCATTGTGTTCCCTGAAAACAGAGTAATAAATTGCATCCAAAGTCCCACAAATCATCAGTTATGTTCAAGACGAGACAATCGCACCGAACATAGTACAAATACAAATTCCGGCTTACGACTGCGTAAAATAAAAAATAGCAAAATATACATAAAAATAGGATAAAAAGCAGCAATTCTAATGAAGCTAGATAAAAATATTTAAGTGAATAAAAAACTGTTACAACTACAAAGCGTACGCCAGACGGAAAGGGAGGGAGGGGGAGAACGACGACTGTAAGGCTCGGTAGACTACTTTTTTACTCTTTTCATGAATTTCTCTGAAATAAGTGCTTACTTCAGAGTCAGACGGAGTAGATCGCTGCAAAAAATGTTGAACTTTTGAGGGCAAAAAGTGGAGGAAAACGTAATTGCAATTTGATTGAATGAGACATGTTTGGAATTGGAATCGTACTTTATGGATTCTCGTCTTATGACTGACTGACGGACGTTTAAGGGGTGACTATGAGAATATCCAAGGATCAAAAGGAGTTAAGCTTCAGTGGTTTGGAAAAGGGAAGAGAGAAACTCCAGAATACATTTCATGCTCCACGATACATCTTAATCAACGATCAGAAAAGATATAATGTATGAATAAATTGTTTTAGTTCTACCATAATGCAGAGGTACTATTATTTATATGTTTGTAAAAAAGAAATCTCTGGAAGTACTGATACGATTAAGTACGAAAATTCGTTCACTGGTGGAACAGAAGTCACAGAAGACAGTAAGCCCTTTTTTTCGATGGCACCTAAAATGTAAGAAAAAGCTAGTAGAAAAATTTACGATAAAGTTTCTGTATTCTTAACTAAATCATTGACTTCATTGCAAACACTTTCTTCTTTAAATTTCTATCTTATCCTCATAGTGCCAAACCAAAAATATAATAATAACTTACAAACTCTCACCGTAGAAACAGACGGGCCAGCGTTGATCACGAATAGGTTTGTGTCGAAAATCACGCAATCACTGCGGATTCAATCTGCCGGTACAATGAACTGTGGGACATGATTGAAAATCTGACGGGGTACGCAAAAAACGTGCTGGATGGAGTGTGATCGATTGTGGAAACCTTTATTTGGTTAAAAAATACTCTGGCAGATCGAAATGTGATGTTTTTTAATGAGAATTTATGACGTGCAACCAACGCCATTTGTGAAAATGATTTTGCTAAAATTTGTCTATGGAAAGGATGATATTTTGAGGATTATAGCTAAGGGCGTGCAGTGTTTTTAAGACTAGAAGAACTAGACATGATCGCACAATATTTTGAAGAATCAAACGTTTGCAGTATTTTAATAATTGATATTGTCCTAATCAGGAAAAAAATATAGACTAACTGTCTAGTATTCGACAATTGCTGTCAGCAATTTTTAATTGTCTATCATCATTTTTTCCTAATTGCAGACAGATTGAGATGTTGAAATTCTGCAAACGTTTTATTACATTAAGATTTCTGATACCTAATTATTGCATTTTTCAAGACTTTTGTATGTCATGCCATGTATAATGCAATAAGGTACCATAAAGAATTATAGATAGGCTAACTGTCTAGTGTCAATTTGCTGTCAGCAGTCTATGTCAGTTTACGTCATACAAAATGCAATACGCATGCCTGTTCAAAAAATTATATCAATTTTGCAACTAATGAAGTAACAAACAAATGTACCTACTTCCATAAAAATATTGCAGATTTTGCAAAATCAATTCTTGTTAAAACCTGTATCTAAGCATTGTGAAATCGATTGAAACGCGTCAAACAGACAGTTATGGCTGTTTAATCATGTTTCCAACTAATAAACAGTAATTGTCTGGTTTCTAATTAATTTATTTCTTATTAATAGCTGGATAATTGGATAAAATGTTGTTTATATTAAACGGAAAACAGAAATTGGCGCCAATAAAAATTACTGTTTGAAATGGTAGCAGCGTTCACATCCCTGTGAACATTTTAAATTGTTTTTTTTTTGTCATTGCCAATCTAACCTGTCAAATCAGCGAATAGTATGAAACCCTTGGAATGATTGAAGGTCTAACCACAAATTACAAAATATCAGAACCAGGAAATTAAGTTTTTTTATAGCCAAGTAGCATAAAAAATATAACAACAGAATACAGTTAGGTCAAGTGCCTTTGAAAACTAGCGTGCTGAATTGTGTAGACCAATTTATTAATGTTATATTTTATCGCGTTTTGTCACGCCAGCCATTTTGAATTTCTATGTAGTATACCAGTATCACGCTATGAAATAAATACAAATGTTGCCATAAAGGGAGATAATAAATTTTCAAGCAATTAAAAAAAAAAACATAGCATTGCATTCGCTCTAAAAACGTCACTTCTGTGGTATAGACCACACCAGTGTTTGGTTAGTCAACTTGGTCGGAACTTTTCTAAATAATATTTGATACAACTGGACTATGCATGGATAACCCAGACCGAAAATATAAAAAATTGGTCGGCAAATGGAAAGGCCTATTAGTCTCTATCTAGGGCACAATACCCTCATAATAACCAGCATGCTTTCCTATTTATTTTTTATTTTTTGTATCTTCGCAGTTGTACCTAATCCCGTTCCTAATTTAAGCCAATTTTTCCGAGTATTGCCACCACTGTTATCTAAGGCATGGGCATCCAGCAGTCCATCAGGCCTGTGAAGATTTTCCGATTCAATCGAATAATAACAAAAAAAATAATATTATAAATCATCTACAAGCAGTAAGTACCTACCTAAGTTCCTGCTGTCTTCTTGAGCGTTTGGCCAACACAACTGGTCGACTCCTTGAAGACATATATAGGAGTCTATTAACTTAATAACAGTCGCGTAATACGGGCGGTCTTCCATAATCAGAAAACAGCCACAGTCATAATAAATCACCGAGCACATACTCTAATGTCCCGGAAGCATTTGAAACACAAACAAACCGTTTTATTGCACTTACATATTTTCAAACTGTAAACATTGCCAGTTAGTCCACCACTACCCATCAATTAATAAAACGCGTACCAGATTTGTAACACTCCGCACCACATGACGCAAATATAGCTCGCCAATAAGTTGGAGTGGCGTCGGGTATCACAAGTATGCCTTACTCTATGGTGATTCATCGTACAGAGACTAATCTCTATGGTCGCCCGGAGAACACGCGCCAATTCGACTGTAGCTAATCGACTAACCTTGTTTGAAATGGACCATTGGAGAAGCTAGCGGAATATACGAGCTGTATAATTGAATACAGGCACGCTTGAGGTTTATGAGCCGGTGTCATGAACTTGAAGTAAGGGTAATGAATAGAGACGCTTTCATCTTACCTATTTGTGGAACAAACGAAAGAAAGAATGAATCTTCATTAAGGTAAATGTCTACACGAAGGCTCAGCCAAACGGGCGACCGGTGGCTGTAGCGCGCTACCGCCACATTTGTAACAGAGGCAGAAGTGTGCGACTCTACTGGTATTCGGAAGCCGCCACGTTTCTATTGTTTTATAGATCAGAATGTGTCAGAATGTTAATCCCAAATAGCAGCACATAATTGGATTTCCGATATGAAAGTATCGATATCCATTGAGGCGTCGTCGTGCTCCATGGTGACGCTTGTGATGCGTAGGACGCTTAACGTCTGACTGCTGCGGCGGTGGAGCAGAGCAGCGCGACAGTGGCAGGTATTGACCACAAGGGGCCACCATCTAAACGTGTGCGGTGCGTGTATGCAAAATGTATGGAAAAGTGTGTTAAGTCGCTGTCGCTGGCCAGCGGTGGCGCTGGTTGGTGGCCTGTTTGCGCCGAGCCTAAATTTTGACAATTCGGGACGGAAAAGTATAGAACCAATCAATCAATATGCCTAGAATGTTTCCAACTATGTTGAGGTGGTCTGCCAGTCTAACTGGAAGCAGCTAAATACCTGTATTTTACATGGGGCAACTACCTATCTCACCTCTAGAAATAACTGCGTAAAATAATACCACCCGAAGTACCCAGAAACTGGTAACCACTGGTTATAAAATGTTACATTGTCAAGCCTTTCTTTTATATTTTGTTATCTCAAACTTCATAGCTTATGGCACTTTTTGTTTACATAACAATAACATACTTTCAAGTCAAAATAACACTTACAAAACAATACCTAGTTACTTAGCACAGATTTTAACTCTGCAAAAATATTTTACAATGGCAACACTGTTTGTAACACATCTTCTGCCTTCAAATGTGATCAGCAACCGTGAACGGTTTATGCAACTTCTTAGAAATAGGTGCTTATTATCTTAATCACAAGTAATGAAATATTAATGGCTTCTAACTTCTGACATATTATAATTTACATATTTTTGCTACTGCTCTATAGCCAAGGATGGCAAACCTATGGCACGCGTGCCTGTGGTGGCACACGACAAAATATTTTGGGTACGCTAAAATGAGGTTATTTAGAATCTAGGTAATTTACAACAGCTGAAATGACAACAACTATTTAAATACAACATAAAACTGTAACTTCTGGGTGCAAATAAAGAATTGATTACTTCATAGCATTTACTGCCGGTTTCCCAGCTCAGAATTATCGGGCTGTTAACGTAATCGAGGATTAATCGCCTGTTAATTCTACTTTCAGTTTCTCAACATCCAAGTGTGACAAGTGGTTGACAATTTGTCACATTTGAGTAAAATCTCGAATTAACCACATGTTACAGCAGTTTTGGGTTTCTCAGCACCTTTTTCAATGTTAATCTCTTGTCAACGAGCCTAATTTATAATTGTTGGAAATTGGTCGATTATTCGCGGATTAAAATTAATATTACGACTTTAAAGGCTTATATTACGATTATAAACGACAGAACGTCTCGCATATTATTTTAGCATAGGGACATTTCTCACGGTAATTCTGTAAACAGTTATTTAAGGCCTGCCACATGTTTGGACCTTCCAACGGTATATGAATTACGCGAACATTAAGGTCTGTTGTCGGCATTTTACAGTGTTATAAAAATAAGTTAAATTCAATGCTTATTGTCTTCGGAACTGTAAACGAACCCTCATTAATCTAATGGCTAGCGGGCCGCCTTGAACGATCCCAAAGACATTAACGTGGCGTGAGAAAAAGGTTATATCCCGTTGCATTGTCTAGTAGATTTCTCTTCTAAAAATACCACATGGATATTTAAAATAGGATTGACATAGGTGCCATGTGAGTTTTAGATTAAGACTACACTTGTAATATATATAAGAACTAGAGAAAAGGTAGCTAATTAGACAAGATTATGTATGTTTTCATAGCTCATAAGTAGAGTACTTAGAGTAGGTTAGGTTTAAGACTCTTGTATTGACCTTTTACACGTTTTATATTTTTTCCTAGGTAGAATTAAGTATGTAGATTAAAGAAATGTATAATTTGTGTAGATTTAAGTAAGATACGTTTAATAAAATCGGCATTTCTGCGATGCCGGGCCCGAATACCGTTGAGGGAGAAGGGCGCTATTGTTTGCGGCTAACGGTTTTTTGTATAAAAGCCGGACCGCTTGGGAGTTGAGACACAGTCGGTCTCCTGCTCTACAAGGGGTAACAAGTAAGGAATAAATTGAAGATACGAATCAAGATAGTATTTTCATTCCTCCAACAAGACCCCAACAAAACAACACCAATATACAGTCCACTACAGTCTGGTCCCTCGAGCCCGGATAAAGAACGAGAACCCGCGGCAACCAGTCCACTACAGTCTGGTCCCTCGAGCCCGGATAAAGAACGAGAACCCGCGGCAACCAGTCCACTACAGTCTGGTCCCTCGAGCCCGGATAAAGAACGAGAACCCGCGGCAACCAGTCCACTACAGTCTGGTCCCTCGAGCCCGGATAAAGAACGAGAACCCGCGGCAACCAGTCCACTACAGTCTGGTTCTACGAGCAACGGATACAAGAAAGAAGAACCTGCGGCAACCAGGCCCAATACAGTCTGGTCCATCAGATCTGCTGCAACCAGAACCTCCGCGCTGCAGACGAAGTACGAAGACCTGCAGCAAGAGCGAAGAAAGGTACCCGGCTGTCAACGAGCTGCAGACGAAGTAGGAAGATCTGCGGCAAGAACAAAGCTGTACGGAACAGGACCGGTTTCGAACCTAACTGGTCTTGAACCTGACCGGCTTAAACCCAATCGAACCCGACCGGCTCACCGAACCGAGCCGACCGGTTTCACCCGAAGTACCAAACCGAAGAGGTACTAACCCGCCGTGCCAAACCGAACGTGCGGCTATACTCGAGATGGTGTTCACAAGGAGCCAGGGAGACGCAACCGAGATGGAAGAACAGCTACGCATCCAAGAACAGGAAGCGCGACGCGTCCAAGAACAGGAGGCGCGCCGCCAGGAAGCGGAGCTGATCGAACGGGAGCGAAGAAGAAGACTCTCACCGGACCCACCAGCATCACTATTCTCAAGAACAGCACACAACAGCGCAGCGGGGCCTTCCAGTGCTCAGACGACAAACACCGCGATCCCACAGCGAATGACGTCACCGACCAGGACAATGAGGTCGCAACGGTCAACGACAAGCGTCACAACAAGGCTACGGATGGCGGAACTGGAGGCTGCAGAGAAGCTAGCAGCCATCCGGACCCAGCAACTGGCACTGGAAGAAGAGCTAGTCAAGAAGAGACTAGCAGTGGAGGTGTCAGCGATCAACGATGAAGATAGCGTACAAGAGGAACAAGAGCCCTCTCGTCCTCGCGAAGAGCCTCATCGAATGGTGGATGAATGGCTGAGGACGAATCCCCTCAACTCACGGGGGGAGGTGGGACCAAGAGAATCCAAACAGCTACGCTTCACATCTAGAACGAGATCGCCGACCCCCACAAGAGCGAAGGATAGCATCGAGCACTTGGCAGCAACGCTAGAAAAGATGGCCCGACCTAGGCCTAGGCACACGGAGCTACCTACATTCTCCGGAGTGGCCAACGAGTGGCTGCCATTCAAGGCGGCTGTACGAGATTCGACAGACATGTACCAGGTAACAGCAGCCGAGAACGTACAAAGGCTGAGAAGCTGCCTCAAAGGAGAGGCAAGAGACGCCGTGGCCGCCCTTCTACATACGGCCACTGATCCAGGCGTCATTATGAAGACCCTTGAGCAGTGCTTCGGACGACCGGAAGTCATCATCGACCGGGCACTGGACGACCTCAAGAAGCTTCCGAAACCTGGTACATCGGCCACAGAACTCAACAGTTTCGCTGTCAAGCTACAAAACATCATTTGCGTGCTGCAAACAATCGATCGAAGAGGTTACTTGTTCAACCCTTTTATGACCCGGGAAGTACTGGACAAGCTCAGCCCGCATCTCCGATCCCGCTGGTGTGACTACGCCTACGATCAAGAAGGGACAGCGGATCCGGAAATCGTCGTGATGTCACGGTTTCTAATGCGAGAGGCGGACCGAGCGTTACGATATACGTACGCTCCGTCTACAAGCGCCGCCGCACCGAGAAAGGAAACTAGACCCATCGTGACACTCAAGAAGAAGGCGAGCGTGTTCGCTACGACAGAGGAAAGGGAAGAAGAAAAGGACAAGTGCCCCAAGTGCGAGCAAACCCACGTGTTGACGCGGTGTCCGCAGTACAAGGCGCTCACGGTAGAGCAGCGATGGAGCTTCCTGAAATCTAATAAGATTTGCTTCAAATGCGCCCAGAAGCAACACAGGCGCATAAGTTGCAAGGCGCACCTGTGCGGCGTCGATCAATGTCGCCGCCCGCATCATGCGACGCTCCATCAAGCGGTACGCGAAGCGCAGACTGAAGACACGGGGAAGGCTGACCCACCGAAGGAGGAAGTGGTCCTGTCCGTGGCTACCCGACCCGCTACCGGGCCACGAGCAGTCTTGCTCAAGATGTGCCCTGTCATCGTGTCCGGACCACGGGGGGAGGTCAAGACCTACGCGCTCCTAGACGAAGGGGCCACGATCACCCTAGTGGACGAAGCACTGGCGGCAAGCGTCGGGGCAGAAGGGCCATCACGGCCGCTCCACCTGAGCGGGGTTAACATGTCGCAGCGAGATATGGGCAGCCAAGTAGTGAACATCGACGTGAAGGGACTGAAGAGTGAAGAGAGCTACAAGGTACGAGCGAGGACCATGAAGGATCTCCGGCTTCACCAACAGTCTGTTCCCGACACGCTGCTGGACTACGAGCACCTGAGGGACCTGACACCAGAAGAGGTGTGCTACGAACTGGCGCGCCCCGGGCTTCTAGTGGGTACAGACCACTGGGAGTGCATAGTGTCCCGCGAGCTCCGAATCGGCGGCCCTAACCAACCGGCCGCATCAAGAACGCAACTAGGATGGGTGGTGCACGGAACCGCACCACGCAGGACCATCATAAAAGAAGGGAACGTGTTGCATGTGTATGAACCCGACCGAACCACGGGTGCATGCAGCCAGGATCTCCACGACTTAGTCGAAGCCCACTTCAGGATCGACGCGCTCGGCATACAAGGAAAGCCGAGAGTCAAGGCGAGCGATCAACGAGCCATCGACATAGTCGGGAGGACAATCAGGAAGATTGACACCGGGTACGAGGTTGGGCTGCCATGGCGGCGAGACGAGGTCACTATGCCGCCCAGCTACAATCAAGCGTTCCGCCGGCTGAAGAAGATCGAGCAGAAGATGGACGCCGACCCACAGTTCGCGGCTGAGTACTCCAAGCAGGTTAACAACCTATTGGACAAGGGGTACGCGACGCCATGCGACGGGTCGGAGCGAGCGAGTGCCATCTGTTGGTATCTGCCACATTTCGCCGTGCAGAACCCGAACAAGCCGGGCAAACATAGGCTAGTGTTCGACGCAGCAGCGAAGAGCAACGGCGTCTGCCTAAACAACGAACTGTTGGAGGTACCCGACCTACTGCTGTCGCTACCAGGAATCCTGTTTAGGTTCCGAGAGAAGGCGGTAGCGATTACAGCAGACGTGCAGGAGATGTTCCTGAGGATCAGGATAAGGCCGGAGGACCAACCAGCGCAACAGTTCCTGTGGAGAGGTGACGACCGACAAGAGCCTCCGAGGAAATACAAGATGACCAGTATGATATTCGGCGCCGCGAGCTCCCCGTACATGGCCCATTACGTACGCAACTACAACGCAGATGTACATGGGCAGGAGTACCCGCGGGCGCTGGAGGCCATCAAAGGAAGTCATTACATGGACGATTTGGTGGCCAGCTATGAAGACGCCGAAGAAGCACGGAAGGCAGTCGAGGAAATGAGGGCAGTGCACGCGCACGCAGGGTTCACGCTGAGAGGTTGGAGCTCCAGCGACAAGACGGTGCTATGTGACGTGCCCACCGAGCTACACGCCACCTCTCCTACCCAATTAGGGGGTGAGCAGCCTGAGAGCAAGATCCTGGGGCTGCATTGGGACGCGGAGCGCGATGAGCTGGGGTTCAACACATCTATGAACCGAGTCCCGGCTGAAGTACGATCGAGAACGCGCGCCCCAACTAAGCGTGAAGCCCTCAGCGCCGTGATGTCCATATACGACCCGCTTGGGTTGCTGAGCCACTACACAATACGATCGAAGATCATACTGCAGAGCTTGTGGCGCCTTCAGACGACGTGGGACGAACAAATCCCCGAGGAAGAGAACGAGCTCTTCTCCTCCTGGCTCGCTCGCCTGACCGAACTCGCTCACCTGCGACTACCGCGCTGTTACGTGACGCAAAAGTATGAACGCGTCGACTTACACGTACTGTGCGACGCCAGCGAGCAAGCCTACGCAGCCGTGGCCTATTGGCGAATAAGAATCGTCGATGGGAGCCTGAAAGTCGTGTTGGTGGCCGCCAAAGCTAAGGAGGCGCCTCGTCGGGCGCAAATTATACCGCGCCTGGAGCTACAAGCCGCAGTGATCGGGGCGAGACTCGCCGAGACGATAAGGAAGGAGCACCGAGTCGACATCGGCCAGACGACCTACTGGACCGATTCATCTACCGTGGTGCACTGGATCCATCACGACGTGCGACGCTACACGCCATTCGTCGCGCATCGGCTGGGAGAGATCGCTGAATTGACCCAGAAAGAAGAGTGGCGTTGGCTGCCTACTGAGTACAACGTAGCGGACGACGCCACTCGACTTGTCAACATGCCCGTCTGCGCCACGGATAGATGGTTTCACGGGCCGGACTTCTTGCTACTGCCAGAAGAGCAGTGGCCCACGACGTCGACGGATGAACCAGAGGACGAGGAGGTCCTTCACACGAGTGAAGAAACGGAGCGAGACAGCTGGCTACCGAACCCGGCCCGCTTCTCGAAGTATGAGGACGAGCGACCGATGCAAGCTGGCGACGGTGGCTACGCGAGTACCTGCTCACACGGGTATCTCGCGGCGAGCCACGGAACACGAAACCGATGGGAATCGTCGAGCGCACGCATCGCGGACCGGATGGCGGCGTTAGAGTCGTCGAGGTGCGCACCAGGACCGGCACCTTCCGACGCCCCGTGAGCAAGCTCGTCGTCGTGTCAACGAAGGAGGCTACGCGAGCTGCGCCGGGGGGAGAACTATAAACGACAGAACGTCTCGCATATTATTTTAGCATAGGGACATTTCTCACGGTAATTCTGTAAACAGTTATTTAAGGCCTGCCACATGTTTGGACCTTCCAACGGTATATGAATTACGCGAACATTAAGGTCTGTTGTCGGCATTTTACAGTGTTATAAAAATAAGTTAAATTCAATGCTTATTGTCTTCGGAACTGTAAACGAACCCTCATTAATCTAATGGCTAGCGGGCCGCCTTGAACGATCCCAAAGACATTAACGTGGCGTGAGAAAAAGGTTATATCCCGTTGCATTGTCTAGTAGATTTCTCTTCTAAAAATACCACATGGATATTTAAAATAGGATTGACATAGGTGCCATGTGAGTTTTAGATTAAGACTACACTTGTAATATATATAAGAACTAGAGAAAAGGTAGCTAATTAGACAAGATTATGTATGTTTTCATAGCTCATAAGTAGAGTACTTAGAGTAGGTTAGGTTTAAGACTCTTGTATTGACCTTTTACACGTTTTATATTTTTTCCTAGGTAGAATTAAGTATGTAGATTAAAGAAATGTATAATTTGTGTAGATTTAAGTAAGATACGTTTAATAAAATCGGCATTTCTGCGATGCCGGGCCCGAATACCGTTGAGGGAGAAGGGCGCTATTGTTTGCGGCTAACGGTTTTTTGTATAAAAGCCGGACCGCTTGGGAGTTGAGACACATTTGCCTGGCTGGAGGCTTAGTTTAGTCTCCACAGGATAGCCCGGTTAAGCAGTAACCAATCATTTGGATTGTAAACTGCGAGACGTCACTTAAAAAAAAAAAAAAAAAAAGAGTTGAGACACAGTCGGTCTCCTGCTCTACAAGGGGTAACAAGTAAGGAATAAATTGAAGATACGAATCAAGATAGTATTTTCATTCCTCCAACAAGACCCCAACAAAACAACACCAATATACAGTCCACTACAACGATAAAAAGATAATAGGGGTCGGCAAATACTATGGTATGGGTTGAGTTATAAAAAATATGTTTAATAAATCAATTATAGTTGATTACCAAGATCTAAAAAAATTTGCATATTACAAACTTTTAAATTATTTTTTTCATTATAAAAACTTGACACAATTATAAAAAAAATGTTATTTTGTTTTTATTTAAATAAATAAAAATAAAACAAACTGTTACTGACCTGGGAATCGAACCTTCCTCACGCTAGTGCGCTTGAGGAAGGTTCGATCCCCAGGTCAGTGTTGACTATACCCTGTACTTTTTTGTTTACTGTTTGGGTTTAACTTGAAGCGGCTGGGGTGGAGACCGCGCCAGGGTAAGCAACACTTACCAAGGTCAGTCTTGGGATGGGTGACCACTTTTTTTTGGATCGCTTGTTTATGGATAGGTGACTCCGCCAGGGTAAGCAACACTAACCAAGGTCAGTCTTTGGATGGGTGACCACTATTTTTTGCATCGCATGTTTATGGATAGATGACTCCGCCAGGGTAAGCAACACTAACCAAGGTCAGTCTTTGGATGGGTGACCATCGCCACAAAATTTTTGATCACCCATCCTAAAGTCACCCCGTTAGGTTAAACAACATCTAACAAGATCACCCATCCAAAAACAAGCGAACCCAAAAAATGTGGTCACCCATCCAAACAGTGACCTTGGTAAGTGTTGCTTACCCTGGCAGGGTCACCCATCCAAAAACAAGCGAACCAAAAAAGTGGTCACCCATCCCAAGACTGACCTTGGTAAGTGTTGCTTACTCTGGCAGGGACACCCATCCAAAAACAAGCGAACCAAAAAAAAGTGGTCACCCATCCCAAGACTGACCTTGGCAAGTGTTGCTTACCCTGGCGGGGTCAGCCATCCAAAACAAACGAACCAAAAAAAGCGGTCACCCATCCAAAGAATAACCTTGGTAAATGTTGCTTAACCTGTGTGGGTGAGGTCACCTATCCAAAAACAAGCAAACCAAAAAAAAAAGTGGTTACCCATCCAAAAATCGACCTTGGTAAGGTTTGCTTAACTTGGCGGCTACACCAACCCAGCCTCTCAAGATAAAATACTATTTAAAGTTACTGATTACGTTATAGTACTGAATGAATACCAGCTAGGGTAGCCAACCGAAATAAATTAATGTCGATTATTTAATGTAACAAGCGATTACGTAATTTCTCGATGATGAAGTGTTGAGAAACTCACTGACAACTGACGGCTGGTTAATTTGTGACAAATTGTCAGCTGATTTGAGATGTGACGTTGACTTCAGAAACTGGCCCTTAGAGTTTTATTTTTTGTCAATTAAGACATAGTCAAAAATTTTTGGTTTCACTTCATTGTCACATAAAAAAATATATATATAATTTAAATAGCACGTTTTATAATAAAGGTTCGCCATCCCTGGCTCTACACTTTACTGCGAAAAAATATTTGCTGTGGTCCCTACCTCCTTCGAACAGGCAGCCCCCAAAACAAGAGTGAACAGGAATCTTCAGGCTCGCTCATTCTGTCGCAGACATCATCCATCGCTTTTCATCAGGTGTAATCTTGGCCAAGAGCGGGATCATTGTGGAAAAAAAACGTCTAGGGAAGCATTTGAAAATCGAATGTTGGATTTTGACATCTACCTATTTCGACTTACCAAGTTATTTAAAGCATGGAAATTTTGGTTTTATTCAATTGGTTCTGGTTTCAAAATAACGAGACAGTAGACAATTTTGATGAAAAGGTCAGTTACATTTAAGTAAATTATTATTTTTTATGCAGCTCGTATCTTCATGCTGTCTCTATAGAAACTCAGTCACCGTGAAGGGTTTGTGCAACCGCTGCTCGTAAGGAATACGGTGACCACACTCGAAATTTAAATTAGGACGTACATATGAATAATTGTTTTTTAAACGATATTCAGGCGACATGAATTGATGGCTTTAATATTAGTACAAACATAATTATGCCTTTTACTCATGGCAGTTATTTATAGGCCGAAACTGTAGAACAACTGCTACGATCTACGCTTTTTTTTGCGTTTAGGTTCAGACATTTAATTAATAGACTAATATTATAAAGAGGTAAAGTTTGTCAGGATCTAGGGCAGTGGTGGGCAAACTTTCTTAATGGGGGGCCAGAAAATTTAAGAAATTTCAGAGGAGCGCCAGAATTATAGGAAAAAGGCATTTTGTGTTGAAACTTTAAATCATATGAAAACATTACAGCATTACACACTTGCACAAATGTAAAAAAAAATACAATTTAACTTTTGTTCTAAGGCCCTGCCATGGTAGGCGTGAGAGCCTCTCACTTCACCATGCTTCTTTGCGCCCCGCGGCCCGCAACACAATCATGAACTACGCGGCTAGTTTAGCTAGCTCCTTTACCTATGCGTCTATTATTCTACAAACTAGAATCTACTTTATACTTCTGAAGCCTGGACCATCAAAATATAATTATCGCGGGCTATAAACATGTCATGTCATTATTCATGTCGAAGGACCGTCGGCGGGCCGGATTAAATGCTTTCGCAGGCTGGTGCTGGCCCGCGGGCCGTACTTTGCCCATCACTGTTCTAGGGGGGTAATATCTGGATCTACTGAACCGATTAAGATGAAATTTGGCATAGAGATGGTTTGCGTCCCTGGGACGGACATAGGATATGTTCGCGACGAAGCGACACATAGCATATAGTCTATATACTTGCCTATATACCGTTAAAATACTTAAGTTATTTAAGTAAGCAATGTATGTAATAGCATAGGTAAATAAAGAATTTAATTCTTTTCGATTAGGGATCCCCTAAAAAGCGGGAGCGCAAGTAGCGCCGGGTGCGACATATTCACGCACCAATGTGTGTTATTTACCTTTACATACACTACACTGTTAGGAAACACAATCTAGGTGTTCTAACTTGGATGCCCTAAGGCTATGACTGAAAAATGATACCTAACAACAGTACATAGCCAGGGACTATAGAGTATCACCCTGAAACACTAGATACATACACATTTCTCTCAAGTAAGTGATAAGATGAACTCGTTATAAGCGATTCAGCACTTCTAGGTAACCTAGATATCTGCCTAGGACATGTAAACAGATAGTACTCACATAGTTCTAGTACATAAAGGTCACTTGCTTGAGATAATGTGTCTGTATACATAGAACACAAGGGTTTTCGAGCGCTTGTCGGCGGCCCGCCCGCCTTCAGGTACCTTCTGAACCTGAAGGAATATAGATTTGCTTACTGAAGCAATACCCTCGGGGACTGGCAGGCAGGCGCTCGGATTCTCCCATAGGCCCCAGGTCCTCCGACCTTCGGGCATATCATAAAACCTGTTGGTTTCCCTGGGTCTGGCAAATATTTCCCTTTTCGGCCGCTTCCCGGCACCAAAACCACCAGAAAGGCTGGTGGTATACCCTAGTTACACACACCATTCGATTCCTTGTTTCTTGGCCTCCCTGATCACACTTTTGTAAGGAGCCCAGCTCTGGTGACCAGGGAGATAACCACCGAAATATATTGCCCGGCCCCGGGACATTCTCATTTTCGGACACTTCAGGGTGAATACTGACTCGAGGGTTGAACCCACGCCCACCAGAGTGGCACCATAGGGTGGCCTGTCGTGATGGCCATCAATTAATGCCTGGTGGTCGTGGATTCCACGGGTACCTTGAGTACAAACTAACTTTATGTTAGAAAATAACATCTTTCACTACTCACGCACACTTCCAGGCACCTACACGCCTGAAGGTTATAGATATAGCTATAGAAACACTGGATTCCTATAGCTTAGGGAAAGGGCTTTCGAACCCCCGCGATGAAAGTAGTGGAAAAATGTATACTTTAGCATGTAATAGCTATAAGTTCGAAAAACCAGCAGAATTTCCCTTCATCACTCGTTCTTCCTAGCAGAACTCCTCGGAGGAGATAATCAGGGACCTGGACCAAGGTCCGTTGGATGGGCCATTTCAAGGCGCTTCCAACCATATAGGTCATGCCATGGTCATGACATCGGGAAGGGAGGTTCTGCTGATTTATAGCATAAGTTTATAATAAAAAATTAGGTAAATAAAAAACTTGTGCGACTAAAAAATCAGGGTCCTCGTGACGGTAAAGTTTGGTAGTGCGATAGTGCGCATGCGCATCGAGCAATTCGGTAGCCAAATTTGTATTAGAAGAATCCACGCAACTTTATGTCACGAAGACCCTGTAAAAACATCGCAAAACACTAAGAAGAATAAAGTCTTTTATTTCCTGGACATCATATCTTCACCCGTGAACATCTGGCAGACCTCAAGCAGCTCACAGAGGCGAGAATTCTTGATGACAACTGAACTATAGGTGCAAGGGTGTCAACGCGCTGGTGCTGGAGCCTTACAACCTCCAGAAGCCCTATCCTCCGCCAGCGATCACGTCCACCCCGTACAGGATAATTTGTATTCCCTTGGGATGATATAACACTTTTTACGCGGGCAAAGCCGCGGGCAGAAGCTAGTACAGTATAATCCTAAAGTTGCAATTGCTTTCCATCCTATATGGAACCATAACTTCCAAAAGTATTAATTTCAATTGCCTCCACAGTTTAAATATTTTTCAAATTACGACGTATGTTTTTAACAATTGATCCAGGTAAGTCCTTGACATTACAGACATGACTCTTCGCTGTTTAAACGGCCATGAACACAGAGTCAATATCAATATTGTAAAGAAAACCTAATGGATGTAATTAAACTGGTTTTCGCTAAGCCTGCTCGGTAGGTTTTATAAAAAACTATTATTTAGTGCTCCGTTGTCTGGAGAGATGAGTCAGACTAGATTGGAGCTGAACTAATAAAAAAGAAACCTGATTCGGCATTTCACAGTAGCAGTTGTGGAGGTCAACCATCGAATCCGACTCAGCTGGGCAGCGTTCGGGAAGCTGCGTGGTATCTTTTCGTCCAACTAACCACAATGTCTCAAGAAGTTGAAATTCCATGACCAGTGTATGTTGCCAGTTATGACCTATGGCACTGAGACGTGGTCGCTCACGATAGTCCTCATCAGAAAGCTTACAGTCACCCAAAGGGCAATGGAGAGGACTCAGCTCGGAATATCCTTGCGTGATCGAATCAGAAATGTAGAGATCCGCAAGAGAACCAGGGTTACAGACATAGTCAGAATAATTGCCAAACTTAAGTGGCAGTAGGCAGAGCACATTGCTCGCAGAACGGATGGCCGATGGGGCAGAAAGGTTCTGGAGTGGCGACCGCGAACCGGGAGAAATTGCGTTGGAAGGCATTCGACCAGGTGGACCGATGACCTGCAGCCTAATTGCGTAAGTGAATTCTGCAAAGCAAACAAGTTGGAACCTTCCCAAAAACGACTTTTCGTATTGCATATTACAATCTGAAACGGAAAGGTTATGCTCCTTCATTACCAATATTTTGACGTGGAATTGATTGTAAAAGAATGAATGAAAGTGGAAGAATCGAGATAAAACTTCACTATTGATAATGTGTAATGCAAATGTCATATATCTTCAACTCCGTAGTATCTCTAAGTAGTCTGTGTTCAACTCAAAGGAGGATTTGGAAAGCTAACGCTAGCTTTCCAAATTAGTTTCGCAATACCGAAAAAGTTGAAAGAAATTATTCTGATTCTTTGAAAGAATCGACTTATTTCCTTTGCAGAATTTACTTACGCAATTAGGCTGCTGGTCGAAGGTAGCGGGGATCCACTGGATGCAGAACGCACGAGACCGGTCAAAGTGGCGACGCTTGGGGGAGGCCGGTGTCCAGCAGTGGTCAGTCTTTCGGCTGATATGATGATGGTGATGATGAGTTGTGGCAATAGGCTCGCTACCTATTGTAGACGACTAACATAAGTACATTACAGGCGATACATAATGTGGTTGTACTCAACACCTCTGCTTTAAGATTCAGAAAATAGACTTTATTTTATAACATAACATCTCGATGATCTTTCATCTTTTTTAGGGTTCCGTACCCAAAGGGTAAAAACGGGACCCTATTACTGAGACTTCGCGGTCCGTCTGTCTGTCTGTCACCAGGCTGTATCTCATGAACCGTGATAGCTACACAGTTGAAATTTTCACAGATTATGTATTTCTGTTGCCGCTATAACAACAAATACTAAACATAGAATAAAATAAATATTTAAGTAGGGCTCCCATACAACAAACGTGATTTCTTTTGGCGTTTTTTGCGATAATAGTACGGAACCCTTCGTGCGCGAGTCCGTTGTTTTTTTTTAAATTTTTGATGATTATTATCCCCAGGGAATACAAATTATCTTCTGTCCTGCCCAGGATCTCAAAATATCTTCATGCCTAATTTCATCTAAATCGGTTCAGTAGATCCAGAGATAACCCCCTAGAACCTCACAAACTGTACTTCTTTATAATATTAGTATAGATTTATAATGAAAAAAAGGTAATTACAGACGATTTAAGCCTTATTTGCATAAAACAAATACCTCCGTTCTCATGAAGGAATACCACGGAATATTTAATTAGATAAATGTTATGTTATACTATTGCTGATACAAAAGTTAAATCTGGTGTGTTTACACAAATCAATATATTTAAAGCCTTGGTAATCCAAGACTGTAAAACAAATGTCTAGACTAGACTCACAAAAAAATTAAGTATGTACTAACAAAGCATTATGTAAGAAATGCATAATAGACTTTATTGTAAATAATAAATATTTACATATAAAATTATTTATTTTACAATTGTATAAAATCATAATAATAATATAATAATAATATACATACATACATACCTAATACTACAAAAAGCTGCAATATTGAACACTTGCCGAATAGTAAGAAAATTTGTACAGTTAGATTTAGATTACGATTTGAGTGCAGTACAAAATAATTTACTAGTTCAAATAGAAAATTAGGATTTCACCTTGGTTCACACCATCGATCTTATAAAAACACCAGGTTCTTACCTGAGAAACTTAAGTTTAAAAACCAAAATAATAATATATTAGCCTTTTATTCAGATCTCTTAGAACAATGCATTTTTAAGCTTATGTAAAGAACTAGCATTAAAATCTTAAACTTAATAGATATGAATAAATTTAAACAAATATTTGTTGCTTGGTTATCTTTCCTAGATCTGTTTGCCAGTCGGCAAAGGCCTCCTCCAACCTTTTCCATTCCTTTCTTTCTTGAGCCACTCTGTTCCATGTGACTCCTACCCCTGCCACTTTTCTAACGTCATCGTCCCACCTTTTCTGTGGTCGGCCTTTTTTCCTTTTGCCTTCCCTTGTCCCTTGGGTACCACCATGCCACCCTTTTGCTCCATTTGTCGTGTCCTCTTACCAGGTGACCAGCCCATCGCCATTTGAGTCTTTTGATTTTGCTTATTACATCGGTATAAAATCATACATTTGTGAAATAAATACTTCGACAATAAGTTTATTGTCAGCAGTACTTAGTAGAGTCATTATTTGAACATAAAATGCCTAGTCCACATACACAACATCCTACAAAATAAATTAGCGCTAAAACAATATCATAAACGGAAAAACATCTGTAACACGAATAAATTTTTGAGACAGAAATTAATAGCAGTTCATAAAGTAGTTAGTTTTTCTAATATTAACTTTTATTACAACTGCCAGCGGCTTCACCCGCGTGAATTTCGAAAATTATCGCAAGGGAACATATTCCCGCGATAAAAAGATATCCTATGTGTTATTCAAGACTATAATCTATCTCTGTGCCAAATTTCATCCAGATCCGTCCAGCCTTTTGAGCGTGAAGAAGTAACATACATACAAACACACACTAACAAACTTTCGCCTTTATAATATTATAGTGTGAAGAGAGACCCTGAATTTTGTGAGTTGGTTCAGACCATTGAGCTAGGAAAAACATGGAGGCGCCGCGATGTTCTATACATACATTAGCTTATACATATATGAGTGAAATACGATACAGAATGTGAAACATCGTTTTGTTTCATTCTTTCTAATGTAGACTTAATCGTATTTGACAAAAGAGACAACAATATTTCAGTTGTTGCTCATTATGGCAACATTTTGTTATGACGTAGTGACAGTTGTAGGTACGTGCCATGTTCGCCATATTATGTGACGAATTTTATGGTTGTATTCGTGGTAGTCCTACTGTCAAATGGTTGTTTACTTTTTGTATTATTAATGTGTGCTTTTGTTGCGTGTGATTGACACAACCATAGCATCGGCAGCCATTTTAAGGTTTAGGTAGGCACGTTTTTTTCGTAGGTTTCCAGTTTTCCAGTCCATATTATTTAATATGTCTATGGTTCAGACGTGTAGGGTAATTTCTGAAACCACTAAACCTATTTCACCATTTTAAAGGTACACTATTCCAGATGGTTTTAAATTATTATGTTTAGCAATTTCTCGTCCAAAGACAATCTTAATCGTGGAAGACGACATTTATAGTTTAAGTTAATCCCTAAAAAGTCTGTCCACGAACATTTAAAAAGATGGCCGCCCCACTGTCTACGGTCGGTTGCACGTCAGTTGAACGCGTGGCCGACACCTGGCCGCCTCACGTCGATCCATTTACTGGGTTGTATTCTGAATTAACTGCCATACTGCACATGCGCAAAGGTGAATTGGTAGACATTGATATCATGCTAGACAGAACCCAGGTAACAAGGTTTCAATAGATACTGCGCATCACATGTACAATGGTGAATTAGTAGACATTGATATCTAAATTCAATAATAAAAGCTAAACAAAGACCTAGCTGGAAAGACGGTTACTGAATTGAGAGGGAATTTGTCAAATTCTAACATGAGAGAACTATAATGTTTTCAAAAACAGCGGGAGTGTTAGGAATATAGGAATATAGGTGCCTTGCAAATGCCACAAATTGGCATTTTCAAGTCACTTATCCATTAGTATTTAGATAGAAAATTCGTAGAAAGTGTCTTAGCAAAATCAAAACAGGGAGAGGTCTATAAGAAGATTTCGAAGGGGGCCTATCAGTTGAGGAGCAGAGATTAAACGAGAATCTACGATAACATAAATACAGTTTAATTTAATATCTAAGACAAGATACCGTATAACTTCATAATAGGTGGTTCAAACAAGTCATCAACTCATCATCCTTTTCCTTTCGCAACAGCCGAGACGAAACAATACAACAATTATAAATAGCACTCAATCAAGACCCTCATTGTTTAGACTCTAACCCTCTTACAAATAAACGCGGCATAAAGTTATACCAGGTATAACAAAGGTATAACCATACATTTTCATAGGTTTATACTTGGTATAACTTTATTCCGCGTTTATTTGTAAGAGGGTAAAGGTATAATCTCTGGACAAGGTAAATTGTTTTTTGGTCTTTTTGGGCTAACATCGCAGATGTTTCTTAAGTAGAACATGGTCCAGAACCAAAAAAAAAAATCCCGTCACATTTTTATTTCATGCTACATAATTTGTCTAGTAGTAGACACGCTTCGATCGACAATCTATTGAACACGTAATTATGACACGATATCTTGCGAAATCAGCCCGATGCAAACAGTAGAACACCCATAACTTTAAAACGGCTAAACCGATTTTCATCAAACGTAGCTAAGAACACTCTCGATATAATCACCTTATAAACAAAAAAAAAATCAAAATCGGTTCATCCGTTTAGGAGCTATGATGCCACACACAAGTACACACGTCAAACTTATAACACCCCTCTTTTTCCATCGTGGGTTAAAAAGGACCAAACAGGACGGGACTAAAAAAGAATTGCTATGACTGTAGGTGACGAAAAACACGTTACCCCTCGGGCTATATACTCTTTATATTTGCGATCTTTTGTAACAACGAGAGCCAAATTAAAAGCTGTGTACAGTGTACACCTGGCTTACAAATTACTGTGCATGTAGTGTGAAATTAACCATTCTCTGCTTCTGACGTTTTTCAACGTCCAAAATGACGCCGCCGGCCATTCAAAAATTGCATATCACGAAATATGAAACACGACAGCGGACAGCACAGACTAAAAATACAATGTTGCCAGATTAAAAAATACGTCACTTACTGGTCAGTGTTTATAAAAATAACTGACAGCTACTATTTTTGTAAAGGACTATAATTTTTATGAATGAGATAAGCAGACTTTATAACGGCTTCAGGAACGGAAGGGAAGCCTGCGGTCTGGTCAGGAAGTTGCCAGTTACCGCGTCCTGGTTTCAGAACTCTTCGGAGAGCCTTCCAACTTATCTCAAATCTCTTTTGCGTTGAGGTTTGAATAAACTTTCAGGTGATATTTATGGTTTAAAGTTGAACGCGGTTGAAAAATTCTTACAGAAAAAATATTTTATTAAATCCAGTTATATTTTAATAGCATAGCATATTTAAAGATTTTATACACCGCTCTAGGAGTGGCCAACCAAAGCTAGATGCTAGATTTAAAAAAATACAATACAACGGTCAATGCCTTCTATTGAATCTAAATTATAAGCCAATAATCATTGTCATAAAAGCAGACAAAAGCTAATTTGGAATCAGGTCCCATAATAAGTATTAAGTAAAAATTTCATTTTTAAAACAAGCTTTTTGAACTGAAAGATTCTAAATGAAGAATCACCTGTCAAACACGTCTAATGTCCAAACACAATGGTGCTATTACTATGGCCACCGAGACCAGGCTCCATTGTACCATATTATTTAAATGTTTCCGAAATGTCATATGTACGCCAAGCTTTAGTTTAATCGGATACCAGGAAGTCCTTAAAACATGCATTACTAGTTGCCGTAATACATACAAAAGCAAGGTAATATCAGTAATATAAAGCTTGTAACAAGTAAAATTAGAATTTTTCAAAACCCCCGATTTTTTTTTACTTTTTAAACTTTTTACCCGACTGCCGAAGGAGGGTAATGTGTTTATCAGTCTATGTATGTATGTATGTTTTTTCCTATGTGGCGTTCTAGAGACCAAACACGTTGACTGATGTTGATAATTCTTACTTCAATCGATTCGTCTTAATCCTGCGAGTGTCACTGGCTACATTAAAATTGGAAAATAGAAAAATGGCGGATTTTGGGCGCCATATTGTGGGGGTCCTAATTTTGTTTTTCGTCCAAACCCATCGTGTGGGGTATTAGAGAGAGTTTTAAGAGGTGATTTCAAAAATATATAACACTTATATGTTTAAATGTACCTAATTTGAAAAAAAGACATAAATAAAAAAGTTAATTCAAAAAATCAAAAAACCCGACTGCTTAAAAAGCGAACTAAAAAGACGTAAACAAGGAGAAAATTATGCTGTGCAGTCGGAGGATACATATTCGAGAGCTGGCTAAACAAAACTAGATACAACAAAAAATACACATATTTTTTGGTGAACGTCCACTACTTGACATAGACCTCCTTCAGGCCTCGTCACGCTGCGTCTACCATAGATCACACAACTGACCTCACTAACTTTAATCAAAGCTAATATCCATCCACGAATACTCTTACACCTTCAGGTCATGAGACATGACCTCTGTCTTTGATTCCACCCGCAACCAACACAAGTACGTACCAGTACCTATCGAAACATTATCGTGACCGTTAAGCCCCAATACTGCTTTCATATCAAACGTATCAGAGCATCACAATACCGAGCATGTTCCTATCATTAGCGGGTAGTTGAAGAAATTTATAATTTCACGGCGTTCGATGCGCCAACGCACGTCGGTACTTAGCTAGCACCGTTTTGGCGCAGTTTTCTTGAAATAATGTGATGAAAGATCGATAATGTGTTGAAAACGTAATGGTTTTATTGTTTACCGTTTTTTCCGTAGTGTGATCATGTTATGAACAAACTGAGACTTTAGTACTTAGCCGTAGGCGATTTGGAAGATCTTGCGTGGTTTGCCAGGAGGAAAGTTCGCCAGGCTGACACATATAACATAGGCCTATAATTTCCTCGTAGCTGGCACAGGTCTCCTCTCAAGGAGTAAGAGTGGTCTGTAATCACCACGCGGGCCGGATTGGTAGAGATGTCAATGTCTTCGATTTTTTAGTTTTAGAACATGCCAGCCAGTTTACACGAACAGATGCAGATGCAGCGCATTCGAGAATAAAAAACCCTAAAGTTGCAACTAAAATGGGGCTCACCTCGACCAGCACCTGTAGCCAAGTTAACAAACTACAATCGATAACGCAAGTAGAAAACGAATCAATGTATGGGAATGACACATCTGAACGTTAAGTCACGTGGTCAGACTATACAAATAGAAGGCGTTAACGATTGTAGAAAGAGATTCGGTACCAAAAGTTTGTAACTTGGCTAGGGGCGCTGAAGTTGATCGTAGGGCCCCAAACACCATTGTCCTTTGAAGCACTTGGTCAATGAGAAAGAGTATGCAGCTGATGTCAACAACCAGAAAAGTGTAGAAAATATCAAAAACACTAGGCAAAGGAAGACTTACATTCGACCTAAGTAACCCTTGGCTAAACTACTGACATTTATTTAAACCTGAACGCTAATCACTTACTTACGCAATACCCACTTAACGCCACACCATTACAAATTCCGCCCACAGTAAACTCAACACCGTTGCTGGAGAGTGGAGATAGCTGCAAAGCTATTTATCGCAAGTCTGTGACAGATAATAAGTCCATAAGGCCAGATGGTCGCTCAGTCGTGTCTAGATCTTTAAACACTGCGCCATTACCTGCGCACGATCAGAAGTGGGTTAGCTTTGCGGATTCTTGGAGTAAAGGAAACCAAAGCTTTTTCACTATAAGCGACCTTTCTGATGCGATCTGATTTATATTACATCGATAAGCAATTTATTACTAAGAGAAATTGCTAACACGTTCACATGGACGTAATGTGCAATTCGCCCGATTTGCATTTGTAATTTTCTTAGAAAAGACGTGCGCCATATCGCCTATTGACGTCATCAGGAAGGCCCCTAAGACGTTTAGTTCTACTGCTTTTGGTTGTAGTTTCGAAATTTTCTGTCTCTACGTATTTGAGCCCTAAGTTTAAACAGTGGTTGAAAAAAGTCGCCAGTAATTTGTCAATGTGATTTTTTTTTTATGTTTCATTAAGAATTGCTATGTTTGGGCCTGTCTTTTGATGCTGTGACCATTTGATGCCATTTTGGGCTAATGAGTTAGAAGGGAGGTACCTCATTCCTGTTTCGGATAACTATACTCCATTTGAGATAACATTAGACATTTAAATAATCAACTGCTTCGTTGATGTAGTGGTCGCAAGCGCTTCTGTTGACCAAGAATTCCTGGGTTTGATGCCCGGGTCGGGGAAAGTGTTATTGGGTTTTTCCATCTGGAATTTCTTTGTGCCCGATTGATGGCAAAAGGGTCGCCCCCTATCACATGGGACTTAGTTCACGTTGGGCTATCAAGTCAGCCAGGCTTCCTCGTTACAGCCAACAAGGGCCGCGTCACTCACTCCATTCTCCACACCATCAGTCCATTAAGCTCATTTTATACCTTTGGGACAATACATCAGTGTTTTTAATACTTAAATTCTTTTATTCCATTCATCTCTCATCTAAAAGTAATGTATGGCCTAGCAAGGGATCATACATTATTTTTGGTGAAATTAATATAACTGATGAAATGGGGGTGCAGTTCTGCCCAACTCTTCGGGAAACCAGGCGTAATGTTATGTTTATAATTGTTGAAAGGACACGGTCAAGCATTATTATAGCTACATAGTACCTACTTGGTTTTGTTCATGTTCATCCTACTTGATGTTGAATGCCCATGTTACACCCACTTTTATCAAGGTCGGAGACTCTACACTCGAAGTTGTAGGCGACTGTGTATACCTGGGACAAACGATCCAGTTGGGTAGGGCCAACTTCGAGAAAGCGGTCAACCGTCGAATCCGACTCGGTTGGGCAGCGTTCGGGCAGTTGCGCGGTATCTTCTCGTCCAACTTACCACAGTGTCTCAAGACGAAAGTCTATATGACCAGTGTGTATTGCCAGTGATGCCATATGGCTCTGAGACATGGTTGCTTACAATGGGAAATCATCATCATCGGAAAGCTTACAGTCATCCAAAGGGCAATGGAGAGGGCTATGCTCGGAGTTTCCTTGCATGAACGAATCAGAAATGTAGAGATCCGCAATAGAACCAGGGTTACCGATATAGCCCGAAGAATTGCCAAACTTAAGTGGCAGTGGGCAGGGCACATTGCTCGCAGAATGGATTGCCGATGGGGCACAAAGGTTCTGGAGTGGCGACTGCTAACCGGAAGACGTTGTGTTGGAAGGCCTTCCACCAGGTGGACTGATGACCTGGTGAAAGTTGCAGGGATCCGCTGGATGCGAGACGCACGGGACCGATAAATGTGACGGCGCTTGGGGGAAGCTATTGTCCAGCAGTGGACGTCTTTCGGCTGATATGAAGATATACCCACTTAGCCACAAAGGAAACTTTGATCCCTTTACTCTTTACCGTTTGTTAAGATACAAAGTTTCAATCGTACAGAAATAAATGTACAACGGTATAGCCTATATACCGCAATGTATGTAAGGAACACGTGTACAGCAATCGCGTCGCATGTGCAGAACTACTTTATAAAACATGTCGCAACACTCTGTCTAGCGTGCATACGTATGGGTCATGCAGACTACTGATACCGATCCACGATTCAGGCACTCAATGGATTGAATTAGAGCCAGATCAAAGTGCATCAGTGAGGAGACGTGACATTCCTTAAAAGATCTCCATAAAGCTCGAAAACAGAGGAAGTGCAATCAGCAGTAGCAGATTATTATCTTCTGTAGATTAATTAGCTTTTGAAAAGTAATGGGAAATAATAGCCATCACATATTTAACAAACAAGAGGAGCTCGTGGCTTAATAATAACAGCCGCACGGGTCGATCTTCAAGGTTAAGCAACGCTTGACGAGGTCGGACCTTGGATGGGTGACCATTTCAATATACCGTGTTTCCTCCGTGCCTCGGAAAGCACGTTAAGCCGTTGGTCCCGGCTGTCATTTGAAGATCTTTGACAGTCGTTACGGGTAGTCAGAAGCCTGAGATCTGACACCAGTCTTGCCAAGGGGTATCGTGTTACCCAGTTACTGGGTTGTGGAGGTCAGATAGGCAGTCGCTCCATGTAAAAGCCGACCCCAATATAGTTGGGAAAAGGCTAGGCAGTTGACATATTTAACAAACAAAACTACTAATTGTTTGCAAAACCTTTATTGTTAATATGATATGTCTTTCTGATTGTTTATTTACCCCTTTTACCGTAGCCAAATAAATTTAACCAAACTCGATCAAAGCATAAATTACCATAGCAAATAGCTACCTGTAGATCAAAAATGGCTATGGATAGAACAGATTATCCAAAATCAATCCACCATGTCTCAGTAACTGAGTAACACGATATCCCTTGGCAAGTTCTGTGGTCAGATGTTCTGGTTTCTGACTACCCTTAACGACTTAGCAGCTTAGCCGGATCAGCCGGGATCAACTGCTTAACGTACTTTACGAGGACACGAAGGAGTATTGGTAGATATATATGTCAAAGATGGAAACCCATTCGCATTCAAGGACCGTAACCACAGCAAACGTAACCTTGAACATCGACGTGTGCAGCTGTTATTACCCGTCTACTAAAAATTTCAAATAATCTTGTTAAGTTTATTGACTTAAAAGTTGTACATAGAACATGTATCCCTTGACCCTTAAACTAGTGTTAAATGCATCATTGAGGCCAGTGTCTTCGCTTGCTTGCGTGATTACCTACAAGTTGCTATGTCAAATATGATATAACTTAAAAATAAAGGTAAAATAAAAAAAATACTTTTTCTCTAATCTCTATGCTATTACTCCTACACGTGGGATGCTAGTATTTCATACAGTAGTAAGAAATGTGATTTAGAATTATAATTGTTACTTTACATGGAACTGGATGTTGACATGTGTTCAACATAACCTTTGTGGACAGAATTCATAACAGTTGAAATTAATTTCACATTCAAACACTGTTGGACTACTAATTAGGGTTCATTCTTGGAGAAATGTTAGCTATGGTCAACGTATCGTGAGAGATTGATAGTCAAACTATGCTAGTATTATATCTGTGGTCAAACATTCATAAGGTGACAGTTCAATTTATGGTCTATTTAACAGGAAATACCAGCAGATGGTGTAAGGTAAGTAAACCAATGATTTCGAAAGGAAGGATACGCCCATCTGAACATTTTATAGAAACCTTCTTATGACAAGCAAATACTCGCTCACTCCCGCCACAGATAACTATATACTAGTCAGAGACACGCACACGGACCACTGTCAACTGAGTCGCGTTGGTCCTAAAGTGCAATTTTATGACCAGCGCGCTGGTGCCATTTAGTCGCGCGGTTGGCCTGTTCCTTACGCAAGTAATATATAATTATGTCAATGCAAGTAACTATGTATTATAGCTTTATAGGTCGAGATTTTTATTTTTCAGCGCACCACATGCGAACTGTGTTAAAATTTTAATTTGTGTCAGATGTGATGAAGTAATTAAACATGTTGTGTCTTAGTGTCTGAGAACGTGTCTCAATCCACATTATAAAATTTAAAAGCGAAGTTGTAAACATGCTGATCCACGGAGATAGTTAAAAATTTCCTAAGTAGGTATATATTTTTTCAGTGCAAGTCGCAATTTAGAATTACATTCGACAAAGCAGACCAAGTCTTGGTCTTTAAGTCAAGAAGGCATTAAGTTCTAGGCTAGCGTGCTCCATGGAAGGTCATATCATCGTTTACCATCAGATAGACAGTGGTCAAAGCCAATCCTATCAATAATAATAAATAAATAATTCGTGTAAATTACTTTAGCTTTTTTCTGCACAATTTCGAAGACATTCATAATGCTGAAAGATTTATAAAGATATCAGACGCAAAGAGCCAAGTTAATGATCACCTAATTAAATAAACTGTCACCTAACTTAATATTTCTGCTTTCAAATCCAAAAATATGAGATCCAAAGTTTCCAATATCTCTCATTAATCACTGGTGGAGTGCAAAGTCGATAATATCGACAGTTCAATTTTAAAACTGCCACCGAGCAGTATTCCTGACCACAGAGCCAGAGATGCCTCGGTGCGGCCATTACTAAAACATGCCATGTTGCCATACAAAACATGCGTGTCAGTGAGTCTTACCGTTTACTCCATAAAGAACAGCATAGAGAAGAGAATTGGACTAAGCGTTCCCTGTCTGGCTGTCGAGTAAATACGGTCAGCAAGTGTGAACGAGACAGTTGTTGTCTTTATCAGAATTCTGATTGGTCCACGCCACAGGCTGTCAGTATCGTGTTTGTCATTACGACACTACAGAAAAGAGACTAGTATTGACCGTACTTACGTATCATTTCTCTCTTTTTATAGACAGGTTAGTCAATTTTATGACGGTTTTGCCCAATCTAATTCGGCCCGTGAAAATTCATACCATGGTGATTTGTAAAATTCTAAACTTATGCTCAGCACACATTGCGCGGGTTAGTTACAATTAGTAATGGACTAATGGCATTTCTAGTCGCTGCCGAACGTGGAGATTCCTTGCTCTGTATTCCGGACGAATGACGATCCGGTAATTAAAAAGTCTCATTGTGAAAGAGACGATAATAGGTAATTATTCTAAGGAGAATGTTAAGGAGATAGTTTCTGCTATTAAAGAAAGGTACGTGTGTATAAAATACTAGCTGTTGCCCGCGGCTTCGCTCCCGTGGATCACTCTACTGGACCCGTTTTCGGGATAAAATAATAGCCTATGTCACTCAGGAATAATGTAGCTTTCTATTGGCGAAAGATTTTTTTAAATCGGTCCAATAGTTTTGGAGCCTATTCGGTACAAACAAACAAAAAAATCTTTTCTCTTTATAATATTATATTATTACTAGCTGATCCCCGCGGCTTCGCTCCCGTGGGCCACTCCACAGGACCCGTTTTCGGGATTACAAAATAGCCTATGTCACTCAGGAATAATGTAGCTTTCTATAGGTGAAAGAATTTTTTAAATCGGTCCAGTAGTTTCGGAGCCTATTCGGTACAAACAAACAAAAAATCTTTCCTCTTTATAATATTAGTATAGATTAATTAATAACTATCACATCATCATCATCATCATCAGCCTATTAATGCTCCCACTGCTGGGACAAAGGCCTTCTCTCTGTGAGAGGGGATGGGCTGGTGATCCACCACGCGGGCCCAGTGCGGATTGGTGGATGTCACATGTCTTCGAATTTTTGTTTCTAGGACATGCCGGTTTCCTCACGATGTTTTCCTTCACCGTTTTTGAGAGTAGTGGTGATGAAATAATTTACACAAAGTAAAGCGCCTGCCTGGGTTCGAACCCACGACCTACAACTTGTAAGTCGCGGCCGATACCACTGGGCCACCGCTGCTCTCATTAATTAATAACTATATAGATTATTAATTTATTTATTTATTAATAATAGTATATATATAGATAGGTTACAAAGTATGTAGACGGCATGTTTTAAATGAAATTAATGATAGATGATCACGAAGATGGAGGAGTAAATCTCGACTTTCATTCCGATGGCTATCAAGCAGCGTTTCAGCTTGAGACAAATCCCCGGATAAAAGGGCCAGATTTATCAAAGAAAGTATCTAATTGGTTACAAAACTGTCCTAAAAGTCTGAAAAGGGGAGTTACGAGTAGCAATAAACTTCGATTGAACCTAAACAGTAAGAATTTAACGATATAGGTACCTACAAAATAGACATATTTATATAACACTTAAAGATAAACACAAAGCACACGTATTTTTCCTAACTTACACATCATCCCTCAGTAAGACTGCAAGGATACATCATCACTTAAGTCAATAGGTAAAAGCCTTTGAATGCCAAGGAGACGCCATTGAAACTGACGTTTTCAAGGTCTCTTGGACGCTTCCGGAGAAGACCAGTGCAGTATCTATTGTGAATGGACACAATACCATTATTGTGTGGAAGGCAGTATTGACAAGCACTGACGAGGCGATTGTTGAGGAGCGAACGAGGAGACAATCTTAGTACATAGGTTCTGCTTACACGCATTGGACATGGGTACCTTTAGATACTAATTTACTTTACTTGTGTGGTCTCTTTTCTCTCTCAGGCTTTCAAGTAGTGATTCGACGAAAAATTCAAACACCCCAGCGTTCGAATTTGTGTAGACTTAATTTTGTTTAGAACCATCATGGACGGTTTATGCGTCTATGTCTCTTTTGCTCCATATTTAGAACGTTTTAGAACAATTGAAAGTTTAGTAGGTACCTCCCAAATCATTGGTAACTTATTCAAAACTTATATTTAATCAACAAAAGGGTTACAAAAGTATAATAAAGTAAACTTATGAGAATATAATAAATGCGAAAGTTTGGATGGATGTATGTTTGTTACTCAATCACGCCTAATTGCGTAAGTGAATTCTGCAAAGGAAAAAAAGTCGATTCTTTCAAAGAATCAGAATCATTTCTTTCAATTTTTTCGGTATTGCGAAACTAATTTGGAAAGCTAGCGTTATCTTTCCAATCCTCCTTTGAGTTAAACACAGACTACTTAGAGATACTACGGAGTTGAAGATATATGACATTTGCATTACACAATACCAATAGTGAAGTTTTATCTCGATTCTTCAGTTTTCATTCATTATTTTACAATCAATTCTACGTCAAAATATTGGTAATGAAAGAAGCATAACCTTTCCGTTTCAGAGTGTAATATGCAATACGAAAAGTCGTTTTTGGGAAGGTTCCAACTTGTTTGCTTTGCAGAATTCACTTACGCAATTATGCTGCAGAACGGATCTGGATGAAATTTGGCACAGAGATAGATTATAGTCTGGAATAGCACATAGTATAATTCATCCCGGTATAATGTTCCCTTGGGATGATACTTGTCTATGGCTTTTCACGCGGGCGATGCCGCTTGCAGAAGCTAGAAGATAAATAATAGAATCTTTTAGGATAAGGTGATTAAATTTAGGCAGAATAGTAGAGCAAAAAGTTTATTATTTTAATTCCCAGACATAAATCTAGAGTTTCTAATGACTCACGAGATAGTATCAAACCGATTCAAGTTTGAGAAATCTAATTCTCACAAATAAATTCAATAAGCCTCAACAAATGAAGTCATCGATCCGACATTCCCATCAAAATTTTATTTCAATATGTCTAATTGAATAAATAAATTGTTTCAACATCTGTGAATAGTTGCGGTCGCTTTTCAAGCCATATTTTTTGCTCAGTGCAACTTTAATAATACAGTTTGTACCCACATGCTAGCCAAGACATACAATGACAAACAATGTAACAGATGTGTCCAATGCCTTTGTATGCATCATTGTTTTTATCTTTCAAGAAATGGTATTTTTGCAAGCTGTGTCTTTGAAATTGATTCTAGAAAACGGGAATGTTTCTGGACATGGACACGTTAAGGACCTCTATATTCGGAATATGAACGCCGATAAATATACAAAGAACTTAATAAATAAGCCATTCATATGGCTAAAACTAAAATCTTAGTCTATAGTCATCATAGAAAGAAAGAAAAAAAAAACCGGCCAAGTGCGAGTCGGACTCGCACTCAAAGGGTTCCGTACCATTATCGCAAAACTCTGCAGAAAAATTACGTTTGTTGTATGGGAGGCCTCCTTAATTTATTTTAATTTAATAATTATTATTTTTTAAGTGAATATACAACTAAACATTCTGTGAATATTTCAAGCGTCTACCTGTTGCCGTTATTAATATCGAGCAAAAAACGTCAAACATATCACGTTTGTTGTATGGGAGCCCCCCTTAAATATTTATTTTATACTGTTTTTAGTATTTGTTTTTATAGCGGCAACAGAAATACATCATCTGTCTAGCTATCACGTTTCATGAGATACAGCCTGGTGACAGACAGACAGACAGACGGATCCAGAAGTCTTAGTAATAGGGTCCCGTTTTTACCCTTTGGGTACGGAATCCTAAAAACGAAAGAAAAATTGTTTATTCTGCACAAACTAAACGCACAATACAAAATAAAGAGTGGCATTCACTAAAGGTACAAATTAGCCAAAAGCCTCGTATTTAAAACGAAAAAGTATAAAAGTTTGTCATCATTGCCCATAACGCGATTTATTTGGGGTAGGTGCAACAAGTCTTCTTCCATACTCCTCTATCTCTATCTGTCTATTATTCGGCATCTCAGTAGTTGGCGCCAGTGACAGAAAAGTTGAAAGGAAACCGTTTGTCCTAGTATGGTCATGTGATGACGAGGGATGATGAAACGCATGTTACTAAAAGAGTTATGAATATAATGTGGATGGATAGAGAGGGACGGGACGGCCAAAGAAAAGATGGATGGACTCAGGACTGTATGAAGAGTGACATGAAAAAGTCAGTGAGAAATCGAATAGCGTCGACCCCAAGTAACATGGGATAAGGGCAGGAAAAAGATGAAGTAGTTCTTGCTAGACATATAATTTTTCACGTGGTGCATGCATCCAACCATTTATTGAATCTTCTCTTACTTCTATAGTCATAATAAATAAAGAACTTTATGAATAGTAAAATATTAGCTATTAATCAATAAACAACTATGAAACGGAATTTTTAATACAGAGAAAGTTGCAACATGCAATTATTCAAGAAACTCTTGCAAATGATTTAAGCCTCGTCATAAGAGAGCCTCACAGATGACAGCTGTGCACCGTACTTTAAATCATTAAAAATACTTACGCTTCCGGCGATATACATATTAGAAATCAGTATCTTCGTCAAAACAAATCCCAACCTATTTGAAAAAATGACAATGGTACGAAATGTTCCAATTCGTAGTCAGTACAAAAATTCTTTGAATAATTATAAGTGTAAAACTGCATTAGTAAAAAAAAGTGTCCTGGGTATGGCTCCATGCATTTATAATAAAATTCCAGACGCCATAAAAGAATTAAATTTTACACAATTTAAGAAAAAAATGAAATTGTTCTTAATTGATAAATGTTATTATAATATTGACGAATACTTAAATGACGAATTAATTTAGAATAACAATTATCGTATAAAATTAGACATTAATTTATTTTGACATTTTTAAATTATTTTGACATTTTTAAATTATTTTGACATAGATTTCTTATTTATTTTAATAATTCCTCATTTAGGTCTGACATAATTGGATTATTAAATAATATGTAATTATTCAATTTATTACCATAATTATGCATGATTTTCAATTTTTTTTTTTTTTTTATTAAATTTTAATTTGTAATCCTCAGCGAGATTTGCACACCATATTTGTACGCCTCCTGGCATAACATAGCGCACTGTTCATCAAACATAAGATCTGTATTTATTTACCTATGTTAACAAATAAACAAATAAATAAATAAAATAAATAAATAAATAGGATTTTTTTAAATTAAATCTAATTGCTAACAAGTTTCCAATTAACTACAATAAATTAATGATATGTTATGTGATATTCTTCCGCTTAGGCTTTCAGATCAAATTCAATCCTGATGCAAGCAATTAAATGAACAATTCAAAGTACCTAGAGCTTGTGTAGAGATTTTCAATAGAAGCAATTTTTTTATCACCACGAACCCGATCGAACTTTCTGTACCTGCAGCCTAATTGCGTAAGTGAATTCTGCAAAACAAACAAGTCGGAACCTTCCCAAAAATGACTTTACGTATTGCATATTACACTCTGAAAAGGAAAGGTTATGATCCTTTCCATTACCAATATTTTGAAGTAGAATTGATTGTAAAGAATGGACGAAAGCTGAAGAATCCAGATAAAACTTCACTATTGGTATTGTGTAATGAAATTATGTCCTAATAATCTAATATATATAAATCTCCTGTCACGATGTTTGTCCGCGATGGATTCCTAAACTACATAACCGATTTTAAATTAAATTGGCACACCGTGAGCAGTCTGTTCCAACTTGAGATATAGGGTAGGGTAGGGTAGGTAGGGTAGGGTAGGTAGGGTAGGGTAGGGTAGGTAGGGTAGGGTAGGGTAGGTAGGGTAGGTAGGGTAGGTAAGATAGGGTAGGGTATGTAGTTAGGGTAGGGTATGTAGTTAGGGTAGGGTAGGTAGGGTAGGTAGGGTAGGGTAGGGTAGGGTAGGCTAGGGTAGGGTAGGGTAGGGTAGGTAGTTAGGGTAGGTAGGGTAGGTAGGATAGATTAATGTTTGGTGTTTTTATGGCAAAACAAAGTTTGCCGGGTCAGCTAGTTTGGATATAAATCATTCGAGTTTGATGAAACATAACGCAATAGATGAACCTCAACTCAAAGGAGGATGTTTGTACTCTTTCCAAATTAGTTTCACAATACCAAAAAAGTTGAAAAAAATGATTCTAATTCTTTGAAGGAATCGACTTGTATGCTTTGCAGAATTCACTTACGCAATTAGGCTGCTGGAATAAGTTCATGCCAAAATATTAGTTAACCGTGCATTGCTTTTTTTTGCTCTCGGGTTTGCATTTTTAGACATCCTATGCTTTTAATTAGTACAGATATAACAGCTAGCTGTGGCACAATGTCATCCGTCGTTTAAAAAGATTATTTACTTGGAGTGATCGAACTGATCATAATCTTCATGCTCTGGTTGCTTTCCTCCTCTCTTTTTCGTATGTTTTTCAATTACATATATCTCTCTCTATTTCTCATCAAAACATCACCAAATTTCCTTAATTTACCATCAAGAGTTCAAGACTTAAATAGTTACTACTTCCTTCCTTAACTTGAAAGCAATAAGACTCAGAATCGTGTCAAATCGATACTATTCTAGTGGAATAACGTACAGTGAATCAGTAGGTTATGGGAATATGATGGGAATGCGTGGGAGACTCCATTAAGTATCTAGTTACCGTAGCATCGTGTACCGTTTCGTATTGTGACTTTTGAACGGAAGGTTAGATTTCTAGTTGATACGTGGATTATCTTGGAACTTTCCCTGCAACTATACTGCTGAATTGACAAAAAGCTTTCAAAATGTCACTTTTTCTGAATTTGTTTATCAAATTGCAAAGGATAAAGAAAGCTTGGTGGAATCGAGAAGGGTTGACGGTAAAAAGGATCTTTAAATAGAACTAAAAAAAAAACAGGACGATGATATAGCAAATTAAAAAATTGGCATAGCAATAAAAGATGGGGGGCTCTCTATTGTTAGCACAAGACCACTCACAGCAATGCCAACATCAGTTATAATAAAATTCATACCACTTAAGCCCATCCCATCTTAAGAACCATAACATACTCATGCAGACACTATTAATAAATTTATGATAAGTACTCCGTTAACAGCTGAACGAGCGTTCGAAGACTAAAATAAGCAGCGAGTTCATAACGAGGGCACATTCAAGAGGGCAAGTAAAATAAACATTGAAAAACAATGGACGCCGTCTGTTTACTGCACAGAAGTACCTCCTCGCTACTTCAGGATTCCTAGTAGTTTTATTGGCAAAGTTGCCAGCGAGCCTGGATTTACGGTTGGAAGTTTCGAGATGCAAAATACAATTGCAAAAGGTAATTTTAAATTTCGGTTCACTACTGTGTTTGTAGCTTGCTATTGACTTTTCGTTTGCAATTTCCTATTTTTGTGGGCTTGACCTGCCTGGTGAGTTAATGTTCGTGTCGTCTATGGACATCTCTAATAACATAGACAATCTGCCATCCCAGGCACAATATTGTTTCATGTGACTGTGATTTCAACGGCATCCTTTAAACCGAAATAATTATAAAAATACTTGCCGGTAAGGGCAAGTATTTATAATGTGATTTTGTTGTTTTTTTAGATCCATTGAATTGAAAACATTATATCTATCATCAGAATAAATGCGTTAATACGTAGGTAAAGGTCCAAAAAAATGATCTCTAAAGGCATGACCAATACAATGTACTGCATAGTTGCAACCACGACCGGATAATTCTTTGTTAATCATTGTCTTCAACTGAGTAAGCATTGCTAACATAATCAAAGAATTTCATATCAGATCTATTATGCTTATGTCTGCATCGGTAGCACTAGCTTGTTAATATTAACACAGAGGAAGTGAGGCCGAATTATCGCATTTTATTAGCAATGCAAAGAAAATTATTACGCACGGTGTTCCAAGGTCTTGGATCTACCGTATATTGTGTGCATACCTGGCAGTATCACACTTTGATACGATCAGCAGAACCTGCTATTCTTTGCATTGTAGTTTCTAACTTCCTAGTTCCTTTAGCGAAAACTATTGTTTTAATTTTCATAAAAGCTGCTTTACCGGCTGTAAATAATGTATCGTTTTTTTGTGCCGTCTAGTTGATTCACGTCAACAATGAAACTGTGTTGATTTAAATTCAAATGTAACGTTTACGGGTTTACTGTCTAATGTTTCATCACGAAAATTATGGGTTATTTTTTTATATAGACCATTTTTTTCGCCATTTTATTTCCTAACCAAGAATTTCACTATCCTACTCATCTTGCTTATAAGCTTAATTCAGTAGCTTTATCACCAATATAATCTTAAATACCCTCCTTATTAGCTTATTGGCAGTGAGCCAACAATTTCGCACTAGACATTAGTCCAACTTGAATATCTCTAATGTCTTCAAATATTTTCTGGTTACATTGTTTGCTTAATCTTCGACCTCATTAAGTGAAACAAATACGTGATATATCTTGATATTGGTTTAGATATGGTTAACCTTTTTAAACCCACTCATGCAGCAAAGATTCTGAAGTAAGCAATTAACGATGTTGCTAATTATTATGAGCTCAACGCTATTCGAGTCTTCGAGTTCTTCTTCGTGTGATGATTCCTTCACTAAATTTTCTTCGACCAGTATTCAGCCACGTCGATAGCCCTAGCGCTGGCCTCACAAAGGTCTTGCATGGTGCAGGTTTTTTTTTGTTGTTCATTTTTTTTAGGGTTTTTTACGAGTTTTTCACGAGTTATATTGTAGTTTTCTATCAGTGAGTGTCCGTAATTGAATGACTTCCAGTGATTACCTTCTATTAGCAAACAATCAATTTCACTTCTTAATCTTTTAGCTTGGTAATATGATTCGATAAATATACCAAAATAAAATATTTTCCAAACGATTTTCAAGTTTTTTGCCAGTACCAGGTTAATGCTTTGTTAAAACAATTCCTTGTTATGAATTTTTACGTCAGCTTATAGTACCTCTCCTACAAAGCCTAATTATATCAAGCACGATCATCGATCTTTGCATCATAGTGACCTGATATAAATTCAAATACCTATTGCAATACCCCAACTACTCCCTACAATTTTAGACTCTGTTACAACTACATAAACACCATAATTGTGTCCATCCATGTGGTTTACATTAAAATGAAAAAATAACCGAAGCAGGTCAGCGGCAAACAGTGGCCGTATCTACGCGAATCAAGCATGCTATGGGTGCCATAAAATCGACAGTTTGTTCAATACTGCTTTTTTATGAGCCTTCTCATTCATTACGCAATCTTTTTATGGGCTTTTTAATTAGTATGTAACTGTCATAGCTCCATGGGCTCTTTGAAACAAGTAATGTGATTTAGAGGATTAATAGTCTTGGCCATCTGTATGGCCATCTTTAGTTTTACGAGCTCCAGAGAAAGTAATTCACCAAGGCACTATTTTACCCATTATTATCTGCGTTTTATAAGTAGGTGATTTCAACTGTTACAAATCTTCACGCTATATAAGTTATGTAATGGGCTTTAATCATAATAGATTATGCAATGTGAGGAAAAAATATAGAAAACACTTCAACACTGCTAGTTAAAATTAACTTTTTATTTGCCAGCATAGTGATACAGTCATAATGTAAGCTGTTTATAATTAAGAATGGAGATACAAACATGCTAAGAATGCAAACATGCAACACTCATGCACAACACAAATCGAAAAGGCTTGAAAAAATCCAGATGCGTTATTGCACAGTATGACTTTTTCTACCTACAACTATCGATTTAAAAGAAGCACGAGCAGTTAACCCTCTCAAAAAAAAACATACACGCGTGCCCGCAGTTACATCCGAAGAATAATTTATCTAAATAAGAGGGTGTATGAAAAGATCCTAGCAGGGTTGCTCTCCAAAATGGGCCAAGGTCGAACCGCCGGGCCTAATACCGCATGCAGACGTTAAAAGACGCAACAAAAAAATTTGGGAGTCATATTGAAACATATTTATTTAGGTCCGTGTGAAAAAGTTGTTGAGTTGGACGAGGGTAGGTAAATAGTGCAATAAAATTACAGGGACAAGATTGGGTGCGATATGAATGTTTGTAAACATGTCGTTTCAAATGTGGAGTAACGATAAGCAAATGACATCTAAATGTTTTCTAATAAGTGTAGCCGTAATAGATCATTATAGCAAATAGAATTACCAGCGCTTTTAGAAATGAATACACATTGTTGAATAGTTTTCGATTCAATAGAGTATTTGTCAATGATTTTAAGTACGATAAAATAGGGGAAATTTTCTTAGAATAAGATGTCCCAAAATTTTCATACAGCGTTTTGCTGAAATTATGCCGCATTGAGACTTCAGCTTTATAACATCCGGGGAAATATACCAAAGGCTGTCCTTGGAGATGGCTCGGATTGGGAAAAGGGGCCAAGGCCAGTCCCGCGGCCTGGCACTGGCAATGTTTAGGGGATATTGTGGAGTAATGTAATGTTTGGAAGGCTGCTTACGTCATATTATACACCGAGATAAGTAATCTTGTGGCAAACAATATGTGGACCCTTTTTACGGATAACAAAGAGTAGGTACACAGATCTGAGTTCTCTTTTAGTGAGGATTTGTGTGGAGGTCGGGTAGTTTTAGTTAATTAAAAAAACGTGCGGATAAAATCATTAGGTATATAAGTTTAACAATGTGCAAATGATGAATGGGAGTGAAATTGTGGGAAGCAAAGTAAATGATCACACAAAATGTTAGTACTCTTTAATGCCAATACAAAAAAATGTTCAGTAGTACAATTTTTGTTGAAGAACATGCAATATAAATCAAAAATGTTAAAGCAGTCTTTAAGGAAACGATCAGGCTTAAACACTAAAATTGAACCTTAAAACATTTGCAAAGTATTTCTTAGGTTCGATTAAGGTACCTAAGAATATTTAAACCAGATAGTTTCCATTCAACTGCAAAGCAAGTCAGGTCGAATTTAGGTTTACGCTTTTTGATCTCGTAAACCAACGTTCTCCTTTTGAAGATAGACGAGGAGCACATAATATTTTCTTAATTTTTCATAAACCAATTCGACCAAACACGAAATATAAGTCAAGCAAATTCGTGCGATGTTAGCAAAGAGTGTTAAAGCAAGCCAGTTAATAAAGAAGCAAGGGTTAATTAGTGATGATGAAATTATCGCCAACACAAGCCAAGTCAATTGTCAGCCCTCAACCAATCTGAACAAAACAAAACATAACATTAATAACAGTGAAAGAGAGAAAAAATTGTATAATAGTCGCATCTGGTTAGACTGGAAGGTGCAACCAGGATAGTGAAGATGAAATATGATTGAGATTTTGTTAATGTATGTTTTGTGTACAATAAAGAATTATGAATATAAATATATTTGTACAAAGAAAGTGTTAGAAAAGCAGATAGTTAAAGAAGAGGTTAATAGGAGTAACATGTAGATTGGGTGATGCTGAGTAGTGTTAATACTTCGACAAACTCCAGAAGAAAACTAATTACTTCATAAAGAAAGCATAAGTAGATGATCTATCACATATCAGGAAAACATCGTGAGGAAAACTAGACTTATATCATTAATATAAGTTTGAAATCGCCAACCCGCCTTGAGCAAGCTTGGTGATCAATGCTCGTGTCTTCTCTGTATGAGAAGAAGCCTTTGCCCTGCAGTGGGACAGTAACGAACTGGTATTATTTATTATCATCCTCTTGTCCTAATCTCGACTTATTGTATTTTCCACGTCTTATTCTTTCCAAATATCTCTCTTAGGCATCTTCTTAGAGTTTCTTACTTACTTCTTTCCAAGCTTGATATATAAACCTACATTTACATACCTACCAACTATAATGTTAAGAATTACTATACTTTTATGAATTAAACAAACCCTCGTCAATGCGTATCTTTATTATTCTTTATATCTTATCAAATAAATCAGATTGATAAACTGTGCTGTTAACCTACATAATAAAATTATGAATAATGCATGATCGATCATCCATTGTAATGTTACTAATAACAATTTGCATACAAGAGCTAAACAAGATTATTATGTAAATAAGACTCGGTAATAGTAAGTATAATAATAATAAACAAGTGCTCTCATATCGTAAATATTTCGTGTTTTTTAGAAGCACCTTTGTGTAGCAAATCTAAGAGATGATTTTGATTGTTAAAATAACAATAGACTCTAAGCCAATTCATAACTAAACTTGGTAAAAGAATGGATGTCTCAATCGATCGTGAAACAATACTTACAGTGTAATTGTTTTACTGTGGGTAAAGTGTGCAGTACAACAATAATAAGTGTAATGAATACTTAGGAAGATAAATACGATAAATATGTTTCTACTTTAGAAAGGACAGTTACTCGAACTAAAGTAACAGGTACGAGTACATCCACATGGTACAGGTAGATAGTTCACGTCACTTGATGAAACCGATTGAAATCAAACAAGTATCTGAGAGCACTTTCCAGTGACGTTACTTGCATAACCAGTGTTATAGCACGAATAAAGAGCAGTAGAGGACGTCACTCACCGTGCAGAGGAGGCGAGAGGACGACTCAGCAGTGACCACTTGCACCCGATTGCAGCATCAGTAACGGACACGACACACCACACTCACTCGCAAAATATATATACCACAAACAAATATACATCAACAAAAAACCCAACGGTCCCGAAACCCGTTCTTAGCACGACTAGCGGGGCTCACACTTGTTGCAAAACTAAAGTCGTTTAACACAGAGAAATATCAACGAAAATACGATCTGTCGTTTGTAATCGATTTTTTTTAACTCTCTTCTTTCTCCAATTGTTCACAATACAAACTCGATTATGCCAATACCTTGTAACACTTTTTCTAATAAAAGCCCAAGTTTGTTTAATTGATTAGGTTTATTATTTTTATTTAATAAAATAAATTATAATTATTTAACTGATCTGTCAATGTTCATTCAGCCACCTCAGCTGTGCGCGCTTGCGCGTTTCGACCGCGAGGACAATGGTGGGACAATGCCACCTGGCTGCGCAAGCCAAACTGACATAACGGGTGACGGGCGGGTGCTAGCGGGCGGGACCGCCGATGTTGCAAGCTAGGAAAAATATGGGCCATAAACACTATAGTTGCCACGATAAAAAGAACAAAAGTATTTGCAGCTCAAGAATTTTCTACGATAATATAAAACACAGCAGTCGGAATATTATACGAACATTGTATAAGCTTCATTGAAATAGTTTCAGAGCAATTTAAACAAAATAATCTAGAGTGAAAGCTTCCACCATAAAGCTACAAATAAAAACTACTTACGGACATCCGGCCAAGCCAACGCGATGACAATTTCTTTCATTTCATTTGGTACGAAATTCGAAAAGCGATTTAAAATAAAAGAAAAAAATATCATGTATCTATCAAAAAAGAGGAAAATTTTGTTATTGTAGATTTAACCACCAATGTCTTTCAAATTCTCTTCGTTTTTATTAACAGTTTTACCGTTAATTTTTCTCTTAAAATTTAGTGACTATTATATTAGTTCGTTTCTTATTCTAAAGATAATTAATTGTATGTGTGAAATGTCACATTGAATGAGCTTCGAAGTGGATCGTTACTCGTCTGCGTGGGCACATATCGCCCTTTGTGCGGATCTCACATGGGCTACGGAACCTCCCGATGAATTCATTATAGCTAATCAGGTACCCTACAGAAAATGCCCAAAAAAAGCCCAATTTCTTGACAAAACTTATCCTGACGTAAGTTTTTCGTCCTGGTATGATGTTTCTTCGTTTTCAGCGTCTCTGGACACAACATTGTCGTGTCTCCCAAGTACTGCAAGACACATCATTGGAATCACAAAGTTTGCAAACGAATAATCAATGCGAATTAACAGGTTAGAACTTAGAATAGAAATTAGAACGAATTCCTGTAAATTTTCGATTTCTTAGCGTGTCTGTTAGTGTAACAATTAATGGACCTCGATGTTTTGTAGAGAGTTGTTCCTCTCAATTGTATGCGCCTTGGAATTCAAGACAATATCTGAGGCTATTGCTCTTTCTGGAGTTTTCAACAACCTACAGAAATCCAGTTATTTCCTATCCCAGTTATAGTCCTGGTTGGGAATATGGGAATCACAGATCCTTAGATAGTGATATAACAATTTAAACTACATCTACATCGAAAAGTTAAAAAAATTCAAAAGCAGACATGCCAATCAGCGTTGAATCAGTCGAATTGCCAATCGTAAGGCACGAAAAAGACGCATATAGAAGGACTGTTTGGACTCTCTCAATAACAAGTCTAGACCGTCTTCGACCACCACTTCTTTCATAATATCAGCACGATCTTGGTCAGAATTCTCCCTCTGGAAATTGCCTGGACCTCTACTAAAGTACCTAATTACATGGGTTCGTGATCATATTATACCTTAATCTATTTTATTTAACCTTCCTAATTTCATGCCTGTAAAGGCTATGGTAGACCGAATTAGAGTTTACTAGACCCTAGTACACTTTAATTTCGGCAGTAAAGTATAAGTCCGTTATATTAGAGGGCGATCAAACCTCTTATTCCATAAAACACATCTAATCACGGCTAACATCGATTGTAGATAATAAACGCGCAATTTCAAGCCAAAGCCAAGAAAATGGAAGCAGTAGTGGCAGAAGAAGCGTGAAAGACGTGATACCAGAGTCCAGATTGGCACAATTTTATGGAAACTTCTATTACGACGAAGTTAGGTTGGCCGTTTCTTTAAGTCTTATTATCAGATCCATCCATCACACAATCCATATATTCTTTGGCCTCCCATATTTATCATACTTTTTCTCTAAAACATTTGAATACCTTTATCTATTTTGTAGGTACTGCTTGGTTCCATGACACTCTTGAGGATTTGCCTTTCAGAAAATAATTCTGCTAGAACCGACATATGACTCCCTCCCCTAGAGCCTATAGCAAACCAGCGTATTTAGGCTGGCAAAATTAATGGTTTTCGGCTTTTTTGTCGTCAGAGAAGTCCAAAATAACCAAACTTAACTCCAAAAACGTATTTTCAAATGGCAAAGCAGTTCGACTGCTGCTTTTCGCTCTCAAACATTTTGAAAAATTACAGAACGTGTTACCATGTCTCCATTTGTATTTCACCGCGTATTATATCTAGTTTGTTTTCTTTTTCAAGAGAGAAATGTTATACAAGTACGAACGAAAGACCAAACTTGCGCGGGTACAACGGACAAGGCTGCGAAAACTCTGACCTTACGGAATGCTGGATGCTGCCTGAGGTAATAATACATCTTGTAAATAATTAATAACCCGAATCACCTAATTCAAAGGCTTCTTTAAAAAAAACAGTATTCTTGTGGAGCCATCCCACCGCACTATTCCCAAACCTTTTCTTATGGAGCAAGTATCAGGATGTACTCTTGCTGAAAGACTGCTAGATAATACAGCTGGTCCTCAGTCTTTGGGTTATCAAAATAGTTGCCTACCCCAACTTCACTATTCACTTCAAGGTGGTGTCCAACCTCGTAAAGTTGGGCTACCATGATAGAACGGCAGTACCTAGTTGTGGTTGTGTTCGCAAACTTGCTTACCTCCTATCATGCCCTCTGTGCCCAACGTGTGCAAAACAATGCCACCGACTATGCCGTGGAAGTGGAGAAGATCGGGCCAGCAAAATCTTAACTTCTTACTGTTGTAACAGCGATACGGAGAAGATCTAGCTTTAGGTCATGACTCTCGTCCAAGAGGACGACTAAGCAACTGGAGTAGTCTTTTGGCAATGTTTGCCAAAAGCCTGCCTGCTTTGCAACCACTACAAGTGCAACTATGGTTTATCTGACAGGATCTACCGTACTCGACACTTTGAGAGCCTTATAGCTTGCTGTTGCTATGCGTAAAACGCCTTACCTAGCACATTTTTACTTACCACCCTTTGTACGGGCTTTTCAAAGTCACATGCTAAGTAATGTTATATTCGTTGTCATAAACCCATAGACACTGTGTTTGTCCAGGTGGAGTATTGGTTTCGCAAGCTGGTAGACGAGTCTGCGGAGCGCAGTATGTTCCCGCGCCGCCGTCGTCAGTACAGAATGCTGCCCGACGAGGATTTGTGCGTCTATCTTATCTTACTTATTAGATACATTCACGTCAGTCAGTCAGCCTAATGACTTAATGTTAGGTCAAATCAGACTGTACTAGACCAAGTTAGAGTAGATATCGGAAATATAGCAATTGCTCTGACTGATTATTCGGTTCTTATTCAATCATCAGAATCGTCTCGATAACCTAGGTTTCTAACCAAGGCAGACACTTGTGTAAAATGTAGGTGGGGCTCTTGTCTATAGCAGTGGGACAATATTGGCAAAAAGTTACACCATTTAAAAAGGCAAGGCAAAGCAAGTAATCACCATCGAGCCTTTTCGCAAATATTGGGTTCATTCTAATCTAATGCAGCTGAATAGACTTGGGCACATCCTAGGCCCAAACAGTATAATTATAAAATTTACCGCGTCACAATAAGAAGAAAAGGCGGTACACAGCCTTGCAGGCTCAAAAATATAGAAATCTTAAGAAGAAGGAATAGATGAATTAATTGGCACCGATCGGCAGCTAGCGAGCGCTGGGGCCCGAGTGGGGCGCGAGCCGCAGGCGAAGAAGCGGCGCTAGCGGCCCGGGTGCTCAGCGTGCGTGCGCTGTGGGCGTCGCCGCAGACGTCGCGGTCGCCGCTCCAGGGGCCGCGCGCGCCCAGCCCGCCGGCGGTGTCGCGCAAGATGCGGGCCAGACGTCGGCAGCCAAGGAGACTGACAGCGCTAGCACCACCACCGCCCGCGTATTGCCTCGATGTGCCTGCTCAACTCTTCTGTGACCCGACGTTCAAAGTGAGTATAACACGTACTGTTGTCGTCGGCTTCGCTTTCGTTACCTTTAACCGCAGGAGCCGTGCGTATTGCAGGGATAAATAGCCTGGTGCACTCAGCGATATTGTAGCTTTCTTTCAATTAAATAATTTTCGTAAATGGATTAGTATATATTATGTAGTTGCTATTTGATTGCTTGCAGGAGATATACTACAAACTACAAACGTTTATCAAGTTTTTAGCGAGTTCATTGCGAAGGGATTTCGCTAAATGTTCTCTAACTCCATCTCCTATTTACGCTCTAACATGTGTGATGCCTTTGACACTTCACTGTACTGCCTCTGTAGCCTGTGTCATACATGTTACGAACATATCTGTACGGGATGATTTTATAGTTATCCATCCAAGTTCTAGACAAAATGTCATTCTATCAGCAAAAGCGATTGTCGAATTATCAAAATGTTTGGGAAAATAGATCACGGAAAATTTTGATCGCGCTTAGTAATCCCATACATTTGTGAAATTTTACCAACTGCTATCGCCACACTTTCGTTGATAGAATGATACTTGTCCATCTCATTTTCGCAGCCTAACAGTGATGACTTTGGCGCTTTCCTATACAGCCCCTGTACCCTGTATCGTGATACGAGCATACCTGTACGGAATGGTTTCATAGTTACCCTTGTGTCAGTTCCAGTTCGATCCGCCGCGGCCCCCTCAGCTGACGGAATGCCAGCGCGCCATGGGGAGGCTGTCGGCCAGCGTGCAAGCCGTGATGCGCGCATCGGCGGCGCGCTGCCCCACTTACCGCGGCACTAACGTGTCCCGCTACGCGCCCACCGGCCCACGGCCCGCGCGCTGCCCCGAGCGCCGCTATGGCGTATGGTGGCCGCGCGACCACCCCTCCCCGCGCCTTGACCACCGCTTCCAACTAACGCACATCCAGGCAGCCCCCACACCCGCTGCCCCCGCCGCAGCGAAGGCACCCGAGCAGGCGGAAACTGAAGAGACCAAGAAGGCAGACGAAACAAAGGAGAAGGAAATCAGCAGCACTACTATCGAACTGGCTGTGGTTACCGTGACTGAACCACAAACGACAAGCGAAAAGCCAGAAAGTCCGAGCACACAAGACAAGATCGTGACCGATGGCCAGCTACCGTCCACTAGTGCAGCCGCCATGGACACCGGACTAAGAAAGAAGCGCCTTTACAGTACGGTGCTCAGCATGAGCGCGCCGGCGCCTATAGGACTCACTCCGGTCGTGAGACTAGCGCAGAAACTAGTGACGCCTGGCCTCCTGAAACTGAACCCAAAGATAGTGCTCCCCGGATCAAGGGTGCGCCCGCCGACTGTCGATCATAAATTCGAAGAGTTGGAGAAAGAAGCGCTTGAGCAGTACAAAGCATCTGATGAGAGCATAGACACCAAGTTTCGAGAACTGGAAAAGCAAGCTGTTGAACAATACAGTAATAGTAACAGCAACACTAGCTGCAGCAGCGGCAACTCAGCGGAGAAGCGAGCGTCCAGTTCGCCGTCAGAGAGCGACACGAAAATTAAACAGCCGGCAAAATTTCATAAAGAAAAACCGGTAGACAGCGTCGTAATATACTCCCAGAATTTTCCCGACCTTAATTCCAAGGGGCAGACGTCCAGTGTAATGAATTTAAAAAACTTCCACACCCCCCCGAGGGGGGAAAAAAAGGAGCAAACCCACAGACCGAGTAAGAACTTGCGGAGTTTAAAAAGTGAGTCCCAGCGAGCGGCCTCCGATACAGACTACGAAGCTCGGGAGAATTTAAAGGGCAACCACAAGGGGCCCGTGCGGTGGACGCTGCACGTGGTGCCGCCGAAGAAGCGGCACCTGACGCTGTGCGTCACGGATTTCTCATCCGACGAGGATATGGAGGACGGGAGCGTGTCCATGAAGGACGCTGGGCCGTGCATCAAGAACCACGTCGCGGGCAAGGTGAAGATGTCCGCGCACGGCGGCGGAGACCTGCACCCCATCATGAGGAAGACGTAGCAGAGCACACGTGACGCCGCCACGCTCGGCGTCCAGCTAACCCTCCACGATTGCTACTCATATATTTTTACACTTTACACGCACTCCCGCCACTGACAGTTGAAGAGCAGTGGAACATTGTGAACTGCGGCATCCGCGGCCGGTCACACCGAAGCTTCCCCAGTGCAGTTGTCGTGTAAAATTCCTTGTGTTTGTGGCGTACAGATATATTTTTGACTGTTTTATATGATGCGTCCGTCAACTCTTAGTGGTCGGAGTCAGTTTTTGATATATAATTATTGCTGTGAAAGGAGTTTTTGTGGGATCCCTCGTAGACCTGTATCGAACTATGTCGCGAACGGCGAGAACCGTGTTGTTCCGATAGAGCTGTTTTAGCAATGTGCTTATTTTTACTAGTCATAAATGCTTTGTATATATATTTTTGTATTTTTGACTTTATTATTGAATAAGAAAAATAATTTCAGTTCAAAAAAAAGGTTAACAGAAATTGAATTCTTTAGGTATTTAACATTAAAATAAATTTTATATGAATTGTTCAAACTTGAGGATTTTGATTTTAATAGCACATACAACACCCAACAGACCTTTTAAAACATCTTCCAAATTCGAAACCTATTGGATTGCCATCAGTAAAAATTAAAATGCAACAAGTAAAATACTCAACAATATTATATTAACTTTTGGAACTTTGGAATATAAAATAGAATGCATAAAATATGTCTTAATTGTACAAGCTCAGATATCACGAGGCCGTTGCCCCACACCGAGAGTGATCGCATCAACTGTCGAGGAACTTCTCCAGATCAGTGTGATCATCGTCTAGTTGGATTTGTTCTAGGGTTATTTTTGGTGTTGTCGGCTGACCTAAAATAGAAAAGAGGAATATAGATAATTAATTGCATTCACACAGGAATTTTCTTAAAGAATAAACACTCATCATCAATATCATTTATAATTAAAGAATTCATTTCATTAATTGAATAATGAATAAATCAATTACTACACTGGCATTTATTAATAGAAAATAAAAAAGTAAAACAGATTACAAAAGGGAGTACCACACAAAACATAACACCACTGTTTCAATGACATTTATTTCAGGCAATCTGTAGGTCTGGATCATTTCATATGTAGCAGCAAACTGCAGGAATGTGTATCTGTATTTGTGTATCTGTCTGTGGCATCATAGCTACTAAACGGATGAACCAATTTGGATTTAGTTTTTTTGAATTGTTACTATCGAGAGTGGTCTTAGCTATGTTTGATGTATATCTGTACAGCAGTTTAAAAGTTATGTGCATTTAACTTTTTAATCGGGGTATTTTCGCAAGATATTTGATAATAATTACGTGTTTCGAAGGATTGTCGATCGAAGCGTGTTTATTACTATACAAAATTATAGCGGACGCCTCCCGGTTTCATCAGCGTAGTTACCGTTCCCTGGGAATACAGGGATAAAAAGTAGCCTATGTCACCCGGGGATAGTGTAGCTTCCCAACGGTGAAAGAATTTTTGAAATTGGTCCAGCAGTTTTTAAGTTTATTTGTTACATACAAAATTACAAATATACTTTATAATATTAGATGTAAAAAGAGTTATTTGTATTGGCGGTTTCTTTAATTTTACTTGTATTATGGTCATTACCTTAGATAAAGTAGGTATAGATTAAGCACTGGCGTGGCCGCTCATGAGACAGCAATAGTTAGTTCTGGTGTTACAACAAGAACAAGAACACTACAACCCACCATCGCACTGACACTTATTATCTATAAATAACCCAAATTCCTTGTCTCAATTAACACATACCACGAAATCATAGAAAATCAAACAAAACCGAGTTTGTTTGTCAAACCTGCCATTGTATTAGAGTTTGACAAACGACAGAAACCAGCCACGGTGACAAAGACAAAAAATAATCTTTTGTCCTTATCATTTACATGGAGCTGCCAATTAGCTATCTCACTCTATCAATCAAGGTCATTTTAAGGCTTAATCTATACCTACTTTATCTAAGGTCATTACTATTACCGAACCGATATGGGCATGCTGTCTACCTACTAAAGGGTGTTTCAACAAGGACGGGTCGATGTTAAAATTGAATAAAACAAGATGTGTGTGAGATATTAACGAAATTTATTTTTTATTTAAAAGGCCCAATTATGCCATTATGGATGGAATATGACATCGTTCAAATGTCCGCCGCGGCACTTGCATAGTTCATGTCTAGCCTGCCAGCCCAATGTTACTAAAACAGATGTCATAGTATATTCCTGCCCCATTCATACGTAATTTTGTGTCTGGCCATTTGTTACCTTTTCATATTTTTATGGCTGAACACTATTGGACGGAGCTTGGCACACGGGTAGGATTAGGACATAAGATACTTTTTATCCAGGGTGTATGTTCCCTTGGAATAATTTTCACGCAGGTACTGCTGGTGGTAGATACCTTTATTAGGTCTGAGATTTCATCACTGGGTTACGTTTAGGTAACAGGCTTTGTCGGGACTTGCAGTTAGTGCAATTTTTTTTTTTTTTTTTTTAAATTACGTTGCCCCACACTAGGAATTTCTTCCTGTATCGTGGGTGCGTTTACTAACATATAAACTCACATACACAAACACCCAGAGCAGAAACAACTATCTGTAGGTCATACAAATATTTGTTTCGTGCGGGAATCGAACCCGCGACACGTAGCGCAGCAGTCAATCGCTCAACCACTGCGCCAACCATGCGCCCAATTGCGTGTAGCTCAAATTGTTTATCAAGTGATAGGCATTCTTCTTCTTTAAACAAGTTCAAAAAACCGGCCAAGTGCGAGTCGGACTCGCACACGAAGGGTTCCGTATCATTATCGCAAAACACTGCAAAAAAAATCACGTTTGTTGTATGGGAGCCCCCCTTAATTTATTTTATTTTAATTTAATAATTATTATTTTTTGAAGAGAATATACAACTAAACATTCTGTGAATATTTCAAGCGTCTACCTGTTGCCGTTATTAATATCGAGCAAAAAACGGCAAAAATATCACGTTTGTTGTATGGGAGCCCTCCTTAAATATTTATTTTATACTATTTTTAGTATTTGTTGCTATAGCGGCTACAGAAATACATCATCTGTGAAAATTACAACTGTCTAGCTATCACGGTTCATGAGATACAGCCTGGTGACAGACGGTCAGACGGACAGACAGACAGACGGATCGCGAAGTCTTAGTAATAGGGTCCCGTTTTTACCCTTTGGGTGCGGAACCCTAAAAAGGAGGCAGTTCTCAATGTAATTGAATGTTTTTTTTGTATCACTTTTCAACAATATGTTCACCAGTTCGTTAACCGATTTTGAAGATTCAGCAAGTGATAGGCATTCTTCTTCTTTAACCAAGTTCAAAAAAGGAGGAGGTTCTCAATTTAATTGAATGTATTTTTTTGTATGTCTCTTCAACAATATCTTCACCAATTCATTAACCGATTTAGACGATTATTTTTTAGGGATTTGGTTTCTGTGCTTGAAGTGATAGTCATTTGTATTGAACTAATAAAGCAGTAACTTACTTGAAGACACAGCACCGCTAGCTAGGTACTTGGCGACGTCTTGCTGGAATGCGCTGGAACTCTGTTCTCTTCTAGCTTGGTACTCTGCCAGTTGCTGTCTCTCTCTCTCATAGTTTCTCTGGCTGTTCTCCTTTGCAAGCTTGTTGCGGACTTCTTCTAGTGCCGCTGGAATTGACCATAGAAAACATTAGCTCATAATTATGTTTGTGATAAGACTTTTTCACCACTATTGAACAAGATTCTGTCAATTAATCTTGTAGATAGCAGGTACTCATTATTATCTTAGATTATTATAGACTTGTAATGTTGTAGGTATCTGCAATTAAGACAGGACAATATATTTGATGACATTTTACATTTTATTTTTTGATTTGAGTGTGGCAGATTCTCCTACACTTTGCTACAACAGTGACATCAATCCCAACTGGGTATTTATTACCCTTCTAACAACTTACTACTGCAGCAGTAAGGAGATAATTATAATTAACAGAATTAGGTACTACTGGTAGTGCGGGCCTGTGGACGGCGAGTGATGGGTAGCTCGCCGTCCGAAAAGGACCAGGCCCGAGTCGACGGCGCGTTGTGTTCCTCAAAGAGATGTCAGCTGAACCAACGGGGTCCGCGAGGGCTGATGCCTGTCTGGGTCGCGGATAAATTTGGAAAAGAGTTACCGCGGCCCTGGCTCAAGCAACTGAAGGAACACGGGTGCGTTTTAGTCAGCAAAAGTCTGACACGCCCTCCTGCCTCACCCAGAGCGGGAGAAGTCACTGGATGATTTACCAACCAAAAAAAAAAAAGATACTACTGGTAGTATCATTGGTAGAAACACAGCAAGAAAGGCAATTAATGTGGTAATTAATACACATTATTTTCTCATCTTTTTACTACAGTCTGTCCATATAAGTACAAATGAATATTTTATAGTATCAACTATTCAAAGGAAGTCTAAAATTTATGCAACAATACCCAAAACAAGACCAAATCTTATCAAAATCTTCTGTACTTGTGATAATGTAGGTCAGACAAAATAATTTGATAAAAACTTACTTATGTTATCAGACTATTGTTTATTGAGTGGGTCACATGTTAGTCAAATAGGACTATTATTTTAATTATACATACCCATTTTCTTTTCCTTATACACTGTAAGATGATAATGATGATCTAGTTTCCAATTTTCCATCTTACTCCTCTCAACTATATCCTCAAATTCCACCAGCTCTTCCTCGACAGTCTTCATCAACTCCTCAACATTCTTCAAACTATCCATACATTGCGCCACGGACGCAGTTAAATTTGGAATAAACGACAAATTCTGCGCTAACTCATTTGCACTTTGTAACCGTTTTTTAGAAACTTCATGCAATCCTATAAGTATTTGATCTATTTCATCAGCTGCCTTAGCGTTTTCATCGGCGTTCTCGTGTATTCTAGCCCATTCTTCTTGATATTTCTCCAGTAAAGCACCACCAGCACCATAATTGACTTTGCTTTCGTGTTCGTGCGAAACTTTTTGCCTGTCTTTGAATAAGTTCGTAACCTTCTGCACTTCTTGAATAGTTTGCCTTATATTGTTGTTGGATGTAATACCATCTTGCACAACAGAAATAAAATCCTTAAGGTTTCCTAGCATTATTTAAAATTATAAAAAATATTGGGAATGGAATATCAACATTGTTTTATTTCAACTTTTTGACGTTAGTGACGTTTACATTTTCGTAAATTTCGTGACAGTTGTTTACTTTTAATTGGTCATAGAGTAATTTCAACACGTTGGTACATAATATCTTCTTCTTCTTTATTTAGTAAAGTTTTCCATGCACAGTTTCCTGTGAGAGTTTATGGGACTCATAGAATCGGTCTCTATTATAATTTGAATTGACTAGGACCTAGGTAGTTCTAAATTATAAATGCAATAATCTATTTCTATAATTTTGTTCCAAGCAGTACAAAAATGCACTAGCAATGGAGATGTGAACTGCCATTTTTTCACTATAGGTGGCGCATCGTCTCTATGGCTATTGAAAGCTTGACATCCATACATTTTGAAACCTATCATTCAGTAAATTTTAATTTTCTCGAAATATGCCTGTGTGTGCTGTACCAGGATGTACCAACCACGGTGTTCATTTATTTTCCATACATACAATGCTAAAAAATACTGGGAAAAGGCTATACATATTTACAGGTTATGTTATGTACCAGTCAAAGTAACTCTGATTATATTGCTTGGTAATTTTCGGCGATATAGTGGAGCTATTGATAAAGTTCTACAGCAGGAATGTCATTTGATTGGCCTTCAGAAGCTTGAGGGCTTTGATTGCCGAAAATAAAATAAAACTTCTAAATAAAAACTTAAAGAATACCATTCAAGGAATGTTCTCAAATTTTTTGTAAATTTTCCTACCATGAGCCAAGTAAGAAATAACGCGTTACAGTAACAAACATATCCAAATCTAGAACATATCACCGTCACCGATGATAAATATTTTATTATATAAAAGCCTGCCTCTCAATATGATCTGTTTTCTTTCCAGTAATCCTTGCTCCTCATTTTTTTAGTTTGTATTTAAATTCCTTAAGCTTCCAGGGACAATACTAATTATCAATAACAATGATAGACCAGTTTAAACACAAAAAAAAACGTGATGTAAACAAAGCAATAACTATTTGACAGCACTTATTGCGCCGGCAGCGACATCTGCGCTAAGCCTTGCATTCACAGTTCACAGACTACTTAGAGATACTACGTTTAAAGAAACTGAAAAGCTAGAGCTTTTATCGTAACAAGTAGAGGTGAGACGTACTAGGTAAAATGCGTACTGATTCTTGGAAGTACGCGTCCGCCTTAATACTTATTCCAAAAACTAGGTCCACGAGTATTTAGGCGTCTCTAGTTTATTGACGTTTCCATAGCTAGTGAGTCTTCGTAATATCGAGATCGAGTAGACGCTAGTCGGAGTAATGTAATGGAGTATTTTCGGTTTATGGATTATTAACGTATTTAAGACTAGACTATTCGTATATTTTCTACATTTTAAAATTGTACACGCTTCTGTGCACTAACTATTGACTGGGATTAGTGGAGAGAGACATACATATACACACACACTACACTACACTTTGTTTTCTTGGCTTGACTAAATTATTTATCTAAAATTCTAAACAAGTAACACATCAAAGTTACTTAAATATAACTTATTAATCTACGATAACTTGCACAAAAATACTTAGATAAAATCTTATTGAAATTTTCTTTACACCAAAGGTACCGTTCCTGTGACGTATTGTGACGTACTGATTTAAAAAACAAACATTGCTAAATATTTTCAACTCTGACTACCAAAGTAACAGCGATTCTATTGGTATAGACATTAGTTTTAATAACGCGAAACAAATAAATCGACTCACCAATTTTGAGTGCGGAACCGAAAGTCTCCGAATGTCACCGGAACTGACCGAGACTGTTGGTAGACGCGAGTATGGCAGTACGTGACTAAGTGTCAAACGCCATACGCTTAAATACTCGAGACGCGTTTATGTGGTGCGCACGGAATAAGTCTTTACACGTCCGGCCAGAAACCTATTCCAGTATATACGTCTCACCTCTAGTAACAAGATCAAATTATTTCTATTGCTTTTTTCTATTTTTTTGTTACATTTTCAATATTATCACGATCCTAGTATCGCAGTAACGTAAGCATTGAAATAAGGCTATTACATTGTCAATATTATCATCATTAGTACCTATGCTGTTGAATTAATATAGTGAAGTCGTGTGAAATGGATTTCACTCAAGTAAATCTATAGGTATGTACTTAATATTTTAAATGCGAAAGTAACTGCTGAACCAATTTAGTTGCATTACAAAACTGCGTATATCTCGGGAACTAAATGTCAAGAACTGGATCCTTTTTGCTTGGACGTTCACATAATAAAGGTATATAGTTCTCGCCAAACTTCGTGGCCGCCCTAACCTAAAGTTGGTTTTCCGAAGCGCACGGATCTGTGCTGTTTTTGTATGAGATTTTCTACTGCGCAGTCAATGTAGTCACCTTCAGGGCGGCCAAGAAATTTGGCGAGAAATATGCTAGCTTTTACACGCGACTTCGTGCGTAGCATTAGTACTTCAACTAGCCTATTTTTTTATTTCGCGCAATATATTGTAGGTACGTAGGCCGCCTTACTTGAGACATTAGTAGGTCATCATACAAACTGCCAACCAATTTCCAACCCTTTATGGATGATTTTTCTAGCTACATACCAAATTTGATCCAAATCGGTTCAGCGGTTGGCCTGGAGTTGTTTTAATATGGTGCACCGTACTGTGTTTGACAAACTTCGGAAGCCCTGGTGGGCGTGTGATGCCTGGGAACTCCCTGAGGATGCAGTCGAAGGGTGTGTTGTTGTTGATTCCCACTGCTTTGACACTGGCGTGATCAATTGAGGCGATGGTTGCCTGTACTAGTGTTAGTGTAGTACCGCCACATGTTTTAATCACACTACCGTTTGCAGTATTAAGATTGTAATTTGCAGAACGGAGGTGAGTACGAATAAGCCGGCGAGGGAAACAACAAAAATCAGAGCCGGTATCGATGAGATATTTATATTTAGAGACGACATCTGTAATGAAAAGTCGGCGACTGGAGAAAGGGCCATCAGCTGCCGCCACTACTGACTGCCTTGCCTGTTTTCCACGTTGTCATCACAGCTGCAAGGTTTTACACACATTTGTGCTTTCTTTTTATAGTTAAGATGGTACCAACACATATCGGAGTCAGCGGATGAAGCTCGCGGACCCCTCGATCTGGACCTTTGTCTGCTAAAATCTCTGGCTCTCTGTGATAAGGCTGCATACTGCCTAGTGAGCTCATCTATGCAAGTTGTAAGAGTCTGCATGTCAGTCGGAGCAGCTATTGGGGCGGAGGCGGCATAAACGGCTGGGGGAATAGCTACTGGGAAAACTTCCAATATTTTGTCCGCTAAATCAGCAAGTTTCTCAAGTGGAAGATCTGCTTGTGCTCATGTGCTGAGATAATAGCTAGAATATGACTCGGAAGCCGGCTAAGCCATAGTTGTCTGAGGATGCTCTGATCTTGCAGGATTGCCCTGTGAGAGTACGTAGGTGGCGAAGGAATGTGGAGGGTTTCTTGTCTCCGATCTCTTCATATGACAGTAATTGCCGGACCCGTTGTTCCTCGGTGCAGGATAGTCGCCGGATGAGCACCGCCTTAACTGTTTTGTATTTATCTACTTTGGGGGGTTGAGTTATTATGTCTTCGATCTCTGCTGCGTGCCTTGTATCTAGCTGAGATATGACGTAGTTATACAGTGTTGAGTCTGCTGTGATACCTGCTATTTCGAATTGTGCTTCAATTTGGGCAAACCACACGGATGGTCGGTCGGCCCAAAAGGGAGGCAACTTGGCTGATACTCTAGCTACATTATTGTTTGGGGGGGGCAGTTGAGGCGCAGCTTGTTTGTTTGCTATTTAAAACTTTGGTAAGTTGTTCTTGCAAGGCAGCATTTTGGTCTTGTAGAGATTTTAGTTGTACTTGACACTCCTCCATACTTGAGTATTAATACAAAACAAAAATGAAGAATACACTAAAAATGTGTAGGTATGATCTCAATTCGGACCTGTACCATTAATTTTCACTTATACAGCTATATAATATACTAACATTTATTAAAATTATAAAGAAACAAAAATAATTATCCAGGTAAGTATTCAAAATTGCACGGTTGAATATTTTGTCAATATTTTTTATTCAAGTTGGTGTAGTATTACTAAATGTGAAAGGTACCAATGCCTATATATATTTTAAAATGTATATAAAACAGATGAGAAAAAAGAAAAATATTTGGTTAACTAAATAAACATGTTACAGTGAATACATAGCACTCAGACCTTGGTATGTAGAACCTATTTGTAGTGAGTGACAGGCCTAAATTCTAATTCTAAATAATTGGTCTTAGTACTAATGAAGTTTTGAACTAAATAAAAATTAAGGTATGCACGGCTAAAATTAAATCAGCTTCTTGTCTGCAGTATTTCTTTTAAAGACTATAGTGTTAATAATTAATTAAACGCCAAGCACTGTTTGGGTAAGACACATCGCTTTTACCTATCAAATGTTTTTATAGGACTCGGAACAAACTGACCGTTTATCTTTGTTGTATTGAACGGGTTGAACCTGACTCGTAGATGTGGGTCGAAGTTCCTGATGGTGGTACTGGTAGCTCGCTGGTTGGGTTACTATGAAGATGGGCAGTGTTGCTCCTTGGTTTGAATAGCGCAGGGCCAGTATTTTGTTTGTTGTTGCAGTAGTTACGGTGAATACCTTGTTCGCGTTCCAGATCAGGCCCGGGATGCGTCCGTCTTGTGTATTCGGCTCTTGAAGCTGGGCGTGTCGAGTTGGTCTCGTAGTTTAACTTGTAAAGAGTGAAAATCTCTCTGTCAAAATATTTGTGGCGGTCTTTTTTCTCGAACCTTATTGGTTAATTGGTCCGTCCACCTGACAGCGCGCGGCTCTTCGGAAACGCCACAAGTAAATAGGTAACAGACAGACAGACCAATAGACAGAGTTACTTTCGCATTTATAATGTTAAGGATCACAACTTGGACCTCACTTCCGACTGGAAGTGAATACTGAAAGACGAAGCGCATTTCAATACTATTGAAGCCACACTACCTTCGTATCGTTTCAAGATTACCGGATATTCTGTGATATTATCACGATACTGCGATACGGCCTAATATAATCTCAGTAATATCACATTATCGTGATAATATTGAAAATGTAACATGCCCAAAAATATATGCCTCCTAATCTGGAAGGATCCTGCAAGATTATAGAGTGTGTGGCGCGCTTTATTCCTACCTATACGAGAATATCAGCAAAATTTGTCTATGGATTATATCCTAACATTGACTCATGTCACAGTCACATTGACAAATTTGAAATTTCGTCTGTTGCTCATTGTTGTTGTCCGCAAAATAGTAATTTGTAGCTGTAAACAACGTTGTTTTAACTAAAATGAATGAAGAAAAATTGAGCGGTGATAAAGTGCCTGAGAAGTTCGCAGAATGGCTTCTTTCCATGGGGTGTCCACCGGATAAAGTGCCTCCCGTTGATAAACTTGCTGAGTGAGTAATTTCTAATCTCTTTACAATATCCAATGTCGATAAAACCTAAGTGCAAGTATTTTTTAATTCTGTCTGGCGTGGGAGGGTTTTCCGACGCTGTAAGAAGTGAACGATAAATTCGCAGAGTCCTTCACATCCCGTATGGTCTAGTGGCTAGGATACCTGGCTTTCACCCAGGAGGCTCGGGTTCGATTCCCGGTACGGGAAAATCTTTTTGTTTTTTGTCCATACATAAAGTGCTTATTTGTTATTTTAGGTTTGTGTACTAGGCAAGTAGAAATTTCTTTAAAAACACTGTTTTAAATAAATCATCTTTACCTTTATGGTATGTTAAAGGTGTATTAATAGAATTGTAAGAAAAAATACCGAATTTTTCTTCTCTTCTATAATATCTGGTTTTGCAATACTTTTGTTGGTTATTTGGAAGCAAAGATTGTTAGAAACCCATACACTAAATTAAAACAAAATATATTTTTGTCTTCAATTCAATTCAATTCAATTTTTTATGTTTATAGCTCCATCGATGAACAATCGATGATTTTGCCAATGTCAAGGTAGTTGGAGATAGTCGGTTTAAAATTATGAATACTGTCGAATAACTATTGATCAGTGTTTGTAGCGATGTCCTCCATTGTTCACCATGCTATAAAAGGACAAAACAATTTTGGTTAAAACATATAGAACGGCACAAAATAAATGTTAAAACGTCAAGTATATGATACATAAATAGAAATACTAGCTACAGTTGGATTTTGTTAATATTAATAAATCTATAAAGAATTTTTACTGCGGGAGAATGGACTAAAGTTAATAGGAACGGCATGTTAATAGGGCGGGGGATGTTGTCAGGAAGTAAGTCGTAAAGAGGAATAGTTAAACGAGGACAGGAAAAAAATAAGTGCTCCAGAGTACCTTCCGCTAGACCGCATTCACATAAAGAATTGTCTCTTACGTGGATTTTGGCCAAAAAGACAGGAGTGCAAACATACCCAAGTCGGAGTCGAATTATAACGGAGGTAGCAGATTTGTTTGAAAGTTTGTGTTTGCTGAACCAACATTTAGAGGGAATGTATGGTTGAATAGAGCCATAAAACTTTCCCTTCAATAAACGTGACTTTTGCCAATGGGTATTCCAGTACTTCATCATCTCTGGTTTAGCAAGACAGCGCAAATCACGGGGATAACAAGATGGACGTGATTCAATCCCATTCCGAGTAGCCGACTTGGCAATCGAGTCCGCATTCTCGTTACCAATGATTCCAGAATGACTGGGGATCCAAGCCAGTGCAATCTCTATACCTAAACAGTGGCATCTATAAAGAAGTTGTTTGATCTGTAGAACAAGAGAAAAATTGTGACGAGAGCGGAAAGGAGACTTTAATAAATCCTGAAGGCAGCTAAGAGAATCCGAGAGAATTAGGGATTTGCTGAGTCCATGCGATTCAATGTAGGTAACCGCTTCCAGGAGAGCTATTGCTTCCCCTGTATAAATAGAGCCCAATGGGGAACTACGAACATTTAAAATAATTTTAAATTTTGGGATCCACACAGCAGAGCCGACATTGCTATCATCTGACAACTTAGAAGCGTCTGTAAATACCGTGAGCCAATCGTGCCAGTCCTCAGCTAGAATTTTGTTCAGTTTATCATTGGCAGCAGGGTCATGTTTAGAGATACTAAAGTTAAGAAAAATTTTTGGTTGGAAGATTAAAGAGTCAAAATCTACTTCAAATAGAGGGTTCGTTTTTGACTGGACTAATGTGATGTTCATATTATTAAATTTCCTAAAGCTAATAACAAGTAGAGGAGGATTTTTATGGGACCAATAGGGGGACGTTGGGATTAACTCGCAAAGTGTACGGAGAAGGGGGAGAAGGGGATGAGATTTGATCTGGATGACTTTATAAAAAAATCTATCACAGAGATATTGTCTACGAAGGTGAAGTGGGGGCTCTAAACATTCTACCTGAAGGGCATTAATAGGTGAGCATTTCATAGCTCCCGTGATAATACGCAAGCACTTAGATTGGATCTTTTCCAGTTTGCAGAGGGCTATTTTGTTGCACGGTTCCAGAAGAAAACTTCCATAGTCAAAGTGACTACGAACTATGGCATTGTATAAAATTTTCTGGGAAGTTGGATGAGCTCCCCAGCGTACTCCAGAGAGGGCACGCAGAACATTTACGCCTTTTTCACATTTTTTGGAAATGTAGTCCAAATGGTAGAAATCAGATAATTTTGAGTCAAGAATGAGGCCTAGAAATTTAACTTTGTCGCGAATCAAAATGGGTTCGTTTTCAACTAAAAGGTTTATAGGGGGAATATTACGTTTGCGGGAAAAGACAACAGCATTACACTTGGGAACTGAAAGGCTTAGGCCGTGGTCAGTCAACCATTGATTTAAATAGTGAAGGGCAGAATTTAAGCGAGATGAGGAATCGGAGAAGGAAGCTGAACTACAGTAGAGGGCAATGTCGTCGGCGTATTGTAAAATTTTACAGAAGCAGCTAACTGAAGACTCCAAATCATAAGTGTATAGATTATAAAGAATTGGGCTTAAGACCGACCCCTGAGGTAGGCCCTTCCACACTAGACGGCTTGGAGAAAGGGAGTTTTGAAGGCGAACTGAAATAGAGCGGGACATAAGGAGATTACAGATGATGTTGACCATCCTCACAGGGATACTCAGCTGTAGCAACTTTTGCCTGAGTATTGGAAGTTGGACATTATCGTAGGCTGAAGCTATGTCTAGAAAAACACCAAGAACGCTTTCATTTTTGGAAAAAGCAATGCGGACATCAGAGAAAAAAATGCTAAGGCTATCCAGAGTGCCCATACCCCTTCGAAAACCGAACTGAGATCTGGATAAAATGCCTTTGGTTTCTAAGATCCATTCAAGCCGGTTCTTGATAAGATTCTCCATGATTTTAGCCAAGACAGAAGATAGAGCGATAGGGCGGTAAGAAGCTGAGTCTTTTGGGTCTTTTCCAGGTTTCAATATTGGGATAATGATTTGGGATTTCCATGACTCTGGAACTTGGCCTGTATCGAAAAAGGCATTTATTAGGTTGAGAAAGAGTAGTTTACAGTTAGAAGAAGCTTTGGAAATGAAGGAGTAGGGGATTCCGTCGACACCCGGAGCAGAATCACGAAGGTGATCCAGGGCACATATTAATTCTGAATAAGAGAATGGGTCATCAAATCTATCAGAGGAAGAGGGCGGAGGAGGATTTATAGAGGGAAGGCAATCAAAATTAGGAACAAAGGGAGGGGCTAACTTAATTATGAAGTCTTCCAACCAGGAACTTGTGTCATTGGTCGAATTGTCAGGAGGCTGATCACAAGATTTGCGGTAGATTTTTATTTTTTTCCACACAAGGGAAACTGGGGAGCGTGGAGAAAGAGACTCACAAAATTTGAGCCAACCACTTCTTTTCTTTTTTGCCAATAACCTACATGTATTTGCAGTAGTCTTTTTGAAATTCAAATAATCAGTCATGTTTAGACTAGAGGAGAAAGTGTTCTCAGCTACTTTGCGTTTGCGAACGCTATCCGTGCACTCAGCATCCCACCAGGGTGGAGAAGGTAATAAGTGACGGGCGGAGTTCTTCAGGGGGATTGAAAAATCGGCCGCTCTTATCAAAACTTCAACGAAATCTTTGTAGAGGGCAAGGGAGTTGGAAGGATTTATTTGGGGAAAGTTTTGAAGTTCAGAGTCCAGATGGGACGAGAACTTAGGCCAGTCAGCTTGGGGAAGGCGATATTTTTGTAGAGGTTGGATTGGAGGATTACGAGGATGAGAACTAGGAAATGAAATAAGTATAGGAAAATGATCACTACCAAAAGAATTAGGGAGAACAGACCAGGAGGCTGTTGAAACTAAGGAAGGAGAACAGAAAGAAAGGTCCGGAACACTAATATTTTGAGTAGGGGAAACCCTACGGGTAGCAGATCCATCATTAAGAATGCAAAGGTTGCGGTCATCTAAAAGGTCCAACAAAAAACTGGAAGCGGGGTCATTACAGTGAGAGCCTCAAAGAGTGTGCCGGCAATTAAAATCACCTAACACAATCAAGGGAGGTGGAATAGAAGAAAGGATGGTGTTAAATTCAGACAAAAGATTAGCATTGGGGTGAGGAATATAGGCAGATACATAGGATATGTCCATGGCTCTTACTGCAACTACATGTAGACCAGGATCATGACGGGGAAGAGGAATTTCGGTAAAAGTGATAGATCTGCTAACCAAAAGGGCGCAACCCGCCCATCCGTCATCTCTATCGTCCCGAAGACACGAAAATCCAGGAACCCTAAAGAGAGATCCGGGACTGAGCCACGTCTCCGAAACAGCAAAGACGACGGGTTTATACCGATTTATTAGATAGATTAAATCGTGTTTTTTCCTACGAATGGATCTACAGTTCCACTGAAGAAGTTTTCCCTCCATTTTGGCGAGTCCAGGATTTGAGCAGTTGTTCAACTAAAATAAGTACATTGTCCGGTATTGAGTCACTAAATTTAGATAGTATATTAATCAGGGAGCAAGTCAGGAGCTCTATTAGGTTGTCATTAGGAGTGGGAAGGGGAGTAGTTTCACAAGGAGAGTTGAGAGCACAGCCATTAGGCTGAGAAGAATTAGGAGTATAAACCATTGACCTATGGGCTTGGGTGTCGTATGACTTACCCAACTCTGGTCTAGGCTTAGGAGAGCGATAAACCGTCTTAGAGTATAAGGTTTTAACAGGGGATGTATATGGAGAGGGAGTAGGAGTAATGAGAGGGGGTGAGAAGAGAAGGGATTCAAAAGGAGGAGTTTGAGATGGTTTGGCTTGGGAGGAACTTGCTGTTACATTTGAATAAAGTTTTTTTGGGTGAGGAAACCTCACTGAAGCCTCTCTGTAACTAAGATTTTCCTGAGACATGACCATTTTAATAGACTTTTGCCTTGAATGTTCGGGGCACTTGTCATCCGTAGCCTTATGGGTTCCACCATAACACAAAATACATGTGACATGCGAGTCAGGAACCTTACAGTTATCCCCGGGGTGAGGTTGAGCACAACGATAACATCGAGGGTTAGACCTACATTGCGAGCTAATATGGCCAAAACGCAAGCAGTTACGACATTGAATTGTTGGAAGGTGATAAAAAGAGACAGGAAGAGAAGCATTGTAACAGAAAACTTTCTCCGGGAGTACTTGGCCGGAGAATGTAAGCACTACAGTTGAAGAGGGAGACCAAGTTACTGTGTCCTCTTTTTTATTTTTAAAGTTAAGTCTCCTGGCCCTAATAACCTCACCACAATTATGAGGGGTTTCCAACCCATTGACCAATTCCTCCAGGGTCCAGTCAGTGGGAATATCCCTAACAACTCCCATGCGAGTTACATGGAAGCGTGGGATACTTGCCATGTATTTATTTTCACTTAAAACAGTGTTGTTGACAAAGCTATTGGCATCATTAAATGAGGCAAAATCGATGGACATTCTATTACGTCCCAGAGACTTCACACTGCCTTGTATTATACCTTTAAAGCCTTTGTTATGTACGAATTGGGCAAACTTTAAGGAATTCAAGGTTAGGCCTTGCTTTGGGTCTGTTTCCACTCTTGAAATGAACACCGTGAAAGGAGCCTTGTCACTCTCACTATACAAAATCTTGGAATCGCTTTCAAAACCCGGCTTTGTGAACACGGATTGAATTGAGTCAGACGGCGGCTTGTTTCTTTTTGCGTCAACCAAAATCTCTGATTCTCTGGGGCGCTTTCTAATTTCGGGTCTTTTGCGACCATCTTCGGAGTTCTGTGAGCACTCCATAAAATGTATATCAGGAGGAGTCCCTCCACCCCCATCAGGGGGTTCTTCGGCACTCATTTCCTAAGGAAATGAGTGCCTAAACAGCTTAAGATACAAACCTGAACACAAGATTCCTCCACCAGACAACACAAAACAACAGACACAACACTAAAAACCGATTTTGTTATCAAAATTAACTGTGAGGCTAAGAAACGCGTGCTTAATCTCACCTAGACAATAGCAAAATCCATATTTTTGTCTTATAACTTGCACAAACACAAGAAGTGCCTTCTTAAATTATACTGGCACTGCTATTGTAAAACAAACATGTTGCTATTAAAATATGAGCAGTAAAACTACCAAAGCATCATATTCATCTGCCTACCGATGTCCGTTGTTACTTGGGGTCAGTGCAGAATAAATATTTTCATCCATAGAAAGGGGGGCTTTCTATATCATAGTAGGAAAAAGCTTGTATCCAGATTAATAATAAAAATGCAAAAGAAAGGTGCGTTCCTCACCTGGTTGTTGCATTTTAATTTCTGTACCGAATCTGTACCTATAGGATCCTGGGCATATATTCCCTTAGGAGAAATGCCGAATTGTACCCGGCTAAGCCATAGATGGAAGTTAATATTAAATCTTAAACAAAACAATATTGTACTACAGCATGTGTCGTGGCCACTACTACATGGTATGGCGCAGTTTGATGGAGCATGTCGAGCCCAAACAGACCATCAGGCAGAAGAGGCTGCAGGTCTTCAACAATGATGTTCAACGCTGCCAGAAGAAGAATGCTTTCTGCAAGGTATGTCTATAGTATAACCCTTTGCTCCGATTCAAAATCATTAGACAGGTCTGGTTACTCTTTGGATATACTAAAATAGCTAGGGTGTTAAAGAAGCTCCCAATTACTTTTTAAAATCATTAAAATTGTTTAGTTGCTGTAGAAGGTTATTTCAAAGCATAGCATGTATTATGCACTAGTATCACGTCTCCCTGCGCTATGAATGAAAATTTGCTTCAAATAAATATCACTAGATGGCGCAATATGCACCGATTTGTTATTAAATTGTGTGTAAAATTAACATTTTCTGGAATTGAACAAAAATATTGATTCTATTATTAATGGAACCTAGGGCTGTAACAGTAATGCGAAACAGGAGAAAACAGCAGCAACGATGAAACTAGTACAAAAGTAGTATTGCCATAGTTGGCGCAGCGCTGCGCTTAATGCATCTTTAGAGAATAGCACTACTGAACGGATATGATTAGTGCAATCAGTTTCTGCTTGCACCTGCCTATGCAGGGCATAGACGCCGGTTGCTTATTTATATAGTTATATTTATGTAACATACTGTATTTTTTATTCAAGCGACATTTTACTAAACCACATTTTTTTCTATGTCACCTTCACAGCCTGACTCCAGTGTCGTGGTGCCCGAAGAACTCTCTCTATGGAAACAACAGACTGCACAAAGAGAGAGAGTAGAAGAAGCGGAAGCGAGAGTGTTACAAGCCAGGCAGGAGTTGAACCAGCTGGTGGATAAACTCTCTAGCAAGTGTAAGTTATCATTATTTGGACAATATTGTTCAGTTAAGAGTGGCCAACCCGTAATACTTTTCATACAAAAGCTCTTAAGTGATTATGCCGTTGTAACACATCGCACTATATCTAGGTTTCTATGATAGCAATAATACAAATTTGGAGAAACAAATTCAGTTTAAGCCAGCAAAAATTTGCTGTTTTGCACAAATTTGCTGTTTTGCACAAATTTTAACTGTACTTTGGTCGTTCACAATCTACTCATAAATTTTAAAAGTTTAGAAAAATACTTGATAGAAACCTTGCACATGTAATAGAGATTCTAATTGACTAATATTTATTTCACAAACTATACTCCATTTATTATAACATTAGACAAAAGAGGCTCGCAGAAGCAGGAGTACGAAACCTTTTATTTTCAAGTCAAGTTCAAACAATTTTAATAAATAATGTGTGTGATTTTTTTGTAAGTAACAATGTATGACATACAATTAAGCGTATTCTATCTATCTATTCTTCACGATGCTTGGATAGGTACATGAAATGAAAATAAAATTAGTAACAATCAGTTTATTAAAAACAACTTTATCACAATATCTCCGTATTATGTTTTCAATAAACCAAATAAATATGATACAAAACACCACTTAACAATTTAGTCACTGCTACCATCAGTCATCACAAATTAGAATAATTAATTGACATGGGTAGTAACAAAAGTCAACAACATCATCATCATCATATCAGCCGAAAGACGTCCACTGCTGGACATAGGCCTCCCCCAAGCGTCGCCACATTGACCGGTCCCGTGCGTCTCGCAACCAGCGGATTCCCGCAACCTTCACCAGGTCATCGGTCCACCTGGTGGGAGGCCTTCCAACGCAACGTCTTCCGGTTCGCGGTCGCCACTCCAGAACCTATCTGCCCCATCGGCCATCCGTTCTGCGAGCAATGTGCCCTGCCCACTGCCACTAAAGTTTGGCAATTCTTCGGGCTATGTCGATAACCTTGGTTCTCTTGCGGATCTCTACATTTCTGATTCGATCACGCAAGGAAATGCCGAGCATAGCCCTCTCCATTGCCCTTTGAGTGACTGTAAGTTTTCTGATGAGGCCCATTGTAAGCGACCACGTCTCAGAGCCATATGTCATCACTGGCAACACACACTGGTCATAGACTTTCGTCTTGAGACACTGTGGTAAGTTGGACGAGAAGATACCGCGCAACTTCCCGAACGCTGCCCAGCCGAGTCGGATTCGACGGTTGACCTCTTTCTCGAAGTTGGCCCTACCCAACTGGATCGTTTGTCCCAGGTAGACATAGTCGCCCACAACTTCGAGTGTAGAGTCTCCGACCTTGATAGGAGTGGGTGTAACATGGGCATTCAACATCACCTTGGTTTTGTCCATGTTCATTCTAAGACCCACTCTTTCGGAAGCTCTACTGAGGTCATCGAGCATTGTACTGAGGTCCTCCATGGTCTCAGCCATAACCACTATATCGTCAGCAAACCGAAGGTGAGTGATGTACTCGCCATTGACGTTGATGCCTAGCCCTCTCCAGTCCAGAACCTTGAAGACATCCTCCAGTGCAGCGGTAAACAGCTTCGGAGATATGACGTCTCCCTGTCTCACACCTCGCTGCAGAAGGACTGGTTCCGAGGTCTGATCCTGAAGTCGAACTGACCTGGTGGCGTTTTTGTATAAACACTTCAACACTTCGATGTACCGGTAGTCAATTTGGCACCGTTGGAGAGACTGCAGTACAGCCCAAGTCTCAATCGAATCGAAGGCTTTCTCGTAGTCCACAAACGCTAAACAGAGAGGCAGGTTGTACTCTTCGGTCTTCTGTATAACCTGCCGCAGCGTATGTATGTGGTCTACGGTGCTGAAGCCTTTACGGAATCCGGCTTGTTCGGGAGGCTGGAAATCGTCAAACCTGCGCGCGAGACGATTCGTGATGACTCTTGAAAACAGCTTGTAGACATGGCTAAGAAGTGTGATGGGCCTATAGTTCTTCAGTAAGGCATTGTCACCCTTCTTGAAGAAGAGTACCACCACACCCCTGCACCATGCCTGTGGCGTTTTCCCTTCGAGTATGACGGAATCAAACAGCTTCTGAAGGGCCTTAAGGATTGGTTTTCCACCCGCCTTCAGGAGTTCGGCCGTAATTCCGTCGTCACCCGGTGCCTTGTTGTTCTTAAGCTGTTTCAGAGCCATCCTAATCTCATACAGGTTCATAAGTCATAATTTTAACTATAATAATAAAATGGCCTTAAGATCTTTTTCCTCAAAAGGAATATTTTTGTTTTTTAGCCACTCCTGAATATCTGCCTTGCGTGTGGCTGTAGTTGGCAGCTTCTCCAAATTCCTCGAATGATATGGCGCATTATCCATAGCAATAACTGCACCACTCTCGACTTTTGATAATATTAATTAGAACCACTTTTCAAAATTGTGTGCATCCATTTCAGAATGGTAGTCTCCATCATCCTTTTTGGCTTCAAATATTAATTTACCATCTATCAAAAACCCATCCGTTGATCCTGTGAAATGAAATAAAAGCAAATCAATAATTGTGTACCGGTGGCGTAGATTACTTCGCTGGAAATAGATTTTAACCTTTAAGAAGCAACCGAAATTAAGTGCATCATTACTGTCATTGAACAGGTTAATCTACAACCATAAACATCTTTCGCCGAGGGGAGGCATTAAGACTTAACCAGTTTTCAGTGACCGAGAACGGAGTGATCATTTTATTAATGATTTGGTAAAGTCACATTAATAATAACATAACATAATTTTGAAGTTATCAAAAGAAATACATTTAAATCAAGTTTTACCAATATGGCCAATGATAAGCCGTCTTCCAATTTGTTCTTGATTAATTTGTATAAAGTGCTTCTTTTAAAATTAGGTAGACACTCATCGCTATTAACGGCTTCCAGAATCTTGTCCAACGTTGGTAACTCATTATCAAAGAAAAAAGAATGATTTTTCTTCTTATTCCACTTAACGTTATATCATCATAATCGTCAGATTTTGAGTATTTCCGTTGGCGAGGAGGGGGTGATTGCAGGCGACCTTCTGTATTGTACTCTTTCAGTACATTATAGACTGTTGCACGAGATATGCCTATAAAATAAGATTAATAATGTATGTTATTACCTCACAAAGCATGTTACTTTCAAATCCATTTATTTATAATAATAATTTTATGATCCTTACCTGCAATTTCTGCAGTTTTGTTAATTAACTGCGTCCTATTAGCAGAAGTACCTTCGGGCTTGGACCCTTTAACATCTTTATAAATATTTATAACTGTTTTTTTTTCTGCAGCACGAATCGGTGTTTGCTTTGTTCTCTTTTTCTTGGGAGACAATATTTTAACGTCGTGATCAATGTTGGGGCCACGTATTTTTCGCTGTTGACACTGATCAGCGTTACCAGCACTTACAGAGCTTACAAGTTGCGCTTGCAAGCCACTCGGGCCTGCACCGGGATCGTCCCTGTCCATAGTTCAACAAAACGTATCGCTTTGTACAAACAACACAAAACTAACACTAATAACGATAACAAAACAATAACAACAGAAAAACAGTAACAAATAACAACTAAACCACGAAAATTCAGCAATAACAACGAGAAAAGGCGTAGCAATCACAAGTATTTACAAAAGAATGACAGTATGACAATTGACAACTGCAGATTATTTACGCAATTTGACGGATAGATGACATCATAAACCGACAAAATAAAAAAACACGTGCAGCCACAACTTATGAACGGAACAGGTAACATTTTAGATTTGGTTGAGTTATAGTGACATGAAAAACGTTTCCGGTACTGTCCGCCCCTGCTTCTTTTAGATTTTAAACATTGACACGACTTTATTTTATGTAAAAACTAAATAATATTAAATGAAGGCCTTGTAATTTCAGAAGGTAGATAGGTTAAATAGATGCAATTAAGTGTGACAGCTGTTATTTAAATTGATTATATTTAACTCCATATCAATCTTGACTGTAATAGTGTTTGTTGTATTTTTATTACAAAGTGTGCACCTAAAAGAGCCTTTTTTAACTTCTGTCTAATGCTATAGTAAATGGAGTATAGTAAGACTTATTAAAAAACATGTATTTCCTGGAACAAGACTTATGAAATTTTCGAACACTACACTTTCCGTTCAAATTGCTTGTTCAATTGCGCTGGATGAAATAACAAGTTTGTTTTCGACCTTGCTCATGTTGACGAAAGACAGACCGGGAAGGGCCCTCTTAAATATAATATCACGCCTGTTTATCCCAAAGGGTAATATATGTACCATAGTGAAAAATATGTACCATAAGTAGACGCGATTGCTTGACAAAATATCTGACTGGCTCCAAAAGTGGCGAATAACAGTTAGCCCATATAAGTCGGTACAGGTCACTTTCACGCTACGCAGAGGCGATTGTCCGCCAGTAAAGCTTAATGACAACTACCACATAAAGATACCTAGGACTACATCTTGATTGCCGCCTAACGTGGAGGCAGCACATAAAGACTAAACGAGATGAGCTCAACTTGCGCTACAAAAACCTACACTGGCTATTGGGGCGGAACAGCAAATTATCAACTGACAACAAACTCCTTATATATAAAACCGTTCTAAAGCCTGTGTGGATGTACGGCATCCAGCTATTGGGGAGTTGTAGCAATTCTAATATATCCATCATCCAGCGCATGTAGAATGTGATTCTGAGATCCATATACAATGGGCCTTGGTTCATTACAAATTGTGAAATACACAACCAATTTCAAATGAACTCGGTGAAAGAAGAAATCTTGGCCATAAGTAAAACATACTTGGAAAGGCTGGAGAGGCATCCAAATGAACTGGCCACTGGTTTGAAAACACGTACGTACCAGAAACGTCTCAACAGAAAAGACATGCTGTCTGTACCCTCTTGAGTAACATTTAATACATGCTAAACCTATGAGTAGTAGGTCTCGTTGGAAAGCACACTCGAAATGCCAATTGTCACTTACCACATCTGCTTAAAGTACTCAAGACTGATTGCAGATACAAGATATCAAGAAAAAAAAAGTGGATGCTTTTTTGTCTAAATAAAGGTGCATCTACATATGGTACATATTTTTCAGTTTGAAAAATTTAATTCATTTGGTGGTTTAGAAAAAATCTTATTATCTTCTTACTAATATTATAATTGTGTAAGTTTGGGTGGATGTATGTTTGTTACTCAATCACGCCAGAACTGCTGGACGGGTCTGGATGAAATTGGCACAGAGATAGATTTTAGTCTGGAAATTTTTCATCCCGGTTTAATGTTTCCTTGGGATAAGAAAACACCTTTCACGCGGGCCAAGCCGCTGGCAGAAGCTAGTCTATACTAATACTAATAATAATCTATACTAATATTATAAAGAGGAAAGATTTTTTTGTTTGTTTGTTCGTTTGTTTGTTTGTACCGAATAGGCTCCGAAACTACTGGACCGATTTAAAAAAATCATTCACCAATAGAAAGCTGCGTTATTCCTGAGTAACATAGGCTATTTTTTAATCCCGAAAACGGGTCCTGTGGGGTGGCCCACGGGAGCGAAGCCGCGGGGAACAGCTAGTAATATTATAAAGAGGAAAGATTTTTTTGTTTGTTTGTTTGTTTGTACCGAATAGGCTCCGAAACTACTGGGCCGATCACAAAAATTCTTACACCAATAGAAAGCTACATTATTCCCGAGTGACATAGGCAATTTTTTTTATCTCGAAAACGGGTCCTGTGGGGTTGCTCCACGGGAGCGAAGCCGCGGGGAACAGCTAGTAGCTTATAAATTAAGAGTTGAGAGTATTTACCAAGCCAAGCTCGTATGTTGATTTTCTCATTATTTATTAGATATTTCTATAAAACCTAGGTTTTTCTTATAACCCAATTTGATCTCCCCACAGTATCCCATCGCAACTTGACCCAGACTCGGGTGCAAGCCGCTCAGCGTCGTGCCTGGTTGCTGCAGCAGCTCGCCGAAGAGTTGAGGAACAAGACATACAACCTGAGAGAAGCGAGGAGCATTGCCGACTCGCTGTGCAGCATCGACGATAGTACTGATGTCGAGGTAAATTGATGTAGCCTATAGACAATAAAAAAAATCTAATGTTATAAAGGCGAAACTTTGTGAGTGTGAGTGTTTGTATTTTTGTTACTTCTTCACGCTCAAACGGCTGGACGGATCTGGATGAAATTTGGCACTGAGATAGATTATAATCAGGAATAGCACATAGAATTTTTATCCCGGGAATATGTTCCCTAGGAATAATTTTCGACTTTCACGCGGGCGAACCCGCTGGCAGAAGCTAGTAGTGTTATAATTATGTATTAAAAGACGACATCGTGGATTCACTGCAGATCCAAGCGAAGATAGGGGGACAAGTTCAACATATTATACCGAAAAGACTGGCTCGCACTAGTAGAAAATAGAATTTTGTGGGACAGAGACCTTTGCCGTGCAGTGCCCGCTAGTAAATAAAATATGGCATAACTATTGAAAATCTGATCAGGGATCTAATTATTTATTTAGTTATTATGCTTAGAATGGAATAGAAATAGTACTCACAACGTAATATTCCAAATATGAATTCAAAAAATATTGTATAAACATGTACTTTATATTCGTGGATAGGTAAAATTAAAAAAGAAAACCATTACAGTTCATCATTTTACTTCGATTTTCAATCAACTGCTGCTACTGCTTTTCTGGCGCGTATGGGCTCATTGACTTAATGTAGAAAAGAAGTGTCATTGCTTATGGACGCGCGCGCTACGCAGTCATGCACAACGAGAATCTAAATCTCCCGCCATATTTTTTCCGTTTCCACTTTTGTTTTATTTCAACTGAATGAGTGAAGATAAAATCGCGCGTCCCTAAACTTTGACTCAATTTTTTTACATTAAGTCAATGAGACCATTCGCGGCAATAAATTAAAAAGTAAAAGTGTGCTATAAAAATTAAAAAGTTATTTTATGTGTAATGGGTTTTTATTTTATTTTACCTATCCACAAAAAAAATACTTGTTCATACAATATTTTTTGAATTCATATTTGGAACATTAGGTTGTAAATGTAGATAAATATTTATTCGACACAGGCACAACAAACAATCATCGCCTAAAGACTCATTACAATCGATAGTTTACCAAAAAATCGAAAGGTTGTGATATTTGGGCAATCAACTCAATATTAATTAACGCTGTTTAAGTATGTTATGAAAAACATGTTTGCCTTCAGACAACGACTTGTAGTTTCGTCTGTATGGCTTGTAGGGTTCCCAAATCCGAGTAACAGCTGCTTTACTTGCTTGTGGAGTAGTGCTACCTTATATATGTCTTTATTAGGATAAAGGTGGTATAGGTACCACAGATAATTTAATAATAGCATACAGATGTCTCATCCCATGAAACCGTGCCGACGTAACTAGCATTTTTCGTCTGATTATTTTTTGTACATCGATCGCGCTCGGCGATAGAGTTTACTCGGTTCCTGAATATTGTTTTCTTTAAATACAGTGACGATTTGTTTTATAGTATTTTTTTGCACGTTTTTACAGTTTCCAAAATGCCACAGAAATTTAAAACCACGCCATCTATTGGCATCAATTTTGAATCATCCGATCAAATAATCTTTGAAATGAGAATTAAGAGCCTAATATTCCATAATTTTGTGCTTAGGAGAGTTGATTAAACAAGAACATACAATATTTATGTTCAATTCCAGAAAATGTTTATTTTACACACAATTCAATAACAAATAGGTGCATATCGCGCCATCTAGTGGTATTTATTTGAACCAAATTTTCATTCTTAGCGCTGCGACCCCGTGCCTATACTTACGTGGATGTATTTATTTATTTTATAGAGCAAGTTGGACAAGGTGACATCTCGCCGTCCGACCAGTCGGCCGCCTGCCTCGCTATCCGTCAGCGTCGCTCCACTGGCCAACTCTACAGTCGCCTCCAGCAATGGAGATCTCAACGATACTGGTAAATCTCCTTCTAGTTAGACAAGGTCACGTTTCGCTCACTATCCGTGCGTGAGTAGGTATGTTGGGTACATAATAACTTCAGCCTTATTGCGTATAATATATACATTCATAGAAGTTATGAATTATATTATCGCGTCGCTCAAAAGTTATCAGTGGTAATATCAAATCGACATATTATTTTTTCCTCTACCCTGTCTATCATGTAACACATTGCCTAAGATATTCGTTTCGAAATATAAACATTTAGCCACAACATTATAAAAAATAAAATAAAAACAAAATGACTTGTATGGAGTTTTGATATCATTATGTAACTACAACGTAAGCGGCCAAGTAAGAGTGAATCAATTTGCAATTTAAAGAAAAAATAGTACGTAACTGAATAGGCTACTGTTGGTAGACGCATTCCGTCGCTACGCCCGTATTTTTTCCACCGCCCCATCCGGCAGAATGTTACTGAACCTGTTACGTCTCCAAAAAGCGCGCGTTGATTGTGTGTATATAGTCTGTAGTTTTTAGTCTGAACGTTTCTAATAAGTTGTTGTTGGAACTTATTTGCATTTATGTACCTATTAAATATTGTAAAAAAACTATTTTTTTTTTAAAAGAGTAAGTATGGAGTTTCTTGTGCATTCTTCTCCATAACAAGCTACTTTCCGAATGCACGGTAGAATCATTTTTTATGTAACGTTCAAAAGTGCCGCTTGGTGGCCTAGTTGAAATAAAATATCTTTGTCTTTGTTTTTAATTAAGCTCAAAAAAGAATCGTTCTTGTCTCGCATAAAGTCTTTATTTTAACACTCGCATGTAACTTTCGAAATTGGCTACATCGCTCACGTTAAAATCTCGACTTTTTATGCTCGATACGAAATGTACTATTACAAGGTTTTATTTAACTTGCAATGTATTGTAACTTGTCTGTTCGGGTCAAATCTTGCAACTGCTACGGCACCGATTAAGATGAAATTTTGCATACATGTTTAGTTTGGATGAAAATGCATGGCTAGGCAAAGTGACGTCATACATTTTATTTACATAAATAGTCCTGCATATAATATTTCAGAAGTTTTTCTTTATCTGCAACTGGTTTTAAAAATTCTTATCACTAATATAACTTTAATTTCCTTCAAACAGAAGATCAAATAAGTTCGTTGGTGAAATGTGGCGGATCGCTGTGGCCACAACTATGTGAGCGTCGCGCCGCACTCATCACTGCTCTACAGGCGCCATCCGTCCATGACACCACTGATTCTAACAGGTAAATAAAGCTCATTATCTATATATATATAAATCAATTGCTGTTCGTTAGTCTCGCTAAAACTCAAAAACGGCTGGACCGATTTCAATAATTCTTTTTTTGTTGTGTTTGCTCAAATACAGGGAAGGATTAAACATAAAAAATATTGACGTGGGAGGGTAGGCAGGTATGTAGGGTTGCTGCAAAATTATAATTATAATTTGTACTACCTGAAAAGGATGACATTAATATTGCTGATTATTTGTGTTAGATTCATTATTTTTGACATAACTATATTTTTCCCAATTTAATTATCATCATCATATCAGCTGAAAGACGTCCACTGCTGGACATAGGCCTCCCCCAAGCGTCGCCACATTGACCGGTCCCGTGCGTCTCGCAACCAGCGGATCCCCGCAACCTTCACCAGGTCATCGGTCCACCTAGTGGGAGGCCTTCCAATTTAATTATAATAATGTTAAATAAAATAATTAAATAATAATAATGTTTAATGCATGCTAATTTAGGATGATAAAGAAAGGAGAATGATAATTGCAATGCTTGTAAAAGGCTGCTAAGTCTTAAGTACTAACATAACATAACACCACACTCACACTCATACTCACACTTAGTTCGCAATAAACGTTTTGACTTTGACTTACATCCGATCCGAGTCCGTGATTTGAGGTCCGAGTTATATCCGAATTGAAAATGTTCTGAATTATGACAGAGAGTTCGGATATAGTGCGTAAGCTTCCCTACAAGAAGTACAACGGCTACTTCGAAACCGAAATTTCTCGGATTCGGATCGGATGCAGTGCGTAACCGCCTTTACTGGCACCATTTCCGTGAACTATACACTACCAGCGGCTGTTGACCCCGTAGCCAGCTGTAGTTGTTTGCAATGTTTGAATTTTGATGCCCGTTATGTTTGCGGAATTACGCCAGTTATAATAAAGACAACACTAATGTTATAAAGAGATAAAGTTTCTAATTTTGATTAGGAGGAGGTTTTCTCCAAAACTGCTAACCTGATTAAAAAATTTCTAACGCTTATGAATCTTACTATCGCTGAGTGTGCACGGTTCCTAGGTATGGACCGTTATGTTTGCGGAATTACGCCAGTTATAATAAAGACAACACTAATGTTATAAAGAGATAAAGTTACTAATTTTGATGTAGGAGGAGGTTTTCTCCGAAACTGCTAACCTGATTTAAAAATTTCTAACGCTTATGAATCTTACTATCGCTGAGTGTGCACGGTTCCTAGGTATGGTGGGTGGTGAGCCACAGGAGCTCAGTGGCGTAGCTACTAAGATGCAAAGTGGTGCAATAACCTGCGTTGGTTGTGTCACCAAAATCAAAGTCCCTAGGGCCCCAGTCTCCAAGAGAGGAAAGGATAGGATAGATGGACCTCCTTTTATGCACTTAGACTCCCATTTAGTCCGTTGTGCATGCAGGCCTCGTCTCTGTGAGAGGGAATGGACCGTAATCCACCATGCGAGCCCTGTGCGGGTTGATGTATGTCACATGTCTTCGAATTCGGTTGTCACGGAGTGGTGATGAAATAATTTACACGAAGTAAAGCGCCTGCCTGAGTTTGAACCCACGACCAAAACACTGCTTCTACAAGAGGGAATTATAATAATATTTTTCAAAATATTGGGCCTGCTAAAATTTTCGAGCACGCTTCACTTGCGCTCTTATATCTTCACCTTCGCTGCATAAGTCTATAAAGTAACTATTATTACTGAACTAGCTGTGTCTATGGCTTTGCTCCCGTCAACTGCCTACCCTTCCCTACTTACCTACCTACCGACCTAGGCTACTTACCTACATACCTACCCAACTTACCTACCTGCACAGAATATTATTTAATCTAGGAAGAAGAATATCGACTTCATACAAAAAAAAAGTAAGGACAGTTTTGCTGCGCGCCATCTAGTAGCACTCCAAAACACCACCACCAGTCTCTCGCAAAGGAGCTTTTAATACATGTGTAATTACATAGTTTTAAGTAGATTGTAAGTCAACCTTTGTGGAGAGAAAACAATAAATTTCATTATTATTATTATTACTACAGCGAAACTAAAACATAAAAAACCCCTACACATAACTGGGACGGAACCTTGGCCGTATTAGGCATCCGCGCTTATCATTAGCCTATTCAGACGGACAGAAGCGGCGGCAATTTACGAACCACATTGCACACACGTCAACCTCATGATTGACATTAGTAGTATGATTAGAAACCTAAATCCTCATAAAACGTATTTTTTTTTTGACTTGTGCATATATACCGAATTATTATTTTTACTCTAACATCACCTGAAATATAGCCATTGAAGGTATGTCGTTGATTCGAGGTATAACGTTAACACCCCCTGCCTATCTGCCGTCCAGTGTTTCCGATGTCCATGGTCTGGATTATCCAAAAACCTGACTGAAAATCCAAATTGATTGATGAATGATTTAATGAACTTTGCAGTAAGGCCCGCTACGAAGTTACGCCACTGGAAAAGTTATTGCCAAATAAGCCTAAAAAGCATTTTTGTATCAAATCCATTCTGTCAGTAACAAGCATACAAAAATTTTAGCATAAACATGTCTTCTCAGGTTAACTCCCCAGTGGGTGCTCTCCCACACATCATCACTGCACTGCTCGCTAGCTCTCAACGCGCTCAAGTGCAAGCTGCACGCTGCGCACACGCAGAAGAGGCTGGCGGCCGCCGTCTTACAGCTCAACGTGAGTACAGCATAATAATTATTTTTCGTACATTTTGATCAAACTATTTAGGCCCAGTAGGTGGCCATGTTTATTGCAGCATTGTCAGTGGCATTGTACAGGCCATCCAGGGCACAGATAATATAATACTAGGCTCAGGGGAGGTGCTTTCTCAGTCTCTCCAGGGATGTGGTCTTAAGGCGTTGCACAGAGGGTTATTCCGGGGTGGTCTTTTGAGAGGTCACGGTACTATGTGGTGATCACCGGGGTAGTTTTAGGGAGTTAAAAAACCCACACTCCCTGGTGTTTTCCCCAAAAGTCCAGGCGCCTTTTAAAGGTTACACACAGATAAAAAAAAAAAAAAAAGATGTCGCGGCTACAATTTGAAGATCTTTGATAGTCGTTACTTTATTCGGAAGTAATAAAATCGGTCACTTTTCATGCCAAGGGGTATCGTGTTACCCAGTTACTGGTTTGTAAAGGTCAGAAAGGCAGCCACTACTAAAATATTGATTCTTAGCACAACGAAACGTGCCGTATAATTACTGCTTCAAACCGACCACGTCCGAAGGTAAGTTGCGAGTGCACCTGAGAAACATAAGCACGAGCGTGGCACCAGACACCCACTATTCGCTACGTATCGTCGCAACGGCTGTAAGGCACAGATTCCTAAAAACGGTAGTTAGAGAACCGGCCGACGCCCGCTGCAAACTCTGGCCAACCCCACTACACCCCACCCCCCCACTTTTCTCCCACCAACACATTATTTACCACCAAGCGATCATCTGGGTTTAACCTTCCATGGTCTAACTGGAAGTTCCGCAACCGCCTCAGAACCCAAGTAGGAAGGTGTAACTCAAACGTCGCAAAATGGGGCTACTTCGACGGAACAGTGGCAGGGTTTGTGAATGTGGTGCTGAGTCGCAAACCATAATCCACTTCCTGTCCTTTCCTCTGTACCCCAAAACATGCAACCAGGGTGATATAAGCAAACGAATTATGTATGTATATATTATAATATATTACGTATTTGAACGAACTTCTTCGTCGTCCAGCGACACGATGAAGAAGAAGCACAATCCGGTAATACCCATCATGTTTGAAAAAGGTTTATTGATTCTGAGTATCCACTTGTAGAAATCGAGTAATCACATTAGTTGAAATCTAAATTACGTACATAGTCTTGACGTGATTTTTCGGTCACTGCACATCTCAGCTCCGCTCATCCCTGCTCTACACTGCTCTGTCTATCTCCGCTTCGCTCATTTCCACTTCTAACTTTACTATTTCTTCCCCAGGACTACATATCAGGCCCATCATGCGAGCTTCTAGTGGTCCGGTGTGAACGCGCCGGTGCAGAAGCGCGCATGCACACACTACGTGCGTTGCACGACGAGCTCACATCACGCAGCGGCCTGTTTGAAGTGCCCGGAGGTAGCGCGGGGAATAAGCAGGCTGCGAAGCAGATTGGTCATATTGATAAGGCTATTGTGAGTATTACACCACTATAGAAAGCAGGAACAAAGTACCGTAGAGTCTCACTAATCCGGCACTATTGAAAACCAGGGGGTACCAGGTAATTGGAATGTTCGGATTACCGGATTTGTATATATAAAGCTATCATAATGTACCAATTTAATAAGGATATAAGTAGGGTACTGTGGGTAAGACGCGGGCGGAGAGTGCCGAAGTGAGACTACTGAAGTGTCGGATTAGTGAGACTCTTCTGTATTTGCGGCATGTATTACGAATACAATACATGCTGGAATAAACAATAATATCTGGAGATGCGGGCGTGCAAACACAAACATATGGCAATGTACGATGTTGGTTATGAAGACGTGGGGCGTGAAGAGTAGCGGTGCCCGCCACGGCGCCCAACGTATATTTTAAAATTTGTATATTTTTACTGTGACAAAGCCACTTAGATAAAGTACCTATAGATTTCGCCATAAAATGAGCTTGATTGATAGAGCGAGATCGCTAGTTGGCAGCCCCATGTAAATAATAAGTACAAAAGATTATTTTTTGTCTTTGTCACCATGGCCGGTTTCTGTTGTTTGTCAAACTCTAATGTTATGGCAGGTTTGACAAACAAACTCGGTTTTGTTTGTTTTTCTGTGATTTCGTGGTATTATGTGTTAATTGAGACTTGGAATTGGGTTATTTATTGATAATAAGTGTCAGTGCGATGGTGGGTTGTAGTGTTCTTGTTCTTGTTGTAACACCAGAACTAACTATTGTTGTCTCATGTGCGGCCACGCCATGGCGAAATCTATAGGTACTTTATCTAAGCAACGTCATGTGTTTGAATTTAGAGCAGGTCGCACCGCCAGACGCGACGCGCAAGAACAACCTAAGTAAATAGTAACATGTGTTTTAGCATAACCATAACGATCATAGATCAATGCTCGCTATGGTTATGCTAAAAAACATCATACCTACATTAAATAACATAATGTAATTCAACAAGTAAAATTACAAAATTTAAAAAACCCTCGGCACATTTTTATTTCATGCTACATAATTTATCTAGTACATAGTAGATACGCTTCGATCGGCAATCTATTGAACACGTAATTATGACACGATATCTTGCGTAAACACCCCGATTCAAACAGTGAAACGCCCATAACTTTTGAACGGCTGAACCGATTTTATTCAAACATAGCTAAGAACACTCTCGACAAAATCACCTTTCAAACAAAAAAAAAACTAAATCAAAATCGGTTCACCCGTTTGGACGCTACGATGCCACAGACAGACACACATATACACAGATCCCTCTTTTTCCGTCGGGGGTTAAAAACTTACATTAACACAGTCTTCCTAAATAGACATTGTCATAATGCTAAACTTTTTTTAGTAGGTAATGAAAACAATGAATAGTTTTTTGTTCGGGGTATAGTTGTCAAATTTGTACACTAAAAAGTCCTCTGTTGACAGCGCAATTTTGAGCATCTTTTGAGGGTTCTAGTGCTTCTAAAGAAAACATATCATCAAAAAGAGAAAACATAGGGGCACAGTATATATCTTTCTTTTTCAGTTTTTTTTTTAAATTGGTCCAATATTGGAGGAGGAAATAGGCGAGAGCCAAACCTCGAATTATGACTTTTTGCTTAGGAAATTCAGTCGGTTATCTGTGACCGCATTTCCTGACAAGACCGCTAGACCGACCTGCCGTGTCGAACCTATCGGGTAATACAGGATGACGCAATAGAATGCGCTTATTGTAAAACCTTTTTTTTCCGGGGTATCTTCGGCCCGTGGATGGATGACCATTTCAACATACCGAGTTTCCTCCGTGCCTCGGAAAGCACGTTAAGCCGTTGGTCCCGGCTGTCATTTGAACATCTTTGACAGTCGTTACGGGTAGTCAGAAGCTTGAGATCTGACACCAGTCTTGCCAAGGAGTACCGAGTTACCCAGTTACTGGGTTGTGGAGGACAGATAGGCAGACGCTCCATGTAAAACACTGGTACTCAGCTGAATCCGGTAAGACTGGAAGCCGACCCCAATATAGTTGGGAAAAGGCTAGGCAGATTGATTGATCCTTCGCGTGGGTAGAGGGCCTATAGTGCGGTTGTTTAGAGGGACTTGCGCAGTTTTTAGTAGCCATGAGTCAATTCGACGGGAAGCATCGTGGATTTTGCATTCGTACGTTTTATGAAAACGCTCGTTCTTCGGATTACGACAAATTCGTAAAGCTCTGAGTACAAATTTGACAAAAATTTGGGTTAAACGTTATAAGAAACAGTTTCAAAATTTAAACGATGTCCAAGAACATCAAGAAACGAAGGCAATATCGAGCTGAGGCAGCGGAACAGCGGAAGCAATTATTGGACCTTTATTTGAAGTTCGCACGAAATGTTACTAATTACAGCGACCGCTAAACTGCTATGTTAAACGACTTTTATACTTCAGGAGGTTGAAAATTCAAGAACCTAGTTCCAACAAGATGGAGCCAGATGTCTCACATCAATTCAGTCAATTAAGGTTGTGAAACAAATGTTCCCAGGTTGACTGATTTCAAGGAGAGGTGATATTCTTTGATCTCCACGGAGCTCAGATTAGTCGCCCCTTGATTTTTTTGTTTGTGGGGATACAATCTAATAAAGAGTTTACACTAACAATCCGAAGAATATTGATCAGCTCAAAGAGAATATCCGGAATTAAATGGCTACAATTACACCAAAATTTTTGAAGAAAGTTTTAAGGAACCTTCGAAAACGGAGGCGGCGCTTCCAATCACGAATGATTGGAGGAGTGCCGCTACCGAGAGGGCCGTCGTTTAGATGATGTAATTATGATAAAATTAACTGCAATTAATAACGAATTGCTTAATAGTTTTACATCACATATCCTTCTATATTTTATTGTATTATTATGTGTTTTAAAAATTCACGTTCTATTGCACCGCCCTGGATAAAGGCGATTTTGAAGATTATTGTATAACTAAGTTATAATTACAGGCAAGCAAACATGAAGAACTAAGGCGCCTGATATCGTCGCTAGCTGTAACTGACCGCAAGATACAGACCGTGCGAGAGTGTCTCATCACTGTGTTTGGCAGCTTCCATAGTGACGCCGCTTACACGGAGAGCGACCGGTTTGGAGGTAAGTGCTATTGCTAGGCCCGGTAGTATAGATCATAGTATAAAGTAAGCACGAGGAACTAAGGCGCCTGATGTCGTCGCTAGCTGTAACCGTCCGCAAGATACAGACCGTGCTAGAGTGTCTGATGACTGTGTTTGGCAGCTTTCATAGTGAAGCCGCTTACGCGGAGAGTGACCGGTTTGGAGGTGAGTGCGATTGCTAGGGACGGTAGTATAGATCATAGTATGCACTAGCACGAAGAACTAAAGTGCCTGATATCGTCGCTAGCTGTGACCGTCCGCAAGATACAGACCGTGTGAGAGTGTCTCATTACTGTGTTTGGCAGCTTCCACAGTGATGCCGCGTACACGGACACAACCGCTTTAGAGGTAGGTGTGTGCTAGAACCTCTGTGCGGACTAAGGGCCTCCCTGGACACCCGGTCCTGGAGGCCCTCAAACCTCGAGAATCCTTTTTTTAATCAAAACCTTGACTTGGCTAAAGATATTTTCGATAAATGATGACGAAGTTTAGAGTAGGGAGCACCCATACATATGCAAAACACAAACGTAGGGTGCCGAAATTTTCATCCTACTGTGAAACTTCATAATAAAAATAAAATAATTACTTTAGAAAACGAGAAAACTTTACGTCATCGTTATTATCATTAATATCTAATTATTGCAAAAGACAGCAAAGCAACTCCTGTGTCCCCTATGTTTACAAATAAATCAATTCAGATTCTGTTTGAATGATAAAATCGCTCTTTTTCTCTGCGTGGTGCGACCCACGTCAGGAACGATGTTGTGACCGCACACGTTTTTTTTATTGCTTTAACGTCCGTAAGGTGAGTATAGACTAGAGCAGTGATAGGCAAACTTTCTTAATGAGGGGCCATAAAGTTTAAGAAAGAACAATGGCGAAATTTTAGCTGACTTAAATTTGAGCGTCTGAAAGTGAGTTATATACGAAAGACATTCTATTAATTATCTATATTTTTTAAAGTATAATTAGGCCTGGTCCAAAATAGATTAAAAAAAACAAAATAAATAAAAAGTTATTTGATTTTTTAGTTCATTTCTTTAGCACAGTGTTTCCATTATATATTTTATCTGCTAAGTGACAAGTAGTAACTATATTAAGTAATAATATCATTATTGTATTTATTGCAGTAAATGAGTTAACAATACAGTTTATATCTAAGTGTAGATGTTCCTTGCAGGTAGGTAATAATATTGTAGTGTAGTAGAAATAAATGAATTACTTTCAATTAATGTTTTAAAAAAAAAAAAAAAAAAAAAAAATGATTAGCAAAAAGACTAGTACCCAAGTCTAAAAAAAATATAGCTTGGTTGTTGACGACAGCCTTTTGATACGAGTCAAAGTCACTTAGTTTCAATAAATATACTCTTTCCAAAGAGTATCCTACACATTCCATGCTAAAATAACTAGGTAAGGGAAATACTAATGCGATATCCCCCTTTTACTTCCACGAAATTGAATAATATTACCTATTAAACACATTATTAAAAGTTACCCAGACATAACCTACAAACCTTTATGACTCAATATCTATTATTCTCTACATTCTCAAAGAAAAATTCTTGCAAAAACTAATTCAAAACATCACCCTGAGTTAAACCAGATATGTTTCATTTACAGACTTTCGAATTTAATCTCAGCTAAAACAATGTATGGGCACCTGCCATTGTTCTTTCAGATGAGGGCCAGAATTTACTTTTTAAACATATTTCTTTGACCAGATATTCTTTCTTTTTTCGGTTTACCGCTTTCACCTTTTCTGCGTCATTCATCAAAGCATATTTGGTTTTAGCATGCTTGGTGTTAAAATGGCGAGAAAGGTTAAAACCTTTAAATACCGCGACTGCTTCTTCATTACATATAAGACATACTGGCTTACGGTTGTATTCTGCGCTACTTTTACCTATGCGTCTATTAATCTACTAAGTAGAATCAACTTTATACTTCTGGACCCTCAAAATATAATAATCGCAGGCCATATACTATTCATGTAGAAGGACCGTCGCGCATCGGCGGGCCGGATTAAATGCTTTCGCGGGCCGTACTTTGCCCATCACTGGACTAGAGTATTTATTTAGGTCTCACCGGTAGGTTACTAGTTTATTTTGACCCTATATAGTTTAAAAAAATATATATTTCTCTTTCATCGATTGATATCTATACTCCATTTGAAATAACATTAGAAGTCTTTACAACTCTTTTTACAGTCAGTTCAACCGATTTTGAGTTCTATCTCGTAAACATAAGGATGACATAAAATGCATAAACCTGTAACCAAAACCAACTGTTTACTACAGCTTCTATTTACCGTATCACCCACGCAATAGAAGTCAAAATCGGTTGAACGGGCTGTAAAATGGGCTTATTTAAATGTTCTGTATTCTGCAGGTCAAAAGTCTCTGCCACAAGAATCAGTAACAACTCTTCGGCGGTTCTACGAGGAGAGGCGAGAGAGGCACCGAAACAGAGTCAACCTGAGTATGGACTTGGATACTTCGGAGAACTGTTCTTATGATGCTGCAGGTAAGGAAACATTATTATATTAGGATCATCACTACTAAACATGGGCTCTACGGTTACAGACTCCGTAATATGAAGTGAAAGGCGGTTGGACGATTTCAGACTTATATCTCAACTTAATAATATAATAAAACCTTCGATATATATGTACCACGCATTTGGCGATCCGAACACTTACTCTGTTCAACTGAACTGTACTGCAATCCGTACACCTTACTTTACACTATGTTGAACGAAACGCCATAAATTTCATGGCGCTAACGACGTTTTGATCGCAAGTAAACTAAACTCTATAAGAGATCTAGCGCTACATGATTAGACAACATAAATAATGTTTAGCGCTGCAGCAAATTTTAGTTTTAACTCACTAGCACTTGAACAAATGGTATTCATTAATGTTCTTGTCTATCGGTAGAATGTATTTCAATGTATAAAATGGTAAAATTCTGGTAGCACTAAGCCGATTTCGAGAATTGTTTTTAACCCCCGTCGGAAAAAGAGTGGTGTTATAAGTTTGATCTGTGTATTTGTGTGTATGTCTGTGGGATCATAGCGTCCAAACGGGTGAACGGGTTTTAATTTAGTTTTTTGTTTGAAAGTTGATTTTGTCGAGAGACTTCTTAGCTATGTTTGAATAAAATCGGTTCAGCCGTTCAAAAGTGATGGGCGTTTTACTGTTTGAATCGGGGTGTTTTCGCAAGATATCGTGTCATAATTACGTGTTCAATAGATTGCCGCTCGAAGCGTATCTATTATGTACTAGATAAATTATGTAGCATGAAATAAAAATTTGTCGGGGGTTTTTGAAATTTTTTATATTATGTAGCACTAGCTGTTGCCCGTGGCTTCGCTTCCGTGGACCACCCCACAGGACCCGTTTTCGGGATTTAGAAATAGCCTATGTCACTCAGGAATAATGTAGCTTTCTATTGGTGAAAGAATTTTTCAAATCGGTCCAGTAGTTTCGGAGCCTATTAGGTACAAACAAACAAAAAAATCTTTCCTCTTTATAATATTAGTATAGATGAAATAAAAATTTGACGGGGGTTTTTTAAATTTTACTTGTATTGAGCTACACTTCTACTGATTGTTACAGACTAATTTAAATCACGTAAAAATGCACTGTCCCTGCTATGGGATAGTCGCAATCCATTTTATTTGCGACAGGCAAGTTCCAGGGGGGTGACCATAAGCTCTTAGAGTAGGTAAGGTTATTTTGAGTTTGTTTAAGGGACAGATTTATATGACTTGTATACATTTGCCCCTTACGCACACTCAAAATAACATTACTCTAAGAGCTTATGGTCACCCCCCAGATCCAGACGCTTAAGAGCGCGGCGAACGGAGCTCGCAAATGCAATTCGAGACGAGTGAAGAATTCGTTCAGAGTATTGCTATCTCGCTTTGCACACACACGCGGTGCGCCGTGCGCAGCCGTGTGTGTGCGAGTAGATAGGCATCCATTCATAACGACTCGAAAGCCGGCAAGCCGGCCAACGCGAACTGCGCCGGCGTTCTTTTGTTTTATTTATGTAGGTAACTATGCCTTTTACGAAACCTCAAATATGTATTGTTATAATAAATAATGAATGCAAGTAAAATAATACAAATGTTACTTAGGCAAAGTATTAGTACAAGACAAATATTCCAATAATTTATGCCTATTTACGCATTAGTAGGTACAGACAAATAACAGCGCTCTGATCTAAGAATATTCAAAATAAAAACAAGAATTTCGTATAAACATTTATTTAGGTATGTTTTACTTTATAGGTCATCATTCATCTATTTAAAAAATATAAATCAAAACGTGATAAAGTCGTGTAGGGCGACCATAAATATTATCGACTGAACGAAATACAAAAATACAATAATGATAATCAGAAAACATTTTTACGCACGCTTTTTAGTTTATATGTACAATTGTACATTGTAATAATTGTACATTACGTAGGTAAAGAAAAAAAAAAGTTTATATTCTGTCTCTGATAGGCAGATTTCTAGGTAAACGGGGATCTATTAATTCAGGCAATATACATTTAAAATAAAACTCTTCTAATTTTAAGACTATTGAATTCCAAAATTCGTTGTCTTTTTAAATTTTTGCATATGGACGCCTAAAGGACTGGCCTTTAGGCGTCCATATTATAAAAATACAGTATTTGCGGTTTGTTATTTGCAATTGTCCTTGTATCTGGTAAAAATAGTAACTTATTGTATTATATCATTGGGATATAGGTACTTACTGTGAGAAACATCCCAACGCTCGGAGTCCATGTCGGCAACCAAACCAAATCGTAAATAATAAAGTCCGTAAACAACGCAAAGTTCGTAAGAAAGTAAATTATTCAATATCAAAGTTCAAATCACAAGGCAAATCTAAATCCAAGTTCATAGCTTAGGTCAATAGTGTCAGAAATATTACAATAAGTACTTAGTAAATAAATAAATACGCACGAGCAGCACAGTAAAGTAATCGTCTAACACTGACAACAAACCACAAAAAAAAAAGTTAGTTAAAAAAAACAAAAAACCCGACTGCTTGAAAAGTGAACTAAAAAGACGTAAACAAGGAGAAAATCATGCTGTGCTGTCGGAGGATACATCTTCGCGAGCTGGCTGACCAAAACCAGACGTATCCTCCGACTGCACAGCATGATTTTCTCCTTGTTTACGTCTTTTTAGTTCGCTTTTCAAGCAGTCGGGGTTTTTGATTTTTTTTAATTAACTTTTTTTATTTATAACTTTTTGGTTATTTTTTTTTTCGAATCAGGTACATTTAAACATATAAGTGTTATATATTTTTGAAATTACCTCTTAAAATCCTTTATTTTGATACCCCACACGATACGAAAAAACAAATTTGGGCCCCCACAATATGGCGCCCAAGAACCGCTATTTTCCTATTTGCCAATTTTTATGTAGCCAGTGACACTCGCGGGGTTAAGGCGAATCGATTGACGTAAGAACCATCAAAATCGGCCCACGCGTTTGATTTCTAGAACGCCACATAGGAACAAACATACATACATAAATAGAGTGATAAACACATTATCTTCCTTCGGTAGTCGGGTAAAAAATATACAATACAACAAACAGTAAACAACCCCGAAGTGCCCCGAACAAAAGCCGTACGAGCGATACCTACTCAACCGTATGAAGCACGACTACACACACATTGACATGACGTGCTCGACGCGACAGCAATACTAGCTATTGAAAATGTATGATTATTTTTATGTGTTCCGTAATACCAAAAATGATGAATGAAAACTTAATGTTTTTTTATTTTTTTTTCGATAATTTGTTTCTTGATAATATGAGCTATGTTATAGCGTTGACAATTTTATAGATATTGTTTTTTTTAAGATAGAAAGATCAATAAGAAAACATGTCATTTACGCTGTAAAAATGTACGAAATGGAATTCGCTTAAACTTCATTTTAGGTAAGTATTTTGAAAAAAAAAAGACGTAGGAACCTAGATAAATACTGTCTGAATCCGAATATTAGCATAATTTGGTGGAAATATGCTCAACTTACAAATGATTTAGGTATTACGTTTGTATGGACAATTCATGCTTCGCCGCGCCCTTAAACCCGTATTTCTTTTTCAGAAAACGCGAATCCAACGTTCGTTGATGAGCTCAAGATATATTTGAAGAAGTTCAAATTGGAGAAGAACAGAAAATTGGTGCTGGATAGGTAAGCATAGCGTAATGAATTCGGAAAGAAGAAACGGCAAAGAACCACATCGCATCTTTCATGTGATTGGTCGATTTTTAGGGTTCCGTACCCAAAGGGTAAAAACGTCACCCTATTAATAAGACTTCACGATCCGTCTGTCTGTCTGTCTGTCTATCACCAGGCTGTATCTCATGAACCGTGATAGCTAGACAGTTGAAATTTTCACAGATCATGTATTAGTTGCCGCTATAAAGACAAATACTAAAAACTGAATCAAATAAATATTTAAGTGGTGCTCACATACAACAAACGTGTTTTTATTTTGCCATTTATTGCGATAATGGTACGGAACTCTTCGTGCGCGAGGCCGTCTCGCACTTGGCCGTTTTTTTGTTTACGTGACAAGAAAAATTGTATAATAATTTGATGACCAATATTTTTTGGTAATCCAACTGACAGAATTATTATATTTTTTTTATTATCATCTTTTATCCCTAATCTTATTTCAGTGGCGAAAAAATCTGGATTTTCGAAACACTCCAATCGTCGATCGACCGGCTCCACTCGAGCTGGCAACGCGATGACGTCACCTGTTCGCTGGTCTGTCCGTCCGTCAGTCTGTCGCGCAATCTGCTGCGACTAATACAATTGGTGGAGAGGAAGGCATTTATGGAGGGGCAGTTGCAGGCGCTTGAGGGTAGTCGGAGAGAGGATAATGATATTGGTAAGAATTATTTTTGTTTTTATTATAATTATCTATTTATTTGACTGCTTTAAACATGTCAAAATTTGTGAAAATGCACCTCTTATTCGATCTTCTACTCTTACATACATTCGTCCCTTCTATTCGTCATTTCAACTTTCACTGCCATCATACCATAGCTGGGCATTAACTCGTTAATCCGTTAATCATTAATTAACGAAGTTAACTAACATTTTGATTGAAGTAAGTTAACATTTTGATTAACGGATTAACTTTTAAGTTAACTTTAAAAAATGTTAACGGACACGTTAACTTCTGTTAATATGCAGAAGTCCGTTAATCGTTAATCCAATGCCTAATAGTTACAGCGATTACAGCGCGTAGCAGCAAGTGAAACAAAAACAAAACTAGATATATATTTGCCGGTGCGTGCGAGTGAGAAAGAAAACTGCGAAGATATTTGTTTCGTTTGATCATTTCATTACTTAGCGCCGGTGCTTAGAGTGACGAGTGTCTTTTTTTGTTTGTTTGTTTGTTGTTATTATAAATTACTGTTAGTGATCATTTGCGTGTTGATAATTGATAAATACAAGTATTTTGTTTTGTTCCTAACCTGTTAACTTCCAGAACCTAAACCAACAGGTTTTATAAGTTCACTATACATTAACGTTAACTTGCGTTAATTCTTCCTAAATGTAAAGCTTTAATGTTTAACGAAGCTAACTTTTTTTGTAGCGGATTAACGATTAACGAAATTAACTTTTTGATTAACGGTGTCCGGCTATGCATCGTACTAATCAACTTTCACACAATTCATGTTCCATTTTTTCATCGGTCTTTCGTTTCCAGTACATTCATGCAATCTATATTACTACTAATTCTCTCTCTCTATCTTCTCTCTGCTTTATCTATATATATATCTATACTAATATTATAAAGAGGAAAGATTTGTTTTTTGTTTGTTTGTTTGTATGTTTGTTTGTACCGAATAGGCTCCGAAACTACGGGACTGATTTAAAAAAATCTTTTACCAATAGAAAGCTACGTTATTCCTGAGTAACATAGGCTATTTTTTAATACCGAAAACGGGTCCTGTGGGGTGGCCCACGGGAGCGAAGCCGCGGGGAAGAGCCAGTATATTATCTTTATTGGAACAAATACACATTTTACAAATTATTTTCGTACGTAAATAGCTACATTAGTTATAAAACTGCGCGTCCACGGGAGCGAAGCCGCGGGCAACAGCTAGTAATATTATAAAGAGGAAAGATTTGTTTGTTTGTTTGTACCGAATAGGCTCCGAAACTACTGGACCGAATTAAAAATTTCTTTCACCAATAGAAAGCTACGTTATTACTGAGTAACATAGGCTATTTTTACCCGACTGCCGAAGGAGGGTAATGTGTTTATCAGTCTATGTATGTATGTATGTATGTTTGTTCCTATGTGGCGTTCTAGAGACCAAACGCGTCGGCCGATATTGATGATTCTTACGTCAATCGATTCGTCTTAATCCTGCGAGTGTGAAAAATTGAGACCGATTTGAAAAATTCTTTCACCAATAGAAAGCTACATTATTCCTGAGTGACATAGGCTGTTTTTTAATCCCGAAAACGGGTCCTGTGGGGTGGCCCACGGGAGCGAAGCCGCGGGGATCAGCTAGTAATATTATAAAGAGGAAAGATTAGTTTTAGTTTGTTTGTTTGTACCGAATAGGCTCCGAAACTACTGGATCGATTTTAAAAATTCTTTAACCTTTCGAAAGCTACATTATTCGGGAGTTACATAGGCTAATCATTTATTTTCAAAAAATTAGAGGTCCTTAGGAAAATTGCAATAATGTAACCCAAGGTAGCAAAATTTTGCCAAAAATGTCTGCGAGAGAATATATCTAACTATCACAGTTAAGTCACAATAGCAGCTTTTGTGTTCTAAATTTTTAATTAGATCGCCGGTAGAAACAAAGTTGGTTACATTCGTATTGTAGTATTAATTCTTATTCAAATAATAGTTTAACAAATTGGTAGGTAGGGTAGGTGGGTAGGTAGGGAGGGTAGAGTAGGGAAGGTAGTGTAGGTAGGCCTGGTAGGGTAGGTGGGGTAAAGTAGGTAGGGAAGATAGGGTAGGTGAGTAGGTAGCCAGTTGACGGCTGCCTAGTTACTTAATTAATAAGACTGTTGTAATCAACAGTCTTATTATAAGCCGAAAACATTTTCTTTATTCAATTTGTGATTATAATTATAAAGCCAATTAATTATAATTATTAAAAGAACAGTTTTTAGACTGTTAGTTAAAAAAATTGATATCATAGAGTCAATTTAACATAATTATTTTTACATTGATAACTACAAGGTTTGTAAGACTGTTAATTAGAACACTGTTACTTTTTAGAACTTTTAGTTTAACACAAAGTTTTAGTGTGTTGTATTTATTATAATTATCAGACATAAAAGTAAAAAAAAATGCTATTATTTATTATTTAATCCCTAAATTTCATTTAAATTTGTGAACCAGAAAATAACGTATCGATTCGCTTTGAATGGTGAATGTTGGTTCATAACAGACATGACAATTTTGTACCTCTAAAACATTCCTAAATGTTTCGTTTATAGCATGAATTGAACCGCTGGAGGTGCGGCGGAGAGCAATTGAAGACAACAATTTAATATAAACCTTAACTACCTTGACATACAGTCAATATAAGATCACTGTGTCGTGCGCCGCACGGTTCGTTCTTATTTATCTTTGCCATGACATTTTCAACGTTATAACATAAGAGTTAGGGTCTAATTTAAATTGTTATCTTCTTAGTATCTTCGCCGCGCCTCTCCAGGTGTGCGCTGGGCCTAAGAAACTATGCTCGCGACGCAACTAAAATTGGAGCAGACAGTAAAAAGTTATAGATATATTTAAAAAAAAAAATGTCTCCTGAAAAACCGTGGTTTGTCCCTTACGTTAATTGATACTTCTGGTATATCGTTAGATGAAATTGATTTGTGCTATCAAAACGTAAGGATATCAATTTAAAAACAAGATAAAATTACAAATTTAAAAAACCCCCGATTTTGATTTTTATATCCTGCTTTTTAAACTACATATAATAGCAGCAGACACGCTTCAATCGACAATCTATCGAAACACATAATAATGACACGATATCTTGCGAAAAAATCCAGATTCAAAGAGTAAAATGCGAATAACTTTTGAACGGCTAAACCAATTTTATTCAAACATAGCTAAGAACACTCGACAAAGTCACCTTTCAAAACAAAAAAACTAAATCAAAATCGGTTCATCCGTTTAGGCGCTATGATGCCACAGACAGATACACAGCAACACAAGTCAAACTTATAACACCCCACTTTTTCCGCCGGGGGTTAAAAATGGTATTTCTACAATCGCTATCGCCGTTAGAATGTAACTGTCTAGAGCCCAAGACCCTATACAATGTGACAGCGTTGATGATTGACGAAAAATCAATTATGTAAATAAAAATGACGTATGCGCTACCAAAATGTCACGACCTTAATACAAAAAAAGATTGGTATTTTGACATTCACTATCGCCTATAGAATGTCACTTTATAATTGATTTATTTAATAGCTTCTGCCAGCGGCTACGCCCGCTTCAAAAGTGTTTTATCATCCCAAGGTAACATAATACCGGGATAAAAAGTATCCTATATGCTATCCCAGACTATAATCTATCTCTGTGCCAATTTTCATTCAAATCCGTTCAGCCGTTCAGGCGTGATTGAGTAATAAACATAGATCCATACATCTAAACCTTAGCATTTATAATATTAGTATGATTTATTTGTCTAGAACCCAAGGTCACACACATAATTATAAATGTTGTAATCTAGTCTCGCTGGCCAGTCGTCATTTGTCTAATTCCAAACTACCATATTATTTTACACTGTTTCAACATTAGTTTGTCTAACTCCAAACCATCCTATTTCCAGATATATTACCAGAAACAGAAGAAGAACAAAGAACCATAGACAGAATAAAGAAACGGCTCAACGAGAACATCATCAGCCTTCAGAAGACCACAAAGAATGTAGATTTATTACATGAGGATCTTAGTCTATGGTCAGACAATGACATGAAGAAATATTTATCCTGTAACAGGACTGTTGATGGAAAGACGTATAAGGAATATGAAGGATACTATTTGGAGAGTTTAACTTAATATTTAAGGATATTTATGTTTAGATATTTATGTAATAAATGCTTATGTTAATCATATACCGAGATTTTTTTATTCTCCAAAAAATTACTTCGTAAAAGCCTTGAGGCTGGTTGTTTATGACACTAAATTCAAATGAGATTATGGATTTTTTGAGAATATTTCCTCATTGGATACAGGATTACCTACAAGTATAAGATCTAGACTTATATACATAGATTAAAATATTAAAGATACGACCGTCCGAAAGTTTTTTTATATGTGTACACCATACAAGGAACACAGTATTTTTAATGTATCGCGCACACGACAGCTGCCGAAAGACTGTTTTTCGAGTGGGCGTGGATGGCCAATTTTTTTTTATCATTTGGCTCGCGTTTGTCTACTATCTCGCCTACGTAAACGATGATGTCATCTACGGTGAAGCACGTAACGTTGCCTAGAAGTAACCTTTTCTCAAACATGCTTGGACAATTGAGCATTATTTTGACAACCTTCTTCGAGATAAATCGAAATTGCTGTACTGGCCAAATACATGCGAGCAGCGGCCGGCAAAAGTTGTATGAAAATCCATATCTGTCGTCTGTAGCGGCCAAATAAATTATTTAGTAAACTCATATCTGTCGTGTTATTTAAAAATGGAACGATCTTTTACTCCGAAACATGGCACCCGAGGAGGTAACTTATCAAAGGTTTTATTTAAATTTCAAACAGGCTTGCAAATAGAACGCTGTTTATTGAAAAAAAACAAAAGAACACTAACGCGGGAACAATTATTGTTGTTCGTCATTGATTTTGACAAAATAAGTTCTAGGTACTAATTAGTTTTAATTTCCGCGCATTATTTGAGAAATCATTGCTTCTTTTGCTGGCCGCTGCAGTAATGTACTAATTCACTCTTGACTTAAAGACCCCAAAGGGTTGTAGCCACAGATACGAATCTTAACTAGATGACGCGATTGTATAAACGTACTTCGCATTTCAAAAAACGGAGTAAAATTACGATTAATGATGTACGATTATGATTTTATTTACGATATGTATGATTATGATTTTAGCATTATCGGCACCGGAAATCCATCGAAATCTAGAAAAATGCCTTTGTCTGCTTTATTGACCTGCAAATACTGAATAGAAAAAGTTGGCCGGGGCATTGGAAATGTTTTCATTCATTGGTAAGTAAATTTGTTATTAAATTGTGTGTGAAAAAGTGGCACGCTTGGTTTTCATACAGTTGGAGGGACTTGCGTTAGGTATCTAGTTAGATTTATGTCTGTGGTTGTAGCTACTCGTATCAGGAAACAAAGACTCCGGCAGGGAATGCCACTCATTAGCTGTGTGCACAATGAAAGTATTATATATTAACAGCAAAACGCTTTGTGCGTAAGGGTGGGATGTCCACCTTGCGCATGGCCGTACGTCTTGTAGTCCGATGATGGAAAGGGCTTCAAGTTATGCAGTTCCGTCGCACACTCGCCGAAATGTAATCGAAAAAAAACCGACAGGCTGCCAACTCGGCGTCGATGTTGGAGGCTCTGGAGATTTGTCGCGACCAGTGCATCGTTACCAATACGCCTCTTGGCCCGTCTGTCAATCGACTTAAGTGCATCAAGCTGGTATTTCGCAGATCCGTCCCAGAGGTGAAAGCAGTACTCCATGCATGATCAAACTTGCGCTTTATAAAAATTGAGCAGCTGTTCTGGCGTGAACTACCGTCTCCCTACCGATGGACCGAAATTGAGGGTCGATATCAAGGATGAAGTTTGAGATGGCCCGTTATCGACACGGTTACACCACGGCAATATGGAGCCGTGGGTGGAATTGGCCCTTTTTAGCTGGAAATAAACACGCCTGGGTTTTAGCAGCATTGAAACTAACCAGATTGGCATCGCCCCATTCGGAGACCGCTTTCAAGGACAGGTTCAAGCGTTCAACCATGGCCTCCCGGAACCTGAGGCCCAGTAGCCTTGGCGCCGGACGCGTATCTCAGCAACAGCGCTGTCTGAAACTGTGAGCAGTATCGAAAAATAAAAAAATAAAATTTGAAAAAATATCATATTTTATGAATGAGGTATTGCCTTAAGGTTGCACTAGTCGAAGGCACGAACTATTTTGTGCGCGGGGTTAAAATGCATGCTATCTCATCCGACAACACGTGCGAAAGAGAAAGATGCTGTGATGAGCAGTACGAAGCTAGTTCGCGTACGAATACACACTTTTGCAAATTTGTAGCGAAATGGATGATGATTTAGGACGAAAAAGGGCCGCGCGATTTTATATAAACAGTCTTTTGGGAGTATGGATATCATGAATAAACTACTAAATGTATCTGTTCAAAATAAAATTATTTTCATTGTTGAATTATTAATCTATCCCTGTATGGCTGTTTTGCAATTTTCCTTCTTCTTATGGTATTTATTTGCGCCCAAAGATGCGTTAAAGTTAGTGTTGAAATATGGAATTTTCGACGCTCATAACTTTCAAGTATATATTTTTCTACTTTTTTGTTTCCATACAGGGCTAGATAATGATGAAACAAATTGATATAATTTTTTATTTTGAACGTACACCGTCAAACAGTGGAGTAATCGCCAGACTACATTTGTATGGAAGAATGATCGACTAGGGCAGGTTGCCCTATATCATAAGTTTACAGAATTGTACCCTTATAAGTGACACTATCGGATAGTGTAAAATACAGCGTATTTTATTTTTCTAAAATCAACGGTTTCGATTCCTGGCTCGGTAAATTGATTTTTCAAAAAGCCATTGAAGCAGTTTTAGTTTTTATCAAAACGGACCCGAGACTCCTTTCCGTTTTTTCTCTATGCCTCAGTTTCGGATTTGGCCATCCACGCCCACTTGGAAAACTCGCCCTGTATAGGTAGGTAGGTATAAGTAAATGGTTCTATAAATAATTAAAAATTCTAATCAGGAAGGGGCAAGCATATTGTTCCTTATCGGGTTAAAGTCGGGCAGTTGATTATATTTTATCGTTTACACTATTTTTATAGGCTCTTTATGATAAGCTGACCTCAAAAGTCTAGTAATTGGGTTTGAAAGACCGAACTTTTTGCGTTATCTGAACCTCACGAGCGAGTAAAGTCAAACTCAATCATTTATTTCAATTAAACTTTGATACTTTTGAACTGTCAAAATGCACCAGACAAATGACATTCTATCATCGAAAACGTCGCTATAGCGCTTAGATAAAGTACCTATAGATTAAGCCCTGGCGTGGCCGCACATGAGACAGCAATAGTTAGTTCTGGGGTTACAACAAGAACAAGAACACTACAACCCACCATCGCACTGACACTTAATAACTATAAATAACCCAAATTCCTTGTCTCAATTAACACATAATACCAAGAAATCACAAAAAATCAAACAAAACCGAGTTTGTTTGTCAAACCTGCCATTATATTAGAGTTTGACAGAAACAGAAACTGGCCATGGTGACAAAGACAAAAAATTATCTTTTGTCCTTATTATTTACATGGAACTGCAAATTGGCCATCTCGCTCTATCAATCAAGCTCATTTTAAGGCTTAATCTATAGGTACTTTATCTAAGCTATAGCGATTGATGAAATGTCAGAAATCTATGGGTTTGACAAGGATTGACAGCGCTATATCGAAAATCAAGCTATCAATCACCGAGAAACATAACTATCAATCTCTTTTGGCATTTGTCATTGGCATCGCTTATAGTATGCTTAAAGTCACCCAAAGGCAAATGGAGAGAGCTATGCTTGGAGTTTCCTTGCGTGATCGAATCCGCAAGAGACCCAAGGTTACCGACATAGCCCGAAGAATTGCTAAACTTAGTGGCAGTGGCCAGGGCACGTTGCTCGCAGAACGGATGTCCGGGCCGAAAAGTTCTGGAGTGGCAATCGCGTATCGGAAGATGCAGCGTTGGAAGGCTAGGTGGGGCGATGACTTGGTCAAGGCTGCGGGAGTCGGGTGGATGCAAAACGAACAGGACCGATTTATGTGGCGACGTTTGGGGGAGGCCTATGTCCAGCAGTAGACGTCTTTCGGCTGATATGATGATGATAATGATGATAGTATGGCACTTTGTCTAGAGGTAAGGTCCGTCGGTCAAAAAAATGAAATTCCTCAGAGATCTTCACTTTGTAAGTTGCACGTTCCAAAATTTAGATCTTTATGAAGAAGCAAGAGCAATTAATAGCGTTGCCAAAATTTAAATACTCTGTAGAGTAGAACGTGCAAGACACTTCATGGACACTCAAACTTAAATCAATATAAAGATTCAAAAATGGTTACATCATTCATATTAATATTATTAATGCACGAAATTATACAGTTCCAAAGAGATTTATCTATTAAATTTAATGTGCTTGAATTTATGCAATTTAATTATCACAAAAGATATGAGAAATATTTACGTGGGTTAGTGTCTGAGGTGGTCTTTGATAAAAGCACCACACTGATTTGCCTGTACCTGTCTAGAGAGGGCAAGTATTTGTCAGTTATCGTGTAGCTGAACTCAGAACATCAGGAGCTCAACGATCCAACGAATAATACCAAAGTATGAACATTTATGGAGGCCACACAAAATACCCAAACTGCCAGACAATAATTATGAAATCTATCCGTAAGATAACGATCTGCATTGTCTACAAATTCATAATACCCACGTCATATAAGGATAATTCAAGTAAGCGTCTCGGGATGGCCTTTTGAGGAAATAACTACACAGATTTGAGTGGACCTGTCCAGTCAAGGCTTTGTGGCGATGCTTGAAAGTGGCCTATGTGCAGCAGGCTGGCGGTGCTCGTTTTTACCCGACTGCCGAAGGAGGGTAATGTGTTTATCAGTCTATGTATGTTTGTTCCTATGTGGCGTTCTAGAGACCAAACGCGTGGGCCGATTTTGATGGTTCTTACGTCAATCGATTCGTCTTAACCCCGCGAGTGTCACTGGCTACATAAAAATTGGCCAATAGGAAAATAGCGTTCCTTGGGCGCCATATTGTGGGGGCCCAAATTTTTTTTTCTTGCAAACCTTTCGTGTGGGGTATCAAAATAAAGGATTTTAAGAGGTGATTTCAAAAACATATAACACTTATATGTTTAAATGTACCTGATTCGAAAAAAAAAAAAACTAATAAGTTATAAATAAAAAAAGTTAATTAAAAAAATCAAAAAACCCCGACTGCTTGAAAAGCGAACTAAAAAGACGTAAACAAGGAGAAAATCATGCTGTGCAGTCGGAGGATACGTCTGGTTTTGGTCAGCCAGCTCGCGAAGATGTATCCTCCGACAGCACAGCATGATTTTCTTTTTGGGCTGCAAGCCCAATTACGTATGTGAATTCGGCTAGGCGAAGGATTTGATCCCATTAATCGACCAATCATCTGCGCTGCGAAATGAAAGACCCGTTGTAAATTGCGGTCTATAATATTGGTCGCTTGATGGGATAAAATCCTTAGCCTTGCCGAATTCACTTACGCTATTCGTCTGCTGGGACCCGCCTGGTACCCCATAAGAATTAATGTTCGCTACCGCGGGGATAGGCAGCGTGATATAAAAAAATAATAGTGCAAACATTAGTTACATGTTTATTTATAGCTTAACGAACATTTCCTTATTGCGTTATGAATTCTGCAAGGCAAAGGGCCACGAGTACCTATGAATAATCGACCAATCACATGCGAGATGATAAACGCGATGTGGATTTCCGTCTATCTGATTGGTCGATTTTTGATACTTTTTGCTCTTTGCCTTGCCGAATTCATTATCATTACGCAATAAGGCTGCAGGTTTTCGTTTGACCATTCTTACAGATAATGCTACTTTCTGGAAGGTTGTTCTGGATTGTTCGCCATAGGATGGCGTGACTTGTGAGCATCTTGTGAGCATTTTGGAGGACTTGTCTTTAGAATTAATATTTGTTTCTGGATATTTACCATGTATATTTTGTATTTCGTTGAGAGCTCGATATTTCGGCACCGTTACAAGCGGCAGTCAAACGTCAGTTCTCGTGATCATGGCGCTTGTAACGGTGCCGAAATATCGAGCTCTCAACGAAATACAAAATATACATGGTAAATATCCCGAAACAAATATTAATTCTAATGATTGTGACCATGTCAGCTTAAAGACTTGTCTTTAGTACATTTTAAGGTCAAAATATACTGATTCTCGTGATTCTCAGCCTTATTTGAATAAACAAACTTTTATATTAATAATTGCATTGTCACAAGAAAACAACATTTGTGGCCAATTCCAGCTCAATCGGACAGTACGAAGTGGGTCAAATATAACTTGCAAAATTTTGTTACAGACACCGGCAAGCTTATTACGTATCTTGCAAGTGCAAAACGATAGCGATTTTTGCGCAATTATTGCTCTTCAATACTTGCAGAAGTTTTAGTTTTGGCGGTATTTTTGAGTATTTAGTGCATTTGACAAACAGCTAGCGATTAGCAAACGATTGTGTAGGACCTACCATAGCTATAACAGTGTAGGTAATTCCGACTTTTATGAAATAAAGCGTTTGACCGCGCGATGACTGCTGATTGCTGTTTCTTACGTTATAAGCTTGTCGGACAGGTGGAACTAAATAAAATCTTGTAATGTTGCTTTTTATTATGCTATCTAGAAGTAACTTTGTTGTCTTATCCATAAAAACATCAGAAATCATTCATTAATCATACAAAAATAAAAATATACGATTCTAAACTCTTATCTAATTTGACCTTTCCGAGGCGGGGTGCTATTTTCGAGCTGGCTTCGCCCGCTCTTGCTTCATTAATTAATTATTTCTGAATCTTTTATGGATAAGTCGACAAAGTCAATTCTAGATAGTACCTATACCTAAACATTACTAACTGAAAAGAGAAAACCAAGTGCTATGAAAATAAAGATTAAATATTATGAGGTGCTGCCAGCGGTGACAAACGAATTTTCGGTAGGATTCGGGTATTTTTTTAGATGTCGGGTTTTTTGTTCTTATAATGATTTGTTTTATTTCAGACTTTTTAGTTTTATTAATGAAAGTCATCGCCAAATAAGTTATTATTTATTTTGCTATAGAAATTACGCTTATCTTGAATTTGAGCCAAAATAATGTGTTACAATACAATCTATATATATTTTTGGTATGGTCTATTTAGTAGCTATCACTTGATAGGTACCCATATTGTTATGATAACGTAAAACAAAATTGGTTCACCCCTTTTTTTTAGGGGCGGGTGCCATATTTAAAAGTTACATAGACTATGTCACTCCTACAATTGAGACGAATCCAACGACACCTATGCGACACCTCATATTATATCATAGTCCGTCAAGCCGTTTGGGCGTCAAGCTATTTGATACACACTGTAATAAAAGCTTTTTAAAAAAAAAACACATCCCACTTCCAAATAAAAACACTACAAAGTGAAAAATAATTTCAATTTCAGAAGTCAGTGTTTCTGGTTTCGTATATTTTAATTATTATGGTTCCGAACATTCCTCAAAAGGAACCCTTATAGGATCACTTATCGTTGTCTGTCCGTGTGTCAAACTTTTTGTCTCTGGAATGCCTGGAGGTACCAAGTTGTAATTAATATCTTGTACTCAGGTCTGCAACACCTTATGTCCTGCGGTGTCCCACAGGGATCGGTCCTGGGGCCGCATCTGTGGGACATCGGGTACGACTGGGTGCTGCGCGCCGATGTCCCTAGTGGCGTCAGCGTGGTTTACTACGCTAACGATACGCTGGTCCTTGCGCAGGGGAGTTCGCACCAGACGGCGGCTGAAAACGCGACACGCGGGGTTACGACAATCGTCGAGAGGATCCAGCAATTGGGACTCGAGGTGGCCCTGCACAAGTCCGAGGCCATGTCACTTGGTGTTGAGAAACTGAAAGTAGAATTAACCGGCGATTATTCGTCGATTACGTTAACAGCCCGATAATTCTGAGCTGGGAAACCGGCAGTAAGCCTTATATTAACACTGAAACTTTTAATAAGTATGTTGAAACTTGCTCACACATTTTTTTAAATACGTGTAAAGTATCAGGCTACATTAGCAATAAGGTTAAATTCGCAGAAAATAAAATTAAGACGGTTTGGAAAATTATAAACAATGAAACGAACAGGAACAAAAGAAATAATACTGATTACACACTTGAAACCACACACGGGCTTATTAGAGATAACAAAAAGTTGCTCAAGAATTTGTACATTTCTTTACCAACATCTCAATTAAAACTACTGAAATCTTAAATTCTTCGCCCTCGCTTGCTTTTGGATTATTAAACGCGAACGTTTCAGCCTGCCCGAATTAATTTAACTTTCCACAAATAAACCCCATAACAGTAATAAAAGCTTTTAAGCAAATTAAGATCAAACCGACCGAACATCTATGGGGAATGTCCATCAAAGCTTGTACCTCCATTATTCAGACTATAGCGCCGTACTTAGCTGTAATTTTTAATTTGTGTGTGGATCAAGGAGTCTTGCCCGGACCTAATGAAATATAGTAAGGTTATACCACGTTTTAAATCCGGGGACAGTAAAGACACAACTATACAAGTATCCGTGTTGCCGGTTTTCAGCAAGGTATTTGAAAAAATAATGCTAAATCAAATGCTCATTCATTTTAATAAGAATAACCTCTTGCATGATAAACGTATGGTTTCACCAAAGGACATTGTACAATTAACGCTGGTGTCACTCTATTAAAACACATCTTTAATGCTTGGGAAGAGGCACAAGATGCTATAGGTATCTTCTGCGACCTGTCGAAGGCGTTTGATTGCGTTAATCATGAAACATTACTTCTGAAATCTGAGCATTACGGGCTAGGCGAATCAGCGTTAAGTTTGGTAAATTCTTATTTGAATGGTAGACAGCAATTAGTTCAAATAAATGATGTCAAATTCGCAAACCGACTAGCTGGCAACTCGTCGTCGGTGTTCAAGGCTCTGGTGCTTTGAGTAGACCAGCGCATCGTTGCTGATAATTCTCTTGGCCCGTCTGTCAATCGACTCAAGTGCATCAAGTTGGTACCTGGCAGATCCGTCCCAGAGGTGAGAGCAGTACTCCATACATGACCGAACTTGCGCTTTATAAAAGTTGAGCAGCTGTTCAGGCGTGAAGTAACGTCTTACCTTCGTAAGGATCCCCAACTTTCATGCAGCCAACTGAGCCTTTTCCTCAATGAATGGACCAAAATTGAGGGTCGATGTCAACGTAACACCAAGAAGGTTGGATGGTCCGTTATCGGCATGGTTACGGTAAACTGACTAGATACATTGGCATTGCCCCATTCGGAGACTGCCTCCAAAGACAGGTTCAAGCGCTCAACCATGGCCTCCCGAAGAGACTGGACCTGAGGCCCAGTAGCCTGTGCGCCGGATACGTATCTCAGCAACAGTGCTGTCGTCTGCATAACCAAAGGTTCCGGGTTTTAGCAGGTCATTAATGTGTAACAAGAACAATGGTGAAGAGAGCACTGACCCCAGTGAGACTCTGGCGTTAATACCTAACTGGCCGGATGAGCAGCCATCGATAACCACTCGGATGGACCGATCCCTCAGGAAGTCTGCAATCCAGTCACACAGACCACTAGGCAGACCGAAGGAAGGAAGCTTACCAATAAGGCTCTTGTGCCAGACCCTGTCAAAAGCCTTCGATATCTCAAGGGAGACAGCAAGCGCCTCCAGGTGCCTCTCGATGGCCTCACTCCAGATGTGAATGGTATACGCTAGAAGATCCCCAGTTGACCGATTTCGCTGTATTGGCGGTCACTAAGGATGTCGTTGTCTTCTAGGTATGCGGAGGATGGACTTTACTGATATGGGTCTGTAGTTGGCAGGGTCAGATCGACTATCCTTCCTGGGCACGGGCTGAACGTTAGCTTGCTTCCAAGCCTTCGGCACTTTTCGAGTCACCATCGAAAGGCGATATAGGCGTGTCAAGATCGGAGACAATTCTAACATAGTGTTATTTGCTGATGACACATCTTTAATTTTTTTAATAAATAGACGTACTTGTCAGGTTTACGATGTAAATAACACACTATGGCAGGTTCAGGATTGGTTCACTGCCAATAATTTAGTTTTAAATGGTAAAAAAACCAAGTGCGTAAAATTTGCCTCGACAAAAAAAAACAAAAAAGAACGGCTAAGTTCGGCAGCTTATGCTGTTAGAAAAAATCGTCAATTTACTGATGTAGATACCGCGAGGCTGGTCACCTTTCAAGGGGTACTGTACAAAATGTTTCAATAAAACTCCTCCCTACATTCTAGAACTGAATGAGACGAAATTTTGAATTTTTATTATGATGAATTTTTTAAAACGCACACTATGCAGTCAGGTATATTATAAGTTGGGGGATTACATCACTGATAAAAATGCTTGACTCAATGCTAGTCTGCTCCACAACCACTAGAGCGCAAAAAAAAGTGATATGTGAAGTATTGTTGGATCTGCTGATGACTGTATGAATATATTTGTACTGTATAAACTCAATTTCTTTCAGTATTAGATAAATGCACAGCACGTGTTTGAGTACTATGTACCCAACTGTAAATCTACCATTTACTGTACCATGTGTCGTTCGTTAACTTATGCGTGCCCTGGCAGTTGAGAGTGTGTCATGCTTTCTCACATGTCTCTCTGATGGTGTCACGTGTGTTGGTTCACACGTTCGCACGTCATTCGGTTCCCTTCATGATGGTTGAGCTGGGTGGTGTCGATTCATGCGTAATGTTCGTGAACGGGCGCCGTCAGTTGGGATTGGTTATAAATTTTCTAGTAAGTACCTATTATATAACTGCACAGTACATGTGTTATACCTACTTAGTTACTTGTTTTAATACTTTATACCTTTACGTAGTATAGTGTGTAGTACTATTCTAGGTGCATCGTCCTCACATATATGAATTTATTATGTATGTACGTATGTAAATATTGTAAACCACTTATTGTTTTTAAAAGTGTAAGTACGGAGTTTCTTGTGCATTCTTCTCCATAAATAACAAGCTACTTTTTCGAATGCACGGTAGAATCAATTTTTATTTCTTGTAAATTTGTATTGTTTTTGTTTGGCCTAGTTGAAATAAATATATTTGACTTTGACTTTATTAGCAAGGTTGCCGAAAAAAAAAAAACAAAATAAAAGAGCGAGCGAAGCGAGCTCGACACTCTTATTCTTTTTAATAGGTAACGATGTCTACTAATGCAGAAACGTTTCAGAATCTTGCGAGAATATAATCTTTAAATTACTAGGTACAATACACTAGGTATAATACAATAGTAAGTACCTACCTACTTCGTTGTCATTCCTATTATCCATATAATATTTACCCGACTGCCGAAGGAGGGTAATGTGTTTATCAGTCTATGTATGTAAGTAATGTATGTATGTATGTATGTAAGTATGTATGTATGTATGTATGTTTGTTCCTATGTGGCGTTCTAGAGACCAAACGCGTGGGCCGATTTTGATAGTTCTTACGTCAATCGATTCGTCTTAACTCCGCGAGTGTCACTGGCTACATGAAAATTGGAAAATAGGAATATGGCGGTTTTTGGGCGCCATTTTGTGGGGCCCAAATTTTTTTTTTCTTCCAAACCTTTCGTGTGGGAAATCAAAATAAAGAATTTTAAGAGGTGATTTCAAAAATATATAACACCTATATGTTTAAATGTACTTAATTCGAAAAAATAATGAACTGAAAAGTTATAAATAAAAAAAGTTAATTAAAAAAATCAAAATACCCGACTGCTTGAAAAGCGAACTAAAAAGACGTAAACAAGGAGAAAATCACACTGTGCAGTCGGAGGATACGTCTGGTTTTGGTGAGCCAGCTCGCGAAGATGTATCCTCCGACAGCACAGCATGACTTTCTCCTTGTTTACGTCTTTTTAGTTCGCTTTTCAAGCACTCGGGTATTTTGATTATTTTAATTAACTTTTTTTTTTTTCAATAATTAAGATTTCTATCTTTCTTATATTTATGCTAAACGGTGTACGCTTATAAGCAGACGTTTGGACCTTATATTTAATATTTAAATCTATAGTACCTACCTGTGCGTACTAGACAGAGCAAATCACAGGGTCTAACGTCAGCCTATAGGCTATAGGTACAGTGTCGGATTTATACTTTTTATGAGTGTAGGCCACTTTATTTCCGCCGCCCCTTTACCTTTTGTACCTTTCTAAAATAATAATTTTCCATTTGTAGTAAGGATGGCACTAAAGTGAAATAGACGAATGAATTAGTCATTAAAGGAGCATAAAAAAGAAACAAGAATTACAATTTTTACGGGACTTTTTAATAGTGAAATCGTCTATAATATCATCATAGTTTATAGTGTTCATTATCTCTGCTTGTATGTAGAGAAGAGCTAAAGAATTCATTTTTTCTTGAGACAATGAAGACCTTTGGTAATTTTTCACGCGTTTTATACAGGAAAAACTGCTTTCTCCAGAACAATTTGTAGCCGGAGTAGAAAGCGCGATGCGGAGAACTATATCCAAGTTAGGGTAAACATTAGACAGAGATTGATTCCTCAAAAATGTTGAGAGACTGAGTAGTGAGTTTGATCCAGGCTTCACTGTACACTCGAGTTTTATTAGAGGAAATGTGACTGTGAAAATGCACACATTCTTAAACCAAATCGTCCTCTAAATCATTGTTATAATATTTCACGAGAGACTGGGCTTTTTCTGTAACACTTTGTGTTGAAAGTTCAGTAATTTTTGTTAAAAATGAAAATTTTTCTTTAAAGTTTAAGTAAGCATTATGCTTTCTCAGTATTTCGACCCTCAGTCTATCAAGGATGACCAAAAAGGTGTTCACTCTGAAATAATCTCTGGAGTGGGAGGGTATTTCAGGTTCTTTCTTGATTGTTTCATCAGTATTTTTTTTTCTTTTAGCATTGCTTAAGTGCGCTTATCTCAATTGCTTTTTCTTCGAAATAGTTAAACTGTTCTCGTTCTGCTATTGTAAACTCTACTAGAGATCCATAGAGATCAGATACAGTCAATACATCTACAGATGAGCTCTGAATCTGAACACTCACTTTATTTAACCTTTACAAAATACGACCATGAACGCAGTTTCAAGTTCTTCTAATTTGATGCGAATTCCCTTTGCCTCATTTCGCGGGACGGGTTTCTCTGTAGTGTCATTTTGAATCATTTTTAAAACTGTAATTACTTCATCCCAGGAATCTCTTAGACTTTTACAGGCATCTGCTCTAGCCGACCAACGACTGAGGTTCACTCTCTTGAGTGTCTTTCCTCTTCCTATCTCATTCGTTATTTTTTTCCAACGTTCGGTTGACTTTACGAAGAAAGTATATACCTCCTCTAGAAACATGAAAAAGTGACAGGCTTCTGTACAAGATTCAGCGGCCGAGGTTCCTAGCAAATTCAATGAATGAGCTGCACAAGGAACAAACATAGCAAATGGTGCTTGTTCTTGAATTTTAGCTTGTAAACCATTGTAAATCCCTGACATGTTAGAGGCATTATCATAAGACTGACCACGACAATCTTTGAGATTAATGTTTAACTTTTCCAGCTCTATAGTAATTGCATCAAACATTTCTTGAGCCTTGTGTCCTACAGAAGGTAAGAATTTGAGAAATCTCTCACATGGTTCTCCGTTATCTAGAACATATCGAATCACAAGTGTTAGCTGATCTATATGTGCTGCATCCGGTGTAGAATCCACAATCAAAGAAAAGTACTTTGCTTTTTTTATCTCATCACTGATGTATATCAGTACTTTTTCAGCCATTAAATAAATTAAATCGTCGCAGACAGTTTTCGATAGGTAGCTAATTGTTCCTGATCCCTGGTTTGCATATCTTTCAATGTGTTTGGCTAGTAATGGGTCAAACTCTGCTATTAATTCTAGAAGCATAATGTAATTTCCACTGCGTTTGTCACCAAATTTTTCATTACTTCCTCTAAAAGCAAGACCTCTAGAAGCTAATCCTTTTATTACAGCAACAACCCTCTTTAAGATGTTCTTCCAGTAAGAAATTTCTTCGCTAAGTTGGACAGTTAAGGAAGATTGGATATTGCCGTGAATCATACCTCTAGCTCTTAAAGCGAGAATGCAAGATTTATGATTTAGAGAGTTTTCGTGTTGAGCTACTCAAACTTCTGCATTCTTCCAATCATTGAATCCTTGCTCGTCAAACTGTGTCCTGTTCAAAATAGATCCAAAGGACGAACAGGGTCCCCAGAATACGGAGCCTTTGCTTGCCGAATAAACAAGCCAATTCCTTTCTTTAACTTCATTATTCTTCATTTTTCCGTGAAATATATTTTTTAGTAAATAACGGCGGTGATCGCAATACATTCGCCCACTTTTTGTGAAATCACTAGATTTGTTTTGTTCGAAACCATTTCTTGCAATAATCGTTCATTTCCCATAAGGCTGGATCTGTGTTCAGTTTTGTGTTTGATTGAATTTCAGTATATGTCGCAACTATAGCCACTTCTTCGCTGTCTGACTTTAAATTACTGCATTTTGTTAAAGGTCTTTCGGTGTCAGAATCAGGCTGAGCAGGTTCTACTGAACACGACTGATCTGACTGATTGCGATTGTACAGACTCTTCACCTCAATCGGAATAAAACCTTGTTCATATTGATTTTCTTTATTACTACTAGTCCCCGACTTCTCTTGTGCAATACGTAAACCCTCGTAGGTGTTTTCACTTTTTAAAAAAGCTTCTATTTTCCTGATCTTCTGAAGTGCAATTTCTTGTTCCTCTTTTTTTATTTTAGCCTTTTTCCTGTATTCATAGCCACTAAATCTCTTCCTTCCATCACTCATTTTTCGACAGTTTGAGAACGTTAAATATTATAGTGATCAATCTGTAAAAAAAAAGATGTAAATAGCGCCTTTTAAAAGTTCTAGACTAGAAAATGTTGTTTAAAAGGTCAAGTGACATGTCTCAATTTTTATGTTTTAGCTAATGTAGCTGCACTCCGGGGCTTCATCCTCATGATGATGATAGACAATAGTCTAAATAAATGTCATCACGATCATTTCAGCGGTTTAGTCGTAAACAAACTCAGATTTACATTTATAATAAGTTGGGGTTTAATGCAATATGTAAAACAACGATGTGGAGGAGTTTTTCGACGCCATATTTTAGATTAGGTAAGTGAGTAGTTTTTGGTTTAAGTGTTTATGTTTGTAGTCTTACTGCCACACTCAGAGACGTTAATGGTTACTTAAAGTTCTCCTTAGTGTAGATTTTTAGTACAAAATCTATACTAAGGAGCGTCTTAAGTAACCGTTAAATATCTCTGAGTGCGGCAGTTAGTTAATTAAGTATTTTATACATTGTATATACTTGTATCTTTGTAAATAAATTTAAATGTAAAAAATCTCTATCATAGAATAATCAAGAAAATTATAATACTTATTTTACGAATTCTATTACTATTTTAGTTCCAGCCTAGAACTTCCAGGTCAGACTCTAAATTTTCTGAGCTCTACTTACTTAATCCTCTGGTTTGGATGATTTCAACATTTTTATCGGGCTCAAATATTAAAATGTCAAAATACATAAATAACCCATTTAAACCGTTAAAGTATATTTCATTTTATTGAGGGATAATTTTCGTTTTAGAGAAGAGAGTATTGCATAATATTGTGTAACACTTACCTAAGTCAAAAGGCTTCCTCTTAATTCAACTAGAAGAACTAGAAAGTAGATTGAGAATCACTATGATTTTTTCTTCAGTAATCGTTACGTATTTTGTTTATGTTAGTAAATATTCGGAGACAAGGAAAGCGCGACGACTCGTGTGGCGTGCGTGTGCGCTGCTAAATTAACACTGCTATATTTATTTAGTGTCAACACTTGTTAAATAAATTCTGATCTAGCTGCAAAATTAAAGTTTACAACTCACAAACACGATGGCTTTGTACTTTTTGTAATAGAGTGTTATAAAATTTATGGCAGAGTTCAAGAAATTGTAAAAAACTACAGCTGCAAACACTTTCTATACACATCTTGCGTACAGATGTTTAGCAATATTTTAAGTATTTTTTCAAGCAAAACAAAGGAAAGGAACGGCCACAATGGTGTTCCGTCTCAATTAACGAATTTTTTTTTCCTCTGACATCGAGTGAGCGTCCTCTGAAATCTGCCGCCCCTAGGCCGCGGCCTATACGGCCTATTGACAAATCCAGGACTGGGCTGCGGACATTGAGTCAATTTTTATTCTGCAGAAACGAGCCATCAGAGCGATATACAATCTTCGCGCAAGAAAGAATTTACATCTTTTTTATAAAAACGGCGACAGACATAATTACGTTACTAGAAATAGGGACCAATTAGTTCAACCAAGTTTCAGACTGGCTAAAGTAGCCTCACCTTTCAAGGGGTACTGTACAAAATGTTTCAATAAAATTCCTCCCCACATTCTTGAACTGAATGAGACGAAATTTTAAACTTGTATAAAACGCACACTATGCAGTCAGGCATATTATAAGTAGGGGGATTACATCACTGATAAAAATGCTTGACTCAATGCTAGTCTGCTCCACAACCACTAGGGCGCAAAAACAAGTGATATGCAGAACACAATTTTTTTGAAGTACCTATTGTTGGACCTGCTGAAGACTGTATGAATATATTTGTACTGTATAAACTCAATTTCTTTCAGTATTATATAAATGCACAGCACGTGTTTGAGTACTATGTACCCAACTGTAAATCTATCATTTACTGTACCATGTGTCGTTCGTTAACTTGTGCGTGCCCTGGCAGTTGAGAGTGTGTCATGCTTTCTCAAATATCTCTCTGATGGTGGCACGTGTGTTGGATCATTCGGTTCCCTTCATGATGGTTGAGCTGGGTGGTGCCGATTCATGCGTCATGTTCGTGAACGGGCGCCGTCAGTTGGGATTGGTTATAAATTTTCTAGTAAGTACCTATTCACCATACCACCTTATATATAACTATATAAGGTATGGTGAATAGGTACTTACTAGAAAATTTATTATATATTTTATTATTATTATGTATTGTGTTATTTTTATTTTTGTAGTTGCACAGTACATATGTTATACCTACTTAGTTACTTGTTTTAATACTTTATACCTGTACGTAGTATAGTGTGTAGTACTATTCTAGGTGCATCGTCCTCACATTTATGAATTTATTAATGTATGTACGTATGTTAATATTGTAAACCACTTATTTTTTCAAAAGAGTATGTATGGAGTTTCTTGTGCGTTCTTCTCCATAACAAGTTACTATTTCGTGTAAATTTGTATTGTTGACGTTCAAAAGTGCCGCTTTGGCCTAGTTGAAATAAATATATTTGACTTTGACTTTATTAGCAAGGTTGCCGAGGAAAAAAAAACAAAATAAAAGAGCGAGCGAAGCGAGCTCGCCACTCTAATTCTTTTTAATAGGTAACGATATCTACTAATGCAGAAACGTTTCAGAATCTTGAGAGAATATAATCTTTAAATTACTAGGTAAGTACCTACCTACTTCGTTCTCATTCCTATTATCCATATAATATTTTTCTCAATAAGTAATTAAGATTTCTATCTAATCTATCTTTCTTATATTTATGCTAAACGGTGTAGCTACGCTTATAATCAGACGTTCGAGCCTTATATTTACTATTTAAATCTATAGTATCTGTGCGTACTAGACAGAGCAAATCACAGGGTCTAACGTCAGCCTATAGGTATATTTTTTTCCCTGTAGGTATGTAGGAACTACCTTCCACAAGAAGAAGAAGGAGAAGAAGACATCCAAGTTGGACTCGACGACTTTATTCTGAATAGTTAGTAATTATTATTCATGACTCAAGTTGAGTCATTGAGTCGCTTCACGAGTAGGCAATGAACAAAGGCGAGTCGCTGTGAACGAGAGCAGTGACCCTCCTTTAGCGCGCCTCCCTGTGCACGGGCTTCGGGGGATTGCCTTATAGAATGCTTTATGTAAGTATGTAACATTATTATTCTGCCTATCGGGCCTGCTTATCTAATAGCTACCTACTCATAATTATAACCGTACTGGGTAGCCTTGCTCCGTGGCTGCCTCTATTAAAGACGTTGTCATACAATTTAAGACAACGTCTTTAATAGAGGCGTAAGGGCCTTAAGTCAAGGCCTTTACGCTTGAGGCTTGACATGACTTGAGGCAAACTCGTGATGAACAAATATGAACTCAGCATAATAGACTGCCACCCAGCAATAAATCTGTATAATAGCCAATATCCGGCCTTTTATAATTCAATACCCATTCGTTTATTATCTGGCCGTATATAATCCAATATCCGGCTGTTAAAATACAATATCTGGCCGTTTATAATACAAAATTCGACCATTAATAACACAATGTCTGGCGGTTTTTTTTTTAAATACTCGCAGAGCTATCTAGCTCTACGGGTTCACTTAAATTAGTTTGTATAAAATTTTTGGCAAATCTTTGCGGATATTCAACCGAGCCGCATTTAGCTCTGCGGCCTTACACATTATTATTGGGCTAGTTAATGAATGTTCGGCTGGATATCCGGTTATCAAGGCTGGATATCCGGTTATCAAGGCTGGATATCCGATTATCAAAGCTGGCTATCCGGTTATCTAGGCTGGATATCCAGTATCCGTCCAAGCAAATATCCGTTTGATATCATAATAGGTACTCGATGAAGGTCTAGTCTAATACCTAAGTATAAAATTACTAGGTACATAAATAGACATACCTACATGCAAGCGATCCTTTGTGGTAAAACCTAAAAAATAATACCATACATAACATTATATTGCTATATTTAATACACAATAACGTGACCTTCAGCTGGCCAAGAGATCACGTAGTACGGCATTTCAACAGAATGCGAGGCCATATTATACTGGTTTTGTTACTACTGACGTGGCCTACTGTTTAAATACTAGTATTTAGTATTTACCTACTACATCACACATGCTTGAGTTCATCATTTAACGACCTTTTTTGCTATTAGTTTCCGCCAGAAATCCTTAAGAGAAGAGGAAAAAAGACCCCATATTTAGCTCTAAAAATAAAGATGTCGAGAGGTAGTCGACACAGCGGGAGTGAATCGATGAAGGCGATCTAAGATGTCGGAAATGTTAATTTACCGAAAGCCATTATCTACTTTAAGTTATAAAGCGTTGAGTATATTTTCAGTTGTCGTCTAAGTTGTTCTAAAACTTTTTAGTTGTTGGATAATTATCTTATTTTGAGGAGTTTGGAACCGCAGCGTGGATATTTTTTTGTTTTATATTTTTGAGGCGTTGTTGTCTACGCCTGCATAAGTATAATTTCCTTCCATTGCTTATATAATTTACGTAATTAAAGTTTTAGTTAGGTACTTATTATAATTAAAGGTCATAAATTATTTACCTACGTAATTAAAGTTTTAGTTAAGTACCTACCTACTTATTATAATTAAAGGTCATAAATTATTAATGAATAAAAGGAATGATTTATGAATATAAGATATAATTAATGAATAAAGGTGAATTACCTAATGATAAAATTGGTTTTATTTTCAATGTAGGTACTTACCTACATATTCTAACATTTAAAGATTTAAAAACCAGCCTATAAAGGTGAAATGTTGTTTACCTACCTACCTATTGAAACTATTATTATGATCCAGAGGAATTTTTAAAGTGCCTTTTTTGTGATAACATCAATTAATTTGATTATTGGTATGATTATTATCACTATAATGTCCAAAACAATTATTTGTTATGTAGTTACCTAAATATGTTAGGTACTTACTTTTTAGGGTTCCGTACCCAAAGGGTAAAAACGGGACCCTATTACTAAGACTTCGCGATCCGTCTGTCTGTCTGTCTGTCTGTCTGTCCGTCTGTCTCCAGGCTGTATCTCATGAACCGTTATTGCTAGACAGTTGAAATTTCCACAGATGATGTATTTCTGTTGCCGCTATAACAACAAATACTTAAAACAGTATAAAATAAATATTTAGGGGGGGCTCCCATACAACAAACGTGATATTTTTGCCATTTTTTGCTCGATATTAATAACGGCAACAGGTAGACGTTTGAAATATTCACAGAATGTTTAGTTGTATATTTACTTTAAAAAAAAAATACAACAAACGTAATTTTTTTGCAGTGTTTTGCGATAATGGTACGGAACCCTTCGTGTGTCAGTCCGACTCGCACTTGGCCGGTTTTTTACATTACCTACCTTTATGAAAAATAATGTACTTAAAATAAAATATAATAAATGTATTTTTAGCACGATTATCGATTAATAAGTAGGAGGTAGCAATTGCACCTGCACATTATAATATATTAAAACACCATCTATGTAGGTACCTACCTACCTATTATGTAAACCTATATAAATATTATGACAAACATTCGAATTAATTGTTTATTGTAAGAATGTATTGTATTGTATACTTACTTATACATAATATTGTTTCATCATTCATTCATGCTTTTAAAAGTTTTAAATCGCCATTTTGACATGGTGAACAGTACAATACCTACGTAATCCTCTTAAAATCACCAATTTAAAACGGTGATAGGTTATTAACATTATCACCACTTACAAATTTTACATTACTAATTCGTGATAATAACAAGTGTAACTAATCTTCAGTAATTGAATGATACAAATATTAGTTTGTTTTTATGAAATTCATAATTTGAATACTTAAATACCGGCCTGTTACCGACTAACTGCAGGGAAAAGGCCTCTTCTCATAATGAGAAGGCATAGATTTGAAAATTAAATAGAATTGAATAGATGATTTGAATAGAAAATTTCGCGCTCTAACTACGCTTTTCTCCCTACTTAACTCTCCCACCCCACCTTCTTACCTTATGTCTCACTTTCAATATTTAAGTTCTTCACACGCTAGAAATCTGCGTTCCTCCAATAATCTTCTCCTATTGTGTCCCTCTCATACTACTGATTTTGTTCATTCTTCCTTTCATATTCAGTCTATCCTTCTCTGGAACGAGCTTCCTCTCGAAATCAGGACGGCAACCAGTCGGTATGCTTTCAAGCGGATACTACGGTTTTACTTTCAGCGGAGAGAGGGGTCATCTCTATAACTTCTTTTCGTTACTTTATTAATATATGTATATATATATTTATATGGGTATGTATTATAATATGTATAAGATATATATGTAACATGTATTTAATTGACATATTATTGTTATTTTTTGTTTTGTTGTTTGCATTCTACGGTTTAAACAATGCACCTGCCATGTTATCTCTCCACCACCCTTGGTTGACTGGTAGAGAATGCCTAAGGCATTAAGTCCGCCTTTGTACCTTTGTGCATGAAGTTTAAATAAATAAATAAATAGATTTGGAAATTAGAATAATTATAAAATAAGTATACTCTCCTATATTTATTCATTAATTAAGGTCTACACAGATCGTAATTAATGAATAAATCGCACCTAAACATTACGATTTATTCATTAATTAAGGCCTTAACAGACTGTAATTAATGAATAAATCATAAAAATAGGAGTGGCCTAATTTTATTTTTCACCAGTATATTATATTACATGATTTTACGAATAACAATGTGTGGAATTGGATAGCCTGTTTCAGTCCACGGCTGGAGGTAAGTCTCTCCCAAACTGCTCCACAATACGCTACACTTTCATTCAATTACTGGGTTGGTGATCAATCATACAAAGTACCTACTCCATCCAGCTGGGGATTATTATTATTAACGTTGCCACCGTGTCGGGGGTGTAGGGGGAACACCAACCTCCCCTATTAGACTCCCACCCTAAGTCCACCCTTCGCTGCTGTAGACCGGGGGTACAATCAGCTCCCTCCCTCACTTCTCCTCTTGAGAATGCGGAATTTGCTCGTATTCAAGAGAACGAAAAGCTAAATATCTGTGGGATGATCTGTTTTGTTCTGTGTGTGTTACAATGGGATTTATGTAAATAGTACTCATTCTTGTAAGCTGCTTACTGACTCTGCTTATGTTACGAGTACTTAGAAGTGGTTTCTGTCAATAGGCATCGGCTGGGATAAGTAATTCAAAAGTTTATTGCTCAACACAGTATCTACATATATTTTATAAATTTCAGATGTCGAGTGAATGCGCAATTCAGGCATGCAAAATTATCATTAAAATTATACTATGTCATAGTTTAAAACTATTACGATAAACAATGTCACAATTTAAAATAAATACTAGTACGTTACACAATGCCATAAACTTAAATTAATACGTTATACAATGACATAAATTCAACTATATTATACAATGTCATACATTCAAATTAATACGTTTTACATTGTCATAAATTCAAATGAATATATTATACAATGTCATACATGCCAATGAATAAGTAGGTAAGTAATGCCAGAGTTTATCAATCCCATATATTTTCAACTTTTTTCCAACCGCTATTGCAACGCTAAATGTCTCTTGTCTAGAGCCTCATACCATAATCTTTTTGACAGTGACATTATCTTGAAAACTGCGCTAATTTTCTATTGTTGCTACTGCACTGTAGAAGTTTACCTACCTTACATTATCAAAAAAAAGTTATCAGGGTAAAAAGATAACAAACACAGAACCACAAGCTGTAAGCCAAAAACTTCGGGGTTTATCTTTTAAGGTCACTTAAGATAAGAGTTTTATCAGCTTAAATACTTCGCCTAAAACTTAAGTATGCTATAACTTTCCATGATTATTCTTTAAGTGGTGATAAGAGAGAAGAAGAAAAATACTTATGTAGGTAACTGCGAAGTTAACTGCGAACGCACACCCCTACACGCACACGGCGTGACCCGGCGCCCATGTCACGTCGCTTATTATACTCACAACGGATTTTTGTATTTCTGAATTGGTTGCTGCGCAGTAGCTATTTTTGTGTCACTGTTGAAGGTGAAGATAGCATTGTATAACTGTCTCTTTAACTCGCTTATGTTTGTCGCATCGTTCTACCTCGCTTACTCTATGCAGTATACTCGATGACAAACTGTTTCTTGCGCAATGGTTGTCAGAGCCAAGTTCAGAGACACAAAGATCCGCTGTGACTATTATACGCATACATCTCTCAAAAACAAAAGAGTCAAGCTAATAGTAATAAAAACCCATATTCAGAGGCTCTAAACAAGTGAAATTCTGTCAAAGAAGATTTGACTATTTTCCAATCGCTAAAACGTCGCTTACGTTATATAGCACTTATAGCGAGTGGAAAATAATCAAACATGTTTAGGAGATGGACATACCTTATACACTATCGAAATGTCCCTTTCATTTTGGGATTTTAACCATTTCCATCACGAATACAATTACACTGTGTCTATAGCCTTAGTGTATAATATCACCACCGCGCAAACAACAACACCAAAAAACAATGGCATCTTTTTTATTATATGGTGATAACAAAGAAGCAAAATAAACATGCTTTCAAAATACCACGTTATTCCGCTCCCAACATAAAGTATTTTATATAGAGGTTCGTACCAGAGTATAACTCAGACGGGGTGGTGTGGTGGGCAGTGGGCGGGGATGGCCCACCCCTGTCCTGCCGTAAGGATTCCCGCGCAAACTCTATCACCCCCAGGGATCAGGGGCACTTCAGTCTGCTATAGAAAAATCTATACTGCGGACTTTTATCTGGGAGAAGCATTTCAAAATTCTTTTTTTTTGTTGAAGACATTTATGTTTAAAAATATTTTAGGCTATGATAAAAATACAGGCTCTTTTTAAAGATATAGTAGCTGTTTTTTAGCATAGGTGCTTATAGGTACTTGAAACAAGCTATTGAGTTCTGATTCTATGCACAAAAGATACCTACCTAATTAAAAAATGGCAAATAAAATTTCGGTAAAACAGTGGTTACTGCAGTTGATTTGAATGAATTGTTTGAACGGGCCCATTATTATACCTACCAATTCATAACAGCTATTTAGGTACCAACGTTATTCATTTAGAAAATTAATCAATGAGGCACTTCTAATGTTAATCACAATCACCACCGGAAAGTGACAACTAATCACTAAAATGCGTTTTCATTAATAACCACAACAAAACGCGCTATCATTAATAACCAACGCAACATGATGATTTTCGTTAATATCCGCTTCAAAATGCTCAACTACAAATCTTAATAACCATTTAACAATGGTGATTAGTTTTGTATGAACAAAGCACAATGCTAAAATGGATTCAAAAATAAAATCTTATTGTGGCTGTAAAAAACACAAAGAACGGAAACAAGCTATATATTTTTTTTCTTTAATTGAATAAGGTTATCCAGTTTTTGCGCTGTCTATGTAGAACCGGTATTCAGATTAGAATTCAGAAATAGAATCACAATGTGGCTGTGAAACACAAATACCACAAAAAGAAACCAGTTATTTGCGCTCCGTCCTTATAAAACCGGTATTCAGTCAGACGCACCAGGGCTTTAAGTCTGGCATTACCTAGACTATTGTCCCGCCATGTCTTTCCGCATTTGAGCATCATATGTAATCAATACCGATTTCAAAGTGAATTAGTCACCCTATCCGACCCACTGCTAATAATAATACTAAACGCTCTAACTACATATACATTCGAAATCATAATGGCCCCCTAAAAGGCCTCCCCTAGTAGGCCATGCTCGCGTGGCCCACACACAGATACACACAGTACATAGTCTCATGCACACACACAAAACAAACTGGGGAGCTCGGAACGGAACCATAGATTAAATAAAGTTAAACAGAAAGTTCTAAATTTCAGACTTCGCCCGCTTGCGTTTTAGAAAAGTAGACCTTAAGGTACGAATTGTGATTCTGAATTTATAAGTAAGTAAACCTATATGTACTAGGTAGATTCTTGCTGGGAGCGAGACCGTCTCGTACAAATTCTGTCTTCTGTTTAGGCTTCACTAATCACATTTAGCGCCCCGTGTCGCAGTGCGGCGCGAGGTTTCAGCGCCCGGCGGCGACGAGAGACTGAGACTTGCGACCGAAGCGCCATGCCGCGATCGCGCGTCGCTGTCACGTGGGTTGTGTTCGTGGGCGAGACCGAGACATGACTGTGTCGCAGACAAACTCTCATCGATTTTAGTCATTAAATTACTCTAATAGGTCTCATATCTGGAAAAATAGTTTTCTCTGCTTTCACCCGAGCAGAGTTCGGTCGACCAGATACTTTAGTTGTTAAATGACAAAAAAAATCGGGCATGTCGAGCGCGACGCGCGACTCCACTCGTCCGTGAGCGAGACCGGCTAGCGGTTTTTTGTCATGCGTCGCGGTCTCGCGCGCTAATTCACTCTCATATAAAGCCTAACCCTCTTACAAATAAACGCGGCATAAAGTTATACCAAGTATAAACCTATTAAAATGTATGGTTATTCCTTTGTTATACCTGGTATAACTTTATACCACGTTTATTTGTAAGAGGGTAAGGCCCTAAGGGCAGTACAAGTGGTGTCGCGCGTCTCCTGCCTCGGTCGCGTGGTAATCTCGCACCTTTAGAGACGTGTGTTATTTCCGGTCCGTTACGGCCGCCATATCTACAATTTTGTAGCTAAATTATAGTAGCCAAGTCAAAAATTACTCCTACTAGGCAACTACGTAACTACTTCTATTAATTGATTTAGTAATACATGTTCCATAGTTATAAGTTTGGTATAGGTACTTACCTAATAAACCTGTCTATTTATCTATAACAGTGTGAGTTCAATTAATAAACGGCCCTACGATATTTTTAATTATTTTTACAAATTAGCTAGGTACTTACAGTAGGTAAAGGAAGGCAAATATTAAAACAAAACTCATACCTAAGTACCGACTTACTTAATATAGGTAGGTACTTAGACAAAAACACAATTACGGTACCTACTTTATTAAGTTTTAATCTCAATTTTCAGTACCCACGCACGGTACGACAATTCGGGTTTCGGACTTAACGTCAAAAACGAAACGGCGTACTAATACGTTTCGTTTCCGTCCGTCCCTTTTCAACTATTTTTGAGTTGACATTGCGTTGAGACTTTGTCCTTGGGACTTTCACCGAAAGAAGAAAAGAAGGGTAGATTGCGTGGTTGATTGTAGGCTGAGGGCTGAAGGGCCCGACGATACCCACGGCGGGTTTTATCGGGCTCCGGGGCCCCTCGGCGTTACCCAACCCACCCCATCTGCCCTTTTTGTTATATTCACCCCGCTATCTGCAGGTACCTACAGACTTAGGTCGGCCCGGGTCGGTCTGTGTTCACAAACTGGTATTGAGCGGACGAATTTTTTTTAGTAAATATTGATTTATCTTTTATTATTACCATCCGATCGTATCTAGGTACTCCACCCAAAAAATATAAATAAAGACATCTGTAAAATGTGGGAAGGTAGGTACTGTGTACGACTAGGTGTAGTACGAGCTTACGTAGGTTACTTAAAACAAATTATATGCAAACCGTGCGAGGCAAATCCGAAACGATGCCCTACTTTCCACCAACGCCCGAATGTCGAAACCTGCATGACCACCACCGCAAACGCCAGCTCGTAAACCGACACGAGTTGTCGTACTTAATTAACATATCTAAACGCCACGTCATTGCCATAGTACGTCAACACGTCAAGGTCAGGCTGCAACGCAAAATACGCTGATAAGCCACATCATAATAACAATCAAAGATTAAATAAAATAAAGGTACGCTGCCAACAAAAAGATTGACTGCCTAGCCAAAGTTTTAGTATTACTACGACGATAATGGCTTAAATAAAACCAGACGTTAGAACGTTGCAATAATAATACTAAAATCGTTAAATTATATTGGCTGCTTGCTAGAGAGAGAGAAGGAATAATCGCTTGGCTGCTCACGAACCGGTTTGAACCAGACTGTGCAGTGTGCCGACCGAAGACCGATGCATGCCGCTGGGAAGTGGGAGTTCGTATTGTACGAAAACACAATATTTATTTCCGTGCAAAGTTTGAAAATTAGCTTCATTTGAACATAAACATTTCATTCAACACAAACAACACAATATTTACCTTTAGTAGGCCTGTATTTATACTAGGGTCCTCTTCATAGGCTGCCTAAAGGTGCGCCTAAATGCCTAAGCATTACTAGGTACGTTGACCCCTGTTAAACATAATTATTTATTAAGTACATGATTATTACGATCAATAGGTAAGTACCTAACTAGCAAATTATTTGCAACAAACGATTTATTATGTACCTACTATACTACTATATACTTAAAATAAAATAATTAATAAGAAAATAGTATCTATTCAATTCGATTGTTCGATCAATCAACATAATCGCGGAGCGTATCAGAGCAAAGAGCATATTGCTTTGCTTCGGCTTAGCTCACTTCGCTCAATTATACATTCCGTGACTCAACGTTTCGGCTCAATCCTCAACTCGTATTATTATTACTTTCGATGTAGCGTTCTTTGTTGTTTGCCACTCCAGCCACGAGCAAAAGCGGAGCGAGCGAGCGAGGTCATTACGGACAAACGGGGGCGAACCATTCCGATAATAAATAACTATGTTGCCCGGCGAGTTATTTATGCCTATGTTGAATTTCATCGCTTACGAACCAAGCAACAGAGACAGATATATCGACTGTGGCCGTCGCCTGCCTAGTTAGACAGAGATAGGATACGCTACTGCCGACAACCGCTAGGAATTTGCCAGCGGACCAATACTGGCAGTCCGCCATACTGGCATTGGCAACCGCGTCTCTCCGCGTCTGCCTGTGAGTGAAAGGAACAGAGTTTCGGTCTGCCTCGGTAAACTGAGAGTGCGTTTCGAATTTTCGATCAAAGACGTAGGTCAGCCACTTTTGCTCAGCATATTTTACTTGAACATTAATATAAGAGTAGGTATAATTTACATAATTAGTTTACAGTACAATTGTAAACTTAACCTGTTTGACGAAAGATGTCAGAGATAGGCTAATTGCGTTCAGTGGTTATCGCCGGGTTTCGGTACATTTGATTGAGTTTTTTTGACAGCGCTCGTTTATTTAGCCGGCCATTTTGTATTTTCCTGCAGCGCGGTCCTGCAGAAGCGAAGTGACAGAAGTTCGCGGAAAATAAATTATTTACATTTTCCCAGTGTTTGTGATAGTTTCTCAAGGTTATCATAAATATAATAGTGAAAACCGGAAAGTGTTTGAATATGTTTTGATTTTTGTTGCGGCTTCAATAAGACTCGGAGTGTTAAAATTGGATTGTAAAGTAACGTACAGAATAGTGCCGGAATTTTATGTGGTGCTTGTATGGATATTCATGAACCAAAATACGCCGATTTACATGAAAGAATTGGCTACAATTTCATAAATTACCAGATAATGATTGTGAGTACCTATTAGAAGATCTACTTTTGTTTTGCTGCATGATAATATTATGTTTTGAGTTACATATCTATGTTTTAATTCATCAATGTGTTTGAGCTGAGAGAAACTACTATTGAACATGACAATGTTCTTGTAAGATTACATTAGAATTTTCATTTACTTTTACTACTTACAATAATTCGTATTAAATTCTTTTATTTTGTTACCTGCACAATTTAACTTATCAAAACCAACCTCACAATCAACTACAATCAAAACAAAATTAGTTTCACAAAGCTCTAATGTAATTGTTTAGAAATTATTATGATTTGCAAATTGTTTTTGTGAATGTTGTCGTTGTCTTTACTTACTAACAAAATCTATCTGTGAATGAGTTTATAACATTATTAATTACCAAATACCTGACCGTAATCCAACAACTTATATAAATAAACAAAAGTGTTTTCAACTTATGCTGTATGATGCCTTGCCTTGTGCAAAAGCATAAAGCTAAAAATTAGAAAACACCAATGTCACTAGATGACTGAATGAACAAATACAAAATTGTCCAAAGAGGATGAGTTTTAAGGATGATATAACTTGTTCACAGGTATTGTAGATGATGGCTACTCAGCATGTGCCTGTTGTTTCCCCACCGCCTACGAACAATGATTCAGGTTAGTTTATGCGGTGATTTGTTTAATGCATTCTTCTTTCTTCTTTTTTTGTTTATATTAAGTATGTGCTTTCCTTTAGATATATTCACTTATTGCTTCTAGATGGCTTTTATATATTTTTTTTTTTCTAATATGTTCCTGGTACATTACATACAGTATTCCATTATTCATTTATTTCTGACCGCTGACATTCCAAATACTATAATCTTCTTGAATCGTTACCTAATGCATCTACAGACTTATATTTCATGCAAAAAAGTTTTATGAACAAGTTTCAGTAAATTATTGTGTGTATTAAATTATAATTAGTATTTTGTTTAATCCAATAAATGATTTTTAGCAAGTAGATCAATGGACAGTATTATTAGTAGTAAATAGATCAATAGAAAAATTACTATTAGTAAGTATTTAATAGGACAAAATAACGATTAGTAAGTAGTCAAATGGATAAAATTACTATTAGTCAGTATTCAAATGGACAAAATTACTATTAGTAAGTAGTCAAATGGGCAAAATTACTATTGGTAAGTAATGAAATGGACAAAATTACTATTAGTCAAATGGACAAAATTACAATAAGTAAGTAGTCAAATTTATTGTTAGTAGTCAAATTATTAAATTACTATTCTCATGGATAAAATTATTGTTACTAAGTAGTCAAATGCACAAAATTATTTAAGTAATTAGGTCAATGAATGAAATTAAGTTACTATTAAGTACCTAGTCACACCTAATGGATTACATTAATTTTTGTAAATAGGTTTTAATGCAATCAATATTTGTTTAAAGGTTAGCAGTTAGTCCATTAAATATTTTATAGTAAGCAGTAAGCCTTCATAATGCTATTTACTAATGTAATTGATTCAATAACCTTACTAAATAATTTTTAGTACATACTTATTTGATTCATTATTGGTTCTTTATTGATTCTTTATTGGTTCTTTATTGATTCTTTATTATTTGTATAAACATGAGTGTATAGTAGGCACCTAACATGCAGGTAGTTCAAGGACTACAAATACTATCTTATTCGATTTAGATTTTTAGTAAGTCTTGTACTTAATTGATGCAACTACCTACTAAACGGTTTTTAGTCAGTGCTTAGGTTAATCAACTTTACTTCATTAGTTTTACTACACACATGGCGCACAGTTGGCGCAGTGGTTGAGCGATTAACCACACGGGACAAATATTTGTATGACCAACAGTTAGTTGTGCCAGCTCTGGATGTTTATGTATGTAAGTTTATATAGTAAATGCACCTATGATACCGGAGAAATTCTTATTGTGGGGCAACAGGGAAAAAATAGTAGATTTATTATCTAGGGAGCAAACAACTATTTTAAAGGCAAGACTGTTTCTTTTTATCCAGAGCGGAGCGAAGGATTCTAAAGTAGAAGTCTAGTCTTCAAAGTACGTCACTCGAGCTTAAAATAGTGTTGCTCCCGAGGTGGACACTACTTTTATCACCCTCTATGAAAAAATAAGTAAGCGCAACTTGTAATCAAGAACATTACGTTTATTTATTTACATACAATTAGGAACCATAAGGCATAACATAGAAATAATTAGAGGCAAATGTTTATATTTGAACTATGGAAGTGCATCGTAACAATTTTATTAGTACCATCCGTTACAGTTGTAGATTTATTTTTTAATTTGGCTCGCGCGCGGTTTTACAGCCAGTCACTTGTTCAATACAATGTTCCCGTGCGGTCCGAAATAGAATTACAATAGCTCAATAGCCATTCACCTCATACATTCGTCGTAACCGATTTTAGCGATATAATCCTATTTTGGACCACATGGTTTGTGATTCATCTCTTTGCTGATTGGAACATTTACTAACAGTATCCACATTCCAAATTCAAATCACTTTTAGTCCCCAGGCATTAATGAGGTATTTTAGTCCTGTTTACGAAGAATAAACAAGCTCTATTTGAATAGATGTGATAAAATAATTATTTTTTGTCAGTTCTTATTTGAATCAGTTTTACCAAATAACTTTTAGTGAGTACTTAGTTTGATCAAATTTACTCAACTGTTTTAATGAGTTCTTAGTTGAATAAGTTTTAATTTCATAATTTTTATTATGGAATTAGTTTGATCAACTTTATTCTACAATCTTGAAAGTTCTTAGTTGAATTAGTTTTATCAAATAACTTTTAGTAAGTTCTTAGTTGAATTAGTTTTACCAAATAACTTTTAGTAAGTTCTTGGTTGAATCGGAATTAATAAATAATGTTTAGTAAGTACTTAGTTTAATCGATTCAACCAGAATCGATTTTACTAAATATTTTTATTTAGTAGTTTACTTAGTTAAATCAGTTTTACTGAAAGATTTGTAGTAAGCCCTGAATTGGTACAACTTTAATATCTAAATCATTTTTAAGAATGAGTTGAATGTATCTAATATCAAATTAGATATGTACTCCGGATTATTTAAATGCACTTAGTGTATTTAAGAAATTATTTGAGTGCACTAAATTACCTATATTAAATAAGCACTAACTTTATTAAATTGAGCATTGAGTGCACTTAATGTTTTTTAATAGGTAGTTGAATGCAATAAATGTTTTAGTAAGTAGTTGAATACACTAAATTTAAACAAAATTTATATGTAACTAAAGGATATTAGTACAAATAACATTCATCATCATATCAGCCGAAAGACGTCCACTGCTGGACATTGGACATAGGCTTACCCCAAGCGTCGCCACATGGACCGGTCCCGTTCGTCTCGCAACCAGCGGATCCCTGCAACCTTCATCAGGTCATCGGTCCACTTGGTGGGAGGCCTTCCAACGCAACGTCTTTCGGTTCGCGGTCGCCACTCAAGAAATTTTCTGCCCCATCGGCCATCCGTTCTGCGAGCAATGTACCCTGCTCACTGCCACTTAAGTTTGGTAATTCTTCGGGCTATGTCGGTAACCCTGGTTCTCTTGCGGATCTCTACATTTCTGATTCGACCACGCAAGGAAACACCGAGCATAGCCCTCTCCATTGCCCTTTAAGTGACTGTAAGCTTTCTGATGAGGCCCATTGTAAGAGACCAAGTCTCAGAGCCATATGTCATCACTGGTAACACACACTGACTATAGACTTTTGTCTTGAGACACTGTGGTAAGTTGGACGAGAAGATACAGCGTAACTGCCCGAACGCTGCCCAGCCGAGTCAGATTCGACGGTTGACCTCTTTCTCGAAGTTGGCCCTACCCAACTGGATCGTTTGTCCCATGTAGACATAGTCGCCCTCAACTTCGAGTGTAGAGTCTCCGACCTTGACAGGAGTGGGTGTAACATGGGCAGTCAACATCGCCTTGGTTTTGACCATGTTAATCCTAAGAACCACTCTTTCGGAAGCTCTACTGAGGTCCTTCATGACCATGAAGGAGCTCAGTAGAGCTTTTTCAGTAGAGCAGCCATAACCACTATGTCGGCAAACCGAAGGTGATTGATACTCGCTATTGACGTTGATGCCTAGCCCTCTCTAGTCTAGAACATTGAAGACATCCTCCAGTGCAGCGGTGAACAGTTTCGGAGATATGTATGACGTCTCCCTGTCTCACGTACCTCGCTGCAGAAGGACGGGTTCCGAGGTCTGAACCTGAAGTCGAACTGACATGGTGGCTTTTTTGTACAAACACTTCAACACCTCGATGTACCGGTAGTCGATTTGGCACCGTTGATGAGTCTGCAGTACAGCCCAAGTCTCGATCGAATCGAAGGCTCTCTCGTAGTCCACAAACGGTAAACAGAGAGGCAGGTTGTCCTCTTCGGTCTTCTGTATAACCTGCCGCAGCGTATGTATGTGGTCTCCGGTGCCTTTACGGAATCCGGCTTGTTCGGGAGGCTGGAGATCGTCAAACCTGCGCGCGAGACGATTCGTGATGACTCTTAAAAACAGCTTGTAGTCTCGTGTGTCTCATGGCTAAGAAGTGAGATTGGCCTATAGTTCTTCAGTAGGGCAATGTCACCCTTGAAGAAGAGTACCCCCACACCTCCGCACTATGCCTGTGGCGTTTTCCCTTCAAGTATAATGGAATCAAACAGGTTCTAAAGGGGTTTAAGTACTGGTTTTTCACCCGCCTTCAGGAATTCGGCCGTAATTCCGTCACCACCCGGTGCCTTGTTGTTCTTAAGCTGTCTCAGAGCCATCCTAATCTCGTACAGGCTGACGTCCAGAATGTCTTCGGTATAGTGTCGGGTCAATCTAGCTCAAGGGTCTTTTGCTAGATTCGCGACGCGTTTTGCTGGTTGACGTGTACAACTGCCCATAGAATCTCTTTAAGAAGCTGCGGTTTGGCGGATACGATCCTGCCATCGTCGGTTTTCAGTTTCGTGAGCTGGCTCTGCTCAATAGACAGATCTCTTGCATAGACCTTGGAGCCCTTATGCCGCTCAATCGCGTCTTTAATACTTTCGGTATTAAAGTGGCGGAGGTCGCTTTTCAAGGACTTTGAGATCCGTCTATTTAGCTGCCGGTATTTCACCGCATCGTCTGAAGACTGCAGGATCATCTCAAGCCTCTCCTTCATTAGCTTAAGAATAGGATCAGTGGAACAAATAACATTAGTATTACAGAATGAACAGATTTTCAGGCAATTGGTAGATCCTTCCGGAATATGTGAATAAGGTTATTTAATATTAGCTTCCTCCCGCGGTTTCGTGGTTTCGCGGTTTTCGCGTGATAAGAAGTGTTTTATTATCCCAAAGGAACTTATTACCAGGGTGAAAAATATTCGATGTCCTAATCCAGGACATAGTCTAATCGTGCACAAAGTTTCGTCAAAACCCGTTTATCGTTTAGGACGTGAAAACGTTACAATTAGGCAGTTCAATTGCATGTTTCAATAACGTTTAATTGTTATTATAAATATGTTGCTGCTATGAGCTGATGTTTTATTAAACATACTTCAATCCGTCAGACAGCCGTTCGTTAATTGATACTTGATGCGTCACATAGTACCTAATTAATTGAAACTAAAATGCGTAGGTTGAAATGAATTAATACTTTTGTATGTCAGACATTGTTCAATTCGTAATATACGTCAAACGTTGTTTAATTGGTACTACTTTGCGTCAGAAGTTGTTTAATTGATACTTGTAAGCGTCAGGCATTGCTTAATTGATACTTGTCTGGATCAGACCTTTATAATTGATAATTCTTTGCGCCAGACATTCGATTGATCCTTGTATGCGTCTGACGTTGTTTAATTCAAACTCGTATGCGTTAGACGTTGTTTTATTGATACTTGTTTCTTTTATGGATCAGACGTAGTTTGATTTATACTTGAATGCGTCAAACGTTGTTTAATTCATACTTCTTCGCATCAGAAGTTATTTAATTGATACTTGTTTGCGTCAAACATTGTTTAATTGATACTTGTATGATCACATGTTGTTTAATTGATATTTCTTAGCGCCAGAAATGTATGATTGATAGTTTGTTTATATGTTTGATTGTATTGGTCAGACGTTGTTTAATTGATACTTATAAGCTTCAGACGTAGATTGAAACTTAAATGTGTCAGACGATTTTTGATTGATAAGAGAATGAATCAGACGAAATTAAATTGATAGCTATATCGTCAAAGGGTGTAACCACCCTTTGACGATATAGCTATCAATTGGTACTGAAAGCATCAGACGATAATTAATATAAATTAATTCAAGCTATAGCGTCAGACGATATTGAATTATTACTTGACGCGTCACACGATATTTAAATGTTACTTGATGTGTCACACGATAGTTAATTGATAGCTAATTGGTCAAAGGGTGTTTTATGGGTACATGAATGTTTGGAACGATATTCAGTTGTTAGCTACAGCGTCAGACGATATTTAATTGACACTTGATGTGTCACACGATGGTTAATTGATAATTAATGCGTCAAAGTGTGGTTAATTGATAATTGAATGTATCTGACGATACTTAATTGATAGCTATGTATTATAGCGTCAACAATGATTAATTGACACTGAATGCGTCAACAAATGGTTATTTGTCATATTAATGCGTCAGACCATACCTAATATTGAATTTGAACACGATCACGAATCAAAAAGTACTTAATTAAAAAACAATACAAAAGGAGAATTTGTGTTATGTTACTAAGTTCGTCACACTTAAATGTTAATACCGGACACGTGTAAGCAGTTTAGAGAAAAATACCTACTGAATAGACTTATCTTTAAATAATAAAATTAAATATATTTTTGCCTACACTATCTCTGTAAATCACAGTTGCGTACACTGGTTATTTTTATTTTATACACCACGGGCTAGACATATCGCATGATATTATTACTCACGTCAGATTCAGCATTTGTTATAATTATAACAACATTTATCTCTTACTGACCACGTCATACATATGTTAATGTTTCGAAACCTAAGCGAAGACCGGTCGATGTTGTGACTAGCCTAGAATTACATACGTGCGCAGACATAGATGCAGTTCAGTTTTAAGAGTGCTGTTTTTAAATTACTGATGAGTGCGGTCTTGGTTTGGATATAGCACCAATAAAACAAGTAAATTGATTCGTTGTGATTGAAATGCGCAGCAATTAATTTATGATAGACATTGAATGATTCACTTTAGTGTTTATCTGATTCAATTTGGTTGCTTTATGTAAATTGTTTAAAATCTCTATTTGACTTTAAATTACAATTTTCATACGTCATCGTGTGGAGAATTATTCAATCTATTACAACATTTTTTTTGGAGATCTGCTATTTACCTAATTTTTTATCGACGAAAAAAAAGGAGGAGGGTCTCAATTCGACATATTGTATATTTTTTATGTATAAAATGTTATGCGTGATCGCATAACTTTTTATATATTGGTCTGACTTCAAAAGTATTTATTTTTGTTGGCAAGAGTAACTTCAAAGTTGGTCTGATTTTAATTTGAAATATAAAATCCACTCCTAAAGGAAGATAAACAGAAAGTATTGATAATTTTCCTACTGAATTTACAATTGTCAATTTTCGTTATTTCGTCGGTTATTTTTTTTGTCTAAATGTTTTTTTACGGAAACCCTTACAAAAAAGAAATACTAGTCTGGTATGAGGCCAAGGCCTATTATTCATTTATTCGTATCATTGCATCAGGCATAACGCGTAGTATCCAATGGACTTTGTGCTCCTATAAGTGTTAGAAAATCATCATAAGCCTCTCAAAGCTTATTGAAAGCCTAAACAACCCGCAGGCTTATCGCGTATATTGCAAGAACAAAACGATAGCGATTTTGCGCAATAATTGCTCTTTAATCGCGAATCCGAATTAATTAAAGAGCGATTATTCCGCAAAAATCGCTGCCTTGCCAGCCTGCCGAAATCCTAATAGTGCTAACATACGTCCGGCAGGTTTATTACGTATCTTTTGCAAGAACAAAACGATAGCGATTTTTGCGTAATAATTGCTCTTCCATACAGAAATTTTTGAGTTGCTGGCGGTTATTTTTTTAAACAAGTGTATTTGACAAACAGAGAGCGATTAGCAAACGATTGTATAGGATCTACCATAATAATATAATTCCGACTTTTATGACAAAAAGCGTTTGATCGCTATCGTTTTGCTCTTGCAAAAGATACGTAATAAGCCTGCGGATTTGGTACGGCCGGACTAACTCCGCCCACTAATCCGTTCCCGCTTACACACGCTCGGATATTGTACGGCCGGACTAACTCTGCCCATAAATCTTAGTGTTGCCGTATTTAGAACATTATTTTCCATTTTTATTTATGACTAAGTTGAATATAAAAATATCGGGCGACAATAACCAAAATCAGTAGATCTCCCATAAATCAGGGCCTTTTTCAATGCTGGTCGTAGTTGGTAAGGCCCAACCAGCTGACAACCATACACACGTCCGGATTTGGTACCGGTGCAGACCATATCCGATGTGAAAACACGCGGACCGAAACGGACTCAATTAATAATAAGAATGTTTGGCGGACCACTCTACACACGCTCGGATATGGTACGGCCGGACTAACTCCGCCCACAAATCCATGGTCCGGCCGTACCAAATCCGGACGTGTGTTAGCACTATTAGAACGAAGGTAATTTTTTGTGTAATCGTTCATTTTTTTTACGAGTCCCCCTAACCGTGTCCCTCTTTTCATACTTCATCATGAAAGAACCACTAGAAAAGAGTGTAAACGCCCGCGTTCTTACGTAATTTCATATTGCGTCTTGCTAGAAAAATTGCTGCGTACTTTTGCTACACTAGCTTTCTTATAAGAAATTCTGTCGAATTTTTTTTCTTAAAGTTGAGGTTGAGACGAGAGCGGGGAGCCGTGAGTGTTTTTCACATCTGAATAACGATGGGATTGAGAAGACATAGTTACGGCTCCTGACCTCCCGCATGTCTGTGTACAACTGAGTAAATACCACAGTTGTCACAAGGTAAAGATGTCTGCTTTTGAAGGCCTCCCTCTAGGTGGAGCGATGATCTGCGAGGCCCTACACAATTGATATTCTGTCATCGAAAGCGTGGCGATAGCGATTGTCTAAATGGCAAAATTGTATGGGATTGACAAGCGATATCGAAAAATCACGTGATCAATCCCTTATATTTTGACATTTCGACTATCGCATTTGCTGACTTCGAATGTCACTTGTCCAAAGCCTATTTTTCTAATCGCTATCGTGTCGTTTTCGTTGATATAATCTCACTTGCCTAGGGCCTTGACCAGAGCTGCGGGTATCCGCTGGATGGCTGGATGCGAGACGCACAGTACCGATCGATGTGGTGAACTGGTGACACTTGAGGAAGGCCTATGACCAGCAGTGGATGTCTTTCGGCTGAAATGATTATGGCTGAGCCAGCATAACTATACAATAATAATAGTAATACAAGCCTGCAATGGGCACTACTTCCAGCTTCAATGTGGCAGTCGGTTTGCACCAAGGGTTGGCCCTCAGCCCTTACCTCTTCCTTATGATAATGAACGCTCTGACGTTGGACTTACAGGAAGAGGCACCCTGGTGTATGCTGTTTGCCGATGACATTATGTTGGTTGCCGAGAGTGGCCTAGAGGTCCAAAATGGAGGTGTGGTAGCACAGACTGGAGAGTGTTGGCCTGAAATTGGGCAGAACTAAAATGGATATATAAATGGCGATTTTGGCGGTCTCTCCAGTTCCGTGCCCGTAGCTCTCGCTGGAACGCCCATACCAATCTGCTCCGACTTGCGTTACCTAGAGTCGCTTGTCCAAGGTGATGGCGAGGTAGACCGAGACGTAACGCACAGGATCAACTCAGGATGGATGAAATGGCGACAGGTCACTGGAACAACTTGCGACCCCGGATGCCCCCCAAGTTTAAGGGCAAAATCTACCAGTCCGTGATTAGGCCTGTCGTACTATATGGATCAGAATGTTGAGCTGTGAAAAAGATGGACGCGCGTGTTATCACGAGTCGTGCCGCGCCCGCTCGCGCTTCGCGCCGTGTGTAGGCAGTGGCTAGACGCGACTCAAGCTGGCGCGTTATGTGCGTCCGATCCGCTAAATGTCGTCGGTAACATCAAAGGCGTGGCGCGAGCGCACTCAAGAGGGCGTGGGAGCGCGCGTGGCGGCGCGGGCTCGCGCTATTGAACAGGTTAATTTTCAGGAGCGTTGCGTGCCTCGCTGTCTAGTACACTTGGGAGCAAATAAATCGAGCCACTTCCTACTTCACGTGTAATGGTTAATATTTTTGGTAATATGGAACGAATCAATTTGAACCGTATATTGCCTAAAAGTTTATTAAATAACCTTTACAATGACGGTAAATGATTAAACAATAACCTAATTGAATGATAATTTATTGGCTTTGAAAGAGAAATGGTAATTTTGATAGAAAATTTAGTAGGGTTAAAACAGCCAAGAAAAACCATAAAAAACAAAATTATTACAAAAAAAGCTTTTTAATAACTGGTATTACCCCTCCGGACCCTGATGCATTCTTGTAGTCTTTTAGTCATCGATCTGATAAGCGTTACGATGACATATTGTGGTATCTTCGCCCACTCTTCAAGCACAGCGACTTTAAGCTCGGGAATGGATGAAACAGCGGGAACCCTGGCTCGGACTCTCCGTTTTAGCACGTCCCATAGGTGTTCGATCAGGTTCAAATCTGGGCTTTGTGCCAACCAGACCATTTGTTGAATCCCGATCGCAGATAAGTACTCCGTAACGATCCGCGCGGTATGAGGTCTTGCATTATCATGCATAAACATGACATTTTCGCCGATAATACCAGCATACGGTATTACGTGGTCTTCGAGAATGTCAGTTATGTATCGGTCAGCTGTTAATCCACGTCTACCACTTCCATCGTTGACGGGGTCGACGAAGACAACTTCCGTTTTACCGTCTAGAGAAATTCCTCCCCACACCATACAAGAACCACTGCCAAAACTTAGTTTCCCGAATGTAACATTGGACAAATCTTTCACCAGGTCATCTATACACTCGTTTCTCCCGTCATAGCTTAGCAGACAGATTCTTGACTCATCAGAAAACAAAACTGACCCCCAGTCTTCTAAAGTCCAATTAATGTGTTCTCGAGCAAACTCCAGGCGAGATCGGCGGTGAGCTACAGTTAATTTTGAGCCAGTTACCGGTTTGTGTAATGTAAAATTTTGTTCCTTTAGTCTTCGTCTCACTCCACTGATTTCGACACCTTGAACGTCACGTTACGATTGCTGTAGCTGAACAGCATTAAATCCACGGTCGCGCAACGAACTGGTTGCAGTAAAGTGGTCGTCACGTTCTGTACATGCCCGTGGTCTGCCGGTATCAGGTCGCCGAACAAAAACACCAGTCTCCAGATACCAGCGGTATACCCGCTGTACCTTTGAACGACTCAAATGAAGTATGCGAGCCACTTCACGTTAGCCGTGTCCAGCCTCAAGTAAAGCTACCACTTGGGCAGCTTCCGTTGGTGTAGTATCCATTTTATCAGGTCATTTGATTACACAAACACAGATAAAGACAACAATAACACGCCAATATGGGTATAATTAACAAAAAACCCCAATTTAACCTTTTCACAATGGAGTAAAATCAAAATGTCATAAGCAAATTAAACTCGATAATTTTATTCTACCCTCTAAACTTTAATTTAAAATGTAAATTGGGCAACTGATTACACTCATTGTAATGGCTATTAAATAACCTTTTAGGCGATATCTATTTCGAATCGATGCGTTTCATAATACTAAAAATAATAACCATAATGCGTGAAAAAAGGAAGTGGCTCGATTTATTTGCTCCCAAGTGTATATGCGGTGCAGAAGCTTCAACACGCGCCTCGCCGCGTCCGAGAGAACGGGTGACGCGAGTTCGCCCGTGGCGCGCGCTTGTACGTACAAATCGACTAGGCGCGGCGCGACTCGTGATATCACGCGCCGTGAGAAACCAGCAATACGATGACGTGCCAATTTCTTCAATCCACCTAGATTGGATGGTTTGACAGCTCACTTCACCTAAGTTTCACGGAGTGAATTTTACAGAATAGCAATAGGTACAGCACGAATATCGCTATCTCCACTACCTTCTCTATTATGTATCACATTGCCTAAGTAATTCGTTTCGAAATATGAACATTTAGACTCAAGATTACAAAATAAAAATTAAAAACAAAACAAAATTACATTGACTTTTGTATGGAGTTTTGATATCATTATGTAACTAAAACATTTTTTTTTTGGCAGCCAAGTACGATTGAAATAATTTGCAATTTAAAGAAAAATAAAGTATGTAACTGAATAGGCTACTGTTGGTAGACGCATTCTGCCGCTACGCCCGCGCTTTTTCCACCGCCCCATCCGGAAGAATGATACTGAACCTGTTATCTCTCGAAAAAGCGCGCGTTGATTGTGTGTACTACATAGTCTATGGTTTTTAGTCTGAACGTTTCTAATAAATTGTTGTTGGAACTTATTTGCATTTAATTAAGTAAGCTCATCAGGTAGTGGAAAAATAATCGTTCGTGTCTCGCATAAAAAGGCTTTATTTTAACACTCGCATGTAGTTTTCGACAAAATTGGCTAGATCGCTCGTGTTAAAATCTCTACTTTTTATGCTCGACATGAAAACTAACTAACTATTTCAAAAAAAAGTTAATTTAAAAAATCAAAAACCCGACTGCTTAAAAAGCAAACTAAAAAGACGTAAACAAGAAGAAAATCATGCTGTGTAGTCGGAGGTAGGGCTTGCAATATCCGTTCGATTTTACTATCCGGATAATACGGATATTATTATTTTACTATCCGGAGTATCCGGATAATGCGAATAATACGGATATTTTTTCTGATTTTATTGTAAATATAACTAGTAAGCTTTTGTAATACGTTTTAATCAGTCTCTCAAGCAAAATGACAAAGAAATAATAAACTATACCAATATTTCAAGTAACAGCACATACAAAAAATAGTTCACTTTCTAAAATTCTACAATAAAACACCGATCCCCACAAATAATTTGAATCTATTCTTCTCATACTAAAACAATTCTAATTTAAAATGAGATCTTACATTTATTACAAATCACTATATCTCAATCAAGTGCTTCACCGTAGACCACATCATCGCTTAACATCAGGCGAGATAGTGGTCAAACGCGAGCCTATAAATTATAAAAAAAAAGTCAGCCTATTTAAAAGATAATAATATAATCAAAATATCACTTTTCCTGGCATATCAGATCAATTATTAAACAACAATAGTATAAATCAAATATAATAAAACAATAATGAACAAAATATCTTATAATAGTCGAATTACATTTTATAATATAATATTACGTAATTCGTAATTTAAGTATTCGTAAGTCGGTCGCTGCGCAGAAGATATCATTCGGTTTATGAGTCAGCCGACTCATAAACCGGATGATTTCTTCTCATATTTCTGTATTAATTGATACTCTTACAGTTGAAGAAGAGCAAGCTTCTGTATCTTGTGTATTGTCCGCTGAAGTTATGACTGCTTGATCTGGTTGTTGTGTGTCAAAAAATGTAGAAATAATTATAACAATCGTCAGTCTCAGATTCATTTGAAGGATTTTCAAAAGGACAGTCGTATATACTTCGCTCTTCATAAAATTGTGAGAGTTGTGTAAATATGTCATTGTACCGATTATTTCTGGAACTCATCGTTGTGATATTCTTCTTTTGAGTGTTACTAGAAGTTCATTGATTATGTTCAAGTTCACTGATTATGCTATCTTTTTGCGATAATTTCTGAAATCTTATCGCTGTGTCAGCAGTCAGTAAGTTTGCATCCAGATCCGTCCAGACGTTTGAGCGTGAAGAAGTAACAAACATACAAACACACACACACACACACACACTCACTCACAAAATTTCGCCTTTATAATATTAGTGTGATTTAAAAAAGAAATACAACTATCCGTTAAATCCGAAAAAACCGGATGGTGATTCAAGTAAAATCCGGATTTGGAAATCGGCGGATATCCGGATAATACGGTTATACGGATATCCGGATTGCAAGCCCTAGTCGGAGGATACATATTCGCGACGAATGCACGAATCGATTGACGTAAGAATCATCAAAATCGGCCAACGCGTTTGGTCTCTAGAACGCCACATAGGAACAAACATACATACATAAATACATACATACATCCAGGTTGCCTGGAAGAGATCGCGGTATGCGATAAGGCCGCCCATTGTACGTATTTTAGTTTTAAGTTTCCTGCTCTATGTATTAACTTGGTGTACCTACAATAAAGCATATATAAATAAATAAATAAATAGACTGATAAACACATTACCCTCCTTCGGTAGTCGGGTAAAAAGAACAGATGATGTAATTTGCACGTCATCGTATTGCTGGCTTCTCACGGCGTGTGATATCACGAGTCGCGCCGCGCCGAGTCGATTTGTAACCAAACATAACATAACAGGACTAAAATTTGGCAGTTAATTGTAATTAGGCCAGTATATCTCATCTTCGTGAACAGGAAGCGAACATAAAAATCGTTATAGTCTACTATAAATTAGATGGTGGTATTTCTTTACGCCCGATGGATTATTTTTTTCGAAATCCTCTATTTCATGTTTTTATAGATTTCTATACAGCCGTAGGAGCAAAGAAAAATTTTCTGGAAACATTTCAGGTTTACAGCTAACCCAGGAGTTAACGCTCACGATCGCGAGTTTTAGGTACAACACGATCGTAAGGGTAATTTAAATCGAACGTTTAAGCCTGTGCTACACGGTCAACGACCGCGACAAAAACCAAGGTCACCTTGGTCCGAAGCGCGTCGGGCGATGCCAGCTACACGGTTTGCGACAAGCTCCCGACCTCAGTATATTTAGAACGCCGCGCAGAGAGGACGCATTTACGCTCGTACCGTACTTTCATTACAACGACTTCATGGCGTCATACCTATCAAAACTTCAAAAAGAATATACTAATAAACTTTAAAAACTAAACTCTAATCTTACTAATATTATAAATGCGAAAGTTTGGATGGATGTATGTATGTTTGTTGCTCAATCAAGCTAAAATTGTTGAGCGGATCAGGATGAATTTTGCCACAGAGATAGATTATAATCTGGAATAGCACGTATGCATCTCTTCATCCCGGTATAATGCTCCCTTGGGATAAGAAAACACTTTCACGCGGGCGGAGCCGCTGGCAGAAGCTAGTATATTTAATATAGGTACATTTAAAGTAAAAGAATATACTTAAAAAAAAATATCCTATGCATTTATTTTTCAGGTGCGTCTATACATGACTCTGATGTCTAATCCCAAAGACAGGACAAGTATCTGTTTATATCGATAAGTTCCGTTATTACATTGCGTTCGCTCTGTTGAGCCATTTTTTGCGCGTGCGTCTGCGCTCGCCGCCTGCAGAAGCGCGACTGTCATACGCGTGGTTGTCAACAAGCGTCTACACGGCATCAAACAAGTCGCCGACCAACTCGTTGGCAACGCACGCACGCCGACCAAGTGCGTTGGAAGGTCATGCTAAATTTGGTTGGCAACCACTGTCTACACGGTCGGGAATGGCCGATTCCGACCAAGGTGACCTTGGTTTTTGTCGCGGTCGGCAACCGTGTAGCACAGGCTTTAAGACCCGGCTACACGCTCCGTCTTGCCTGCGCAGTCCAGGCCTGTGCAGTCATGACTGTACAAAAAGACGGAACACTGTGTAGTTAAGTTAGCAAATGCCCTCTGATAAATATTGAAGTCAAGCATCAAGCCTTCACTTGTGGTCAGTACAAAGTTTTAGATACTGGCAGCGAAGGATAGTCATGAGAAGAATCTTGGAAAGGTACCTGTTGCCAGACCCGTTTGCGAGGAGCTAGACGCGTAGTTCTTTAGCGGCGTTCAGCTGTGCTGAAGTTGCGAGAGTGACAGGGCGAATTTTTGGCTCGGGATCCAGCTCAGGTTCTTCAGTTACTATGCCTGAGAACAATTCGTCAAAATTGAGATCTTCCAGGACGTTTGGTTGAAAATCATCATCATCTTCATCAAAATCCTCAAGGATAAAAATCTTGGGCGATGGAAACCTATCTGACATTGATGTCGGTTAGGTTTCCATCGCCCAAGATTTGCTAAACTTGATCGCCATTTAAGTCCGTGCTAAAAACATGATAAAACATATAACTTTTAATAAAATTCAGGCAATTAAATAACGGTTTCATGTTTTGAATTTATTTCTCGCACGCACAACCGATGCCACACGATCGTAGCAGTCAACCTTTACGACTAAATTGTATCAAAATTACAATGAAATCCATCAAACTCACTTATTTAATGTTCTTTTTACTTGTAATTAACTTAAAAACACTAAACAAATAATACGAGCAACAAGTATTTGCCCGTGACGCTACGAGTGTCAAAAAACGCCGCCATTTTTCATCAAGGCTCGCAGGACGCTGATCGCCCGCACCGGTGCCGTGATTTTGGTAGCGTATGCTAGACATCCTCACGATCGATCGAAGCCGATTACATTTGGTTGCTTCATTCAAACTGAAAAAAATAGTGTAATAACAGCTTAAAATCACGACCATACATTTTTGCATCATTAGCTAAAAGTGAATCAGCTTGAACCGTGTCATACCATAATGCTTTAACAGAATCATCAAACTAAACCGACTGCGAGAAAAAACAATTGATATTTGAATTGTTTATAGATAGCCAGTTTCAAATACTCAAATACGCTGAACATAAAATCACATATACTGACGCCTTTTTCCCATTACAGAAATGTAGTAAAAATGTTTTTTTTTACGCTTGGTATATTTTTATAATCTACGAATGTACGAATTTAGCATTTCTTGGCGTTGTGACGTCGCACTAACGCCCTTACATATTATGTTGTCCAGATGTTAAAGGATCGCGCCTTCCGCTCCCCTCGGACCCCTCTGCTCGCCTAGCATCACTTACGCAGTTAGAAACCATTATCGAACGCTTAGTATAAGAATTGTATTGTCAAACAGTTATAAGTATTGATACCAGGCGCCACGCGGCTGCCGCCCCGGTGGGTTCCCGCATTGTCGAGGCGGGAAGCTCGTCAGAAAAAAAGAAACAGCGAAGAGGGCTTTTGCCGATTAAGCCGACGACGTAACGGCTAACAAGTAGGTTGCTGTGCCGCTTGGGCGAACTCGCAACTGAGGTGGGCCGCGATGTCGTATGAGACTTGAGAGGCATCGCGGCTAAGGGTTGTAGGCCGCGGCGGGAGAGGAGTGCCGGTATTGCGGTGCTCCGCTCTCCCTACCTTCCGCGGCCTGGACGGGGTCGCCAACTCGTCAATGTCTGATGGCGGACGCGATGGGGCGCAAGGGAGGAGGAATGTCGGTATAGCGTTGGCTCTCCCTATCCCTTACGGCCGAAATGTGGTAGGTGGCAGAGCCAATGACCTGACCCGTTTCACCGGACCAAGGGTGCCATACACGTGGTCGTCTGGCGCCCATGATTGTGCTGGTTTGGTACCTGGGGTGTTCACGGCGTGCAATGTGTTCTGGTGCGCCGGTTCGTCCGGTGACGGACAGCCGCAGCGGGTTCGCGGTGAGTGCTAACGCATGCCCGCGTTCTCGTCATAAGCGGCACAGGAAGACACCGAGGAGTTATAGTGGGTTGGATTGGAGTCCCACATAACAGCGCTAGATCTCGTGTCTCATTTAACTCCTACCGCGCCCTTATACTAATTGATATTTTTGACTCAAAATTTTCTCCTCTTTCATTTCATATTTCTCCCAAGTCGAAAGCAAAAAAAGTTACAGACTTTAGGGTTCCGTTCTTTAAAAAGAAAAAAGGAACCCTTAATGGATAACTACGTTATCTGTCTGTCAAGACCTTTTTAACCGACTTCAAAAAAAGGAGGAGGTTCTCAATTCGTCGGAATCTTTTATGTATTTTTTTTTCAGCAACGCGTGGAATTATTAAATTCAAATTAATATCATACACTCGGGTCTGCAATCCCTGCAGGGAATCAAAACATAGGGTACTTCCCGTTGACCTAGAACCATGAAATTTGTGGATAAAGAAAAGAAAAATGAATCTAAAACTTTAAATCAAAACCGAGAAAAAAATATATTATAATCCTACCTATTTGCAGTTTGTAAACTGAGCGAGGCCACGGGGTCTCATTGCTAAGAAAGAAAATTTGATTCAAATAAATCTTACTAGATGGCGCGACATGTACACACAATTTAATAGAAATGTGTGTAGAATAAACATTTTCTGGAATTGAACATAAAAATTTTATGTTCTTGTTTAATTAACTCTCCTAAGTACAAAATTATGGAATATTGGGCTTAATTATTTGAACGGGTCATTTAAAATTGATGCCAATAGATGGCGCATTTTTAAATTTCTGAGGCGTTCCATTCGATTGTTAAAATTTGCATTGTAACACATTTTGGTGCAAAAAACTGTAAAAACGTGCAAAAAAATACTATAAAACGAACCGTCACTGTATTTAAAGAAAAACATATTCACGAACCTAGTAAACCCTTTTACTTGCAAGACGCTGCTAACACCGTCTATTGCCGCGAAACGGGATCGAACGCGATTGATGTACTTATAAAAATAACAAGATTAATCAGATAAAAAACGCTAGTTACGTCGGCACGGTTTCGTTGTATGGGATGAGGCATGCTATATTATGCTAGTTTTATATTATCTGTGCCGAGACCTATGTCGATGTAAATGGACAACAGTTTTTTAACAGCAAGTTAATTTAGTCCCACAATCCAGTTTATCTTTCCTTTTGAGCAATGTTCGGTACTTTCATAGTATATGAAGTTCAGTATTATTTTGTTAAATGTAGCCGTTTGCACGGAATCTTCATATAACATCATAGAATGTATCACTAGCACCCAGATTTTTGTAACTTTATTGAAAGCTCTAGCACGCGCGCACGTTTTTCATTTTGACAGCATTGCGTGTTTTAAGCTGCTGTGTTTAAACGGCTTATCATTAAATATAGCAAAATATAACGTCAAATAAATACTAAATACTAAAATTATAACGCAGATTTATTGTGAAATTACAACCAAAAAATGTATATTATTCAATAAATTTAAATTTAATAAAGATACGCAATTAGGGTGCTGAACCATAACAACGAATTGATTGATTCCTCATTCATTATATCGGTTCAGTTACAGTGGAATATAATATACGTAAATACAAACACACGTCTGCCAAAATCGTAACCTCTCTTTTAGGGTTTGCCGTAGTCGGGTAAAAATACCACTCAAAGCTTTCTTGGGTTTACTACGTAGTCAGATATGGAACCTCACTCTTCAGGAGGTCTAGGCTAAACCGGTTACGAGATCTTGGGACACAGCGATGAGGCATACAATCTGGTTTTGCCGAGAGGCTATAATAGATATAATAACTTCAGTCTAAGATCTTGGAAGCCAAGCCTGCAAAGATGAAACAAATAGCTGTATTATACAGTGTAACAAAATTAAATATCACATCTATTCAAAAGCGCTAGTTTTTTCCTCGTAAACTGGGGCCAAAATTGTTCATTAATCCCTTAGCGACTAAAAGTGATTTGAATGTGGAATGTGGATGTTATTAGTAAATGTTCCAATCACAAACCATGTGGTCCAAAAATAGGTGAATGGCTGGAAAACCGCGCGCGAGCCAAATTAAAAAATAAAGCTACAACTGTAACGGATGGTACTAGTAAAATTGTAAAGATGCACTTCCATAATTGTTCAAATATAAACATTAGCCTCTAATTATTTCTATGTTATGTCTTATGGTTCCAAATAAATAAAAGTACCTAACGTTCTTGTTCCTAAGCTGCACTTACTTATTTTCACATAGAGGGTGATAAAAAGTAGAGTGTCCACCTCGGGAGCAACACTATTTTAAGCTCGAGTGACGTACTTTGAATCCCTCGCTGCACTCAGGATTCTAGTTTAGAATCACTAGCTACGCTCGGGATTCTACTCTAGAATCCTTCGGTCTGGATTCAAAAAAACACTCTCGCCTTTAAAATAGTTCCTTGCTCCCTAGGTAAACAATGCACTATTTTGATACCATGCCCAGAGGGGGCAAAAAGCTTATGTTATTCACTGAAAACAGTGAATAAAAAGCATTAGAATTTTAATCACTATTTTGGTGTTTGAATTTAGAACACACCAATATATTTGACCTCCATCTCAATGCTATACAACCTTCTTGCACAAAAAATATTCGATTACAAACTTATTGTGTAAAGAATACTCGACATACAAACTTCTTGTGCTTTTCGCTTAAATCTTTCTTTTAGCCATGGTATGAAGTATAGTATGCAACTCTTGAATAAAACGGATTTATATCGAGGACCATGAATCATTCGCGTCACTCAGTATTCTAACACTTGAATCATTCGCTATGAATCACTCCCTACGGTCGTGATTTAGTCGTTAAAATCCTTCACTTGCTCGTGATTCATCATTTATTCACTAATAGCATAATATACTATTATCTACACTAAAAACGTAATGTTCAAATATGAATGTTCAATATCAAAAAATATTGTATGAACACGTACTTTTTTGACGTGATATGTAAAATTAATAAAATAAAACCAATACAGTGCAACATTTTTCTTCGATTTTCAATCAACTGCATCATAAAACAACTTCTATAGCAAAAACACACACTTTTACTTTTTAATTTATTGGCGCGTGGGCTCATTGACTTAATGTAGAAAAATAGTGTTATTGTCTATGGATGCGCGCGCTGCGCGTCATGCGCAATGAGAATCGCACAAAAAAAACATTGTGTTGACGGGGAGCGTTTGGTTCGATATGAGTACTAAGTTTAGTTTGATATATTTGTGGGTTTTCAATAGATGGGGTGTGATTGAAGCCATTCATGCTGCGGATTGATTGGTTATCCCTCTAACTGAACTGCTGAGTAAGCCCCAACCAGATTCCAATTTGATTGAGGGTTCTTTTTGCCACTAAACAAGAAGCAGCTGAGTCTGCGCCGCACAAAATGACGTAGTTTTATAAGTTATTACTGTTCATTACGTAATCAAAACTTGCAAGTTTAATTTGACTCACTTCCCGGTGTTCGAAAGAGTTGAAATTTTGCACACACGTTTGTTTCTGGTGACAATGCAAGTTTTAATAAAAAATAAAATAAAGCCTAATGTAAACACATACATTTATAAACCATTCCTAAAACCGCGGGCACGAAACCAGCTGAGAGAGGCGTACAAGCCTATCAAAAGTAATAAAAAAGCGGGTATCCCCATCCAGGCATACAATTTTAAGGCATAATATTGTTAGGCATAACTTTTATTAGCATAATAATACTTAATAATACGGCATAATGCACGGTTAGCATAACTGTCATATCATATGGTTTAATTTGTTTTAGCATTATTTGGAGTTGCAAACATTTTTATGGCATAATATTTATTCGTCTTTTAATCATGACTCAATTTTATGAAGTGAAGACGACGACAGTCGACAACGACCTTGAGGGAAGAAAACGCGCACTCGTTTCACACAATTCACACCCACGCGACCCTAAAATAGTAGATTGTTTATCTAGGGACACACAACTATTTTAAAGGCGAGAGTGTATTTTTTTTAATCCAGAGTGGAGCGAAGGATTCTAAAGTAGAATTCTAGGCGCAGCGAGGTATTCAAAGTACGTCACTCGAGCTTAAAATAGTGTTGCTCCCGAGGTGGACACTCTACTTTTTATTATCCTCTATGAGAAAATAATTAAGTACAACTTATGAACAAGAACGTTACGTTTATTTATTTACACGAATTATGGAAGTGCATCATAACAATTTTATTAGTACCATCCGTTACAGTTGTAGATTTAATTTGAGTCGCGCGCGGTTTTCCAGCCAGTCACTTGTTCAATACAATGTTCGCGTGCGGTCCGAAATAGAATTACAATCGCTCATTAGCCATTCACCTCATACATTCGTCGTAATTGATTTTAGAAAGAAAGAAAGAAAAGCTAGCTATTTTAGTCCCAGTTTACGAAGAATAAACTAGCTCTTTGATTAGATGTGATAAAAAGTAGTTTTTTGTACTAATTATTATTCTATGAATTAAAAAAAGACACTCTTTGAGATAGTGACAATTTCATTAAAATGAGTTTAGGCTATAGCTGCAGGACACTTACCTAAGTTAACGAAAAAGTAAAATTACTTTTCATTTGTAATATTTTTTTTATACGATTTTAATTAGTTAATGTGATACTTTGAAAAAAAAAACATAGAAAATTATTGGAATTTCTTTCTTACGTTCAGTCAAAAAAGTTTCGGGATTGGATGATTTGTTTATGGTTCCAAATTCAATATTTTGTTGTTGTTAGATTGGCACAACAGCTATCTTCCATTTCGGTGCGGAGTTTGAGTTACATCTTGTATTTAGATTAAATACAGTGCTGTTTTTTATTATATCATATCTAGTGCGTATTGCCAATTACATGATGGACAAAAACATCAAAGAGATTTTCTTAAATTTTACATCGCCAATGGAATTTCGTCTTCGGAGTCACTGAAAATGTTACAGAAGGCTTACGGTAAATCGGCTTTATAAAAAACACGTGCTTATGGGTGGTTGGTACAAAGCGTTCAAAAGCGGTCGAGATGTGATGGAAGATTTGCCTCGTTCTGGTAGGCCATCAACGTCTACTACTGAAGTTAACATCGCAAAAGTGAAAGAAATAGTGACTGAAAAAAAAAAAGATTTTTTGTGGTAATACACAATAGTTGTTATATCAAAGCTCAGCCATATTTTACCATTCGGCATGCAAACATTTACATAATTTATGCAACATGAACTTACATTTTAAAACCGGATAAATTAATAAATTATCATTACAATTATCATTCAATGTACAATTAATATATTATCATTACAATTATTATTCAGTAGATCAATTAATAAATTATCATTATCATTACAATTATTGTACAATAGATCAATTAATAAATTGTCATTACAATTATCATGCAATAGATCAATGAATCAACAATTATATCTTTCTCTGTTTAAAATTCTGCCACACTGTAGTACGTTTTATTAATTAAAAAAATTATGAACCAATTAAATAGTAATTATCTACCAAATTAGGAAGCGATTGGCGATGGAGGTCACAGAAATTGGCCTTTGGGCCACCCTTGAGCCGCGAATATGTTTGTTTTATTTCAAAGAACCATTATGTGTAAATAAAAATATCATTATAACATTATGCTTTGTAAAATTATGCTTTATAATTATCATCCCAACAGTATTTATGGCAATATACAATATGCCAAAACATTTATCCTTAATAATATTATGCGTAACGATCATTTATGCTGAATTTCGTTATGTCAATATAAATTATGACAATATATTTAATGCTTATCGTTAGTATAAAAGCCTCGTAAAATATAACTTTCAACCACAAAACCGTCTGAGTCGAGCGTATCGAAAAGTTGAGGGTCGTCGATATGAAATATTGCCGGCAAAAACTTATTTTCGAGTGTAGGCGTCAAACTCTGTTTTGCCAGATAAGTTTTTGTCACCCCTTGACGCGATCTGATAATTGAGAGGACGGATTTCTAAATCTAAGAGATCTTCGGGAGATCTATCACAGGAATCTTTGAACCATGGGATTTCCGTTTCCGAAATAAGAAAGATCATGTTGCCATGGGTAACAAGGTTATATGTAGTTTTTATCGTGATATGGTAAATATTCCTCACAAATAACGATACTTATAACACTGTATCAATTATGGCTTATAACAGAAGGTTTACCGCAGTTCATTTCAAAAATAAATTGCTATAACAAGAAACATACGAAACAAAGAGGATAAATACAGAGTTTGCACCTGTTACATGTGGTTTTGTTTCCTTTATATGAATCAGACAAGTCTCGAACAAAGATTAGTTACGCCAAATTCTCGGACAACCTATCTATCACCTCAAGCTTTTCCCCCATGCCTAGTACTAGTAAGAAAGACAGAAAGTACGACCCTATCTTCTAAACCCTCAAGCCAAAGTTCCGCACGCTAAATTCTACTTTATTCCCCAAGATTTTGGTGTTACTTCGGTTTCTCGGTCATAAGTCCTTTCGTTGCCGATCCTGTACGAAGTATAGTACGGTAGGTTTTACCGTGAACATCTTTTGAAGTTTTGAGTCCTCTCGTAAGTACGGACCCGTGTAGCGCAGTGCCTGTGGGGCGGTCAATGTCCTTTAAAGATCCTCTGGGCGTTTTGTCTATTAGATCAACCCAAGTGATTCAGGGCTGGTATACATTATTGACGTGTCCATTCAGCTAGGCATACATTATGTAACCAAATATTCGAACAGTTCTATAAACGTGATTAGACTATTTGGGTTCCATTTTGAAGTAAAGCTCTCTGCTACAATCTTTTGTGGAATCATAATGTTGATTTTAGCCCGCATGCATTGTCAGAAAACCCTTTAGCATCTCCAACTCCGGTAATTAAAAACCTTATCGGATATTATCGAGGGCCAAATTCAGCAACTCAATTTAGGGTTACGAAGTGAGGTCGGAATTACCGTGCCTCGTCTCACATTTCGAGCCGCTTCAAGGAGTTCGTTGCAAGCACTCGACCCAGCTGCCTCACAGTTCAGGCACTTACGAACGTCTTATCTTATCGATTGAGCCGTTTGCCTCAACGGTTTCTCAGAATAACGGATGTAGGGTCTGTGCTGCTATTCCCAGTGGCTTTAGCGAGACAACTGGCATTCTATCAACGAGCGTCGCCATAGTTATTGGAAAATGTCAAAAATGGCAATGCCAAGTGCTATCGAAATGTCACGTGATTAATCCCTTAAATTCTGGTATCTCTTCCATTGCCATCGCTGATAGAATCAAAAAATTGCAAAATTTTATATATCTCATCTGACATATTTCTAAGACAGATGCTGTATGAAGCAGAGAGTGAATGTAACTTGCAAATTATTTTTTATTTTTTTATTTTACATCAGTTGTCATTGTCACCTGTCCCATGTCGGCTTTATAAATATATAGGAAATAATATAGGACCCATCTATACTTCATATAAAAGATAGCTTGATCTCTGCGACATATGTCAAACTGACGTAGACGTTATTGTAATGTTATTGTTAGCCTGTCAAGCGCTATTGTTACTGTATTGATACTGACAGCTGTCGCAGAGATCAAGCTAGCTTTTATGAAGTATAGACCTACCGTTATACCATTCTACTCGAAAGATTCTTGACTTTCGGGTTCTTAATTTTGAAGGTTTTCGAGGGACTGTCGATTAGAAATAGTGCGCTTTGACTGTGTGTCTGTGTAAAAAACCTTTGGTTTTTGTGTGCTTGTACCACGAGTAATCGATTTATCCCGGTAGGCAAAGGATACATCAGTTACGTCAGTGATGATATATCGATCTTCGTGTCTGACTAGAAGCTTGGCGTGGCCATTCGCGAAAAGTGCTTCAAGCACATCCTTAGAAAATACAATATTTACAGATGAATGATGAGTTGTTGACCCTTGAAGATGAATCATGAATAAGTGGCACTGTATATGATAAGGACTTGTGTTAAGGTAAGACGTCTTAATATCGCATATTCGCGCGATGATCGCTTTGATTTAGGACTTGCTACTTCTTCCTCTTAGGCGTTGTCCTATTATAACGCGATCATCGCACTCTGTCGGCGCGATGACATGTTCGTGTTTGCCATACAAATAAATGCAACGGTCGCGTGTTCGCGCGATTACCGCGTTGTATTAGGACAGCGCCTTAGCGTGTCAATGATAAATATACCTACCTAGTATTGGCACGAAGTTCCTTATCGCGCTTTGAGAAAGGGGGCTAGACGGAAAAAATTAAGACCAAAAGTTGTAACGACACGTGCTATAGTTGTAAGCCGTGCGGCGTGCGCGTGTTTCTCTGTCTTTTCAACAACTACAACAACAAAAACTTTGCAAGTCATCTCAATAGCAAAGGATATAATAACTGGATCTAAAAATCAAGAACAAGAAGCTTCTATTAGATTACAACTACACAAAAAATCTGTCATCGATACTGGGGGACTTTTGTAAAAGGAAAGTATTACCTTACCACAACAAACATCGATGCAAGTGATGGATTAGTTAATGGTGCTGTTGGTGATATATATATATATATATATATCGGAGGAAGGTTAATGATTAATAAAGAACTATCGCTAGTAAACTTATTACTTCAGGTTTGTTTAATTGGCAACATTTAGCTTCTGATCAATTCTCAGTTCGATTTTATTCGATTGACAACACTTTTTCTTATGTCAAAATACTCGATTTGGATTGGATAATACAAGAAGTACTTACTTTGCCGGATGTGTTCTTGAACCAATGAAAAGCGAGGAAAGTCTATACGGATTTTCTAGAGTGGGTTTCTCTCGCCATATTTGTGGGTTTCTTCGCGCGTTTTGGGAGTTAAAAAGGGTTGATAGAAAAAGAGTTGAGAAGTAGCCAAAAGTGGCGTGTGTGAACTTGAACAAGTGTGTTTAAGTTGGGAAAAAGCGAAACGATTGGTGGCCGAATCCGCTGCTTTGATAAAATTGGAACAAGTACTATCTCTAAAACGGCATAAGTTACCTGCTTTGTGCAACGCATACCCAAGATATGCCCACAGACCGAGGGTATTATTGAAGATAGCCCTCCTATCTCCGTTATATATATTTGTGTGTGTGTACAATTTTTTTGCTCTTTTTATTTCAATAGCGAATCAACTAAAGCATCGACTATTGAGGTACAAACTATAACATCAAGGAAAAAGTCAAATGCACAAAGATGTAGAGAATATCGTGAGAGAAAGAAATTACAAAATACAATGGTACAAAACATAACTGCAGAGAGATCAGATGAATGTAGTGAGACTGATCAATTACAAGCTAAAAAACCTAAAACTAATGCAGAAAGAAGAAAAAAACATGAAGCGCAGAAATTAAAGAAACAAGAAAGTAAAAAAATACCTAAAACTGTTAAACAAAAAAATAAAGAATATTATAGGAAACTTCGTTCCATCCGGCAGGCTTATTACGTATCTTTTGCAAGAGCAAAACGATAGCAATTTTTTCGCAATAATTCTTCTTCAATACAAAAGTTTTAGAGTTGTTGGCGTTTTTATTTGAAATAAGTGCATTTGACCAAACAGCGAGCGATTAGCAAACGATAGTGTAGGACTTACCATACCTACACTGCAGGTAAAGCCGACTTTTATGACATAAAGCGTTCGATCGCTATCGTTTTGCTCTTGCAAAAGATACGTAATAAGTTTGCGGGTGTCCCTTGACACCTCTCAAGTTTTTGTTTTAATATTTTTACCAGTTTTTATTTAGTTTCAACTGTCCTGCAGCCTTATTGCGTAATGAATGCGCAAAGGGCAAAGAGTATGAAAAATCTTGCAATCACAGACGGAAATTTACATCGCGTCTTTCATCTCGCATGTGATTGGTCGATTTTTCATATTCTTTGCCCATTGCCTTGCCGAATTCATTACGCAATAAGGCTGCTGGTGTCTGTGTGTGTGTAATCAAAGCTTGCAATTTATAGACCTTCGCGATGTAATTTTGATTACGTCGATAGGCGATATCGCGCACGTAATTCTATGAAAATTTTAAAGAAAATTTTAAGAGCAGATCGTTCGAATTGCATCGCTTTGCGTCCATGTGAACGTACGTTGCAATTGCCCTTGGTAAAAATTGTATATCAGTGTGATATAAATCCAATCGCATTGAGCCATCATAGGTTGCTTATGTTCGATTGAACAAAAGTTTTGCCCACACATTTGTTAAGTTGTCGACATAGCTCAGAGAGTAAGCAAGCTGAAGTGGCAATGGGCCGGCCATATTAGCCGTAGAACCGATGAAAGTTGGGTTAGACGTGTTCTTGAGTGGAGACCGCGAACTGGCACACGTTAGGTAGGACGCCCTCAGGCTAGGTGGAGCGACGATCTTCGCAAATTGGCTGGTAGCAACTAGATAAGAGTTGCCAAAGATCGAAGCAAATGACGTGCAATTGGAGAGGCCTATGTCCAGCAGTGGACTGCTATAGGCTGATAATGATGATGATGTTTGTTTCACGTGACAATGCAATTTTCAATGGCGAATTTCACCAATGCATCGCGATCTGCACATCTAAAGCGTGTTTAAGAGCCGAATGTCAATAGTCCACAGAAATGAATACACTGACCTTTAAGTCTAATTAGACTTTTGATCTAACTGGATTTATACACTGCTAAAAATTTTATTCACGGCTAATATTTTTAGTAACACATCCTACTTTGGCATTTAGTTTGTTTTTTATGTAGTTTTTTTGTGTTGCCCAAAATAGAACATGACTATTATTGGCCAGGTGAGTAATGACGTAGTCAACAACTGGTCGACTCGTATCAAGCAAGACTAAGCATTTTTTGTATGCGATGAGACGAATGCTTTGACATTTTCATTACGTCTTACGACAAGAGGCTGGACAGCGTAGCCGTAGTGATTGTATAAAAGTTAAAAATGTATAGAATACCAAGCGATCTCCAAATGTCACGTGATCATTTTGGCATTTTGACCATCGCCATCCCTGATAGAACGACTCTTTGTCTACAAGCTACGTTCTTTTATTCTAATCTACAGACACCTTGACCGGAGAACCATTTAGAGAGATTTCTGTAACTCAACATAGGCGGGGAGTAAACGACTACAGGGTCAACGAAGCGAAAATTTGAACGAAGTGAAACTCTGCAGACGATATCTAAGGGAACTACATTACTAGCGGGCGAAATAAGATCTTGGACACGGTAATGTTATCTTGGAGCTCGTAGTTAAGGCGCATATACCCCTCAGTAGCTGATTTTAAAATGAGAATCACGTCTAAACGGCTAGTCGTAATTTTAGACCACTTTGTTAATAATTTGCCTTAAGAAAATTTTGAATTTTATAAGTGTAATTAATTTGTAAAGTTATGTTTAACACTGACAAAAAACGACAATCGCACCAAAACCTCCGGGCGTATTTTAATGAAGTTTTTACCATCTTAAAGACAATTTTAATTAGGTATTTACATTTTGATCTAAGGTTTTTTTTAAAAGTCATAGAAAGGAAAGGAAAGGAAAGTACAAAAAGTACTGTATTTGGGGTCACGCGGGTGTGAAACAAGTGCGCGTTTTGTTCCCTCAAGGTCGTTGGCGACTTTCTTCGTCTTAACCTTATCCAATTTGAGTCATGATTAAAAACGAATAAATATTATACCATAAAATTTATGCAACGCTAATATTATGCCAAAACAAATTAAACCTAATGACAGTTATGCTAACATTTGTATTAAGCCAAAGTATAAGCAACAATATTTATTAAGCTAATAAAAATTATGCCAAACAATATTATGCCTTAAAATGTTATGCCAAGAGGGCGATTCCCGCTTTTTACCCGACTGCCGAAGGAGGGTAATGTGTTTATCAGTCTATTTATGTATGTTTGTTCCTATGTGGCGTTCTAGAGACCAAACGCGTTGGCCGATTTTGATGATTCTTACGTCAATCGATTCGTCTTAATCCTGCGAGTGTCACTGGCTACATTAAAATTGGAAAAAACAAAAATGGCGGATTTTGGGCGCCATTTTGTGGGGAAAAAAAATTTTTTTTTCTTCCTTACCCATCGTGGGGGTATCAAAATAAAGGATTTTAAGAGGCGATTTCAAAAATATATAACACATGTTTAAATGTACCTAATTTAAAAAAAAATAACTAAGAAGTTGTAAATAAAAAAAGTTAAATAAAATCATGCTGTGCAGTCGGAGGATACATCTGGTTTTGATCTGCCAGCTCGCGAATATGTATCCTCCGACTACACAGCATGATTTTCTTCTTGTTTACGTCTATTTAGTTTGCTTTTTAAGCAGTCGGGTTTTTTGATTTTTTTAATTAACTTTTTAATTATTATTAATACGCTTGTACGCTGTCGTTGTCTTAAATAATAACAGGCGCATGGGTCGATCTTCAAGATGATGCAACGTTTGCCTCGGTTGGTCCTTGGCATACTAAGACTCATCTGTGCCTCGGAACGCACGCTAAGCCGTTGGTCCCGACTGTCATTTGAAGATCTTTGACATTCGTTACGGTAGTCGAAAGCCATAAAATCAGACGCCAGTGTTGCCAATTGTTATCGTGTTACCTAGTTACTGAGTTGTGCAAATAGGCACTCGCTTCATGAAAAATATTTAAACAAAAATATAAAACCGTCTTCTACAGCAAAACTCTACAAATCGAAAAATAACTTTTTTTTGGCAGTCGGTGTCTTTGGTATCTACTGTCAGTGGTGTCTCATCCCATACAAAGAAACCGTGCTGACGTACTGTACTGATTATACTGATTATTTTTTGAACATCGATCGCGTTCGGTTCCGTTCCACGGGTAAAGATGGTGATCTATCTATCGCCGTGGAACGGAACCGAACGCGATCGATTTACAATAATTAAAACATACATACATACATACATACATACATAGACTGATAAACACATTACCCTCCTTCGGCAGTCAGGTAAAAAAAAGACTAAGCCTATAGACCTTAGTTCATACCTAGATGGCAATAGGGGGCTAAACGTTTTTATCTTAGCGACCTTTCTGATGCGATTTGATTTATATCATACCGATAAGCGATTGCCACCAAAGCACGTAAAGCCGTTGGTCCCGGCTGTCATTTGAAGATCTTTGACAGTCGTTACGAGTAGTCAGAAGCTTGAGATCTGACACCAGTCTTGCCAAGGGGTACCGTGTTACCCATTTACTGGGCTGTGGAGGTCAGATAGGCAGTCGCTGTATGTAAAACATTGGTACTCAGCTAAATCCGGTAAGACTGGAAGCCGACCCCAATAAAGTTGGGAAAAGGCTTGGCAGATTGATTGATAAGCGATTTCTACCAAGCGAAATTGCAAGTGTGTTCATATGGACGCAATGCGATGCTGTTTATCAATTGACAAACAGCATAGATTGAATGTTTTTAATTATCTGGTTTGATTTATAAATATCCATGAAAATCCAGCAGCCTTATTGCGTAATGAATTCGCAAGACAAATGGTATGAAAAAACAACCAATTATACAGAAGGAAATCCTCATCGCGACTTTCATCTCGCATGTGATTGGTCGATTTTTCATACACTTTGCCCTTTGCCTTGCCGAATTCATTACGCAATAAGGCTGCAGGTGGGGGTTAATAATTGTGCCTGTGAGAGTATTTATTACCTGAGTAATTCATCAACTCGTCCTACATGCCTACGGCCCATTTAGGACGACTTGCAGAAAATCAAAATAAATAATATTTAAATTCTGCAACTCGTCCACCGTCCCACGTTTCTTATTGTGTGGAACTTTAAACTTTATCGTCGTTTGGTACATTTAGTAAGACAAGATATAACAATATTTTTTTAAGAATTTTTATGTCTTACTTTCGTTTAGTTCACAAATTATTTAATATTAAAAAAGTCAGTATCTACTAAGTAATATACTTGCTATTTTACAATTTTTTGGTTTATTATTATTAAACCTACTTGTATGTATGATCATTATTACCTCGTGTATTAATTGGTGTCAAATTTGTGATGATTTAATCTTTTCTGTTTATGTTTGACAATGTTGTTATGATTAAATATTTTGTAACAATTATTTTTTTCTACACCTGCACTTTTGCTACTAATTGTAACGTGGGACGAGTTGCAGAATGGAAATATTATTTATTTTCTGCAAGTCGTCCTAAATGGGCCGTAGGCATGTAGGACGAGTTGATGAATCACTCCATTACCTGGGACCTGTTAACTCAGAATACGTATACGGACGCTAATTCATAATATCCACACATAAAAGTAGGCCAAGCCGCTGGTATAAGCTAGTACTTATTCAATAAGTACAGAAAAAAACTACTAAAACATTATATACAAAATTAGGTAGGTACCTTCGGTTCTCAATTTCGAAGTTGTCAAAGTCAAATTTAGCCTGAGAACTGAGGACTTGACAAATTTTAGCATTCAAGTATCTATTAAAGTTCGACCAACATCAAATTGTTAATTCAGACAAGGATCTTTGAATGTTTGAACTCTTTTAAATACTGACGTTTCAAAAATTAAACCGTCTGCACACTACATTAAGCCTTTGTAATTAAATTAAGTAAGTTTTCGTGGTTTGTGGGATGTCCCCTGCAATCTTCATTTTATTCACTATCTTCATTGCTGAAAGTCATGCCCGTCTTGGAAAGCTTTGACGGAGTCTCTGACGAACACTTCTGCAATATCCATTGCAATATGTTAAAGTCTGTGAATGGAATAAAAAATGAAATAATTGGAATTTGTTCTAGTTAATGTTTCCTTAGTAAATGAAAGTACAATACAATATTACTTATAAAGTTATAACAAGTAGTTAATGTTTCTTGCAGTAATAGGTCCTTGCTCGCTGGTCTAGTTTTAACTGTGGACTGTATGTATACGAACTTGCTTATTTTAATAATCATTAAAGTACTTAAAACGTGTTAGTTCTTCAAGTCCACCAGCGGAAGAGAGCGTTTGACAGCTCTTTTCAACAGATCATAAAATATAACAGATAAACCAAAAAATATATAAACTTTGTGTTGCCATAAACAGTAAATACTCTGTTTATTGAACACATAGGTACCGTAAATTAGTTACCCGATAAAGCCATTACTTGATTAATAAAAATCAACCTAAGAGTGTCCAATTCATAGCGAGATACATTTATAGACCAGTATTTTTGTCCATGGGTCGCTCCTACAAATTCGTGACGATCGATAATTGTATCTAACTATACGTGCTGAGTACTAGATGCAATTATGTCCAATTCGATCCTCCCGATGGTTTAAAAGTTGCAGTTAGTGTATTTTAGAACCTAGGTCGCAGATGATAAGGTGCAGTCTTCTATTTCTGGTTTTGTTAGGGATCCGCTCAAAGAGTAAGCGGAATGCTTTTGTATTCCCGTGTCGGTTCTTTCTTCCTGTCTGTCAAAAGCTTACAATTAACCCTTTTGGTGTTCGTATAAAAGCTACAGGTGATTTTATTCAACACGATAACGGTTTAGACAATTTCATAGCACCCAATTTTGTTTCATCCACCAACCCGCAATGAGTCCGCGTGGTGGAGTAAAGCCCATTCCCTCTATAAGAGAGGAGGCCTGTGTTCCAGCAGTGTGAACTTAAAAAGGCTGGTGAAGATGGAGATTAATCGATTCATTAAACATAAATTATTAAAAATTTAATTGATTGATAACTTGATGTGTTATTTTGTATAGTTCTAATTAAACTAATGAATGCGTTACTTACTCGTGTAGTATTTACTGCCGAGCAATTACCATGTAATTCTACATAATTCGGGTAGTTTAAATAAAAACAAATAAATTAAAAGTCATATGATTTTCCGTTAGTTAATTGCGTCCAATCAGAGTTCTCCTGAATATACCACCATAAATATACAAATGAGAGAAAATACCAGCTAGACATAATATACTAATATATATTTTATGTACGTTTCAGATGACGAGGCCGCTGACTCAGCAGGCTCAGAACAAGAAGAAGAGGACGTAAAGCCAAGCGCATCTAATGTCGCGGATATTCTGAAGAGGCTTCAGTCTACAGGCGCTCTCATCAAGAAGCCCAAACAGGAGTACCGTTGCTTCACTTGCGACGAAGACTTCCGAGATTGGGAAGAACTAGAAAACCACTTGATCCAGCACGTTTCACTTCCCTCTATTATACTCGACAAGCTGCCTTCCGACGACGAAGACGCTCCTCCTTCTGGAGATGAAACCTGGACAGATGAAGACGAGGAGCCGGCCGCGCCGCAGACCCCCCAAAAAGTCACACCAACTAAAATTGACATATCACAATTACTTAAAAAGACTGGCATCTCCCTCAAAAAGCCAGCCGAAACTGAAAATAAGAATGATTCAGCCCTGAACAAACTCAGCGGGTTAGGTTTCACTATAAAGAAAAGTAATAGTAACACGACTACGCCAATCAAGAAAGAACCAGAACCAGAACAAAAAGCTAACGATGTAATGCAAAAACTGGGCAAACTCGGCGGTATTAAACTCAAACTTAAATCAGACGGGAATAATGGTAACTCGTTCAAAGTGATCAATGGGCTCAAAGATTTTGGTGCGTCAGATGAAGAGGATGAGGGAAGCGGGAATGATGAAAGTAGAGAAGACCAAGATGACGATGAGGACCCGGATAAATCAGGAAATGATTCCGAGGGAGAAAATGAACGAACTCCACCCAGTACACGTAAAACTTCAGAAAGCGATGACTCGGAGAAATCTGCGAAATCAAAACCAAGTCCTCTCAAAAACTTGCAGGGTATGTCTATCATTCAAAAGAAAGACCCTCCTACACCTGTTAAAGTTCCTGTACAGCAACTTAAACCACCCGCGAGACCAGCAGTCAAACAGACTCCAAAGAGAGGTGTGAATCAATCTATCCCTTCCAAAGATAATACACTAATCACTCTGCAGGAGAGAGAAGCTCCTATCAAGCCTGCTACTCCGAACTCCAAAGCTTCTACACCAGAAAGGCGGGCATCAAGCGCAAGCATAGAAAACGTTGTAGTTAAGCAAGAAGTGGAGTCTGTCGAAACGCAGTCATCCAACGTTCCAATATTCTCCACTCATGCTGTCAAGTCTGAAAGGACTTCTCCGGAGCCTTTGGATGGGGGATCCACTCCAATACTTGCCACAGTGAAGTCTGAACCAGACGCTTTAGCATCACACCAGAGCGCACCGCCCACCGCTTTAGCTTCACATCTAACATCCAATACCACACCACTCCTACCAGTCACTAAAAAGGAAGAGCCAGGAGTAGTGACTGTTATAGAAATAAATGGAGATTCTAATGATGAAGACGATGACTGTTGCGTTGTGTCCGCGACTCCAGCACCAGATATTAAACCCGTAGTTCCTAAAATAGAAAAAGCGCCTGTAACATACCCGCCACCGGCGTACCCGACCTCGCAGCCAAGCTTTAGTTCGTCATCGTCAGGAATGCTTGGCACGACCTCGCAGCCTAGCTTTAGCTCCTCAGGAATACTTGGCACGACCTCGCAGACTAGCTTTAGTTCCTCAGGAATGCTTGGCACACGACTAACCGCCCCATCCTTGGAAAAACAACACAACTTCAACTGGAACGCACCAGACTCCAAACCACCGTTAGACATGCTCGAGAAGAGCGCCGATGACATATTTGAGAGCCTGCTATCAAGTGCCACGAAAAAAGAAGGCATGTCTATTTCTGATGCTAGTGAATACATATCTTTAGACACTTTAGGTCCTCAACATTCATGTGATGTTTGTAATACTAGATTTACTGACATTTCCTTACTAGATGAACACAGAAGAATGACGGGACACACAAAAATGCTGGTCCTTCCATCATCATCATCCTCACTCATGCCTTACAATCCTACTTCTAATATACTCTCTTCATTACTACCTGTGAAACTAGTTGACCAAGTTGGAAAGTTATCTACTATGGGAGGGAGTGGCCCAGGGTTTACTCATCAGCAGAATGTCATGATCAATATCCAAGCGTATCCTGGCGGCAGTGGCATGATGATGAACCCTCAAGGATACAACAATTATCCTCCTGGACAGAATGCACCACCTGACTATGGCAATAATATGTATGGTCACCAACAAACGATGCCGGGGCAGTATCCAGGTCAGGCTTATATGGGTCAGCCAAGTGGTTATGGCCAGTTCCAACAACCTATGCAGCAGAAGCCTCAGGGCTATCCTGGACAGATGCCGCAAGGGGGTCAGTACCCGCCTTCGTCTTCTCCGTACTCCGTGGCGTCCCCACTTCAGGGTATGCAGCAGGCCGTATATGGTCAAGCACCTAGCGGCGGGATAAATTCGCAGTTAGGACAAGCATTAGGTCAAATGGGTCCACCCGGATCATCCTACGTGCCTTCCGCAAGCCCTGGAGGAGCTATGAAACCTCCCCCTGGAGGTGGGATTAAAATCCAAAATGTACAAACCTTCCCCGCTGGGCAGCAGATAGGCATGGCCGGACCAGAGCAGATGGGTGGACAGCCACCAATGCCCGGCCAAATGGTAGGAGGACAGATGCCTGCACCGACCCAAATAAGAATGGCTCCCGGCGCTAATATTACAGGTACTCGACCACGCATGGCTAATCCCAGAGGCCCGCGCCCTTCGATACGGCCCGGCATCCAAGTACATGGGCAAGTTCGCCAACAGAAACCAGGAGTGAGAATGCCTATGAAGAGACCAGCGCCCATGGCCGGTGGGCCGGGACAAAAACGACGGACAGATATGTTACTACCAGGCAAGCATGACAATGAAGATTGTCAGGTCATGGCGATGCAGAAACAAAGGGATGGTCTACCGATGATCCAGAGTGTGCAAGGCGCGAAAGACAAACTTAATCTAGGCAGCCAAATATCTATTACGAAGAAGAAAGTGAATCCAGAAGCTAACGCGATGGCTAATGTGTTAGCATCGCGTGGTATTAGCGTGAAACAGAAGCAGAAAAGTCGATCCCCATCTCCAGAGCGTCCTATCCCTCATATTCCCAACCTCGGTGCTGGCATGAGCATCAAACACACGTCGAAATCAAGCAACTTCTCCATACCAGAAGCTAAAGTCGGCGGAGGTATGCTTTCCTGTAAAATATGCAAGAAAATGTTTGGGAACCACAATTCTCTGTCCGTTCACATGTCGAACGCGCATCCTCAAAGCAAAGTACCAGTCTTTAAGTGCGACGAATGTCCGGCTTCATATCCAAAATCTTTACAACTACAACATCATAAAAGGGTATTCCACAATGTAACTGGACCGAATAGAGAACTAGGATTGCCTGTAGTGGACCTATCACAAGAAGAAAACCTGAAACGGTTGAGTAGTTTAGGCATTTATAGTTTTATACCGCTTGCAAATAGGGAGCAAGCAGGTGGTTGCTTCGGTATACCTGTAATCTCAGTACATAATGTACAAAATGGAATGACGACTAGTTTGCAAGCTTTAGGAGCTGATGGACTACTAAGTTTAGGGCCTCTGAAACCTTTACCTAACTCATAGACTGTATGAACAGTATGTTTTGTGAAAAAAATTGTGTGAAAGTGGCAAACTGTGATGTTTTCAAGTTTTCGTAATGACATTTGGGAAGGAATGGGTCACAAACATTTTGTTTAAGATTTTATTTTGTTCAGTGAACTCGAAATAGATTATAATAAGTGAAATTATTTATAATTTACATTGATATTTAATTTGTATCAATTTACGTACATTCTAATTTTAAAACCTTTTAGATCGGAATATGTTTGAATTTAAATATTGAGTTTAAATGAAATACAATGAAATGTCAGCCAGGTCAACAAATTCATTTGTTTCAGTTCAATTAAGTGTCTTATGCATTCTAAAAAATAATTGTTTGTACATTCTACAGCTTAGACGCCAGAGCAACAAATAGTAAACAATAAAATATGTAGGTACATATACAAAAACACCAAAGTACTCCTCCACATCACTATCATCCGGACCCAACCATCGTGCCGTCCCAACATGCACTGATTATGACAATATCAACAAAAGCATCATTGTCAAAAACTATTAATTTTATATGATCAATATAAAAACAATAAGAGCAGTGGTGGCCCAGTGGTATCGGCCGCGACTTACAAGTTGTAGGTCGTGGGTTCGAGCCCAGGTAGGCGCTTTACTTTGTGTAAATTAATTCATCACCACTGCTCTCAAAACGGTGAAGGAAAACATTGTGAGGAAACCGGCATGTCTTAGAACTAAAAATTCGAAGACATGTGACATCCACCAACCCGCACTGGGCTCGCGTGGTGGATTACGGCCCATTCCCTCTCACAGAGAGAAGGCCTGTGTCCCAGCAGTGAGAACATTAATAGGCTGATGATGTGTTTGTGTGAATATAAAAACAGATTTTAAAGTAAACATGAAGAATATGTTTCTGCCGTGATGGTCAATATTGTTGTTTTGTTTGACTATGGCACGGCTTGTAATTGTAATATAAAAACATAACCCTTTCCTTGTAGTCGGGTAAAAACTATACAGCCCTATATTGTTCGATAAAAACGAAAAATTTTGATGATACATAGTTTGTAATCTTAATATTGTTTGTTTATGTTGTCTGAAAAGTTGGAAAACAAAATTTACTCCGATCTAAATGGTTTTAGAGGACAATTCTCGTATTTAGAACATTCGTACTGCAGTCGCGATTTGTCAAAAACTCTTCTAATTTCCATACATTTTGACAAGTTCTTGATATTGAGATGATACTGCGACTTGATTTTGAACGTTCATAAGTACGAGAATTGGCCTTCAGGAGCCCTACAATGAGCTCGTAGAGCAAAGTTATTTGCATTATGTGTAAGTTACAGGTAAAAGTCATATACATCTGTTACTGAACGCAATTGAAATAAACTTGCTCTAAGAGATCATTGTAGGGCCCCAGGTCTAAGCATAGCTGCTGAGTATATTTTATTTATTACATGGACTTACGTATGTTTTGTAGTATAATGACTGATATAACACATGCAATTATATTTTTTTGTTTTTTGGTATAATCTCCTACCGATGTTTGATAGTATATCATGCTGCGTGAAATTGGCGAAATTATGGTGATTATTTAATAAAAGTGTAAGTAACAGTTTTATTGAAGAATCACCATAATTTCGCCAATTTATTATTAATATTTATTGTCTATGTACTCTACGTCTATGTAGGTACTGTCTATGTATATCTTTACTAATATTATAAAGGGAGGGTAAACTGCGAATCCGCTACATTCGACAACCACTAATTTTCGAAAAGTTCTTTCACCACTTTAAATGTATGGACATAAGCTAAATATTAAAATTGTTTCACCCGAGTAAATCCGAATCAGGTTGCCCGATATAAATACGACTGCTATTATTGTGCCATTGTTCTGCAACCAATAATAATAATAGTCTTCCAAACAGTGTTATCCTGGGCACGGGGGTTTTTACTACTCCTCTGTTATTCTTTTCTGATTGAATTCGTTGCGGGATCCAAGACAGTTAAATTCATACTCCGGGACTTCGTCGAGCTTGATTGCCTCGGCAGTTTTCTGGTGGTCGCCACTGTTGATTCTGGCTCTTAGGATGTTTTTGTCTATATTGTCTGACTCATAGCCTTCCAACGTTCTTTGAAATTGTTAAAAGTCAAGAGCACATAAGAGCTACATCAAGCCATAGCGCTACGCATTGCAATACAAAAAGCGTTGTTAAAATCGTCCCACATAACTTCCGAGTATTTTGTGTGAACCATCTCATACCACATCCTAAGCCGGAACAGTTACTAAGGGCGCTGTAGCGGTCTTATCACTGATAGCAAACAGGAAAAACAAATAAAGAACCAATTAGTTTTGTTAATTTGGTTGTTGGTTAATATTGTGACCTGGGGCCTTATTAAAACGTGTCATCATGATTCCGTTGTGAAAAAGAGATATTGCTATTCGTCATGTATAGCTATGTCTCTCTCCCAGAGTACAACCATGAGTTTTGACTAGGGATGCCACGAATAGTGATTTTGTCGAGTACCGATTATATAATATAATATAATATAATATAATATAATATAATATAATATAATATAATATAATATAATATAATATAATATAATATAATATAATATAATATAATATAATATAATATAATATAATATAATATAATATCCATCTGGAATTTCTCATTGGCAGACCGGTGTTCGACTTTGTTGTTGGCAATAGGCTCATCCTCTATTATATGGTACTTAAAACATAACTGGCAACCCCTCGTTAAATACAGGCGTTATATATAATGTGGATATATGGATACTTATCTTGGGTCACAGTCACACCTACACATGATTTCCGACATTACTTGATGTGTTTAACGGTCAGTCCACACAGATCAGACGTTGCTCGCATATTTTAAAATTGCTATACGATATAGAACTTTATTTAGTATACAAAGAAGTTCAAATTTCAGTGAGAGAATTCAAATACAGTCGGCGAAGTTTAAGGTTTGAATTTATTAGAATTCTCTCACTGAAATGTGTACCTTTTTTCATAGGTAACAAAATTGTATATCGTATTGCTATTGTAAAAAGGTTCGTTGCGGCGCTCCGTGGTAGGTTGATACTAATCTACTTAACACAGACTCGACCTTGGCCCGTAAATCATTAATATATAATTATTACTTATATATAAGCAGCTAATCTGTAATTGTCTCGGAGACTCATCCCGTATAAAATTTTCAAGGGGCTATCAGTATTTTTTTAAATATTTAATAATAAGGTCAATATCGATAACATATTGTTACGGACCATTTTAATCTCCTTTTGTTTAAAAATAATATGTAATATTGAATAGATTAGATTGTAATGTCTGGGCATTGGGTCAATTAAGTTCTTTAACTGAATAATCATCATCATATCAGCCGAAAGACGTCCACTGCTGGACATAGGCCTTCCCCAAGCGTCGCCACATTGCCCGATCCCGTGTGTCTCTCAACTCAATAATAATAAATAAATAATATTCAATCAGTTTCAGTTAATATCAATCGTGTTAATAAAATTATCAAATTGAGAAAATAACATACGACTGGCTTTCTAAAATTCATTAAATGTTTAGTTTGACGATGCCACTTTAATTTTACGACAATTTTCGTTCTAGAAACGACTTAAGTCTCCGAGATGAAAAAACATAAGTTTATTTTCGTTTTACTGCCTTTTGTTCCTCACAATGTTGCCAGTATGACTGCTAACATTAATTTAAATATTAGTAGTAAGCTAAAATCTAAGTACTAGTAACGAAAGACATGTAATTGATAGAAATGTACCGTAATTATGTATTAACAAACAATTTAACAGGGCGTTTTGTATTGAAGAAGAAAGAAATAAAATAATTACTTCCCCCAGAAACGACGCACAAGCTTAATAAATATAAAATAATAATAATAAAGCTTTTTTTAATACTTAATAATGCATTAAGTAAAAGGCATATAGATTTATCTGTAAAGATAGTGCATCTATTTTTTTTTACCTTCATGATGCAATGGCCTGCTATGAACATGCAATATATTATTTAACAGACATTTACAAACTAATTGTCTTCCAACCAATGATATTCTAGTAAACAGATATGTTACTACGCGCGCATTGTGAAGACTCGAATACGTCCTAATTGGGACGTATAGTATTTAGTATATGTCACGCATGGCGATACGCTTTGTTGAAACAAAAACAAAATTTAAAAAATGCCATCGTGTGTATTTAGAAAGTGTACCAATTGTGATATCAAAGTACATAAAACAGAAGGGATCTCATACCAATTATTTAAGTACGCAATACACCTCAATTTACTAATTTATTTAATTATTTTTTCCTAATATTCTTATATTTGGAGGTTAGAAAAAGGAAAAAACATTGGTGGTCAGAATAATGTTTGTTTACATTAACACGCAAGTGACAAACACTAGCTGTCTCTTTTTTCTTGTTGGTTATATCAAGCCATCCCTTTCGACATGTAGTGAAATGTCAGATTAATAAAAAGTGTGTATGTGTGCTGCCGCTGCTGTGCGGAAAACCTTTTTCGGTTGTTTCGTGAGTGTATAACCTATCTGTTTACTAGTATATCATTGCTTCCAACATACAAATCAATAAGCCTTGTTAAAATGCGTACATAAACTCACTCTAATAAAAATGGCTTATATACAGCAGTAACCATTTACTTTCATATTTTTATACTTAGCAATAGACTTGAAAGTAATATAATTGTTATATAATTTTGGATAACTTATAATATAAATATATTATTATTAATTATTGCATTATTCAACCTTCACTTAGTATAATATAATAAATGTAAAAGTAGCAATAATTTGTCAAAAGTGAATAATTGATCTTGATATTGCAGAAAACATGTTTAGTATACGTTTGATGATGTGACCAGTGATTATTATGTCTAATAAATTTAACAAGCGATACTTCTCAGATGATACAATTATGTAAGGATTAGTAAAATATATGATTTTGTACATTAATAATATATATAAACTACACTAGCAGCGGTTGTTGACTCCTTAATCAGCTGTTCAAATAAGTAAAATCCCAGGTGTTCTGTAAAGTTTCGCACTTTTAATTTAATCTCCTTACAATGCATGTGTTTCTTTATTTAATTAACCACATTTAGAATTGAAATTCTAAAACAATACGTAAAAATTGTTATATCTAATATTTTTTTTAAATATAAAATTGTGAAAATATTTTTTTACAAGCTTTTCTTGACCACCTGTCCCGGTGTCTGTAATCTCTTACAAGTCCCACTGTACACAGTACCCACTTCCCAATGTTGGATTGAGCTGAAATTTTTCACGCACGTTTGTTCTAAGCTTGTTTTAAGGAATCTTTTTTGTATGATTTCTTGTTTAAATAAAAATTGTTACAAGAATATTTTTCAATTCGTTGCCAGGAGACGTTGTTACACGTTGTAACATTTTGTGAAACAGTCTATGGATTAAGAAAACAATATGGCGGCAATACTTGCGATTTTGGCGCCAAATTTTCCCTGTACAATCATATTGCTAAACTCGTACGTAAAGCCAGTATTATATAGGTGTCAAAAAACTAAATTTGGTTAGAGATTCGTATGAATTATAATAGTTTTCAATTGATATTTCGAGATTCCTGTTTTATTTTGAAATTTAAGCCTAAGTTTAAGCTGCTACTGAATTTTCAAATTATCGTCCTAAGAAAGCTTTTTATTTTAATTTGACCAAACAAAGTGAAAACTTATTTTAGTTTTCACTTTTTGTTACTGAACATTATTTGTCACTGACTTGCAATGTGTAAATAACTGATATATTTTTATAAAAGTTATTATAAGTTTAAAATTATATAATATATTTTGTTTTTCATGAACATGATGAAAATATGCCACTTATGTACTTAGATGTAGTCCTATAACGTATACGAAACGGACTACTTGTTTATATCCGTTGTTATGGGTTCAAATGTAGCTTCGCATTTTAAGATTCAATTAAGGATTCTATTTTTAGGATTCAATTAAGTTCTTCTCCAAATTAACACCAAAGAAAGGAGAATTTGTACCTATGTGCTTTATATTATGGTTTGATTTAAAAATAGGTACTCAATGTGGGTATGGTATATAGATAAGCCACAGGAATTATCGTAGAAGAATTATGTTAATTTAAAATTAAAAGAGTTCTCAACCATGGAAATTATATGTTATCTATTTCTTCTTATTTCTTTCTAGCTATTTTGTTTATATGGCAATTCGATATTTTCAACCAAATTGCAAGTATCTATATACGGGGAATTATTGGCAAAAGTACAAAACTTTACGTGCTAATAATACATGGTATAAATTGTATTGGTATAGACATGAGTTTATTAATGCTGTAGCTACATTTGACCCTAAAACATTGTCTAAATTTAGTTAGTAGGTGGCCTTATGATTTCGAGTTTTGAATGTTGTGCATTGAACCGATATTACATATTCGAATTCACTTGAATTTAGAATCTTAGATAATTATAAAATTACCTATCAACTTCATGTCATACAAGACGAAGTTCTAATTGCATCAAGTATTTACGAATGGTTACTCAAAAAGTAGATAGTTTAGTAACCCCCGATTTCTGAATTAAGAATATGACGTTGAGTATTTGCCTAAATCTGTCAAACTTTGACCTTTAAGTAGGGCTTTACACATTCTTAACTCCAAATACTCAATTCAGGAATCGGCCCTAAGTCAGTAATCTAAGATTCTGCAGTCAAGTATTGTCTATTTCTAGTTTTAAGGATACTGTGTACTGTCTACACAAGAAAAAATATATAGAAAAAGTTGTAGTTGGCTTTGTAAAAATGCGCGTTCTTGGTGCATTATGTAACTTTAAATATAAGAAGAGATTATTTTTAAGTTAATTGAAACGAATGATTATAAGTTTGGTATTTGATTTCTATTTAAAATGTATCTATTATAAGAGAAAAGTTGAAATACGAAAAATGATTAAAATTACATTTATTATAACTATTACTGCTTTTTACTTATTTATCTTTAAAATACCTATTACACAATTCATATTGAAAGATATTTTTTGAAAATACAGTTCATATTTCCCAACACAGTTTAGCTTTCACTGCACAATAGTGAGAATAGTAAATAGTATTACTCATAGGATATAATTATTAGATTACATAATAATATCTACAAACTGACATTACACGTATGTGTAACAGTTAGCGCATGTACCCGGTTCTTTCAATGTATGTGCAGAACCAGTTCCGGAATGTGGTAAACCCGGTTCCCCCGGTTCTCTTAAAAAATACGAAAAGTGTTCACATCATTTCTTCGATTCAAAATACGCGTTATATTCCAGGAAATAAAGACATTTGCTGCAAAAAAATCCTAGTAAGTACTTTCACCGGAATTACGTTCATCGTGGTAGCGGTAACGTTGCCTGAAACGTCCATAAAACTCGCAAATCAGCACAAAAAATTGTGGCCTGACAAAGAGCAAGACAAAGTGGTAAAGGGAATTCATAAAATTAGAACCACGCCATACCATCCCCAGAGCAACGGCGCCGTGGAAAGGTGGCATCGTTCATTGAAAGCCGCCCTCATGGCACGTTTGCACGAAAATACCAATTGGTTAGAGCAACTGCCCAGTGCGTTGTTCGGCATGCGGGCTGCCATTCGCACGGATAGTGGGGTCAGTGCCGCGCAGTTAGCATTCGGTAGATCTTTACGTTTACCTGGCGAGTTTTATGAACGATCGTATAATAATAAAATCGTTTATTCAGGAAAAACACATGTACAGGATCATAGAAATAAATACATACATTTTTAATAGTGAACACGGAAAAAGAGAATCATTGGTACCTGTACTAATGAAAATCATTGTATCACAGGCACCAACGTCTTACAGAATAGAAGTTAACCAAATTAAATTCAAATCCCAAGCACAGTCAAAATCAAAACACTAAATTGATTCTATGCAATTATAAATGTTTAAATTTAATTTTAAGGAACTTTACATAGTACAATAGCAATAAATAATTTAATTTTGCCACTTTTGCAAGGTCAAATTTACCGAAACCCGAAATGACAATGACACTCGGAATGACAAACCCGAAATGACAAAATATGACATCAATCATTACATTAAACAAGAATTTAATAATTTCAATATAAATGTAAAATATTTTAATTTAGGATAAGATATAATAAGTTAAATAATATTTAACCGTCACTAACGTATAATCATAATTTGTACAAAATTTCAAAGGAATATAAAGATTTGCCACTTAAAATAGAGCAAAAAGAACTTCAACAAAAAATTCAAGTCAAATATTAACAACAAATATTAACACAGTTGAACTAATAAATCAATATGTAAGAATACATTTAAGCAGGACTTTATATAAGTGCAACCACAATAGAACATATAAATAATACATTTTTAATTTATAATTTAATTTTACTACTTATTTGTGTGAGCGCATGAAGGTATGCGCATGATAGTAGTGTGTTTGAGTAGTGTAATGAATGGTGTGTGAGTGTGTGTATGTATGCGTTGTGTGTTTTTTTAACTTATTGGTTTGAGAAGGTCTTCAGTCTCCTGGTAACTCAATTTCTTAATCAAGTTCTGTATTTCGTTTTTACATTTATTTTTTGTTAAATTGTGTATGTATGTTATTTGATTAATACGGTTGTAAAGACGAGAGCCCATAATATAAAAACTTCTACTGGCGAGAGCTGTTCTATGCGACTGAATATCACACACCATGTCCCTCCTGCGCCTGTTGTTTGGCTTATATGGGATTGTAGCATGCTTGCGCATGATGGTCTGCAGCACAAAGAGCTGTCTAACTGTGAGTACGGAGCATTGTTGGTACAGAGTAACAGTCGGATATCTTATATGATATGCTTCTTCAAAAGCACCTTCAGGACCGCCCTTTGCGCTCTCTCCACTCGCATCATACTTGTAGGAAATGTACCACCCCATGCTGGTATGTAGTACATGAGTACTGATTGTGCTAAGGAGAAGTAGACAAGCTTTAACGTATCTAAGTCTGCTGAATATCTAAGTTTTTTAAAAACGTATATAAGTTTCCTCATGCGGGATACCAAATTACTAATATGGTTTTCCCAGCTAAGACGAGAGTCGATTTGAACTCCCAGATACCTTATGTTAGATGTGCGCAAAAGGGGTAGGCAGTCGCAGTCGGGACTGGAGCGACTACAGGTGTGTGCCCGAATTTGAAGGCTATCTGGTGGTTGAGCCGCAGAAGAGGAGGAAAATGTAATAAATTTAGTTTTAACTGTATTAAGATTAAGATATTAATCATTCAGCCAGGAAACTACGGTGGAGAGAGCTCTTTCTGTTTTATCAAAGGCTAGCTGCCAGTCTTTGGCATGCACAATCAACGCCGTGTCATCTGCATAAGTAATGATTTTGCAGTTATCAATTGTCAATTGACAGAGGTCGTTGATGTACACCAGAAATAACGTGGGCCCAAGTACACTGCCCTGTGGTACTACGTATATGAGAAATTCTTCGCTGCTGATGAGGTTTCCAACCCTTACGCACTGACTACGTTCCGTGAGGTAACTGCGAAAAATCTCTCACCGTGTCAAAAGCCTTCGATAGGTCTAAAAATACTGCCATGGTTTTCAACTTGTTATCCAATGATAGAATCAGAGTTGTAGTCAAATCAATAACAGCATCTTCAGTTGATTTTCCCTTCATAAATCCGTATTGGTTCTTAGAAATAATATTATATTTAGTTAAATAATTAGTTAGTTGCTTGTTTATCAACTTTTCAAAAACTTTAGAGAGTGTTGTGAAATCGGCCTATAGTTTCCGGCACAGTGTCCATCACCAGTCTTAAAAATGGGGTGGACAATCGCCTTCTTAAAAACTCTAGGGAAAGTCCCAGAAGTTATAGATAGATCAAAAACGTGTTTTATAGCTGGTATTAAGGTGTGCCGTGCCGATTTGAGTAGGTAGGTATGCAGGTATACCATCCCAACCGACAGCACAGTTGTTCTTCAAGCCCAAAATAACAGATTCCAATTCAACCTCAGACACACCACAAACAGCCATCGAACAGCACGGGCTGTTTACGGTATGCGCCGAGGCAAATGCTAGGTTATATGAACTTTTGGGATTTGGGATGTTATCAGCCAGTATTTTCCCTATGCTCGCGAAGTATTTATTAACTTTATTTAATGAGCTTTCGGGGTTATCACACAAGCTCAACAAGTCGTTTGGTAAGGTCCTTTGTTGTCTCGTATCAGTAATATTTTTGATGGCATTCCAAGTCGCCCTCGAATTACATTTGGCCTCCCGAAGCAGACTTTGATCATGAATGGTTTTTAGTTTTTTCAACAAGTTGTTGAGAAAGTTACGGTAACGTTAGTAGGTAGCTTTGAGTATCACATTATCAGGATCATTTTTTAAATTGAGGTGAAGTGAGTCTTTATTTTTAATACATTTCAGGAGTCCAGGTGTAACCCAAGGCTTTATGATTCTTTTTTTGTGTGGAATTACAACATCTAAAGTATGGGATGCAATTGTGGATGAGATTTTATGAATTAGTGACTCAGCGGCTTCATTAGCATCATCAATGTTTAACAAATAAGACAGATCTGATTTCCGTAGGTCGTCTAAAACTGCTTGTTGGTCCACGCGTCTAACGCCCTGGTTTGGTTTGGGTAACTTGTTTTTTGTTTCAATACTTAGGATAGTTGGGTAATGGTCCGTGATCAAAGTGTCCAAAACTAACGTAGTTGCGTTTTTTTGAGTCTTTAACATGACATGATCAAGACACGCTTGCCCCCTAGTGGGGTAAATATGAGCAGGTAACATGCAATGAGAGGATATTATAGTTAGATATTCTTCCGACTGTTTATTTAGGTGATCTGGTATGATATCTATGTTCAAATCGCCGGTGATAACTAAGGTTTTGTAACGATTAAGTGAAACGAGGACATCATTGAGACTAGCTAGGAAGTTGTCTAGGTTCTTTTTGGCAGGTGAACGAAAAAATTGCCACAATAGCAACTTCACCACCAGTACACACCAGACAATTAACATCAAGCAACAGCGGTTGAAAAACTTTATATTTTAAATGTTATTTGACATAAACAATCACGCCTTCGTTTTGACTACTGAACGATGATTGGTAGCTGATATAGCCATCCAAAGTAGGTAGACCCACAACCTTGCTAAGCCAGCACTCTGTCAGCACAATTATGTCACAATGTATATTAATAGAATCTAACAGAACAGTAAGCTCATCAAAATTCGAGTTTATGCTACGTATGTTCATTTGAAAAACATTGAGGTTTTTAACGGCCTTGTTTATGTACTGAGTGCAAGCATAGCGAGAACAAGTGAAAGACTTAGAAACACTAATAGATTCCAAATCGTTAGACAGCTCAGTAACGTTATCCGCAGTGAATTTGAAATATGAAATTACTTTGGAACATAAGTAGCCAGGGCGAGAGAATAAAGTTTAATAACATATTATTTACGACGACTTCTTTGTGTATTTGTGTGTGTAATTGTGTGCGTAATTGTGTATGTGATAGTGTATGGACATGTGTGTAAAATTGTGTATGCAATTGTGTGTGTGATTGTATTTGTAATTTTGTATGTAAATGTGTGTGTAATTGTGTATGTGATTGTGTATGTAATAAAGTAAATAACTGTGTATGTAATTGTGTGTGTAATGGGTGTTTGATCCATTTTATTAGATGTTTAGTGGAATAAGTGGCTGTTACATATTTATTATAAAATAAACGAAAACAGTTAAGAAACAAACCATGAAAAAAATCTACAAACATAACATGCAAGTTGAATAAGCCCAGACGGCAGAGTATGGTTTATAGCTAGTCATTGTTCTTAATTTATTTTCTTGAGATCGTTTTCAGCAGTTATACGTATTGACTGCATACCCTCTGTTTTCCGAATGTACACTTTACCATGGGCTGTCCAGTAGAAGGAAAATTCATTGACTTTGGCGAATTCCCGAGCGAGATAGAACAACCGTTTTGTTTTAAATGTTAGGTTTTCAGCAATAAAAATAGGAATCTGTGCGCACTGGAGGCCAAGATGATTAGTACTTAATCTGTTCACACTGTTTGCCCTGTTATAGTTCTTATAAGAATTTAAAAAATTGTCCCTCTGCAGAACACTACCGAATTCAACAATGATAGGTTTGACAGTTGAGGATTTAACATTACTACGGTAAATATCACGAATATCGGAATGTTGGATTTCACAATTTAAGACTTTGCCAACTGCACAAAATACCTGCAACAAGTCGACTTTTGCTTCGCCTTTTTTCGATGGTATATTTCTCACCTCAACACTGGTGCTCGTTTTACTCTTCTCTAATCTTTCAATTTTATCTTCATAGATGATAGTCATAACAACGACCCATATAGTTTGATTAAATATATTCGGGAAACTATTAGTTCTTATAGTCCTACTAGAAATAAGCTTAGTTCTAAGAAGATATTCATACATCCCGATTTACAAAATACAGAATTCGTATTTGTTCGAGACGATGCCGTTCACAAATCACTTAAACCACCTTATGACGGTCCTTTTAAGGTACTTGAACGTGATTCTAAAGTTTTTAAAATTCAATTGCCCGATCGCGAAGCTCGTATCTCAATCGATCGATTGAAACCAGCTTTCACGATTAACGAACAAAGTTCTCCTGTCTATGACAAATTGGAAGTTAAGAATGACAATATTCCCACAACGCAATTGCCCGATACAGATAAGTACGCAACATGAGCCGCAAGTTTTGCGGAATGGTAGGGTAATAAGACGACCTGTAAGGTTTGTGGACCAGGTAGGTATTCGCACACAGTAAAGTGTAAAATAAGTTAGGTAGATTTATGTCGTAGTTTAGTATTTGGATATTGTGGGATATATATAAGAACAATATGCAATTGTTATTCTGTTAGTTAAGAAATTACTTATTAGATTAGAATTATAAACCCTATTACATACGGACTAAGATTTGATATTGTATAATACCAGTTGAATATACAACTCGTGACATGCTGTAATGTAGATGCGTTCTTTTTCGTTTGGGATACTATACACAAATAGAACATAATGTTAGTTTACTATTTAATTGTATAAGTTTATTTATAAGTTAGAATGATACATTTTGTTTCAATATTTTTATTAATTGTTGTTGATTTCATTTTTAATTAGGGGCGGATGGTGAAGGTACATACATACATGCATACTATGTAAGTGCACGTGCATAGCTATATATGTGTAAAGTGTCATCTTCACAATTCTCATCCATTTTATTCATTGTATAAAGTAAAGTAGTCCAGTTTAACATCTTGAACCGTAAAAAAGCCTAAATTTGTATATCTAGAGTATCTAGTAATAGTGAAATATTGTCACTGTTTTCTAATAAGCGTCGTATGTAGTGCAACAGTTTATAAGTGGTAAAGGGAAACATAAATTATGTGTAATAAATATTACGAGCTGAGTGCTCTATAAATAATAGTCTAACTTATTGAAACACAGAGTTTTGAGTTTTTTGTGATGTCGTCATTGTATAAACAAATAATTCGAAAGTGTTTGAAATATTTTTTACTTACTTAGAAGTATATTTCTAAGTACTACTTGAGCGCACAACGCGCTAGCCATATGAACTTATGAAGTATCCAGATAAGAGAATATTTATGTTAACCATAAGTGCCGCGTTAGCATAATTATAAATGAACAACAGAGATGCTTGAATTTTTTTATTGTTATTGATAATTCGAGTACGGCAACTTTTGTTTATATTTGAATTGTTTCAACTTATATTTATTTGACAACTTACGTAAGAAATTATAGAGAATAAGTCCCGGAGATTTGTGAATCGTAATATAAGTTAACTGTTATATTTTTGGTTTATATCGTAGTTTACTTGTTTTCATTTATTTTTTGGGGAGGAATGATGTAGCGCCCCTGCTGAAGTGATAAGATTGTTTATTTACATTAACGCAGGCGCAGCAGCTCTCAGTCGTTCGTATGCACTCATACTGATAAGTTAGGTTGTAGAATAGTTTAGAGTAAAAATTAATTTGTATTTGTTGTAAGTTTGATGTGAGAACAATATAGTACGGTTTTATTTTACCGTGAATTGTTATTTCATTTGACCACCAGAACCCACGCAACATAGTATCCTAAAGACAGCAATATTATCTATTTTAGGTACTTAAAATACGCGGAATTAGAGTAAGATAACGGTACTGGAATATACCATATTGCAGTGTTCATCGACAGTTGTAAAATAATGAAACATTTTCGAACATAATGAAACGTGTGAATTAATAATAGCAAAATATCTGTAATTGGAGGCCAATCTGCGGATTTTGATTCCCAGTTCAGTATTTCCACCGGAATTATGTTGATTGTGCACTTTAGGTTATTTAGGAACATTGTTGCAATGTTCCTAAAAATCCTAAAGGTCCTAAAATTTATGCAAGAACAAGTTTATTCCTTATTAAATTGTGCACAAAAAAGTCATACATAAGATTCGCTGATGCTCATTGGTTTTCAAGATAAAAACCAAAAGAAAATTGTAAAGAAAATAACATACTTACTAGTTATTAATATAAGAAAATTGTAAAGAAAAGTAATTACTAACCTTTTTTGATTGACCTTGATTATTGTTACTTAAGACTGATTTGTTACAAAACTTGCAAATTTAAGTTGATTAGACAAATTTTTCGAAAAATTGTTCAACCGGCGAATCCGACTCGGCTGGGCGGAGTTCGGGAAGTTGCGCGGTATCTTCTCGTCCAATTTACCGCAGTGTCTCAAGACAAAAGTCTATGACCAGTGTGTGTTGCCAGTGATCACCTAGGGGACCGAGACTTGGTCGCTCACAATGGGCATTTATCAGAAAGCTTAAGAGCCCACCGAGGAAACGATCCTAATTTCGAAATAATTCCGTTCGTATGATCCCTTCCTGCATCGTTATTACTTGACCTTTTGTTATGAAATTAATATGTAAGATATTTAAGGATTCTATATATTCTATTCACTCTATAAATCATATGTTTTAGAAACACGATTACTTGTAGTTTCCTCGATACAAAAAAAAAACAAAGTAATCTCTAAAAAAAAAAAAAATCCTTGGTACGGCGTATAAACTTCACGAATGGTCATCAGCTTTTTAAATAATAACAAAACTACATGTTTTCTATAACGTATATGTTTTAGATTTTCAAAATGTGTATTTGTTTTAATAATATGAAGGATACCTAAGTTGGTGCGCGTTCCGCCCATTCTAACTAGAGCTGCCGCTCTTCCACCATATCCGCTTTATTTAGTCCTGCTTTGGCCGCTGGACGGGGAGCCTGTGTCGCTTGCGCAAACGTACGGTTTTAAAATCGTACCAAAGAATTTTGTATTAACTAATTTTATTTTAAATGGGGAATAAAGTAAGCAAAACAAAGAATAAAGGGGTTCGAGAAAAACAATTTTAAACGCTTACATGAAGAAACAAAAAGTAAAACTCGTATCCCATCTATTGACACACGGTTGGCGTAGTGGTTGAGCGGCTGCTGCGCTGCGTGTCGCGGGTTCGGTTCCCGCACGAAACAAATATTTATATGGCCTACAGATAGTTGTTCCGGATCTGGACGTCTTGTGTATGTAAGTTTAAATGTTTGTAAATGCACCCACGATACAGGAAGAAATTCCAAGTGTGGGGCAAAGAAAAAAATAAAAATACTTGCCTTACTATAATGGCATGCAGTTTTTTTTAAATGGGTTGTCAAGTACTCCGATTAAAAATAATTAAATTAATTTTTAAGGGGGTTAGTTTTTTTTTTGACAAAGAGAATACTCCTGTTACTTCGTCCCAACCTATCACCTCCAGTGCCTACCTACTACCTACTAATACTAAAGCTAAATACGAATATTTACTATCGTATATTGACATTTTAGCGGTACTTACCAAGGGTGGGTAAAATTCACTAAATTAGATTTTTTTTATTTTTATTTGTTAGGGACAAAAAACAGTTACATGCCAAGCTTAAATAAAAAAAAAACACGAAGAAAAAAAAAAGGAAAATAAAAATTTTTTTTTTCGTCGTCTAAAAATTATAGAAAAACCGACCATAACTTCGTTTGTCACCGCTGGCAACGCCTCATAATATTTATGTTATAATTTATACATTAAATATTATAAGGCGTACTGTACTATCTAGTACTGGTTTTTCTCTTTCCAGTTAATAGTCTTAAGTCTTTTTACTTTTCCAAGTATATTTTATAAATTGGTCGACTATTACTCGTAATGTAGGGTACGTAATGTAGGGTACTTTGTAGTACCCGCCTGGCTGGCAACCACCCTCAAGTTGAAAATCTGTCGCCAAGCACCTTCCGGTGTGTTCCGACAGCAGCACTTGAGAGCCAGTTCCCTTCTAGGCTTTGTGTGCTTACCACCATCGGCCACATCATCACTGACCACGGTGAGATTGTGGTCAAACACAGGCCTACACAAAGTAAAAAAAAAAAAAAAAAAAAACTTATTAAACCTACTTAGCTGTGATAGTTCTCCTTTTAATTTCGTTTTAAATACTACTGCCGTGAATTTTTCACATGTCCTAAAGCAACCATTTTGCTGCCAAGGCAACACGCAAACAGATCCCTGAATCAAAAACTGTATTTTACAGTCCTGTAGTATTTCTGAATGCCTTAACCTACTATACCCCACACCACGGGACAGACGAGTAAAATAATACATCCCCACTTGTACAGGAGCAGCCCTAAAAAAATTTGCATGGTTTTATGTTACGACTTTGTCGGCGTGATTAATATGTATATCCATGCCAAATTATAGCTTTCTAGTACTAAGAGACTACGGAACCCTAAAATATGTCACTAATTGCGTTCAGAAATGGGGTAGTTGCATAGTATTTAACCGTCTTTATTTTTACCCGACTGCGGGAAGGTCAAAATAAAGTTTAAGCTATCGATGACAGTAGGCGTGGTTTAAAACCACAGATGTCGTTTATCAACTGTTTGTAGTCACGGCCTTAATTATACTTGAAAAGGAACTGCGAAAGCTGGGGATCGAACTTACAACGCACTAAGGAGCATTTTGCCTTCAAAACCGGTCAAAATTAATTTGCACTTTTATTTTATTGGAAATGAATAAAAATACGTATATGAATAAAGAAAATCACATATTTTTACAAAAATTGTGTAAAAAATAAAAAATAAACTTTTGGATTCGTCTGAGTGCGCAAGTCTCGATGATTGGTCTTCTTCTGTATCCAGTTGTTCTGGCTCAAACAACTGTATGGTTTAACTCATAAAGTACTGGCTTTTGCTAAGTTTACGTTTCCGTATACAACTTACAAAAGGATCTGATGTGAGAAGCAGCCTCTTGAGGATATTTTGATTACATTCAATCCTCGAAAATTTTCGGGCATAATTTTGTCGGTGTCAGCGGTAGTGCTTATTACGGACTTCTGCGGCCTCTTCGGATAGTTGTTCGATAGGGATGACGTATTTTATTACAGTTGTACCGTGCACTAGGATTTTGTGAAGAGTTGGCGTCATTGGATGCCAACCGTACAGTTCGACGTTCGTACGATCTTCTAGATGGGTTCTTTTAAAAAAGCATATACAACGATTTCCGAGACATCTCAATCACATGTGATGCCGAATCTGTAAAAAAAACAACAGTTTAAAAATCTTCTAAACAATTTTAAAATTGACACTTTCACTATCACTTTAAAGTACATTTTTTTTGAAGTGGTGGAAAGATGTGGAAAAGGTTTATACTGTTTTGATATGGTGAATCTCTATATTTTATCACAAAAGTATATTTATAACCCGATCTAACACGGTACTATTTCAAAAGTACTAATTTGTAAAAAAAAAACTTACAAGATTTTCATTTTTTTTTCCCTTTATTGATGCTGGTTCTAAAAATACATAATAGTCAATCGTACTAAAGATAATATACATTAAAATTAAGTACATACCTTGTTCTTCAGATTCCATAGTTAAAACTTTCCATTATCCACTTCAAACCCCTTTTAACACTTACTGCAAGTTTGGAAAAAATACAACGTATCGTGAAAGTAGACGTGCGTACTAAACTAAGGCTAGTTTCCGACTACCCTACCGAGGATAGCGGAGGGGAAGGGTCCGAGGTAGGACCGGTTTATGATAGTAACATTACTTGAGTGCAATAAAACGCCAACAAGGGTGCAATTAGCTGAAATTTTTAATTGTCACTTTTGTCCGGTTTTGAAGTCAAAATGCTCCTTAGTGCAACGTACGGTTTGAAAGGAAGACCTACAATCCACTAGTCTATGGACGTACGTGCTACGAGTATGATGGAACGAGTGAGCCCAGATTACCTATATCTTAAGATAGTTAACAGGTCGTAGGTGGTACGGAACACAGAATCTGACAGAAAGTTCCATACCTAGTTTGCATGGGTTGCCCATATAAGAAAATTCCATATAATTAAAGAGACACAAATAACGAATATAATAATATATTTTCCATTAGGTATGTTATTCCCCGTGCGCCTTTTGTCGTTTTATAAGTGCCCATGTAGGCGTACGAAAAAAAAAAATATTCTCAAGATAATATAACGCATAACTCGAAGTTGTTATTTCTTGTTATGAATAACTCCATTCCATTCAAGATTTTACATGTTCTTATGAAAATATTCCACTTACCTATGTATAAGACATGAAAGACAACTACATATAAGAAAATTAAAAAAAAACCTGATGCATAGTTGATGACCAGCAAGGCTGACACGAAGAAAACGAAGCACCTGGAAATAAATAATAGAAAAAAATATTACACAAGATAATGAAATAAAACAAGTAACAACCTCTCTGGGCTGGCCTTTTTTGGCGACACAATCAGCATTGCCCTTCAATGTGGCAATTGCAATGGTGCCAATGATTAGTTTTTTTTAAATTGTCTAAAAGCTCGCACTTGTCCACTATCTCAATTTTCAAACAAAACATAAATCTAGTTGCACATTCCAAAGGGTCAGTAGGTCTCTATGGAGAAGAACGTGCAAGAAACTCCAAGGACACCGTCCTTTCATTCTCCATTTTCCATCATTATTAATTACAATTATTTGGTTAAATAATTCTTGTTGGAAAAATACATATATGAGAACGATGTAAAAAGACATGCACGTAAAATCGTCTAGAATAAAACAAACGATTCAAAAATTATTCATTAATTATTATTTTTTAAACAAGCTTTTTTCGTATTCTTCTCAGCAAATCCTATCATGTGCAGTGTACAAAAAATAACTAATCCGCCATGTTGGACCGTCCGCCATATTGGATTTAGAATGACATCACTTAGCTAACCATGCATCGTCATCCAAACCAGACGTGTATGCAAAATTTCATCTTAATCGGTGGAGGATAACTGCTTTAAAATTCAGTTGCAAGATTTGACTCGAGCTTTTTTATTTTTAACTTGCAATGTATGTCATTGCAAGTTAAAAATAAAAAAGCTTGTAAAAATAAAATAAGTACGTAATTAAAAGCAGGCCGAAGCAGTTACATTATGACCAATCCCAACTGATGGCGCCCGTTCACGAACATGGCGCATGAATTGGCAACACTCGACTCAACCATCATGAAGAGAACCGAATGATCTAACACATGTGCCACCATCAGAGAGACATTTGAGAGAGCTTGACGGGTGTGTAATTAAAATACTATTTTTTTTAAAGATTAAGTATGGAGTTTCTTATGCATTCTTCTCCATAACAAGCTACTTTCCGAATGCACGGTAGAATAAATTTTTATGTAACGTTCAAAAGTGCCACTTGGTGGCCTAGTTGAAATAAAATATCTTTGTCTTTGTAATGAATGGTATAGTAACAGATAGTATAATATCACTTGAAATAACGTTCATATGATATAGTTTTCATATGCTTTAAAATAAATCACCTTATTTCATGTGATCTAATGTTATATTTTATATAACTTTCATATGCTTTAAAACAAATCACCTTATTTCATGTGATCTAATGTTATATTTTATATAACTTTCATATGCTCTAATAACATTTAGTATAACATTCATTTCATATAATTTTCAATATGTATAATGCCCTTTTTATATAACGTTCAGCTCACCTCCGCAGCTTCGGCTTGCTGGTCTCCTCCGGCGCCCAGCCTCAGCCGCTACTGCTCGCACAGCAGCCTATGCTTCGTTACATTGAGCGGGGGCTGCTCTCCCTTCGCGCCTTCGTTTTTTATATTCACTCTAGGGGTAGCAGCCAAAAGACTACTGGATGGACTACTGGATGGACTACTGGATGGACTACTGGATGGACTACTGGATGGACTACTGGATGGACTACTGGATGGACTACTGGATGTGTAAAAAGTGAGTTGGGGTTACTTGTCAAATTCGTAGTGTCCGGTGGTTTCGTCATGTTATCTTGTGACTGGTCAATGAAATAGTTGTTAAAGGCGTTTGCAATGTCTGTCGGATTAGTAATGGTAGTATTTTGATCTTTTATTTGGGAAATAGGCTCTGTGGTTCGGGTTTTGTTATCTATAACCTGCCATGACGCTTTCGATTTATTGATTGAAGTATTAATGAAATAATTATTTTGTGCTCTTTGCGTTAATTTAATAACCTTTCGAAACCTGCGTGAGTAATTTCTAAAGATATTTTTATTACAATTTGATGGTTCTCGTCTGTATTTCTATAGTAATTGTCTTGTTTTCCTACGAGTGTGTAACTCGGATACCATTTGTAACCCATTTAATATTCTTATTAGACTTAACTGTTATTAATTTATAAGGAAAGCAAAGATCGTACAGCATCCGAAAATGCTCTAGAAAATAATCGTATGCTTCATTAGCATTTTCGGTTTGGTAGATTTCAGAGAAAGAAAGACATTTTAGATACTTGTTGAATCTAGCCATATTTTCACCAGATAGATCGCGTTTTTTAATGCGCCATGAATTTATTCTATATGATTTAATAACCTTAACTTCCAATAGTTGAACAGTGTGATCAGACAATGCGAAGTTCAATACTTCGGTTTTATATTTTAATTTAGAGTTGCAAGCAAAATTATCTAAACAAGTATTACTGGCCAGCCTGGTGGGCTGTCGTAGTTCTAATTTAAGATTGTAGCCCAAAAGAAAGTATTCGAAGTCCAGTGTCAAGTTATTTCTTTTCAGCGTATCTATATTGAAGTCCCCACACATGACTATTTTCTTATCAGATTTTGTACATAGCTTCTTCAAAATAATCTCTAAGTTTTCATAAAAAACATTCAAGTTATTTAACTTTGGTGGTCTATAAATGCAAACAATAATTACATTTTGATTCGTAAGTTCTATACCGCAACATTCAACAACTTTAGCTTTGGTCTTAAATAAATTGCACCCAACTTGTAGTTCGCTACCTTCAATAATTTCTCATGTTCGGCCATTAAGAAGTGTTCTGTGATACAAATTTTTCTCAAACATGCTTGGAAATGTGAACATTATTTTGACAACCTTCTTCGAAATAAATCGAAATTGCTGTACTGGCCAAATACATGCGAGCAGCGGCCGGCAAAAGTTGTATGAAAATCCATATCTGTCGTGTCTAGCGGCCAGATAAATTACATAGTAAACTCATATCTGTCGTGTTATTTAAAAATGGAACGATCTTTTAGTCCAAAATATTGCAACCAAGGAGGTAACTTATCAAAGGTTTTATTTGAATTTCGAACTGGCTTGCAAATAGAACGCTGTTTATTGAAAAAAAAAACAAAAGAACACTAACGCGGGAACAATTATTGTTGTTCGTCATTGATTTTGACAAAATGAGTTCAAGGTACTACTTAGTTTTAATTTCCGCGCATTATTTGAGAAAAGCACTATACAAGCCTTGGCCGCAACTAGGCATTGATGGACTTACGTATGTATGCCTCGGCTTCGCCTCGGCCCACATTTACACGTTCGTCCATCAATGCCTCTTTTGCTGGCCGCTGCAGTAATGTACTAATATCTGTCTCTTTTCTGCTGGGATAATTCTTGCAGGTGAACAGTAAATATGTCAGATTTATTTAATAGCCCAGCAATGTTCTGATCTTTAAGCTATTATATACGAAAAAAATCACTGTTGTCTGATGTGTCAATATGAGTAGTGCCAATAGGATATTTTTTTGTCAATGAGCAGACGATCGTAAATATTGTCAAAAATCTTTCTTGTTCCCAGTTTGTTTACTTTTCCTGTTTGATGTGAAAACAAAGACAGGTCATGGTTTGTGTCAAAGAAATATGCATAATTATTGTTTTGCATGTCCAGGTAAAGCAAATTATTAAATATTTCTACACGATAGTTCTGAATCAGAGCTCCTCTCACGTACGTGGGACAACATACTATTATATTTGTATGAGTTATTTGTTTTAACGATTCCCTAATTTGTTTTACTAGTCTTCAGCGCTTTTAAAATCTTTTTCTCGTATCATAATCATGCAGTAGTCGTCTAAAGAAAGATTTTGGACTTTGCCAGTGATATTGGTCAGTAGTTCTCTTATGCCGCTACCTGGTGAGACATAATGACAATACTCGAACTGGTCGCTGAAGGTATTTTCTATATTTGCTAGTGCACTTATATAATTACGTTTTCGAAATTTTCGCATTTTTTTGCTCTTCATTTTGTCAAGACAGCTGGTATGTTTAGCATTGCCGGTTTTGCGCTTGGTAACAACATCATCACTACGTGATTCCAAATCTCTAATTGTTTGTTTTTATTCTTACCTTGCTCTTTTTTCAACGGCGAATGAACTTTGTTGTTTTTTTTAGAGGAATCAGGGTCGCGGGTAATTTTTTCGCAAGTATCATTTTGCTTTAACAAGTCTTTATTTTGTTTTTTAAGGTTTTTATTCTCGGTAGAAAGTGACTCAATTTCTTGATGAGCTATATTTAGTTCGAGCTCAAGTTTATTTATCCGTTCTTTTAATCTTAAAACTTCTTCATTATTGCTGTCAACAGAGGTGTCGGGCAAACTATTGGTCGAATCATCTAGGGTCTCGTTTGATACTTCGATAATATTTGTTTTGGAGTCAGATGTAGTTCTTGTACGACGGAACGTAATATTGTCGAGGAAGTTCATTTTTGGTTAGGCAGGTACATGTATAACAACGGAACATTCAAAGTTGCTTTGTCCTGCTTGTCTGATAAATTCTAACTAATTTGAAAACATTCCAAAAAGTTCCATTTACGGGAATCGAACTCGAGCTACGGACTACTCGAGTAAGCCGTATGACGTACTCGCCACTGTGACTGTTATATATACAGTCGAAATTGTTGACCAGTAGGCACTTCCAAATAAAAAAGTACGTGTCTGAAGTATGATGTCAGTTGTATTTTGAATGATTTGAATATTTTTTCACTATGTGTCACTTTTTGTTGAATCACTTTTTTCGTTGTTATTGTTTATATTTTGTATGTCACACTTTTTATAACTAAGTATTTGGCGGTGTATACTTCATAAAAGTCATACATTCTACACTCAAAACTCTTTTGAACACAAAATTTTGTCCACATTTATAAGTTTTGTTTACACAGTTCACAGTGAATAATTTGTTAGGATAACACTTCACACACGTATTGTACTGTTTTCTTAGTTTTTATGACGTATTTAAGCAGATACTGTTCAAATAGCAATTTTAAAGAATTTTATAACGGGAGCACAATGTTTACATGACAGCTAGCGCCATCTCACTCCGGAGAAGAACCGGCAAGAAACTCCACGGTTACTCTTTAAAAAAAATTGGTTTGTTTTTACAATATTTCCATGTTACAGCATGCAATGCATGCATGTATTTGCATGTTGTTTGTTTGTTGTTTTGTTATACCTACATGTAAATTAAAAAATATTGTGATTTTGTGTGTTGTGCTGTGTCTTTTGTGTGCACTGAATAAAGAGTTTATCTATCTATCTATCTAGTGCTTAGATATGGGGGGACAACGTAGGCCCGACAATAAGTCGTAAGAAACTAAAAAAAATAATGTTTGTATAAACGAGATAAAGAGTTAACAAATGTTAACAAGCATCTAGAAATCTGAGAGGCCTACAATGTTCACACATTCACAAAACAACCGGTAAAAGAATCTATACAAAGGAAAAAAATATAACAAGACTAAATTTAACATGTGGCACAAATGTTGTTATCAGTGCTGTAACTAAAAAAGGGCTATAAAGATTATTGAAATCATTGTAAAAAGTCTAATTAAAAGAAAGAAAAAAAGAAAAAATGAGATTGAGAATAGTTAGAGACATCCACATATTTGTGCCGTTTATGAGTTACCAGGGAAGCTGCATGCGCAGGAGCTAATTTTTTTTATCTTTTTAAGATATAAAGAAGTAAAAGGATGAAAGCTTATTATAATGTCACATGGAGAAATAAAAATTAAAAAAAAATATAAAAATTAATTAATAATTATAAGAAATAAGACCCTCATAACATTATGCAGCAACTTCATATGGACTACCTACTAAGTTGAAAATAAATAGTTCCAACGCTCGTTTACTGATAAAAAAATATTTATTTAAAAACCTTTTTTAAAAACAAGCTTGTTTCGTAATCTACTCAGCAGACCCATTTGATATCCATATCATAGCAGTGCACAAAAAATAACTAGTCCGCCATCTTGGGCCGTCCGCCATAATAAATTTAAAATGACGTCACTTAGCTAACCATACAAAATTTAATCTTGATCGGTGGATAACTGCTTTGACCCGAACACACTTACGTACATACATACATTAAATGATAAATAATTTTATTTCTGTAAGTTGGTTTGTACAAACACTTTTACATGTCGATCATATTTTTTAAAACTGGATGAGGTCGGCGTTTCCTGTCTGACTACTCTGAGAAGAAAGGCCGAAACAAACTCAGAGGTCACAGTCTCTTTTAAAGTCCAGACAAAATCTTGGTTAGATCATGTTAAGACCATGTAGACTGATGTCTGAAATGGTCTTTTGAGGAAAGAACCAGCCAGATTGAGTGGACCTGTCCAGTCAGTGCACGCATGTGTCAATAACCGTGCAGCTCAACTTAGAATTTAAGGAGCTCAACGAATTGACGAACAATACCAGAACAGGGTTTAAAGTCCCACAAATCTCCATAGAAAAGGGAGGATACTCCGGCCAGACGGGTGTTGTATCTGGTCCGGGCAACTGCCCAACGGTTGATGTCGGACTGTTGTATACGTTCAAATCGCGCCGCAAACTTTGCTTGCGCGATGTAGGATTTGTGTGACATCATGTCATTACTTTGTAGGTGGCGGTGTCGGTGCCGCTACAGCCGCATAAATACTCAAATTGCCAGACCATGATTAAAAACTAACTACGATAAATAAAAAAAGAAAAAAAGAATGGTCCACATAGTCTTCACATTCACAATAATTCAAATAAAATAATATAATACTTTAAAAAGTAAATATTCCTGTCATTGCACGAAAGTCAAAAAAATAAAAAATTAAAAAACTAAATTCACGGTGCAAAATAAAAAAATCTAAATTGATTGGAGCAGCTCAATCCCAAGTCTTTTTGTCCTCAACGTAATCTTTAATGTTATAAAACGCATTCTGGCACAACTTACGTTTAATGAATGATTTGAATTTATTAACACTAGACCTATTGTAAAAGCGTACATATTGACATCTAAACGTGCCACCTATTTTCTTGAGCCTTGTTGTAGGTCCTACAAATTTGTGTTTGTTCCTAGTATTTATGTTATAGATATCACTGTATTTTTTAAACAATTTTATATTTTTATAGGCATATAAAAGATTTTCATAAATATACTGAGAAGGCACAGTCATTACATTAATCTCTTTAAATTTATCTCTGAGAGAGTGTCTCGGGTTTAATTTATAAATTGATCGAACAGCTCTTTTCTGCAAAACAAAAATTAGATAAATTACGAATTTTTCTAACAGCATACGCTGCGGAGCTTAGCTTCTTTGACAATTTATCTATATGTGGGCCCCACTGAAGCTTAGCATCCAAAGTTAGGCCTAAGAATACTGTGCTATTTTCTGGATTCAATTCTTCGCCCTTTATCATCACATCAGTTTTCACCTGCCTAACGTGAGGTAGGGTAAACTTAATGCATTTGTTTTATTTCATTTAGAAGTAAAATGTTAACATTGAACTAGTGAACTACTTTTGAGATTATGATTTACATCGTCAGTAACCAGCTGCTGACGTTTAAGTTTAAACAAAAGTGAAGTATCATACGCAAACAACACTTTATCATGGTTATCCTTTATGAGGTAAGGCACGTCATTAATATAAATAAGAAACAAGAAAGGGCCGAGAATTGAGCCCTACGGGACTCCCATTGTTAGTATAGATCCGGGAGATCTTTTTCCATTAACGTCAACGCTCTGAATCCTATTACTCAAGTATGAAGTAAGAAGAGCCAGAGCGCTGTTGCGGAGTTTCCTGATTAGCGTTTCATGAAGAACACAATCAAATGCCTTGGACAATTCACAAAATATTCCCAAGGCATAGCACTTATCTTCCCATGCATTATAAATGTGTCCTAAAAGCTCAATCAGTAGATGAACCCTTGTAAAACCGAACTGTTTGCTATGTAATAATTTATGTTTATAAAAAAATCTTTGCAATTGCTCTAAAATTAAATTCTCAAATATTTTACTAAAAGTAGGTAGTACTGAAATAGGTCTATAATTTGTAGCGTCTAAAGTACTAACTGATTTATACAAAGGTATTATTTTACAATTTTTCATAAGGTCAGGAAACTCCCCACTGTCGATACAATTATTAAAGATAATGGCTAAACTAGGTGCGACAATGTCAATAATAGACTTAGCAACTTCTACAGAATGTTCCCACAGATCTGCAGTCTTTGAACTGAATGAGACGAAGTTTAAAACCTGTATAAAACGCACACTATGTAGGCTGGCATATTATAAGTTGGGGGATTACATCACTGATAAAAATGCTTGGCTCAATGCTAGTCCTGCTCCACATTCCACAACCACTAGGGCGCAATAACAAGTGATATGCAGAACATTACATTGTTTTGAAGTATTGTTGGACCTGCTGAAGACTGTATGAATTATTAATATTTGCATTGTATAAACTCAATTTCCTTAGTATTGTATAACTGCACAGCACGTGTGTGAGTACTATGTACCCAACTGTAAATCTACCATTTACTGTACCTATGCGTCGTTCGTTGACTTGTGTGTGCCCTGGCCGTTGAGTGTGTCATGCTCTCTCAAATGACTCTCTGATGGTGGCGCGTGTGTTGGATCATCCGGTTCCCTTCATGATGGTTGAGCTGGGTGGTGCCAATTCATGCGTCATGTTCGTGAACGGACGCCGTCAGTTGGGATTGGTCATAACTTGACTGCTTCGGATGTTAATTTTTTTCTAGTATCTATTATATAACTGCGCAGTACATGTGTGAGTTCTTCTAATACTTTGTCTGTAGGTGGTATAGTGGGTAGTGCTATTCTGGGTGCATTGTCCTCACATGTATGAATTTAATAATGTATGTTCCTAAATATTTTAAAAAAACATTTTTTTTTAAAAGAGTAAGTATGGAGTTTCTTGTGCATTCTTCTCCATAACAAGCTACTTTCCGAATGCACGGTAGAATCATTTTAATGTAACGTTCAAAAGTGCCGCTTGGTGGCCTAGTTGAAATAAAATATCTTTGTCTTTGTCTTTAAACTTTTAAAGTGTGTAAGGTTTTAATTATGTCTCTACAAGTAATATGTTCAAAATGAAATTCCAAATCGCAAACATTAACATTTTCTTTTTAGTATAGACTCAACAACAGAAGGTGATGAGTTTAGGGATTTAGTAGTTGAAATGGGAATATCAGAAAAAAAAAATTCAAAAGCCTGCAGCCTTTTCAATTTTCGGCTTGTGAGTCTGATTTTATGATGTTGTCATTAATAGACAGGCTGTAGTCAATATTTCGGTTAACAGATCTTCCCGTTTCACTATAAATAATATTTCAAGTCGTTTTAATATCATTACTACCGCTTTTAATCTTCGAACTCAAATAACGCGACTTGGCCAAACAACAAACATTTTTAAATAATTTTGAATAATTTCTAACATAAAATTAAATTCAGCAGTGTTTACATAAGTCCTTTCACTTTACAGCTCATAAAGCCGTGTTCTACTTTTATGAATACCAATGGTAGCCCAATCACCGAATGAAGCATTACTATTAACCGAGATAGTTTTGGGAATAAAAGTGGAATTAAATTGTTTACAGTATATATTAAAAAAAATCATCATATAGATGATTAGGATTAGCATGAATTGACAAAATTGCTAATTTATTAATAAGTTTAACTTTAAAAGCTGCCATACGACTTGCAGTTTTGGGTTTAACAGTGATATCCTTTTGAGCCACTTTGTTATTTTGGTTTGGTATAGTAATCCTCTGCCCACACACAATGATCACTGTTATTATTTAAGTGGTGTACAATAAAGTATATAATAAATAAATAAATAATGATCAGAATCTAGTAAATTTATAATTTCTTTGTGGACTGGTATAACATTAGTATAAATATTATCTAAGCATGTGGCACTAGTAGGGTTTATTCTTGTGGGCGAGAAAATAGGTTTACAAGATTGTAGGACTGAAACAGACTTATTATTTTACTACAAGAACCGTAGTTTTCTAATAAATTAACATTAAAATCACCACAAGTGATAATGAATTTATTCGAGTTAGAAATCCTGAAGGGGGTCTGTATACACTTAATACAATAAACTGCTCCAATTCTATACAAGCTAATTCAACTGTCCGCTCAACAGCATTGCAAGTTAAATAAAAGCTTGTAATAAAGCTCCACCATATGAAATGTTATTTTTTTTACTGCCAATAACTTTCAATAACTTTAAAATAATGCCTTATGCAATAGCAATAAGTCCGCCTTGTTGTAGGTGATTTTTAATATTGTCTATAAATTTAGTCTATGTTTTTAAAAGCAAGTATTATTCGAATTTGGAGCTTATTGTTTTAACAATGTTTATGAGGAAAATTTTCATGTTAGTGTCATTTAGAAATTTGTATTGTGTAGATAATTTTATTTTATAAGTGCGTTATGTTTCGTAAAGTTTTAGCATGTTGAGTGCTATATAGTTGAGAATATGTATTCTTAATAATAAATTAAACATGTGAATGAAAGACCAGAAGGTTTGTTTTTAATGACGGATCCCATATCGAATTAAGTAACCTTGAGGGCAGATTCGAATAAGACTCCTTTGTACCTTTGGCTATGAAGTTTAATAAGTTACATATTTTTTTCCGGTTGATATAAGTCCCACATAAGTAGGTACACATATGGATCCTCCATGAAGTCTAAGTTTAAAATTAATTATTTCAACGCTCTTTTACTGATAGAAAGCAGAAGAAAGAAAAAAAGAAGAAACAGCTAAATCTAACAGTAACGAACACCTGAATCGTTTCTCCAGGACTCGTCGAGCTTCATTGTCTCGGCGATTTTCTGGTGGTCACCAGTGGAGCCTGGCCTTCAGGAGTTGCAATCTGTGGGAATAGTGTGGAGGAATTTGCCCAATTAAAATATAAAGTTAGAAAGATACACCAAATGCCATAGGATCCTTCAAACGACGCCTGGTCTTTTGGGAAAACGACAAGGGAGCGTGGCGTTGGAAACTCTATTTTTAATAGTCTATTTCCGGAATAGGTAAATTGTTTTTAGACATATTATTTAATTAATCATGAATATGATAATGTTGGAATTAATATCTGTAATTAAATTTATTATCAATGATTCAATACTGTTTGTGAAAATTGTAACGCTAAAGTATAATTACTCGCACCACCTCCTGATGTGCCCTACCACGTGTCGCATGTTCAAAACATGTGTGTGAGTGCTTAGAAGTCAGTTGTAAAAGTGATTTTTGTAAGAACGTAATATAAATTGTGATTTAAATTGTAATAATTTAATGTAAGTAATTTTAATTTTCTGAATCCCTTAATAGTGGGCTTTCTACCTCACTAAAACTACCCCGGTGATCACGCTCAGCGCAAGGAACCACTTAAAAGACCTCCCCGGAACCCCCGCTATGTATTTATATATATAAAATATTTCAAGTATTTTAAATTCTTTTCTAAAAGATTCCTAGTGGGTTCATTTTCTTGAATATATAAGTATTTTTACTTCCGTTCCACACACACAGCTCAAACATATCCATTTATGTTAGGGTTGAGGCATGTTGACATGATCTGACATCGATTAATCGAAGAATAGTACATTACTGCAGCGGCCAGCAAAAGAGGCATTGATGGACGAACGTGTAAATGTGGGCTGAGGCGAAGCCGAGGCACACATACGTAAGTCCATCAATGCCTAGTTGTGGCCAAGGCTTGTATAGTACTTTTCTCAAACAATGCGCGGAAATTAAAACTAAGTAGCACCTAGAACTAATTTTGTCAAATACAATTACTTTTCGTTCTCGTAAGGATCCATATTGCCTTGGACAAAAAAATACTATTTTACTATTTCTTTAATTAATGATTCTACTTACATATTTTCAACATTAAAATACAAATCAATGAATCCCTTTGGCTTTTATAAAAGGAAATGCAGGGATACAAAATTGGAAAGCTTTGAATGTCATATTTATTCATACCGATTGATTTAAGTTTCTAGCTTAAAAAACGAAACATCCATACAACTTTCAATCGCAATAATTTTAATAGACAGACTCACGGATAGACAGATCTACTTTCGCATTAATATTATGTATTAGTACGGATAAATACAAGGACTATTAGGAATATATTTAATTCAAGGAGATATTTAGAATAAGAATCTAACATTCTAATAAACTAAACTTTTCATATAATAAATAAACAAAAATAGAGAGTACTTACAGATTTTCAGAAGTCAAGCTGCGGCAACTTTTGACCCTTATTGCCAGGCCACCACAAAACACATTAATAAGAACACAAGAATCTCAAAGTCCAGTAAACGTTTGCCAGGGGTTAAAACAGTAGGTACTCCGACAGGTCCAGGCTTGTATAGTACTTTTCTCAAATAATGCTCGGAAATTATAACTTAGTAGTACATAGAACTCATTTTGTCATAATCAATGACGAACAACAATAATTGTTCCCGCGTTAGTGTTCTTTTGTTTTTTTCAATAAACAGCGTTCTATTTGCAAGCCAGTTCGAAATTTAAATAAAACCTTTGATAAGTTACCTCCTTGGTTGCCATGTTTCGGAGTAAAACATAGTTCCATTTTTAAACTACACGACAGATATGAGTTTACTATGGAATTTATTTGGCCGCTAGACACGACAGATATGGATTTTCATACAACTTATGCCGGCCGCTGAGCGCATGTATTTGACCAGTACAGCAATTTCGATTTATCTCGAAGAAGGTTGTCAAAATAATGATCACATTTCCAAGCATGTTTGAGAAAACGTTTTTTTTTTATAATCTACCTAAATTTATCCGACGATCTCCTGTATCGAACCGATTCGCCTCTTTAATTCTTCCTCGTTCTTCACTATTTGCATCCGAGTTATTAAAAGTTTCCAATCTATTTTTAGTTATATTTTAATCATATCGAGGAATTGAGTTTATTGTAATACTACATCTACTAGACATTTGTCAAAATTTATATACCAGGATTCTACAGGACAAGTTCAACAGCCCTAAAACCATTTTGCAATATTTCCGGTCGAATAGAACTGTTTGTGGCATTTTCTAAAATTGGTGTGAATTCCAATTTTATGTTGCCATAATAAAAATACAGATGCGTTAACTTTAAACAACTTTGTTTTTAAATCGAATGTGAAATATGTGAATCTTATAATTTTAATTTAATTTTTTATGTGTCAATATTTGGCAGGGTGTCAAGATTAGGGCAGTTTACTCTAAATATTAACCCTCTTACAAATAAACGCGGAATAAAGTTATACCAGGTATAACAAAGGAATAACCATACATTTTCATAGGTTTATACTTGGTATAACTTTATGCCGCGTTTATTTGTAAGAGGGTAAAACTATAAAATCTGAAGTTACAGGACACTTTTGGGATCCGTTACAAATGTTATTTCGGAGCACAGACATAAATCTAACTAGATCACGCAAGTGCCTCCATCTGTATGAAAACCAAGCGTGCCACATTTTCACACACAATTTAAAAATAAAAACTTACCAAAGAATGAAAACATTTCCAATGCCTCTTCCAACTTTTCTATACAGTCTTTACAGCTCAATATGACATAATAAGGCATTTTTCTAGATTTCAGTGGATTTCCGGTGCTGATAATGCTAAATGAAAAACTCAAATTACGATCAAAGTGCAGTCACACTCTACCAAAACAGAAAAGGCAATTTTTTTGTAGGCAGTAGATTTTCAACTTTTCGCGGCTAATAGGAATAATCTATGTTTAATTTCTATACAAAATATTATATCAGCTGTGGATAATCAAACTTCTTCCACAAAAACTAGCCAATTGAGTTTTGGGAGAGTATGACTGCACTTTTGACCCTTGACTGTACATACAATCGCGTCATCTAGTTAGATTTATATCTGCGTTTCGGAGGTTATCGTCGACCGGTCGCTGATGGCGCGTGGCGTGGAGGCAAGTGAAAGAGAAAGAGCGCAAGGCTCGCTTGGCGGAACTTCCCGACCGCGGCCAGCGCCCCGCTCTCCCGATGCCGACGCTTGGAGCCGCGCTCCTATTGGCTCGCGTCGGGTCATCGGGTGGCGTGATGTATCGCGCTTTTGATTAGCTTTCTTTTTTTAATTATTGTTCATGACCATAGATACAAGTCTTTCAGTCGGATACAAAGATGGGTTTTAACATTGTTTAATATGCATAAGAATGCGGATGTAACAGATTCTAATGTTTTTTGGAGTATTTGACAGCAAATTGTATCGAGTCAGGCTTCCGAGCAAGCTTTGCGGAGGTAGTCAATACTACAATAAAATTCTCCGCTCCACTATCCTGAGATCGCTTCTGTCAATGATTTCACATTTTGTCCAGTTGCGTAGACAGTTGTGACACAAAACTACACCAATTTTATATCACAATATTCACTAGGCAACAATTTGCAAATAATTTTAACAGTCTAGCCAAGGGGTATCGTGTTACCCAGTTACTGGGTTGTGGAGGTCAGATAGGCAGTCGCTCCATGTAAAACACTGGTACTTAGCTGAATCCGGTAAGACTGAAAGCCAACCCCAACATAGTTGGGAATGAGATTGATATATTTATGTGACGTGAGTGTGTTGTTGATGTGGTAATTAAGTGCTTAAACAAATGTGTAATCATGTTTTATTCACAGTACTTAGTAAAAATATATACTAATGCTTGTTCGTGCTTAAAATTCATTTAAAATCGCTTTCAGTACGTCTTTTCCATATTATTGTTATAAACTCTTACACAACTCCGTGCGCACAATATGCTTTAAAAGAGGTCCAAACTTTTCTTAATAGACATATAACTAATTTGAAGTTAGAACCTTCCACATCCAATAAGTAATTTTACCCAAAACAGCATCAGCATCTTTTCACGTATACTAATATTAATACTTATGTATAGTTACTTACTTTTATTGAACTCTCCACATCTACCTAATCTCACTAACAACATCATCAACAAGTCGAGCACTCTTCATTTCCCAATAGAAAACAACCAATAAAAAACAAACAATCGTCTTCCAATATTAATAGGCTTATGTTTAACTTACCACCAGATATAGTAACATATAACAGACAAAAATAGTAAATGATCACCAAAATTAAACCCGCATCTTATTGTAAAATTATAACCAAAGTTTTAACATCTCGCTATCCTGTTTAGGCAAAATGACTCCAAATAAATCATTGTTAACCCAAAAGTAGTAAATGATCACCAAAAGTAGTAAATGATCACCAAAATTAAACCAATGACCAAAAAGATTATAAAATTTCTGGGAGCAACTTGGAAGTAGCGCTCGCCGGCCGCTGCCGCGGCACCGCTCGCTTTGCTCGCTCGGCTCGCGCGCGGTTGGTCACAGTTCTAACCTAACCTAACCTATTTTACAACATTAAATAGCGCAATAATTTGCTATTAAAATTTGGTGATCAATTTACTAAATTTGGTGATCAATTTACTAAATTTGGGTTTCATAGTACAATTTTAGGTAATAGAGGTTATGGGCACAAAGTAATTTTAGGTGGTCATTATATTTATCCCCATATTAATATTACAAACTTTAACTGCAAGTTCAAAAAATTAATCCGTGCGCAATATTCTTAAAAGTAGGTACGTATTTTTTCTCCATTTGTTAATCAATAGATTACTTATTTTAAGTAGAAACTTCTAAGTTTATGTAAACACCTAATTTCACTCAACACAGCACAGTATACTTATGGGTGCAATGTATTCTTTTCAAGTAGATACTAATATTAATCTAGATTACTCATTTTAAGTAGAGCTATTTACCTACAAAACAGCATCTACAAGTGCATTATTATGTTCTTTTCATGTCCTAATATAATACCTATACAACACTTATAAGTAGGAACTTCCAGAACCCATTTTAGGATGTAAGTACTTAATTTCTCTGTTCCTCTTTTTTATACGTTTGCACATTATTATTATTTTCAGTTTGTATAATACGTTTGTTTTTTACCTACCTGATTTCATTTAAAACAGTATCAACAAATAAAATATTCTCAATTTACTTATAAAGAAACAACACACACTTAGGTCAGGTTCGTCCGTACGGGAGCACGTGCTAGCCGCCAAAAAGAAAACCCTCTTTTGTTTTCTCCCCCTCCGCCATTTACCTTGAGTTGCCCATTCAACTTAGAAAATTGTCAAACACTTGCCTCTTTGCTTTGCTCTTTTTATGAGACTAATTTAAATATTAAGGACTTATTCTTAAATTGTAGTTTAGAGTAGGTTGGGTTTTATGTAATTGTTAGGCTTATTACGTATCTTGCAAGCGCTAAACGAAAGCGATTTTTTCGAAATAATCGCTCTTCAACACAGAAGTATTAGAGATTATGCGGTTTAATTTTAATGCATGCTTTGCATTTGACAAACAGCGAGCGATTAGCAAACGATTGCGTAGGACCTACCATACCTACACTGTAGGTAATTGCGATTTTTATGAAATAAAGCTTTTGTTTGCGCGATGATTGCTGATTGCAGTTTCTTATCCCTTAATCAGCTTGCCGGTCCTTTGTAAGGCGTGCCAGGGGCCGAAGCCAACTCGCAAAGGCCTTGTTAGACATGTATCATGATATTTTATGTGACACCAAATGATAATTATCCCTGTATACACTACGTAAGTGCACCCACGGATAATCGCCGCCGGTTGGTGCAGGACTATTGTTAACTATGGAGACAAATATATTGTCTATGGGTTTGGGAGGTTTAGTGGATCGATTGCTTAAAACTACAGAATGCATAGAATACTGAGTGGTTTAGCGCAAATGGGCAACATATTCGGACGTGCTTGAAGAGTGGAAAGGTCTACCACGGCTATCAGGACAATCCCGGAAGTATGGTCATGATCACTGCCAGCATCTTACTGGGTTAACTTCCTTCCATCGAGCAAGTTTGCTCTTGCGAATCTCTACTCAAGCCAGACAATTAAGACAAGAGAGAGGTGGGAGTTCTGTTCCCCGTCAGTGTTTACTCAGACCGGCCAATAAAGGCAATCTGGAGATGGGGAACAAGACTTCTCCCGGGTGATCAGGTCGGTGGGGTCGCCACTGCCCACCAGCTCGCCACAAAGCTGCCCTGCGGATTGTATCTCTCTTAGTCTGGCCCCTCACATTAGGCAAGTTGCGGGAAAGTTGAATCAACCGGCACAGGTCTAGGTACAATTGGAGCACGCAAGCCCCACCACGACGTCAACGTAAAGTACTGCGGCAGGGTTATTTATTTTTATTTAGTTATGTATTTACTTATTAGGGCTTGTCCCCATCACAACGTCACGACGTGGTATGGTGCGGTGTTAGCAGGTTACCGTGTCGTAAAAATGCATGTCAAGAACGCAACGTTACACGTTGTCGTGCCTTGTAAAATTCCGGTACATTTTTCAGCATTCTGACATCTTTTTTGCACAACTAAGACATTCAAAAATCAACTGAGCGAGCGCATTGCCACGTACCGCCATATTTATTCTGTGGTACCGCTGCCGACGACATACGAAGCGTCGTTCCGCCGCTAAATTGCCGTACCGTGCTTTAGCACTTCACGTCCATGTGCCGCGTTCTAAGTTGACGATGTCGTGACGTGGTGATTGGGACAAGCCCATAAGGATTACCAATAGCTTCTATATACAGCGTTTCTTAGATCCTATACAGGATAGAACTTACAGAATTACAGGTTAATATATAATGATACTTATTCAGTAAATTGATTATAAATAACACTATTAACGTTAGCCGTTTATTTTTAAAACATCAAACTCATCTATAGTTTGGTGTTTCTTAGCTAACTACTCTGAGAAGAAATACTCAGAAGTTAATGTGAGATAATATGTACATAAAGTTAAGATCTTTCTTTCTTTTTTTTTATTTTAATTATCTTTAAAACTAATAAACTACTAGTTAATGTGAGACAATATGTACATAAAGTTAAGGCATCTCTTTTTTTTTTTTTACTTTTCTTTAAAACTATTTAGGCAGATAATTATCGCTCGTTCCACTAAAAACCCATAGACCAGTCCTCCCGTGGATTACACAGCACTCAATGTTCCACTATAATGCCCTAGGGGATCATATATACCATGACTATTAACTACATTATATACCAACCACTATAACGTTAGGTAACTTGTAAAACTGTACTATAAGATATATATTATTACTTAGGTAAGCTAGTTTGAATCCGATTCCATTTACCTGACCTTTTTACACGCTTTTTATTAAATTGCAATGAATTTTCGGGTCAAATCTTTTTTTTAATTTATAGAATAATAAAGAATGTACAAAACAACACAAAATTTTTGGTCGCGCGGGTGTGAAACGAGTGCGCATTTTGTGCCCAAATAATGCATTCTATATTAATATAGTAACTCGAAGTTATAACTTTCACCTTATCTTATGAAAGTAATAAGTAACCTGTTTAACTAAGTTGATTTCATGGAGGGTTTCTTCGTTATCTAGCTGAAATCTTAGATCATTCTTAACACTATTAAAGCTGCCAAGAAAACGCAACAGTTTGCTAAGCGAGTGCCATTTATCAAATGTTATCATAGCAGGACAAAGAAAGGTGCAGTGTAATACCTAGTCATTCTTTAAAATAATTGTTTATACCTTTCTTAGATTTTGGATTTCTTAAAAAATACACTGTCTTAAGTAATTCGAAGGTTGCAGATGCAGATGAACGAAAGAGGCTTTATGTTCTCTCAAAACGAAGATTATATCTAAATAATAAGTTAATAGAAACACTAAAATCTCAACAGACATAATACCTAAATACTTACTACAAAAACAAACAAAGATTTTTTTTAGGTAAGCGAAAGCTTGTAAAAATGGCTACTCAAGTACTCATCCCATCGTAAATCAAACATTGCGCCCCCAATCTGAAAAGCATCATAACTAAATTTCCATATCATATCAGGACTGAAGTTGTCAGTGAAAACTTTCAATCTGCATTGCCACTGGCTGCCGTCCGGTCGAGTTCAGACGTGAAGTTGCATATTCATGATAAATTGCTTCCTAGATTTTACCAGGACCTCGAGCTAAAAATAGTTTCTGGGGGTGGCAGAGAGGTGCTGCGCGTTACGGCAATTGGTCATACACCTATCGATCGCATAGTAATAAACGCATGCAATATTTAGTAGCTCGCTGGTCCTCCACAGTGCAGCAAGGCGTCATCTTAAAATGAAAATGCTGTGTGCAATGTCAACATGCCACAATTCCGGCGCAAACAACGTTGCACCCGAGAAAGGAGTTCTCTTCCATCCGTAAGTACTAAATCTCTATTTTACTTAAAAAATTAGCCATGAAAATTTCAATTTTCACCTATCCCAGCGACCATTTATCTGTTGCATTGCGATTTATGTACATTGGTAGTAATGTTCCCTCTTGATATTCGTCCCGTTATGATAAAATTCAATGGATCCCGACCCGACCGATAATGGCAAGAACTCCGGGCATGTTTCATGGTGAGGATCGAAGGTTAGAGGTGCCCCTATTATTTATTGACGAGGAAAATATCGATGAAGACAGCGTATTTGTGCTTAGCGATGATTTAGTGTAAAATTTGCGATTTTTCAAAACAAAGGCCACCTACGCAAAAGTCGATTGACGCTACATTTTCAGGCTTCAGTGAATGTAGGTCATTTAAAAGCATTGTTCAAATCATAATTAATTCAAATCAGTGCCAAAACCAAAGATCGCGCGCAGAAAAAGTTCAGGCTATTCTAAAACACCTTTTTCCTTTGTTAAAAATGTCGTGTCCTCACATAGGCGTATACCTACGCCATGTTCGTTCATGTTTTGCCTACATCTATAGGACAAAGAGATCTCGTCTGCGAACGCTCGTTTCAGTGTTCGCTTTTAGACAAATATGGCGACGCCAAGCCCTAAATAAAGGGATTTTATTGATTGATATCTATTTTGAACCATTCAGCTCTACGGTAGGTGTTTCGTTACGCCTACATTTTTATTTTATTTAGTTGGGGAAAACAAACAGTGACACATAACATTTTACAACTTACTATTACAACAATTACGATTAATGTACAAACAACTACATTTAGAAAAAAACACATAAAAAAAATGCATGTGATTTAAATTAAAACCTTACAAAAAATAATACAAATAAAATCCATTTTCAAAATTATAACATTAAAAATAAAATTAAATAACATTAAAAATCAAATAAAGAGCATTTAAAAATAAAATAAAAAACACTGGGGAACATTACAAATGATCTCTTCCATACAATGTTCCGATAGTTATCAGTAAAAGCGGTCTTATAGCGCGCGCGCTGCGTACTTCGTAGCAAAGTTTCGTAGCGTCGTAGGCCTTCCATGGCTACGAAGCGCTACGATAATGAAGAATAACCCTGCTACTGCTACGAAATTTTTGTTCCTAATCATAATTTTCACAAAATCAAGCAAGGTCAACGATAGATAAAAGGATTACCAATTTTATAGTAAAACAATCTTTTATATTAAAAATTGATTTTTCTCAAGAAACAAACAAGAGTGTGAAATTACAACTCAATCGAACACCGCGGAGTAGGTAAAATTTTTTTTCCAAATTTGATTATATAACAGGCACCGGGACATATGAAACTAAATAAAAGATAAATATTTTTTCCAATCAGAAAATCTTTTTTTTAAACAATCTTTTTCGCGTGTATGCAAAAGTTCATCTTAATAGGTTAAGGATAACTGCTTTAAAATTCATTTGCAAGATTTGACCCGAACATACTGATGTATGATATATCTATGTACTAGCTTCTGCCAGCGGCTTCGCCCGCTTGAATGTCGAAAATTATCCCGAGGGAACATATTCCCGGGATAAAAGTATCCTATGTGCTATTCCTGACTATAATCTATCTCTGTGCCAAATTTTATCCAGATCCGTTCAGTAGTTTTTGTGTGAAAGAGTAACAAACATACATACATCCATCCTCACAAATTTTCTCATTTATAATATTAGTAGGATGTGTGTTCGATACATACATACATTGCAAGCTAATAAAAAGCTTGTAAAATAGTAACCAAGTGTATAGGGACCGCATGCAACAACGTGCGTAGCAACTCGAGACAATTTCGGGTGATCGACAACAGTTTTCAGTTGCTGCAATCGATAACTAACCTAATTTCTAATTGCCGCAACTAGCAACTGTCGAATTTGTATCGCGAATAATTTGTCGGTGTTGACGCCGTCGACGGCGGCGACGAAATAAGTAATAAAATGCGACCAGGTGCTGTTTCTTCGATATCCATAATTACACTGTGCGTAGCGTAGTTGAGCAAGTCAGCTATCAAAGTTCCTTCGAAAACGCGCTATTTGGTTGTAGCAACTGGCAACTTAAAAAGGAAACTTTAAAAAAAGTTGATAGTTGTCTAAATTAAAGTGCCTCCACCTGCAAAGCGGCTTTGACCTTTAATTTACGTTTCTCAGCCGAACGCATTCCGTTGTTTACCACCTGACCCCCGATTTCTGAAGTTCCCATTTGAAGCTGAGTTCACACGTTCTAACTCCAAATACTCAACTACGAAATCGGCCCTTAGACTTTGGCCTAACTGATGGAGACTGTGTTTCCTGATAGCTACAACCTAGGGGTCTTGAAATCAAGAGTGAATAGGTTACTTTTAGGCAAGCGTGCTTCACCGTCGACCACATCATCGCTTACCATCAGGTGAGATAGTGGACAAACGCGAGCCCACCAACAATAAAAAAATACTGCTCCAAAATAACAACTTTAATATATATATATATATATATATACTAGCTGACCCGGCAAACTTTGTTTTGCCATAAAAACACCAAACATTCATCTACCCTACCTACCCTACACTACCTACCCTACACTACCTACCCTACACTACCTACCCTACCCTACCTACCCTACCCTACCTACCCTACCGACCCTACCTACCCTACCCTACCTACCCTACCCTACCTACCCTACCCTACCTACCCTACCCTACCTACCCTACCCTACCTACCCTACCCTACCTACCCTACCCTACCTACCCTACCCTACCTACCCTACCCTACCTACCCTACCCTACCTACCCTACCCTACCTACCCTACCTACCCTACCCTACCTACCCTACCTACCCTACCTACCCTACCTACCCTACCTACCCTACCTACCCTACCTACCCTACCTACCCTACCTACCCTACCTACCCTACCTACCCTACCTACCCTACCTACCCTACCTACCCTACCTACCCTACCTACCCTACCCTACCTACCCTACCCTACCCTACCTACCCTATACTACCTGCCCTACCCTACACTACCTACCCTACCCTACCTACATACCTACCCTACCTACCCTACCCTACTTACCCTACCCTACCCTAAACGGGATAAAAAGTATCCTATGTCCTTCTCCTGGCTCTAAACTACCTCCCTGCCAATTTTCAGCTAAATCGGTTCAGCCGTTCTTGAGTTATAAGTGAAGTAACTAACACGACTTTCTTTTATATATATAGATATATATAGTGGTGGCTCAGTGGTAATGGTCGCGACGTACAAGTTGAGTTCGTGGGTTCTAACCCAGGCAATCGCTATATTTTGTGTATATTATTTCATCACCAATGCTCTCAAAACGGTGAACGAACACATCGTGAGGAAATCGGTATGTATTAGAACCAAAAAGTCGAAGATATGTGATATCCACCAACCCTTACTGTGCCCGCGTGGTGGATTACGGCCCATTCCCTCTCACAGAGAGGAGGCCTGCACGCACAACGGACCTAATGGACTCTAAGTGCGGCAAAGGGTCAATCTACCTTATCCTAACGACATTAATATTGATGACAGTTTGGTGATCCTAAACTTATTTGTTACAGTTTTCCAACTAACAGAGACGTGAAGGCGGAGTGGTTGGAAATGGCAGGACTGGCTGGCAAGAATGTAACTAAGAAAAAATTTATATGCTCGCGGCACTTCCGCGACAGTGATTATATCATCAAACGATCAGGCAAAAAGTACTTGAAGGTATCGGCCGTACCCTGCGAATATGTGGTATACCGAACCCTACTCGTAAGTACTTACTTAAAGTTATTATAAATTAAGAAATTGCTAGCAGCCTGGTGAAAGTTCCGTTTTGCTGTGCGCACAGCTATAGAGTGGAACTCCCTGCCAGGGTCTTTGTTCCCTGATAGCTACAACCTTAGGGTCTTTAAGTCAAGAGTGAATAGGCTTCTTCTAGGCAAGTGTGCTTCACCGTAGATCACATCATCGCTTAACATCAGGCGAGATAGTGGTCGAACGCGAGACTATATAAGCGAGACTAGATAATAAAAACTGGCCAAGTGCGAGTCGGACTCGCGCACGAAGGGTTCCGTACCATTATCGTAAAAAACGGCAAAAAAATCACTTTTATTGTATGGGAGCCCCACTTAAATATTTATTTTATTCTGGTTTTAGTATTTGTTGTTATAGCGGCAATAGAAATACATCATCTATGAAAATTTCAACTGTCTAGCTATCACCGTTCATGAAATACAGCCTGGTGACAGACGGACAGACAGACAGACAGAGGGACAGACAGACGGATCGCGGAGTCTTAGTAATAGGGTCCCGTTTTTACCCTTTGGGTACGAAACCCTAAAAAAAAGAAAAAAGAAAGAAAGTTGTGGAAATCTGCTGGATCCGCGGATGACACGCACGGGATCGGTCAATGTATTGACACTTGGGGGAGGCATATGTTCAGCATGAGCGTCTTTCGGCTAAAATGATGCTGATGATAATAAGGATGATAGTAGATCAGTCTGGAGTCTGGACTGGTCCTAGGCTCGCCCCTATTCTATCATCATAATCATAATTTCTACCTCGTTATTATATAACTGGTTGGACATCATCCTCCAGCTCTTATCCCAATTTATATATTTTTTGGCGTCTGCTCCAGCAACATTCTGCATTCAACAACCTTATAGGAAGCTATATAATTTGAGCCGTATGAAACCGAATGCAGCGTAAATTCCACTGCTCAACGCTCAAAAAATTACGTTCGTTTGTCCTCACTATTTATTGTAGGTTTTCAGGTGAGTTCTGGGTTTGTATTATGACCAGACTGTGTGTCATTTTAATAGAACTAATTTTAGTTTCCAACCCTTATGAAGAGTAAGGACAGTCAGGCATAAACTTAATTTAAAAAACCATGTTATATTCTTGAATATTTTCCTATCCTAAGATTTATTTGTCTTTTTGAGTAGATTTGGTACTCCATCTACAAAATTATTTACTTCAACAAGATTTCCATTTAATATATATTCTTTCTTATCATTTACCACCTCTATTCCTCACGAGATCAACCCAACCCAATCTTTTGAATATCTGAAACAAAACAGTCATATCTTATTTGGTCCACAATATAAATCACGCCGCACACCGCTTGGGCACATCTCTAACGCCAGACTCCGATAGATTTATTTGTATACATATAATAGTCGAGTTCCTGTCTGGACACTCCCTCGCTATCAAGTACCGCGTGTCAATTGAAGATTGCCGGTTAATAGATTCAGTGATAATACTGTGTGTGTTTGATTTAGTTATTGTTTAATAACTTGGTTCTTGTGTTGAATCCAAAGTGCTGCGTAAAAGGTAAGTAAATCTGCGATACTGATAGGGCCAGTGCATTGTTTGTTTGTTTCCCTGTCGAAGTGTGTGTTTCCTGAATATTCCTGGGGGTTATAATTAAAGAGTGAATAGGTAACCTACTTCTAAGCAAGCGTTGACCACATCATCCTTAACCATGAGGTGACATAGTGATCCAACGAGAGCTTATCAATAGTTCAAAAATATATATATCAAACAGTGTTAAAAAATATTGTTTTTGTTTAAAAGATCAGCGTCTAAATTAAATAAATAGGTAGGTGATTGAGATCTGACTTCTGTAACACAGACTATTAACAAGCTCAGAAGTTATGCCAAAAATATATTTGTGGAATCTGTATTTATTGTGATTGGGAATGTTATTTTGAGAAGATTTTGGGCCTTTCAAAATTCTTCATAGAAAATTTCAATTAAGAATCTGCTAATCCGTATTTTAACTAATCGTATGGTTAAGCAGTTTTTTATAAATAAAGTTAAACATTTACATTATAAAATAACGAAATTTTTAACTCCTTTTTAATCACCATCCCCTGCCGTTATTTTAATTTATTTGAGGTCGGCGCAGTTTGTTCTTTTCTATCTCAATTTTCAATATTCACCTCGCATCAAATCAAATCAGAACATCCGACATTATCTTTTAATAAAATATTTTTCTCTGCCTTTCTGAAGAGTCTTAGGCCCTCTTGCGCCCAAAAACTTAACTTAGTAGATAACATGAGGTTAAATACTAAATATGTCAACATAATATAATTGGCCGTGTTATAAGCTAATAATTTTTTTTCTATTCAAACCAATAAAAAATCCAGTTAGTCTGAATACATGGTATGAAAGATAACTAGATAATTTAAAATTCGGAAAAAGAAGTAAGTATTAGTATTTTTTCGCTTGGTACCTTATGTTTTTTGGAAGGCGGTTTATTTTTTTTTTGTTAAAAAGTTTTTATTTTTCTCGTTTTAGTTTAAGTACCTCAAATTACCATTAATATCATTTATATCCAAAGTACATCTCATGACATTTCCAATAAGCCCAAACACGACTAGGATACATTGTTTTATTTCGGCGTTACAGTTCCACTGCTTACCTTCCGGCATCATCATCAGATCAGTTCGATGGTACCATTTTCATCAGTACCATTTATTTATAAGTATATATGCTTCTTTATACTCCGTATACCCGTGACATACTTATCATTAAGGAGTTCCAGTGCCCTTCTGTGGTTTTCTTAATCAGTTCTACTTCACAAAATGATGCATTCTGAGTGCAAATGATTGCATTGTTTATGAAAATCGCTATATGTATGCCTATAATATTCGAGGAGTACCCTCGATTTTAATGGGACCCCATCATCAGATTCTGACTTGGTGACAATGGGACCATATCTGGAGTATACCCTTACAAACACAAAAAAAAGAAGTCTGTCCACAATTGGCGTAATAGTCGCTTAACAAACACAAAAAAAACATACATTCGAATTGAGAACCTCCTCCTTTTCAAAGTCGGTTGAAAATACAGTCAGCAAGATAATAGGCAAAAAGTTTTTGTATAACAACCCATACTGTTTTGAAAAAGAATCTATTTAAGTGGCTTTTCTAATCACATTTCCTTTTTTTTTAGCCCCATGTGACACCAGGGTCGGGGCTTTTGAATGAGGCGCAGATTAAAACGGATAATGAACACAAACAGGAGGCAGCTGTTCATATGGACCAGATCCCAAAAGTGGTTGTGGTACCACAACCGGATTACGACATCCAAATGGCGGAACCAGAAGAAAAAGTGGTTGAGGTTAAAGAACCAGAGCCGGAATACAACGAGCAGATTGCGGAACCAGAAGAAAAATTGGTTGAGGTTAAAGAACCAGAGGCGGAATATAACGTGCAGATGGCGGTTCAGCCTGAGCCTAACAGTGGATCCGCACCCAGTAAGCGGACCATTTCGAAACGGTCACCCGACTCCACTATGGGCACAATCTATGATGATCCGCAAAATGGCGTCAACCGATGGGAATTCCATGTAAATATATATAAAAAAACAATTGTTTTTACCTAATCGTTTCGCTGCGCGCGTGTTAACTATTTAATTATATACAGTTGCAATTTGTTGTTTTTTAATCTGTTTTTTTTTGCGTTCTAGGCTGATTATCTGATTATGCACAACGTACAAGCTTGTAGTTTTAGTAGTATAATTTTTTTAATACGTCTAACTACATTATAGTCAACTTATTGTATAGTTCTCCTATAGTTTTGATATGTTTCCATCCATCATGGGATCCCTTAGTTTCGTATGTGATATTATCTTAATTATAAAATTTTTCGTAAGTACCTTGTAAAAGCAAAGTGCTTTAAAACAAAAAGATGACACGGTTGCCGTAGTGGTTGAGCGATCGGCTGCTGCACTGCGTGTTGCGGGTTCGATTCCTGCACGAAGCAAATATTTTTATGGCTTACAGATTTCCGGATCTGGGTGTCTTGTGTATTTGAGTTTAAATGATTGTTAACGCACCCACGATATAGGCAGAAATTCATGTGGGACGAAGTTATTGAAAAAAAAAACTCAGTAGTTATCCTATTTGCTAGATTCAGCTTCTTTTAAAGGGATCCGCCAAAGATCCCCGAGAAATTAAAATATTTCTAACGCTTTTTGCAACTTTGTACAACTTTTATGCGTATGTTGATTAAATTAATTATTTTATAATGTAGTGCCTGGTATCTTATCATAATTCATTGAAAGTATCACTTTAGGCTCTAGAGCCTAAGATGGTGGTGGTGGACGTTTTCGTCGAAAGAATGTCGTCACTTGACTAGTCAAGTGACGAAAGCGTCGCATTAGCGATTGCAATAACATCAGAAAATTTTGAGTTTGATGCGCCATCGAAATGTCACGCATTTCGATAGCGCATCAATCTCAAAATTTGATTAGAGAATACAATCCCGAGCATGTAATCCAATCCCGGGATTATGGGATTTTAATACATAATCCCGGGATCCCGGTATTGTGCCGGAATTAGAATCAATTACAAATTAGAAAAAAAATAATAAGTAATTTGTTCAAAATTGTTTATTAGTATTGTTGCGCAACACAATAAATTATACTATAATATAATAAGTAACAAAATATAAATAAACATAAAGCTATTTAGGATTTCGAAAATACAATCGCAGAAATATCTAAGAATCCAATGTTTGACTTCCAAGATTGCTTCGTAGTTTATTGTCAACTAGCTTCTCCCCGCATAAAAAGTGTTGTTTCATCCCATCGGAACACACTACCGGGATAAAAACTCCCTAGGTTTTCAAACTATCAACATACCAAATTTCATCGAAATCGATTCAGCGGTTTAAGCGTGAAAAGATAACAGACAAACAGCGTTAGTTTTGCTTTTATAATATTATAGTATGGCTTTATGCAGCAGTTGAAAACGCTCGCTCAGTTTCCACACTGGTATGAGTGACAATAGATGTTTATATGCCAATAGTAAGTGTTATCCACGAACTCCTTCATTTTCAAACAGGCTAATTTCAATTGTAACCTGTACGTGTGTAGTCCTTTCATCGTGCGGCGTACCTAAGGTTGATTTAATATCAATGAGTAATAATAAGTGCCCTTAATGTAATCTAGGCAAGATCTTTTTCAAGGCGCAACGGATTACAGAATACAAATATAGATCTGTTTGTGGCAATCCCGAAAATCCCGAGATTAACCAAGTACAGCCCCGGTACTTTCGGGATTAATAAACGACCGGGATCCCATTTGTTTTTTAATCCCGATTGTTATCTCTACACGTGATCAATCACTGACATTTTGGCATTTCGTCCGTCGTCATTGTTGATAGAATAACATTTTGTCTAGAGCTTCCTAAGTACCAATATAACTAGTTTAGAAATAAGTATTAAAAGCTGTCCTTCTTTTTTTAGCCCGACCGTTATTTTGGCTCGAGGTGCCCAACCAGGATTTTTGATGAGAATTCCCAAGATGTTGATACCTCGGAGTTCGATGAGCGTTACCGCCGAGTAGTAAGTAACCCTAGAATTATTATAAACGCGAAAATTTTTGAAGATGGACGAATGGATAGATCGTTTTTACTCTTTCACACAATAACAACTAAACGGACTTAGACGAAACTTTACAGTATATCTTATAGGTACGTTAGAATAACACATAGACTATAATTTATAAATATAGAAACACTAATAAAAACCGGGTGGTGCCGAAGGCGATACTTAGTACACTTATATGTTGACACATACATACGTATAGGCCTTGAGTAGGTATGATTGTGAATGGATAATAGAGTTGGAGAAAACCAAAGAAACTGTGAAACCAAAGGAACTGTGTGAAAGATAATAGAAACAGAAAAGGGGTGAGTCAGCCGTTCACGTCATCCAGATAGGCGAGGCCGTGGCTTTTCAACCTGTAGAAATTCTCGGCACAGTGCGGTCGCTCTACGAAGCCTGTGAAGCCTCAGGAAGCTTATGTGCTTTTGAGCGAAGCTAGGCTGGCTATGCTACGTACAACTGACTGAATGGGAGTCTAAATGCGGAAAAGTGAATCCATATGAAGGGTCCACTGTAATAAAGATGTATGTCCTTTGTTTTAAGATAATTAAAAATTAAAGATTATAAACGGTGAAAAAAAAACATACCAGAAGATAAGATAATATATTTTATTTAAGTTAATCTTTATAACAAAATCTTTATAAATAACTAATTTAAAAAAAAAAAAAAAAAATTTCTTTCTTTAATTTTGTGATGCTGAGCGTTCAAGCCGTGTAACCATACATTAAACACATATTTATCTCGGGACTGCAAGCGATATTACTGAGTTTTTAAACAAGATTAATAACTGCATATTATAATATCAAATGCCATACTCAATTATATTTAAATATTTTCGGACATTCATCATTATTGCAGTGGACCCTTCATATCCAATTTAATCCAAGATGGCTACTGAGATGACGAATAATAGAGAAGTTTGGAAGTCGAAGACTTGTTGCACCGACCTCGAATAAATGGGGATAAAGGCAGGAGACTTCTTATTTAAATATTAGACAGATATATTTCCGAATCCGTCTTTGCAAACGTTTTGGTAAAGTATCAGAATAATTGAGTCTTTTAGCCCTTTTAAAATTTGAGAGTCCCCTTTGGGATACTAATTTTTTTTTCAAGCGGTTGAAGTCTCGGGTAGAACTTATAACAGCCGGGCACCTAGATATTTTTTGAACGTGGAGGAAGCGTCAATAGTTCCACCTTTCTTTTTGTCCGTACGGTTACTATAAAAACAGTCCGTACCTTGTTAGCATCCAATTTCTGAGTTGAGTATTTTGAGTTGAGACCTCAAACCCTGCTTTAATGCCAAAACTGGACAGATTTTCAGGCTATTTTCAAACAAACTCTACTCTAGTCGAGCATTTACTCGACTTCAAATGCTTTATTCAGAAATTTGGGATTATATAGTATTCATTCATCCTTGTTAACTTAGTTGGAATGCTGCCAACAAATTTGCAAGTACCTAAGGATAACTTTTCCAAAATTTGAGACATTTTATCAAGTTGAAGTTTGATTTCAATTATGTCTACGTAATACAATATACAAGATCTTTCGGTTTAATGATCATGATAATGATTAACCGAATTACCAAAAAGGAGGAGGTTCTATTTTCGACTTTATGTATGTGTTTTTTTTTATATATGTTCACCGATATCTCCGTCATTTGGGGACCGATTAACAAAATTCTTTTTTTGTTTGAAAGAGTATGTTCCCAAATTGGTCCCATTTTAATAAAATAAATTTGGTGAAGATCTGATTTATTATAAGAACTTCGAAGATATACAACAGAACTCTTCAATAAATAACGTCAAACCTCTCGGGATTGCTGCAATCGCGTGTCTGTTCATTGTTTATACCATTTCATAACATAACATCACGCCAGTACGCTCTTAAGGGGTACGCAGATCTCTCATTTCACCGGTTATGTTCAAGTTTCATGATATTCGGGTAATCTATTCTAGTGTTATAGGTACCTTACTAAACAACTTGCCTATTAGGTAGGTGCAACTAAAACGTGAAAAATAAAAAATAAAATTGCAAAAAAATACTACCGACTTCCAAATAAAAAACTACAAAGTGAAAAATTTGGAAGTCGGATTAGATTCGTTTACTGTACAAATTTCGATAGTGACATTATTACAATAGCATCTAGTTTTTTTTGTATATTAAATCTACAATTCATGATACAAGTCCATTTTTCTATGGAGGTTCGCCAACCCTACACTTGTATGTCGCCTGCCCCCCTAGCCAACTTACAAACGTTTCGTATCGAATATCTTTCTATAATCGTTAACGCCTTCTATTTGTATGGTCTGACGACGTGACTTATCGTTCAGATGTGTCATTCCCATACATTGATTCGTTTTCTACTATAGTCGTCACAATCTAATCCATTGACGTTTCTCATTTTACATTCCGCGATAAGTTTCCACGTAAGAAATTGAAAAATCAAATTCATAATCCTAATTAAATACTATGTTACCGATACATTATGACAACGAGTATCATTCGCTAGCATCAAGTTTAATTACTATTAAGTACTAGCTTCTGCCCGAGGCTTCGCCCGCATTCAAAATCTCCAATCGCCACCAAACTTACAGGATTTTCCGCTGGGTCAATCTAAAGATTCGCTGAAAATTTCATGAAAATCGGTCCAGCCGTTTCGGAGTCTATAAGGATCATACATACATATTTTCTCTTTTATATAGAAAGAAAAAAAAGAAAGAAAACACATTTATTTGACACAAGCCAGAGCACACAACATAAACATAAAAAAAACCGGCCAAGTGCGAGTCGGACTCGCACACGAAGGGTTCCGTACCATTATCGCAAAACACTGCACAAAAATTACGTTTGTTGTATGGGAGCTCCCCTTAATTTATTTTATTTTAATTTTTTAATTATTATTTTTTGAAGTAAATATACAACTAAACATTCTGTGAATATTTCAAGCGTCTACCTGTTGCCGTTATTAATATCGAGCGAAAAATGGCAAAAATATCACGTTTGTTGTATGGGAGCCCCCCTTTAGTATTTATTTTATACTGTTTTTAGTATTTGTTGTTATAGCGGCAACAGAAATACATCATCTGTGAAAATTTCAACTGTTTAGCTATCACGGTTCATGAGATACAGCCTGGAGACAGACGGATCGCGAAGTCTTAGTAATAGGGTCCCGTTTTTACCCTTTGGGTACGGAACCCTTAAAACTACCACTACTACTACTAACACACACACACACACACTACTACTACTATTGTTATAGCTGTCAAAACGGGCCTTTTTTTTTACAGCTCTAGCGTTATCGAGTGTAGATTGTTAACTTTGCTACAGGTGCTGGTGTTACTAAAACCGGTATCAGCATAAACAACATTGTAATGTAACCCTTTTGTTTTCAGTTATCGATGAACCCCTACCCACCCATTTTAGAACTGGAGCTTAACCCCCATTTGGCAGACTTGTCTCCGCCAAGATCGCCTGAGCCGATTCTACCTATAATCCAAGCACCTGATTCTAACGTTGATTTGGAAGAAAGCTTACCAAAGGCTGTGTTTGACTTGGTGAGGAACCAACGGAAACTAGACGATATCATGCAAATAGTGACACTTCATAAGTCGAGCAAGAAGGTAGGTTGAATAAGTGTTCGGAAAAACGACTATTTTTTAAATAACTAGAAAAAAGTAACGGCTGAAAGTATAAACAATAGTAGTTTATGCAATGGTCATATAATAGGGGTTATTAAAACACGAGCGTGGGTTTATTCGGCTTCGCCTCATGTGATAATGATAACACGCGAGTGTTTTAGTACCTAATTATATGCCGTTGCATACACTACTTTATCTTCACTCATACAGTTGAAATAAAACAAAAGTGAAACCGGAAAAAATATGTGGTATGGCGGGCAATTTAGATTCTCATTGCGCATGACTGCGCAGCACGCGCATCCATAGACATTGACACTACTTTTCTACATTAAGGCAATGAGTCCATACATGGTAGTAAATTAAAAAGTAAAAGTGTGCTATAAAAATTAAAAAGTTATTTTATGATGCAGTTGTTTGAAAATCGAAGGAAAATGTTGCACTGTAATGTTTTTTTTTGTACATGTTTATGCTATATTTTTTGAATTCATATTTGTAACATTACGTTGTTAGTGTAGATAAAATAACGTTACATAATTATCTTATTATTTATTTATTTATTATATACTTTATTGTACACCATAAGTTACATTTATAAAGGAAACTTAAAACTAAAACACTTTTAATGGGCGGTCTTATTGCATTCCGCGATCTCTTCCAGGCAACCAGGTATGGACAATAATAGCTGGACACGAAGTGGGAATGTTATTGGTGTGACAATACCAGTGTTCAAAAAATATTATAAAAGATATGCAGATACATACATATGCTATGTAATATATACATAAATACATACGTATTAAAATATAAAGGCAATAAATAAAATTATGTCAATCAATTGATAATCACAGCTACAGATAATGCTCCATCACGAGTCTTTTGAACACAGGCAATAATTGGGCGCGTTTGATTGGGTCTGGCAACGCATTCCACAAACGATACTCGTGGAATGTATATATATTATTTTTCATAAGGAAAACTTTCGATTCTGTCCATCGCGTATATCTATACTTCTCTATTTATACTAATATTAAAAAGAGAAAAGATTTGTATTTTTGTATGTAACGAGTAAACTTAAAAAGTATTGGACTGATTTCAAAAATTCTTTCACTGCTGGGAAGCTACAATATCCCCGGGTGATATGTCACGGCTTTATGGCTTTTTATCCCAGTATTCCCACGGGAACGGGAACAACGCGGGTGAAACCGCGAGGCGTCCGCTAGTATTCACTAAAGGGCAAGGCAGTGGTGTACCTAATGCACCACATTTCACTAGTTATGTTTTCTAACCAAGTAAATAGAGCGTGGCGTTAGAACCAGGCTCCGGGCTCAACTAAGATATTCCAGATTGAAAAACCAATAACACTTTCCCGAACCGGGAATCGAACCCTCATGCTCAGCCGTAGCGGTTACGACCAATAAACCAACGAGGCAGAACACAAAATAAAATAAATACAGATCAATTAGCAGTGTTTGTCATCACGAACATTCGAGAAAAAAAATCGTATCGAATATTTATAAATAGCGCATCCCTCATGCATCCCCATTCGATCTCCTAGCAACGCCCCCGTCTGGACCAAGGCAACCATTACCTGAGCCAATTAATTATGATTATACGATGTTCGATTATTGGCTCACGTGTTTAACTATTAATTTAAATATGGGGTGATTTTTAATACTTTCGCAATAATCATCGAGAATAAGCAAGCTGAAGTGGCAATGGGCCAGACATTCCGATAACCGATGACAGTTGAGATAGACGGGTTGTTGAGTGGAGACCGGGAACTGGACCGGTAATCGTAAGGTAGGACGCCCTCAGGCTAAGTGGAGCGACGATCTTCGCAGGCAGGCTGGTAGCAGCTTGATGCTAGTTGCCGAAAATCGAAGCACATGGCGTGCGATTGGAGTGGCCTATATCCAGCAGTGGACTGCTATAGGCTGATTATGATGATGAATATTTCAAGGGGTAAAAATATTGATGAATATATTAAATAACTTTCGCAATCAAAAGTTTTCAAAATTCTAATTATGCTAAAATTCTGTACTTTTTGAAGGTCAAAATCGGTTCGCACAAAACGCCCGTTCGTCACCACTTTCAATTGTTACTTGTCTTGAAAAAAGAAATCCAAACAAACTCCACAGCAACAATCATCATCATCAAAGACGTCCACTGCTGGACAAAGGCCGCCACCAAGTGTCGCCACCTCGATCGGTACTGTGTACTATCCAGCGGATTTTCACAGCTTTGACCAGCAGCCTTCGACATGCGAGATCAAAGACGCGATGTGGATTTCCGTCTATGTGATTGTCCGATTTTTCATACTCTTTGCCCTTTGCCTTGTCGAATTCATTACGCACTATACGGTACTGTTCAGTACCTACAATTATGAAATCTCGACTATTTTTAACCCCCAGTAAGATTGAGACATAATAAAATTTAAGCTACCTAAATCTTGTGTACAATTACTGTGCGACCTTTCAATTGCACTGAACTTTCAATTGGATTGCGCAATCGCCAATATTGCCGAATAATTTTGTAGGTGTATGGGACGCTTAGGAAGAGATTGACATGCGCGCTTTTTTAACTTTCCTTGTTTTGTTTTTAAGTATAGACGGCCTTAGTGACGTTTTTAGAATGAAAAGCGCTGATGTCAATCAATTTTGGAGAAAACTCTTTGACCTCGGAGTATTAACCAAATGGAGTGAGCACTAGTTAAGGCGTCTAACACGGGTTTTTTATTTAGCCAGGATAATACTCGATCTAACTTACCTGTGAGTAAGTAATTTTAAGCAATAACTTATCGATTTATTGCCCGTGTTAGTGCATTTATAATTTTATAATTTTATTCACACACAGTTTGAGCCCAAATGTTCGATATCATCACTCCCTTCCCTTACTATTCCAATGTATGTAAATTTGCCCATCATTACCATTCATAATAATAATACAACCAACAACAACCTAGTGGATTCTGAGGTACCGTATTACAAGTATGTGCCCGACCCAGTTCTCGAAAATGACCATGTCACGTTGTACTGGGATCGGTCTATCATCACTGATAGGACTATTGTTGCCAATAAGCCGGATATAGTGGTGATAGACCGATTAGCGCGCCGCACAATGATAATCGATGTCATCATCCCGCATGACGAGAACCTCGTGAAAGCTGAGGAAGAGAAAAAAAACAAATATTTCGAGTTAGCACACGAGGTTGTCGACATGTGGAATGTGGACTCAGCGATCATTGTGCCGATTGTCGTTACGGGCAACGGCCTGATGGCCAAGAGCCTCGACGACCATCTGTCGAGGCTGTCATCACGCGGTTGGATCAAGGGCCTGATACAGAAGGCAGTACTCCTTGATACGACTCACAGTGTGAGGATATTCCTGTCTCAGGAGCCCTAACCACCGGTAGCTTGGACCCTGTTCCCGATACCAGTTGGTCTCTATTTTTTATATTTTTAAATGTTTTTTATTTTTTAAATATTTAAAAATGTATTCAATAAGAATGTAAATATATAAAGGAAATAATAATACCAGCCTGTAACTGTCCCACGGCAGGACAAAGGAATCTTCTCATACTGAGAAGGCACCAGTATTAATTACCACACTTGCTCAATGCGGGATTATTATTATTATTATTATGATCATTAGCATTGCTTCTCATCTTTTTTTATGTTGTTGTAGGAAGTCGCAGCAGCCATCGCTGAAGTTGTGGAGGCTCGAAATGTAAAAGATCAACTGCTATCAGGAAAAATGACAATAAATGAACAGGCAGCTGCAATAATCGCACTTCAATATCGACGTATCGTAAAGTTGGATATAAAATACAGAAAACTAAAAAAGATGATGAAACGAGTCTCTACTGTTTTACATAGAGTAAATATCTTTTCTTTATTAATGTGCTTTAGTAAAACACAGTTAACATTTAACAGATAATGCACACAGCAGTCTATCCAAAAACGGAGTAGTAACCAGTTGCCTGTGAATTGTGTTTGTGTCGCTACTTTAATAAGAATCAGGGTCTATTTCACAAGCTTTTAATTAACTTGCAATGTATGTATGTATGTGTGCATGTATGTATGTAAGTGTGTTCGGGTCAAATCTTGCAACTGAATTTTAAAGCAGTTATCCTCCACCGATTAAAATGAAATTATGCATACACGTTTTGTTTGGATGACAATGCATGGTTAGATAAGCGACGTCATTCTAAATTCAATGTGGCGGACGGCCCAAGATGGTGGACTAGTTATTTTTTGTGCACTGTCATGATATGGGTATTTATACACAATGATATGGGTTTGCTGAGAAGTATACGAAAAAAGCTAGTTAAAAAAAAGCTATTAATGACTAAATTATTTTATACCTACGAGTATGCGTAGGAGGAAACATTATCAAAATCATAATTCGAAATGTTCTTTTTTAAGTGGCCTTTATATTAAATATAGTATTGTCACGAGAAACAATCGCGTGTGCAAAATTTCATGTCGTTCCAACACTGGGAAGTGGGTCAAACTTAACTTGCAAGGTTTGATTACAGGACACCGCATCGGGATAGTTGAAAGTAAATAAAAGCTTGTAAAATATCTTTAATTGGATCATTACCCATATCATGTCGTAAAACGTGGCGACGACGACGAGGGATAAATTCAGAAAGTTTAAAAAAACAATAACAGATGCGTTAGTCATCTTTTTCTTGTAGAGTTGGAGGGATTATCAGAAGTCAGGGAATTGGTTCAACCCCTTTTTAAGCCGCCATTGTGTATAATTATGACACGTGACCAACTTAGATATTTCTACTTAATTTTTATGACACGTGACCAACTTATAATATATTTCAACTTATATTTTTTTTGTGCGGTCATCATTACACTATGTCTCCATTTGCTTACTCCTCCGTGGTATTTTTATTCTTGATTAATTTTTCTTATATTGTTGGATCCATACGACGTCGTTCCGGTTATGTTTTGTATAAATTCATAATATTTTGTTTCTACGTATATTTACATCTAGAAATCACAAACATAACATCGACATCATATAGATTTAGTAGGGCTTTGAACTTAATGCTAAATCACCAATGCAGTTAACAAAACAATTGTCATGCATCAAGAAAAATACATTATAAATGTAACTTAAAACTAGAACCCGATTATGAAGAGCACACTGTGACTGCATGATTATTATAATTATCCTAGTTGCAAGTACGAACTGTAAAAACGGCGTCGTCGAGATGGAAATAATTTAAAGTCAAGTTCATCAAAATAATGTTCTGTCAATGTGCATGCTTCGAAGTGCAGTGCTGTGTGTTTACCGTTCATCAATATTTTGAAAATTTGAACATTGAAGTTGCGTGATACAGCCGGTCGATTCTGTAGAAAAACTCACTGTGATAATCGCGGTGAAGTGAGCATGAATTGAGCTTTCATTCCGATATTAATGCTTGGGATTGACAATTCACTTCAAACTCACTTCACCCATATTATCTCGTTGAGATTGCTACAGAATAGCACTACAGTCCGTTTTGACCGTCAAAAGGAGATTTTTCATTTTTGTATGGGACTCCGCCCATAACCTGTACCTTTTAGGAAAGCTGGGCGACTAACCCCTGAATAGAATAAAGTAACTATTTTTCCATAATATCCAATGTTTTCTAAGTACATTATTAAAAAATAAAAATGTTTAACGTTTATCGTGACAGCTATTTGACAGCCATGAGAAGTTTTAGTTTTGACGTTTAGGTAACCTAGAAAGTGATGTGACACTCAGTAGTCAGACAATATGTCAGGCAAAAAATCAGGCTTAAATTCATGAAAGAATATTTTTTCTGAATTCGTGGGATTTTTTCAATTTATTTCGATAAATGGCCGAAAATGCTACATCTCTTTTACAAAAGACATTTCCTCAGTACGCTCACTCCTACTGCAACTTCTCAGCAAGACAACTTTCTGTTAGAAGTATTTTAATCTATGCAAAAGTATGCCAAGTAATTAAATTCAACATTTCTTAGCTAAACTAAGACCATCATAGTCACAGTAATAAATATTAAACGCTTTTGATTTTTACGCTACTGTGTATACTGTAAAGTTTCGTCAAAATTCATTCCGTAGTTTTTGCGTGAAAGAGTAACAAGCATCTGTACTCTGAAACTGTTTCATTTATACTTAATAATAAGTAGGATAGGAACCTAGTTATTATGTTATATAAGCCATTTTGTCTAGGAGCCTTTTGGATTGATAAATGCAGTCTAGTTGGTGCATTATCTGTTATGTACTCCCTTATCGTTCTTATTGTCTCCCAACCACACTGGTTCACGATTCACATATGGATCGAAGGACAATGTTTTTTTTTTTTTTTTTTTTAAATCTGTTCCCCACACTAGGAATTTCTTCCTGTATCGTGGGTCTGTGTTTGGAACACTCACTTTTTCTTTTAAGTATCCGAACTATTTTCTATTTAAAAATATATGAATTCCACGATATTGTTTGTTAAATTCGCTAGAATAACGTTGGGAAACGATTGCAACTTTGTGTAGTACTCAATAGGTACACAATTATCTTTGTAGTTACAAAACTAACGCATTTTCTCTCTGTTTCAGGCGGGTTAAGCTCCCCCAGCGATGAATAAACCAACGGAGTATTTAGGATTAAGTTTCACCTCTCTTTTCTCCGGTACCACTTCACTCCTTTGTTCAAACAGGAGTTCAATATTGAATGTCTATAATCTCGTGTTTCTTTCGGTCTAAAAGACTATGCTGTCACTATCTTGTACTTTAATTGATAAGTAGTAGTTATTCAGTGTGAATTAATGTATACGAACATTTCATGATACGACATGAAACATAAATGTTGTGACCCCGCAAATATCCCAATGAAAAGTGTATAATACCAGAAAATGAGGAAATATATATCCCTGTGTTTCTTATTAGTCGTGATATCGGAGAACCGGGCTTACCTGAAGAAGAAACGAGTACAAATATCCATAGATAAACAAATTAATATGCAGGGATATACGAAGACTTGATTACAGGAATCTACATTCCAAATTATTTCAAAACGCTGTTGATTTAGAATACAGGTAGCCGTCTATTTACCAGTTATAATTATACAATGGAATTATATTTCTCTACTGGCTCAAGTCTAGAACAGAAGAAAATGCTAACGAAATCACCATCGAAGAAATATAACTACTAGACTTAGCCGATTATACAAAACTCCTAAGCTTTTAATGTTGTATATTAATTATAGTAATAATAACTATTAATAAGATGGCAGACTCGCATTAGGCTGGAGAGCCATTGAAAATAAATAATTGGTGTTTTTAAATATAAGGATAGATAAAGCGATATGAAGATATCTATTCAGTAATTCTGGCCATTGCACTAGAATACTGGGCATTTGTAGATAAAGTTATAGAGATGAAAGACAACACAACTATAACAGAAAACATCTTCGAAAGTAAGAAAACAAAAGGAATGGAAATATTCAGAATAGTATCTTGAAGGAATACTTAATTGAGGGAGTCCATCAGACCACGTAAGAAGGAATGAATACCCGTTCAGGTAAATAACTACTACAGTACTTGAACTATTTGAATGTGGCTCAGCAAACTTCATGTTTCATCTGACGTCGCCTCGTAGAATTTCTATGAGTTGCCCTTTGCAAAAGGTGCAGACGAAACGCTCTCAATCAACTTGGTAGTATACAAAGTTGTTAATACAGAGACTATTAATAAAATGTATTTAATAAATAGGAGAGAAACTGCTAAAGTCGATGATTGCCGAGGACATTATGAAAATAGTTGTTCTTTTTACGGTTGTATGTCTAATATAGGCTGGCCTCTAATTGTAAGTACAGGCAGCTAACTTATTAGAAAAAATCGCTCTGAAAATGTGAATCCTAAATTGAGCTGTCACACCAATTGATGCTAGTGATTGACAGCTCAATTCACCTAAGTAACCACGGTGAGATTGTTAGGTACATAATAACAATAATAAATAGATAATTGTTGAGCTCTGAAGGCGGAACCACACTTTCATGGCGTGGCGTGTCGTGGCGCCTTCTGACGCAGTGGATTGGCTACAAAACTCGTTGTGATATGACGTAGGCTGGAACAGAGTCGTTTGATTGGTGGATCCCGCGCCACGCCACGCACGTAAGTGTGTTTCCGTCTTGAGGTGGTAATAAGGTGCTTATTACTAATAAAAAGTGGGCTCATGCATGACTACTACTACTACTTACTGACTTACTTTTTACTTGCACGTCATTATTTTCTTCCGACTAGTTATGTGATTGTTACCCACAAAGTGACAGACTGAACCCGAATACGTGGCATGCACCGGCTACTTAGGCAATAGGAATGGGTTTGTTTTAAGTGCTTCCATGAGTGTACATTTGCCCATAATTATAACAGAATATGGTGATTTTGCTAATGAACACATTTGTGATTTTAGTCTTGGTTAAAATAATAATTTCAAGTTTAATCACTTGACAGGAGATTGACGATCTGTCAGTAAATTTTTGAACTGGTCTTTCACGAACCTAAAAACACCTGTGGTTCGAAACCTTCGGCGAAATTGTGGGTACCTTGTACCTATAGAGGATTGTTTATCTGTGGTGTTATTATTAAGTATCGTGCTAACTGTGGTTGCCAACTCTTCTAAAAACTATATTGGTTCTATGTACTCTCTGGTCCTACTGCTCTGCTGATTACAATGGTGCCCGTATATTTTAGTGTTTTATTATCTAAATATATAGTAAAGAATTATTAGTACCTACCCAAAATTTAATTATGTGTTTTTATTCAGAAGAAACAACTATTGGATGTCAAAGTAAGGCAGGACAACTGGGCAAGATTCCATCCATAGAGGATCTATAACGGGCAGGCAGCCTTTACATGAGATGAGACGAACTTGTTCCCGCCCGGGCGCCCGCCATATCAATGCGACCTTGCAGTCGCCACGCGTCAGCTGCACGCAAGAAGATTTTCGTTTCACCTAACCACGGCCACCTAACTCTCGCTTAAAGACGGACTCGGGACTAATTATTACGATCTAATATACAATTAATTAAATTGTTGTGTAATTTGTTATTTATAAGTACCAATAAGTATTACTTAGGTATATCTTTCAATGATGTCTATGTTTTAAACCATTAGGGTAAATCTTGATGTAATAAATGTGAAAAAATCTATCTTGGTGTAATAAATGTTAACATCAATGCGACCATGCAAACGCCACGCGTCAGCCGCACGCAAGAGGATTTTCGTGTCACCTGACCACGGCCTAAAACTCTCGCTTAAAAACGGACTAATATTACGACCTAATTTTAATAACCTACAATACAATTAATTAAATTGTTGTGTAGTTTGTTATTTATAAATACCAATAAGTATTACTTAGGTATATCTTTCAATGATCTCTATGTTTTAAACCAATAGGGTAAATCTTGATGTAATAAATGTGAAAAAATCTGTTGCGTTGTTTTATTTTGAAATCCCTCCCCTAGAAAGAACACATGGGTAGGCACACCACAATTCAGATCACCACACACACACACACATTCTAGCCGGCTAGACAAGTTACAAACGTTTTGTATCGAATGTCTTTCTACAATCGTTCCATTCTATATTTTACAAGCTTTTAATTAACTTGCAATGTATGTATGTATGTAAGTGTGTTCGGGTCAAATCTTTCAACTTAATTTTAAAGCAATTATCCTCTATGTAGGAATAGTTATTTTTTGTGCACTGCCATGATATGGGTATCAAATGAAAGTGTTTACTGAGAAGAATACGAAAAAGCTTGTATTAAAAAATATTTTTTAATGAATAATTTATTTATATGGCAAGCAAAGCCGATGTCGATAATTCTGCCAATGTCTAAAGTGAATTGGAATACAAGAGTGTCTGAGATTGGTAATTTTAAGAGACGAAAACTCAGTTCTTTTATGAGACGTAAACTCAGTTCTTTTATAAGACAAAAACTCAGTTATTTTTGGTACAGTTGATTATTTGATTTTGTTGGGTTAGTACGGGAATGAAACAAACAAAAAAACAAAATACATAAATATATTAAAGTTATTAAACCATTAAAATACATACACCACAGCTACGTAAGGCACAATAATCGGTACTAGGGATTATAATTTGATATTGTTGTGGCGGATAAAGCTCATCAGCGCCACAAGCATGTCTGGAGAAGAATAAGTTAAAAGGGATGGAAAATTAATTGGGAGAGGGATCTTGGGAAAGGAAATGTTGTTAGAACATTAAAAAAATATGTACGTCTGAACAGTCGTACACTTACTGCGGAAGTTCTTATTCAGAGACTCTCGGCCAAAGTACAGTATGACATCTATACCACTAATATGTTAAGTCATTTACTCTATAAAAATTGGATATAAGTCTAGCAAATAGACAAGATAGTACTGTTTTGATCCTAAGCAGTTTCCCAATATTTACTAAATGAGTGATCTAGTCTTAAAAGCAGTATGCTACAAATACTGCATGTATGCTTATTAACTATCCTAAGCGTAGGTTCCAGATTACTTACCACAACGAAAGTTCCATGCGATATTGCGTTTATGTTAAGTAACGTAATCAGATCTTATATAAGGTTACTTATTATACTGAGAGCATGTAGCCATCCTGTGTAGTGTTCATGTTTAGACAGCAGTTGTAGCGATAACGGTCAGATGTACTGCCATGGGAGCAGTAAATTAGCAATATTTTGCCCTCGGATTATTGCGGAGACAGCCCAGTCATAGAGTCAGCCCCGGCGAGTTCGAGAAATCCAGGCAAAAAAGGTGGAGCGGCTGGACAGGCGGCGAGGGCCCCAGTCGAGGCAGCAAGTCGGCCGCCCCAATCTCTTACGCCTTCTGACTCTACTGCGGCAGACGCCGAATGGCAAGTGGCCGGGGAGAAGAGGAAGGTGGGCAAGGTAGCAAGGGCGGCTAAAAGAAAAGAGAGACGGAAGCGGCGCAAGGCCCGAGTGTCCAGGCCCACCAAGTGCGCTGATATGCGCATTCTGGGACTGAACGACTCTGTGACGGAGGGAGAGGTGGTGGCCGCCGTCGCTAGGACCGGGGGGTGCTCTGAAGAGCAGGTGAGGTCAGGCACTATACGTCCTGATGTTACGGGGATGCGAGCCGTTACAGTCAGCTGCCCCGTCCCGGCGGCCCTAAAAATAGCCGGAGAGGGCCAAAGGCTCTTGGTGGGCTGGGTTTCCGCGCAGGTGAAACTGCTGAAACCCAGACCTCTGAGGTGCTTCCGCTGCCACGTGGGCAACCATGTGGGAGCTAAATGCACCTCGGAGGTGGACCGCAGTGACCACTGCTTCCGGTGTGGTCAGCCCGGTCACAAGGCTGGCTCGTGCAATGCCACACCGCACTGCGTCGTATGTGCGGCAGTTGGCAAGCCGGCCGATCACCGGGCTGGGAGCAAGACCTGCGCTCCACCTGCCAAGGCCAGGGGCAGGGGCAAGGCCCCCACCACCGCCGTCATAGCCGCAGCCACGGCCACTTCCGCCGCTGCCGCTGCCCCCACTGCCGTCGTCGCCGCCGAAACCACCGCGGCGGGACCCTCACTAGGGGATGGGGAGGGGACTGATCTATCTGAGGGACTGATATATCTGACTATCAGCAGGCCTGTCCGGTGATGGCACCCAGGCCTGCACGATCGAGGCTTCCAGGAGTAGCTCCCGGTCCAGCTGCTTCAGCGCCCACCGCGGACCACTCGGGGTCTGTCGGACCGGCACGCTCGAGGTCTGGGCGGAGACGTCGAACCGGATATACCGGTGGTCGGAATAGGTCTCCACCTCCTCCATGACGCGCCAGTCGATGACACGTGGTGACAGAGCGGTGCTGGCAAACGAAATGTCCACCACCGATTCACCCTGCATCCGCACACACGTGGGTACAGAACCCCGGTTTAGTAGCCGGTTTAGTAGCCCTAGTGGCGTTACCGTGGTTTGTTACGCTGACGACCACCAGGCGGCGGCTGAAATAGCGACACGCGGGGTTGCGACAATCGTCGAGAGGATCCGGCAATTGGGACTCGAGGTGGCCCTGCACAAGTCCGAGGCCATGTGTTTTCACGGTCCTCGGAACGCACCACCGCCGGGATCCCAAATAACGGTAGGAAGGGTTCACATCGGCGTCGGGTCGACGATGAAGTACCTGGGACTCGTCCTCGACAGCCGGTGGAATTTCGTGGAGCATTTCCGACGTTTGGCTCCTAGACTGGAGCGGGCGGGGGCTGCCCTCAAGCGGCTGCTACCCAATCTAGGGGGCCCAAACGCCTCCTGCCGGAGGCTCTACGCGGGGGTCTTGCGAGCCATGGCCCTTTACGGGGCACCGGTTTGGGCGGTTCCCTGAGGCGGCGACCAGCCCGCCGGTTGAACGCGTCCCAAAGGGTCATGGCCATCCGGCTAGTCCGGGGATACCGCACGGTCTCCGGTGAGGCGGCGAGCCTCCTTGCCGGATTGCCGCCATGGGATCTGGAAGCAAAAGTCCTCGCGCAAATATGGGAGTGGCGCGAGGAGGCAAAATGCCGGGGCGAAACCCCGATGCCGCGACAAATCGCGGCTCGGCGGACAGAGCTCCGACAAGATCTCATGGCGACATGGAGAGGGCGATTGTCGCAACCCAGCGCTGGGCACGCCACAATTGCGGCGCTAAGGCCCCTCTTTGAGGAGTGGCTTAAGAGGCGTCACGGCGTCCTCACCTTCCGCCTGACGCAGGTCCTCACCGGACATGGCTGTTTCGGGAGGTTCCTGTTCCGGATAAGGCGGGAGGAAACGCCCGGGTGTCACCATTGTGTGGACCGCCTGGAGGACACGGTGGAGCATACGGTGGAGATCTGCCCCGCTTGGGCGGAGCACCGCCGTGTCCTCATGGAGGCGATCGGCGGTGGCGACCTCTCGCGTCCGTCCTTGGTGCAGGCCATGGTACGGAGCGAGAGGGCATGGGAAGCTGTCTCCTCCTTCTGCGAAACAGTAATGCTCGCAAAGGAGGAGGCGGAACGCGTGAGGGAGACGCCCTCACGCCCCTAGCCACCGCCCACAGGAGACGCCCCGGGCGTCGGGAGTCGCAGGCCGATTCCCGGCCACCGTAGGCGCGGGCTTGCGGACGGAAAGTAATGGGTAGCTCGCCGTCCGATAAGGACCAAGCCCGAGTTTACGGCGCGTAGTGTTCCACGCGCGCCTCAAAGAGATGTCAGCACAGTGACGGGGTCCGATAGGGCCGATGCCTGTCTGGGTCGCGGATAAATTTGAAAGAGAGTTACCGCGGCCCTGGCACAAGCAACTGGAGGAACACGGGTGGGTTTTAGTCAGTAAAAGTCTGACACGCCCTCCCGCTTCACCCAGAGCGGGAGAAGTCATTGGATGATTTCCCACCCAAAAAAAAAAAAAAGGTTATTTTCAACAACAGTTAATAACAGTATATCTACAACAATATTATATTTTTTTTCAAATACATTAATTAAAACCAAAAATGCATTATTTTATTATCACTACAGCCTTTTTTTATGGTTATTTAGCATAAATACAGTAAAAACACATTTACTGTGTTTATGTTAAGTGTTACATGTCAGAGAGCCTCTAGGAGATACTTAGTGTAACTAAGATAATGAATTTATGTAGTCTCTTAATTACTAAGTATTGGTTTCGAATATGTAATAGATAAGTACCGAGGTCCTCTTTCATTTAAAGTATTAACCATCATGATCTGATTACAAACAAAGGATTTATGGAAGATTTTCTCACTAAAAATTTTACCGCGTTTTTCTCGAAACCGTCTCGAGCGCACTGCAACTATGCTATTGAGGGTAGTTATGCGAATGCGGTTTGGAAAATGGTACGTTGGACCACATATTTTTTGAATGATCTAAAAACATCCCTCCTTTAGATTTATATAGCCGTTTCCCTAAACTCAAGATCCCTCTCCCAATTAATTTCCCATCCCTTCTAACTTGTTCTTCTCCAGACATGCTTGTGGCGCTGATGAGCTTTATCCGCCACAACAATATCAAATTATAATCCCTAGTAGCGATTATTGCGCCTTATGTAGCTGTGGTGTATGTATTTTAATGATTTATTAACTTTAATATATTTATGTATTTTTTTGTTAAGCTATTGCATAGCTTCTATCGCGGGCCTTGAGCGCGGGGACCGAATCCAGAAATTCCGTAACGAAAAAAAACCTCACGCTCCCCACTCCGACGGGCAAGGAGGTGTGGCTTGAAGGCCGTGCATCGTCTAACGTCGTTTCAGTTCGGCAGTCTTCGACACGGCGTTGTGTGCGATTAGACGTATTGTACGAACTCTCTCTATTATTATTATTATTATTGTTTAATAATAGAAAAATTTGTTTTCTTATCGGTCACCACGCTCAAAAAGTGTAACTTGAATTAATATCAAAGAAAAAGCAATACGGCATGAAAAAAAAAAAAAAATATATGTCGCATCAAGGCTGGCCGATAGATGTAAACCATCGGGAAGTCAGGATGTATTCCCTTAGGTTAAGACATCGTGTGTGGGCAGGTCGTTGGGTACAATACAATCGTGAAAATGAAATCACACAAATTATTCGATACACTGAGTATATTCAAATAGACACAAGTTACATTCTTGCTTACTAATATTACGGATCGACACTGATTCTACGACGTGTTAGCTCAACGGCTGTCAGTACTCAACTGCCAGTACATTTTAGCTCAACTGCTACATTCTATTATCCCCACTACGCAAGTGGTTAGAGAAAGCGCGCCAAAGCGTAGTTATTCTTGCTTTGCCGCCAGATGGCGTGCTTGCGATTTGTTTTGACGTCCGTACTATTGACTAAACCCGACACGGCCATCCTGCGAGACAGGCGTCCTCGTCTGTTCCTTATTGTCAGGTTCTAACAGTGTATCGAATCATGTGGAAATCCTCAATGGATGTCCTCAGCCCTTGGGGAAAGCTGAGGGGTCTGTCAGACTCCTACTGACTAAAACCACATGGTGTTCTCTAGGCCGTAGTTCCTCTTGAGAGGCGAGCGTGGAACACACACGTCGCCTTCTCGGGCCTCTCTCAGGTGACAGATCCCCAAATCTATCACCCGCAGGCATCATCTTCTTGTCCTTGCTCCATGCCATCTCATGTCGTGTTGCGCCACACGTCCTCTTAGTCTACTCCGACCCGCCAGTCTCCCATCATACAAGGGATGTTTTTCTGAAACACAAAATTTCCAAACAGTATTCACTCGTCCAACCCTGACGCATACTCTATGTGAGTGAGGAAACATTTTGAATCAATCAAACATGATCATTTAAATGTCTCCTTTGACCTTTGCAAGGAAAGAGTAATTCTATTTCCAATTTAAAGAAAATAGTAACTCAATCATCGATTTGGTACCTAAAAGCACCCAATCTTCGTGATCACAAAGTCCAAGTACCACTGATAGTCATTAATCTCAAATTAAATCCAGCAAAAGAAACCACCAGGTATCTTATTCACGATATTTAGCTATCTCATAGCTCTCTTAGCAATCACAATTGCTCTACTCGAACATCTCCACGATGTCGAGTCAACTCAACTCTCTGAACTCAGAACCTGCTCACACAGATTTAGTCTGTCCTATGTTACGTCAATTCATTATCTACTTCATCTACTATCTCAATTGGTACTTGAGCCCTTGTGTGTCTTACTAACACGATCAAAATAATCAAAATTAGAAAACCAAAATTATTTCAATTTTCGTAATGAGGGCTTGAACGATTCGAACGTCATCAAAATTATCATGGTGACCCCACCAAACGCATGACTACGAGTTTACTTTATTTTAACCTCATGACTCAATAAGAACCTTCTGTAAGGGGTTCCTAACACAAACATGAATTTTCACGCCAGAAATAGTGTCAAAGTGTTGCCATACAGGCCTTCCGTTGCCATAAAGACCAACAGTTGCCACACAGGCCAACAGTTGCCACACAGGCCAACAGTTGCCACACAGGACAACAGTTGCTACACAACGCTCGGCTACTCCTGACCTAACTAGATTATTGGGTTCGTGAAAATAAAGATTTTAGAACCCTACTCTTTAAACTAAACCGTTACCCTGGGCCATGTACCACAGTCATTCCAAACAAACTTTAAAACTTATTCTGCAGCAAAAACTGCCAAGCTTACAGAAACTCTCGAGTAAAACCTCTAACGCCACGGCTCTATAGCCGACTAGCAATTATATTGCTCTCACACAACGGTCTCTCTAGACCCCGACCTCCGCCAGAATCCACTGGTACGGTCAAACATAATATGGCTGATAGTCTCAATTACTCGACACCTTAAGCTTGCTCATCATTATCAAAATCCTTTTGACATCAACATCGACTGGTACATAGCCCGCTGGCATCTTTCTTAACCTACAGTGTGCACACTTGTAGGTCCTAAGCGTACCTATTTAAAGCTTTCGGTGTATAACGCTCACCATCCTGTCATAATCACCTATCGCGGACTTAATACAGGGCCTATTTAGTTTTCGTACTAGAGATTCCCACACAACACTATTCATTAGAAAAAAGGTCCGACGATCAACAAGTTCAACAACTAAACAAAGTAATAGTAACAATGCTGTTACAGTTTGTTATAATTCAAAGGCAATGTATACTCAACTCATGAAACTTCTTCAAAAACCCATCGCCACATGTTACGCATGAGGCGCGGTCCAGAATTTGTCTAATGAGCAGAAATGTTAATCAGATTTGGTTTCACTACTGTCATCAACTATGACGTCGATTCTCAAGAAACTTGGTGATCGAGGATCCTTCTCGCAAGATCCGCGCTTTTTACTCAAAGATTTTGGAACATACCGACTGTTAATTAAGCCTGATAATATTTGCTTCTTAATAGCTCGTGTGAAGGGACTTCACGAATAACTCGGATCAATATCGTTAAAATCAGATTATCAACAGTAACCCTTTACTATCACTCACCAACTCAGTTTTCATGTAAGGAAAACGATTGCGAGATCTAGTGCTATCATAATATTACTTTGAAAGTAAGCAAGTGAATTCAGATCTGAAGACGGCTGTGTAAGTCGTAACACAACAAGATCTTTACCGAGTACAGGTAAATGACCAGTACCGTTACTAACTCGATACAATTTCGATGCCACTACGACATCACTAACTCGCTTTGCCACTGAAAACGACTACTTGTTCAGTCATTTGAGATATCTCAATTCCCTCATATGGGATATCTCATCCTAAGCTTCGTGCTAAACCTAAAATTGAAACTAGGAAAGTACTAACTAGCCAATAGGAAACTCATTAGTTACTTGTTTTCTACGAAGTATGTCTCAATTACCTAGTGATAGTGCAAGATATAACCACGACCAATACAATGGTCAAACATGAAAACTTAAAACTCGAACTAGCATCTCTTCACTAGAGAACCTTCGACCTCACTATCGAAATAATATGGAAGCGACTCACCGAGTATTCCATTCCAAACTTGCGCGCGCTCCCGACCTCACAGCTGTGGTCATAGCGTTCGACTACCACCTGCGAACTGCTAGCCTGCCATCGGTCTTAACCTCTCAGATGTTGAAACGTCAACCATCGCATTCAGCATCTGAACCGCTAGACTGCAGCAGAGGCTCCACTGCGACACAATATGGTATCTGAAACATGAAAAGCACTACGAGATTACATGTTCACTCAACTAAACTTTGATGGAAATTTAACCGGTGCACCGGTGTAGTAACCTAAACCAATCAATCTGCCTAGCCTTTTCCCAACTACATTGGGGTCGGCTTCCAGTCCTACCGGTTCAGCTGAGTACCAGTGTATTACATGGAGTGACTGCCTTTCTGACCTCCACAACCCAGTAACTGGGTAACACGGTACCCCTTGGCAAGACTGGTGTCAGATCTCAGGCCTCTTGACTACCCGTAACGACTGTCAAAGATCTTCAAATGACAGCCGGGACCAACAGCCCAGCGCGTTTTCCGAGGCACGGAGGAAACCCGGTATGTTGAAATGGTCACCCATCCACGGACCGACCTCGCCAAGCGTTGCCTAACCTTGATGATCGACCAGTGCGGCTGTTTATATTTAGCCACGAGCTCCTAGTAGTAGTAGTTACCTAAACCGGCATGGCCAATTAGGTTATTATGGAGACCGAATGTGAGTGCAGAGTTCCTGTCCAAAAAATGAACCTACTGTAATATGTGGTTGCCCCACTTTGCCTAGGTGTAGTTTAGCCCTCTGATTCGAAAAGAAGAATATTAGGCCTCTTCTCAAAATTAATCAACTCTCAGCTCGCACTAGACAAAACTATCGCACTACAATTCTAATCAAAGTATTTCATTTAGAATTATCATAATTTACAGACTGAAATGTAAGGTAGGTACGTCGCTGTCACCATATCGTTCTATCTTCCAAACAATAAAAGTCAGCCAAGGCCAGTCAAGGGTTATTGTCAGTGATAGTAAAATAAGAACTCATTCAACAATACCAAAACTTGACCATCGATAACTAACATGAAATTATGAACTGACACGGGCTACCCCAACGATCCACTGACCGCCATACCGTACACAAAACACAGAATTTTGAATAATGAACACTCTTGGCCATAGTCATAACAAAATGAAAACGACTCACCAGATTGGCATAAAGGTCCATGTGTATGGATCTTTCCACACATCCAAAAGCTCCTCCTTGACCTGTCCAGCTCCTTGGTTGTTGCTAGCCTCCTTGCTGCTCAGTTCCGGACTGGTTTTTTATTATTCAAGACTGAGGGTAGTCGCAACTGACACCGCGATTTTTTTTTGCAAGAATGTAACCGCCATTTTCACTAGCATTGTTTTTAAGTGTGATCTCATTAGCACGACCGAATCCCAATTCTGATGTCGCATCAAGGCTGGCCGATAGATGTAAACCATCGGGAAGTCAGGATGTATTCCCTTAGGTTAAGACATCGTGTGTGGGCAGGTCGTTGGGTACAATACAATCGTGAAAATGAAATCACACAAATTATTCGATACACTGAGTATATTCAAATAGACACAAGTTACATTCTTGCTTACTAATATTACGGATCGACACTGATTCTACGACGTGTTAGCTCAACGGCTGTCAGTACTCAACTGCCAGTACATTTTAGCTCAACTGCTACATTCTATTATCCCCACTACGCAAGTGGTTAGAGAAAGCGCGCCAAAGCGTAGTTGTTCTTGCTTTGTTTGTTTCAGTCCCGTACTAACCCAACAAAATCAAATAATCAACTGTACCAAAAAGAACTGAATTTTCGTCTCATAAAATTACCAATCTCAGACACTCTTGTATTACAATTCACAATAGACATTCACAGAATTATCGACATCGGCTTTGCTTGCCATATAAATAAATTATTCATTAAAAAATCTTTTTTAATTCAAGCTTTTCTCGTATTCTTCTCAGCAAACACTTTCATTATTATACTATATTGATACCCATATCATGGCAGTGCACAAAAAATAACTAGTCCACCATTTTGGGCCGTCCGCCATATTGTATTTAGAATGACGTCACATATCTAACCATGCATTGTCACCCAAACTAAACGTGTATGCAAAATGTCATCTTAATCGGTGGAGAATAACTGCTTTAAAATTAAGTTGCAAGATTTGACCCGAACGCACTTACATACATACATACATTGCAAGTTAATTAAAAGCTTGTAAAATATAGAATAGAACGATTGTAGAAAGAGATTCGATACAAAACGTTTGTAACTTGTCTAGCCGGCTGGAATGTGTGTGTGTGTGTGGTGATCTGAAGTGTGGTGTGCCTACCCATGTGTTCTTTCTAGAGGAGGAATTTCAAAATAAAACAACGCAACAGATTTTTTCACATTTATTACATCAAGATTTACCCTATTGGCTTAACACATAGAGATCATTGAAAGATATACCTAAGCAATACTTATTGGTACTTATAAATAACATACTACTCAACAATTTAATTAATTGTATTGTAGGTTATTAAAATTAGGTCGTAATATTAGTCCGTTTTTAAGCGAGAGTTTTAGGCCGTGGTCAGGTCACACGAAAATCTTCTTGCGTGCGGCTGACGCGTGGCGTTTGCATGGTCGCATTGATGTTAACATTTATTACACCAAGATAGATTTTTTCACATTTATTACATCAAGATTTACCCTAATGGTTTAAAAAATAGAGATCATTGAAAGATATACCTAAGTAATACTTATTGTTACTTATAAATAACAAATTACACAACAATTTAATTAATTGTATATTAGATCGTATTAATTAGTCCCGAGTCCGTCTTTAAGCGAGAGTTAGGTAAAACGAAAATCTTCTTGCGTGCAGCTGACGCGTGGCGACTGCACGGTCGCATTGATATGGCGGGCGCCGGGCGGGAACAAGTTCGTCTCATCTCATGTAAAGGCTGCCTGCCCGTTATTGATCCTCTATGGATGGCATCTATCCCAGTTGTCCTTCCTTACTTTGACATCCAATAGTTGTTTCTTCTGAATAAAAAAACATAATGAAATTTTGGGTAGGTACAAATAATTCTTTACTATATATTTAGATAATAAAACAATAAAATATACGGGCACCATTGTAATCAGCAGAGCAGTAGGACCAGAGAGTACATAGAACCATTATAGTTTTTAGAAGAGTTGGCAACCACAGTTAGCACGATACTTAATAATAACACCACAGATAAACAATCCTCAATAGGTACAAGGTAAAATTTTTACCCGCAAATTCGTCGAAGGTTTCGAACCCCAGGTGTTTTTAGGTTCGTGAAAGACCAGTTCAAATATTTACTGACAGATCGTCAATCTCATGTCAAGTGATTAAACTTGAAATTGTTATTTTAACCAAGACTAAAATCACAAATGTGTTCATTAGAAAAATCACCATATTCTGTTATAATTATGGGCAAATGTACAGTCATGGAAGCACTTAAAACAAACCCATTCCTATTGCTTAAGTAGCCGGTGCATGCCACGTATTCGGGTTCAGTCTGTCACTTTGTGGGTAACAATCACATACCTATTAAATACATTTGATTAATAGTCTCTGTATTAACAACTCTGTATACTACCAAGTTGATTGAAAGCGTTTCGTCTGCACCTATTGCAAAGGGCAACTCATAGAAATTCTACGAGGCGACGTCAGATGAAACATGAAGTTTGCTGAGGCATATTAAATTAGTTCAAGTACTGTAGTAGATATTTACCTGAACGGGTATTCATTCCTTCTTACGTGGTCTGATGAACTCCCTCAATTAAGTATTCCTTCAAGATACTATTCTAAATATTTCCATTCCTTTTGTTTTCTTACTTTCGATAGATGTTTTCTGTTATAGTTGTGTTGTCTTTCATCTCTATAACTTTATCTACAAATGCCCAGCATTCTAGTGCAATGGACAGAATTACTGAATATATATATTCATCTCGCTTTATCTATCCTTATATTTAAAAACACCAATTATTTATTTTCAATGGCTCTCCAGCCTAATGCGAGTCTGCCATCTTATTAATAGTTATTATTACTATAATTAATATACAACATCAAAAGCTTAGGAGTTTTGTATAATCGGCTAAGTCTAGTAGTTATATTTCTTCGATGGTGATTTCGTTAGCATTTTCTTCAGTTACTAGACTTGAGCCAGTAGAGAAATATAATTCCATTGTATAATTATAACTGGTAAATAGACGGCTACCTGTAATCAAGTCTTCGTATATCCCTGCATATTAATTTGTTTATCTATGGATATTTGTACTTGTTATTTCTTCAGGTAAGCCCGGTTTTCCGATATCACGACTAATACGAAACACAGGGATACATATTTCCTCATTTTCTGGTATTATACAATTTTCATTGGGATATTTGCGGGGTCACAACATTTACGTTTCATGTCGTATCATGAAATGTATGTATACGAACATTAATTCACACTGAATAACTACTACTTATCAATTAAAGTACAAGATAGTGACAGCATAGTCTTTTAGACGGAAAGAAACACGAGATTATAGACATTGAATATTGAACTCCTGTTTGAACTAAGGAGTGAAGTGTTACCGGAGAAAAGAGAGGTGAAACTTAATCCTAAATACTCCGTTGGTTTATTCTTCGCTGGGGGAGCTTAACCCGCCTGAAACAGAGAGAAAATGCGTTAGTTTTGTAATTACAAAGATAATTGTGTACCTATTGAGTACTACACAAAGTTGCAATCGTTTTCCAAAGTTATTCTAGCGAATTTAACAAAAATATCGTGGTATTCATATATTTTTAAATAGAAAAATAGCTCGGATACTTAAAAGAAAAAGTAAGTGTTCCAAACATGGTCCTTCAAATCATATGTGAATCGTGAACTAAATGGCTTGTATAACATAATAACTGGTTCCTATCCTACTTATTATTAAGTATAAATGAAACAGTTTCAGAGTACAGATGCTTGTTACTCTTTCACGCAAAAACTACGGAATGAATTTTGACGAAACTTGACATTATACACAGTAGCGTAAAAATCAAAAGCGTTTTGTATTTATTACTGTGACTATGATGGTCTTAGTTTAGCTAAGAAATGTTGAATTTAATTACTTGGCATACTTTTGCATAGATTAAAATGCTTCTAACAGAAAGTTGTCCCGCTGAAAAGTTGCAGTAGGAGTGGTGATAGTTGAGCGTACTAAGGAACTGTATTTTGTAAATTTTGACGTTCAAAAATGACTAGTGCTATTCTGTAGCAACCTCCCCGTGATAATATAGGTGAAGTGAGCTTAAGCGGCTTTCAGACTACGCTATTCTATTGTGCTATATACCTAGTATAGCAAAGAAGGACCTAATGCTATACTATATAGCATGGCGTTCACATTACGCGATATTATCGCAAGCATTGATAGTATACAGCAAGCTCAGTTGACCGCGATCTTTGAAGAGTGTGCATAGTGCTTCCGGGCAGTGCTGCCAATTTAGCGCCTAGCGCTAAATCTAGCGCCTTTTGAAATCATATTATGATATGCACGTCTACTATTATTTATTCTGCGATGTACTTAAATACGGAAAGAATCACAATTTTTTTAGAACTAGAACACCTAAATGCTGTTTTGTTTCTTAGGTTGAGGATCTTAGTCTATGAGTTGGGGATTCCTCGAGTTGGCAGCACTGATTCTTCGCTAACTATTTTGTTCTATTGTTCGACAGTAATTTATAACTTTCCGACAGTTATTCTGAGTCAAATTTAGGAGTTGTGCAGTGAGACGATAATAATAAAATGTAATAAAAAAAACAACTACAAACGTATAAACATCCATATTCTCAAATTACGGCGTTTTGTTTGAATTTGGCCCCGAATATAGCGCTTTTTTTGACAAATGACCATTTAGCGCTTCCTAGCGCTTTTTAAAAGAGCTAACAGCGCGTTTTTGCTTAGACGAGTTAGCCATTTGACAGATTCTACTTTTGACATCATAGTCTACTTTTGACAGATTCTACATAAGACAGATTCTACTTAGGACAGATTCTACATATAACAGATTCTACTTATGACAGATTCTACTTAAGACAGATTCTACATTTGACAGATTTTGTAAAAAATGAGACAAGTAAGGAACATTGTGTCATCAATACTGTTATATCACTATCTAATACCTTTAAACGAGCAATTATTGTATATATTTATATAATCTGAATCTCGGCAACGGCTCCAAAGATTTTCATGAAATTTAGAGTGCTAGGGGTTTCGGGGGCTATAAATCGATCTAGCTAGATTCTTCATTTTAAGAAAACGTCGTTTTCTCTATTTTTTATCCGAGCAGAGCTAATTCGCTCAGGTATTATTTATTGATAAGCATAATTTTCTTTTATACCTAGTATTAAATGTTTGTATTATTTAGTAAATAATATATTTCGTTCAAGTTCGAGTTTCATTAAAGCCGTTCCGTACAAAATGTATGAAAAATTAACTGTTCTCACTAACCAACTTTCCAAAAAGGAGGAGGTTTCTCAATTCGACCGTATTTATATATATATATTTATGTGTGTCCGCGGATAACTTCGTCGTTTACGAACCGATTTTGTTGATTCTTTTTTTATTGGAAAGGAGATATTCCAATGAGGAAACCATGATCTGATGATGGGATCCTAGATAAATCGAGGGAACTCTTCAAATATTATAGGCATAAATATAGCTATTTTGGTATTTTCATCAATAATTTGCACTCGGAAAGTATCATTAGGTGAAGTGGAACTGATGAGGAAGACAACAATGGCCACTGGAACTCCGAAATAAAACAATGTATCCTAGTCGTGTTTGAGCTTATTCGAATCGTCATGAGATGTACTTTGGCTATAAATGATTTTCATGTTAATTGGAGAGTACCTACCAAAAGTAAAAAGAGGAAAATAAAAATCTTTTTAGCATAAAATCAAACCGACTTCGAAAACAAAACACTACAAAGCTACAAATAATTTTCTTTTACGAAGTCGGTGTCGAATAACGGAAAACAATGGGTACAAAAGACACCGACTTCGGAAAAGAAAATGATGAGACAGTTCATTTTCTCCTTGAACTTTAACTATCAATATTAGTTAATATAAATATAAACATTTAATACTAGGTATAAAAACAAAATACGCCTATCAATAAATATAGTGATTACTATATAACACTATTATTTTTGACGCCACAATGTTCCTTACTTGTCTCACTTTTTTCAATATCTGTCAAATGTAGAATCTGTCTTAAATAGAATCTGTCTTAAGTAGAATCTGTCATAAGTAGAATCTGTCATAAGTAGAATCTGTCATAAGTAGAATCTGTCATATGTAGAATCTGTCAAAAGTAGACTATGATGTCAAAAGTAGAATCTGTCAAATGTAGACTAAACGGAGTTAGCAGCACTGCTTCCGGGACAGCCGGGAATGAGGGAGGAGAAAGACGGCGGCGCGTGATATAGCACAGCATGAAATCAGCGCGTCGCACCAATTTTATAGCGTATAGTAAGCCAATAATATATGCTACAGTACAGTGTGAACGTGTCCTTAACAATGTATGGTGTGCGATATTGTTGTGCTATGAGCTCTATATGCTATTATATTATAGCGTAGTCTGAAAGCCACTTCACCGTGATAATATGGGTGAAGTTAGTTTGAAGTGAATTTTCAATTCCAAGCATTAATATTGGAATGAAAGCTCAATTCATGCTCATTTCACCGCGATTATCACAGTGAGTTTTTCTACTGAATCGACCGGCTGTATCACGCAACTTCGATGTACAAATTTTCAAAATATCGATGAACGGTAAACATACAGAACGGCACTTCGAAGCATGTATCGACAGAACGTTATTTTGATGAACTTTACTTTAAATTATTACCATCACAACGACGCCATTTTTACAGTTCGTACTTGCAACTAGGATAATTATGATAATCATGCAGTCACAGTGTGCTCTTCATAATCGGGTTCTAGTTTTAAATTACATTTGTAATGTATTTTTCTTGATGCATACAATTGTTTTGTTAACTGCATTGGTGATTTAGCATTTAGTTCAAAGCAACTAGCTACTAAATCTATACGATGTCGATGTGATGTTTGTGATTTCTAGATGTAAATATACGTGGAAACAAAATATTATGAATTTATGCAAAACTAAACCGGAACGTCGTCGTATGGAACCAGCGATATAAGAAAAAATAATCAAGAATAAAAATACCACGGAGGAGTAAGCAAATGGAGACATAGTGTAATGATGACCGCACAAAAAAAAATAAGTTGAAATATATTATAAGGTGGTCACGTGTCATAAAAATTAAGTAGAAATATATAAGTTGGTGACGTGTCATAATTATACACAATGGCGGCATAAAAAGGGGTTGAACCAATTCCCTGGCTTCTGATAATCCCTCCAACTCTACTTGAAAAAGATGACTAACGCATCTGTTATTGTTTTTTTAAACTTTCTGAATTTATCTCTCGTCGTCGTCGCCAAGTTTTACGACATAACATGGGTAATGATCCAATTAAAGATATTTTACAAGCATTTATTTACTTTCAACTATCCCGATGCGATGTCCTGTAATCAAACCTTGCAAGTTAAGTTTGACCCACTTCCCAGTGTTGGAACGACATGAAATTTTGCACACGCGTTTGTTTCTAGTGACAATACTATATTTAATATAAAGGCCACTTAAAAAAGAACATTTCGAATTATGATTTTGATGTGTGTTGAATGTTTTGATGAATGTTTCCTCCTACTATATGGTATAAAATAATTTATTCATATAAACTTTTTTTTAAACTAGCTTTTTTCGTATTCTTCTCAGCGAACCCTCTCATTTTATACCCATATCATGGCAGTGCACAAAAAATTACTAGTCCACCATCTTGGGCCGTCCACCATATTGTATTTAGAATGACGTCACTTATCTAACCATGCATTGTCATCCAAACAAAACGTGTACGCATAATTTCATCCTAATCGGTGGAGGATAATTGCTTTAAAATTCAGTTGCAAGATTTGACCGGAACACACTTACATACATACATGCAAACATACATAAATACATTGCAAGTTAATTGAAAGTTTGTAAAATTGACCCTGATTCTTATTAAAGTAGCGACACAAACACAATTTACAGGCAACTGGTTACTACTCCGTTTTTGGAGATGATAGACTGCTGTGTGCATTATCTGTTAAATTTTAACTGTGTTTTACTAAAGCTATGATATTAAAGAAAAGATATTTACTCTGTGTAAAACAGTAGAGACTCGTTTCATCATCTTTTTTAGTTTTCTGTATTTTATATCCAACTTTACGATACGTCGATATTGAAGTGCGATTATTGCTAATGCCTGTTCGTTATTTGTCATTTTTCCTGATAGCAGTTGATCTTTTACATTTCGAGCCTCCACAACTTCAGCGATGGCTGCTGCGACTTCCTACAACAACATAAAAAAGATGAGAAGCAATGCTAATGATCATAATAATAAAACAAACAACTACCGGAAATACATTGTGAAGGATGGCACAGTTGACATCTGTCGGGCATGTCACCGGCCGGGTGAATCTATCCGTCACATTATCTCCGGTTGTTCTAGTCTGGCTAACGGAGACTATTTGCATAGACACAACCTTGTAGCCAGGATTATCCATCAGCAACTTGCTCTTAAATACAATCTTGTGGAATCGGAAGTGCCTTACTATAAGTATGTGCCCGACCCAGTTCTCGAAAATGGCAATGTCACTTTGTATTGGGATCGGTCTATCATCACTGACAGGACTATTGTTGCCAATAAACCTGACATAGTGGTGATAGACCGACTAGAGCGTCGCGCAATGATTGTTGATATAGCGGTCCCCCATGACGAGAACCTCGTGAAGGCTGAGAGAGATAAGAAAAGCAAGTATCTTGATCTGGCTCGCGAGGTTGTCGACATGTGGGTTGTGAATACATCAGTCATTGTGCCGATAGTCGTGACGGCCAATGGTATAATAGCCAAGAGCCTCGACGAACATCTGAGGAGGCTCTCGTTGGGCAGCTGGATTAAGGGCTTGATCCAGAAGGCGGTACTCCTGGACACGGCGCGTATACTCAGGAGGTTCCTCTCTCAGGAGCCCTGACCACCGGTAGCTTGGACCCTGTTCCCGATACCGGTGGGCTACTATTTTTGTATTTTTAAATGTTTTTTTATTTTATTTTTTATAGAATAATATTTAAAAATGTAAAAATATGTATATAAAATGAATAAATGGAATAATAATCTCCCGCATTGAGCAAGTGTGGTTATTAATACTGGTGCCTTCTCAGTATGAGAAGATTCCTTTGTCCAGCCGTTACAGGCTGGTATTATTATTTTCTTTATATATTTACATTCTTATTGAATACATTTTTAAATATAAAAAAAAAAATTCAAAATCATTTAAAAATATAAAAAATAGAAACCAACCAGTATCGGGAACAGGGTCCAAGCTACTGGTGGTTAGGGCTCCAGAGACAGGGAACCTCCTCACAATGCGAGCCGTATCAAGGAGTACTGCCTTCTGTATCAGGCCCTTGATCCAAACGCGTGATGACAGCCTCGACAGATGGTCGTCGAGGCTCTTGGCCATCAGGCCGTTGGCCGTAACGACAATCGGCACAATGATCGCTGAGTCCACATTCCAAATGTCGACAACCTCGTGTGCTAAGTTGAAATATTGGTTTTTTTCTCTTCCTCAGCTTTCACGAGGTTCTCATCATGCGGGATGTTGACATCGATTATCATTGTGCGGCGCGCTAATCGGTCTATCACCACTATATCCGGCTTATTGGCAACAATAGTCCTATCAGTGATGATAGACCGATCCCAGTACAACGTGACATGGTCATTTTTGAGAACTGGGTCGGGCACATACTTGTAATACGGTACCTCAGAATCCACTGGGTTGTTGTTGGTTGTATTATTATTTCCTTTATTCATCTCTTTTCTTATTAATCACATTTTTAAATATTTTTATAAAACATATACAAAAAAGAAAAACATTTAAAAATATAAATAATAGTATTTATACAACAGTAATAAATTGTCAGCAGTGCAGTGCAGAAAGAAGAGCAGTGGTGGCCCAGTGGTAGCGGCCGCGACTTACAAGTTGTAGGTTGTGGGTTCGAGCCCAGGCAGGTGCTTTACTTTGTGTGAATTATTTCATCACCACTGCACTCAAAACGGTGAAGGAAAACATCGTGAGGAAACCGGCATGTCCTAGAACTAAAAATTCGAAGAAATGTGACATCCACCAACCCGCACTGGGCCCGCGTGGTGGATTACGGCCCATTCCCTCTCACAGAGAGGAGGCCTGTGTCCCAGCAGTGGGAACATTAAAAGGCTGATGATGTGATGATTGCTTAAAATCACTTACTCACAGGTAAGTTAGATACGAGTATTATCCTGGCTAAATAAAAAACCCGTGTTACACGCCTGAACTAGTGCTCACTCCATTTGGTTAATACTCCGTGGTCAAATAGTTTTCTCGAAAAAGGGTTGATTGACATCAGCGCTTTTCATTCTAAAAACGTCACTAGAGCCGTCTATACTTAAAAAAAACCGGCCAAGTGCGAGTCGGACTCGCGCATGAAGGGTTCCGTACTATTATCGAAAAAAACTGCAAAAACATCACTTTTGTTGTATGGGAGCCCCACTTAAATATTTATTTTATTCTGTTTTTAGTATTTGTTGTTATAGCGGCAACAGAAATACATCATCAGTGAAAATTTCCACTGTGTAGCTATCACGGTTCATGAGATACAGCCTGGTGACAGACAGACAGACAGACGGACCGCGAAGTCTCAGTAATAGGGTCCCGTTTTTACCCTTTGGGTACGGAACCCTAAAAACAAAACATGGAAAGTTAAAAAAGCGCGCATGTCAATCTCTTCCTAAGCGCAATCCGCGCAATCCAATTGAAAGTCTTACTGGGGGTTAAAAATATCTGCTGTTTTTGGTCGAGATTTCATAATTGTAGGTACCGAACAGTACTGAATAGTGCGTAATTAATTCGACAAGGCAAAGGGCAAAGAGTATGAAAAATCGGCCAACCACATAGATGGAAATCCACATCGCGTCTTTGATCTCGCATGTCGAAGTCTGCTGGTCAAAGCTGTGGGAATCCGCTGGATATTACACAGTACCGATCGAGGTGGTGACACTTGGTGGTGGCCTTTGTCCAGCAGTGGACGTCTTTTTTTCTAAAATGATGATGATGATTGTTGCTGTGGAGTTTATTTGGATTTCTTTTTTCAATTGGAAGTAACAACAAGTAACAATTGGAAGTGGTGACGAACGGGCGTTTTGTGCGAACCGATTTTGACCTTCAAAAAGTACAGAATTTTAGCATAATTAGAATTTTGAAAACTTTTGATTGCGAAAGTTATTTAATATATTCATGAATATTTTTACCCTTTGAAATATTCATCATCATAATCAGTCTATAGCAGTTCACTGCTGGATATAGGGCACTCCAATCGCACGACATGTGACATGGTTTTTTTTTAAATTTTACCTATCCACGAATATAAAGTACGTGTTTATACAATATTTTTCGAATTCGTATTTGGAACATTACGTTGTGAGTGTAGATAATAGTAGTTTATGCAATGGCCATATAATAGGGGTTATTAAAACACGAGCGTAGGTTTATCAAATGAGGCGAAGCCGAATTTGATAATAATATTACGCGAGTGTTTTAATACCTAATTATATGCCGTTGCATACACTACTTTATCTTGACTCACACAGTTGAAATAAAAAAAAGTGGAAAGGGAAAAATATTTGGTATGGCGGGCAATTTAGATTCTCATTGCGCAGCGCGCGCATCCACAGACAATGAAACTTCTTTACTACAGCCCATACGCGCCAGAAAATTAAAAAGTAAAAGTGTGCTATAAAAATTAAAATAGTACATTGTGATACAAGGGTGGAAAGTAGGTTATTGCAAACGAGCTGTCATTAACAAGCCCGAGCCGAAGGTGAGGGTTTTTAATGACACGAGTTTGCAATAACCTACACGCCCGTGTATCACACGATATTTTTCAATACAGTTGTGGGAAATAGTAAAAACAAATCAAAGAATTAGATTTGTTAATTCACAAAAAAATTAAATTGTCGCGCGTTTTTGCAACTGGACATATTTTTTTTACAACGAAAACAGCCTACACAGCCTATTCGATTTTTGACAAATGTTGATGTGAAAATAATTAAATTGAAACTGGTAATTAAATATATTAAACAACCATTTAAAAGACTTTTGAGAATTAAATGCTAAAATGTTCGGATTCATTCATTTTTCCTCGTATAAAATCTATTCCATTTTATTCTATATATGAGAACTCCTTGCTACTAAACTTTTTTAAATTGACTTATAACTAAAGCCGCGTTTTTGCAACTGGACATTTTTACAACGAAAACAGTCTATACAGCCTATTCGATTTTAGACAAATGTTGATGTGAAAATAATTAAATTAAAACTGGTAATTAAATATATTAAACAACCATTAAAAAGACTTTTGAGAGTTCAATGCTAAAACGTACGGAATCATTAATTTTTCGTCGTATAAAATCTATCCCATTTTATTCTATGTATGTATGTATGTTTTTACTCTTTGCTACAAAACTTTTTAAATTGACTTATAAATTTAAAACTAAACTGCAAAACTAATGATCGAGCTCGTAAACAAAAGTCACGACCGCGTAATAGAAAGATGCCTATGCATAAGATTTAATTTTCGAATCATAATTATAGCCTCTGAAAGTACGCCATGTTTAACAACTGTATTGAAAAGTTATTTTATGACGCAGTTGTTTGAAAATCGAAGAAAAATGTTGAACTGTAATGGTTTTTTTTTAATATTACCTATCCACGAATATAAAGTACGTGTTTATACAATATTTTTTGAATTCGTATTTGGAACATTACGTTGTGAGTGTAGATAAAATACATTACAGTGCAACATTTTCCTTCGATTTTCAAACAACTGCATCATAAAATAACTTTTTATTTTTTTTAGCTCACTTTTACTTTTTAACCATGTATGGGCCATTGACATAATGTAGAAAAGTATTGTCAATGTCTATGGATGCGCGCGCTGCGCAGTCATGCGCAATGAGAATCTAAATTGCCCGCCATACCACATATTTTTTCCGGTTTCACATTTGTTTTATTTCAACTGTATGAGTGAAGATAAAGTAGTGTATGCAACGGCATATAATTAGGTATTAAAACACTCACGTCAACTCACGTGTTATTATTATCACATGAGGCGAAGCCGAATAAACCCACGCTCGTGTTTTAATAACCCCTATTATATAACCATTGCATAAACTACTATTGTTTATACTTTCAACCGTTACTTTTTTCTAGTTATTTAAAAAATAGTCGTTTTTTCGAACACTTATTCAACCTACCTTCTTGCTCGACTTATAAACAGTCACTATTTTCATGATATCGTCTAGTTTCCGTTGGTTCCTCACCAAGTCAAACACAGCCTTTGGTAAGGTTTCTTCCAAATCAACGTTAGAATCAGGTGCTTGGATGATAGGTAGAATCGGCTCTGGCGATCTTGGCGGTGACAAGTCTGCCAAATGGGGGTTAAGCTCCAGTTCGAAAATGAGTGGGTAGGGGTTCATCGATAACTGAAAAGAAAGGGTTACATTACAATGTTGTTTATGGTGATACCGGTTTCAGTAACACCAGCACCTGTAGCAAAGTTGACAATCTACACTCGATAACGCTAAAGTTGTCAAAAAATAAAAGGCCCGTTTTGACAGCTATAAAAATCTTCTATATTTATATAAAAGAGAAAGTATGTATGTATGATCCTTATAGACTCCGAAACGGCTGGACCGATTTTAATGAAATTTTCAGCCAATCTTTCGATTGACCCAGCGGATATTCCTGTAAGTTTGGTGGCGATTGGAGCATTTTTTTAGGGTTCCGTACCCAAAAGGTAAAAACGGGCCCTATTACTAAGACTCCGCGATCCGTCTGTCTGTATGCCTATCTGTCTGTCCGTCGGTCACCAGGCTGTATCTCATGAACGGTGATAGCTAGACAGTTGAAATTTTCACAGATGATGTATTTCTGTTGCCGCTATAACAACAAATACTAAAAACAGTATAAAATAAATATTTAATTCCCATACAAAAAACGTGATTTTTTTGCCGTTTTTTGCTCGATATTAATAACGGCAACAGGCCGACGCTTGAAATATTCACAGAATATTTTATTGTATATTCACTTCAAACAATAATTATTATTAAAATAAATTAAGGGGGGCTCCTATACAAAAAACGTGATATTTTGGCCGTTTTTGCGATAATGGTACGGAACCCTTCGTGCGCGAGTTCGACTTGCACTTGGCCGATTTTTTTTAACTTTGAATGCGGGCGAAGCCTCGGGCAGAAGCTAGTACTTAATAATAATTAAACTTGATACTAGCGAATGATAGTCGTTGTCATAGTGTATCGGTAACATAGTATTTAATTAGGATTATGAATTGGATTTTTCAATTTCTGACGTGGAAAGTTATCGCGGTATGTAAAATGAGAAACGTCAATGGACTTCTTAGATTGTGACGACTATAGTAGAAAACGAATCAATGTATGGGAATGACACATCTGAACGTTAAGTCACGTGGTCAGACCGTACAAATAGAATGCGTTAACGATTGTAGAAAGAGATTCGATACGAAACGTTTGTAAGTTGGCTAGGGGGGCAGGCGACATACAAGTGTAGGGTTGGCGAACCTCTATAGGTGACCGTGACATAAAAAACCGGCCAAGTGCGAGTCGGACTCGCACACGAAGGGTTCCGTACCATTATCGCAAAACACTGCAAAAAAATCACGTTTGTTGTATTGGAGCCCCCCTTAATTTATTTTATTTTAATTTAATAATAATTATTTTTTGAAGAGAATATACAACTAAATATTCTGTGAATATTTCAAGCGTCTACCTGTTGCCGTTATTAATATCGAGCAAAAAACGGCAAAAATATCACGTTTGTTGTATGGGAGCCCCCTTAAATATTAATTTTATACTGTTTTTAGTATTTGTTGTTATAGCGGCAACAGGAATAAATCATCTGTGAAAATTTCAACTGTCTAACTATCACGGTTCATGAGATACAGCCTAGTGACAGACAGACAGACAGACAGACAGACAGACAGACAGACGGACAGCGAAGTCTCAGTAATAGGGTCCCGTTTTTACCCTTTGGGTACGGAACCCTAAAAAATGGACTTGTATCATGAATTGTAGATTTAATCATCATCTGCTTAGCCTTTTTCCCAATTATTGTTGGGGTCGGCTTCCAGTCTTATCGGGTTCAGCTGAGTACCAGTGTTTTACATGGAGCGACTGCCTATCCGACCTCCACAACCCAGTAACTGAGTAACACGATACCCCTTGGCAAGACTGGTGTCAGATCTCAGGCTTCTACCCGTAACGACTGTCAAAGATCTTCAAATGACAGCCGGGACCAACGGCTTAACGTGCTTTCCGAGGCACGGAGGAAACTCGGTATGTTAAAATGGTCACCCATCCACGGACCGACCTCGTCAAGCGTTGCTTAACCTTGAAGATCGACCCGTACGGCTGTTATTATTTAGCCACGAGTTCCTCGTCAACTGACCAACCAAAAAAAAAAGAAAGAAAAAAGAATAGAAAAACCGACCCGTTCCGTGGTTCTCCGACGTTAAATTAGGTAGGCAACTACTTAAAATGGCATTTAGGATACGTTCGGGACATATGCCATTAAAGAAGTTTGCATTTTTAATGAAAAAATCCCTTTCACCTGATTGTGATGCCTGCAATAAACCAGAAGATGTACAACACCTCCTTCTGGATTGCACTCGAAATAATTTTGAAAGAAAACTTTTATGTAGGCGATTAAAATTAAATTTACTAGATTTAGGCAAATTTCAATCAGTGTTAGCTGTGCCTGCAAGTATTAAATCTAAGTTTATTTATATGTTTATCCTAAATAGTCTTAAGAAGTTTGTGTAAGTAACTAGGTTAGTGATTGGATGGGGCTGACATAACCTGTTGTTGGTTCCAAGTCCCTAAAAAAAAAAAAGCCACGAGCTCCTCATTGTAGACTTAATATACAAAAAAAAACTAGATGCTATAAATCACTATTGAAATTTGTACAGTAAACGAATCTAACAAAACTTTTTTGCAAAAAATTACTACCGACTTCCAAATAAAAAACTACAAAGTGAAAAATTTGGAAGTCGGTAGTATTTTTTTGGAAACAAGTTTTTTTTTCACTTTTTAGTTGTACCTACCTAATAGGCAAGTTGTTTAGTAAGGTACCTATAACGCCAGAATAGATTACCCGAATATCATGAAACTTGAACATAACCGGTGAAATGAGAGATCTGCGTACCCCTTAAGAGCGTACTGGCGTGATGTTATGTTATGAAATGATATAAACAATGAACAGAAACGCGATTGCAGCAATCCCGAGAGGTTTGCCGGTATTTATTGAAGAGTTCTGTTGTATATCTTCGAAGTCCTTATAATAAATCAGATCTTAACCAAATGGGAGCAATTTGGGAACATACTCTTTCAAACAAAAAAAGAATGTTGTTAATCGGTCCCCAAATGACGGAGATATCAGTGAACATATATAAAAAAAAACACATACATAAAGTCGAAAATAGAACCTCCTCCTTTTTGATAATTCGGTTAAATAGTAGTAATCATTATCATGATCATTAAACCGAAAAATCTTGTATATTGTATAAGGTAGACATAATTGAAATCAAACTTCAACTTGATAAAATGTCTCAAATTTTGGAAAAGTTATCCTTAGGTACTTGCAAATTTGTTGGCAGCATTCCAACTAAGTTAAAAAGGATGAATGAATACTAACCCCAAATTTCTGAATAAAGCATTTGAAGTCGAGTAAATGCTCGACTAGAGTAGAGTTGGTTTGAAAATAGCCTGAAAATCTGTCCAGTTTTGGCATTAAAGCAGGGCTTGAGGTCTCAACTCGAAATATTCAACTCAGAAATTGGATGCTAGCAAGGTACGGACTGTTTTTATAATAACCGTACGGACAAAAAGAAAGGTGGAACGATTGACGCTTTCTCCACGTTCAGAAAATATCTAAGTAGGCTGTTATATGTTCTACCCGAGTCTTCAACCACTTGAAAAGAATTTTACTATCCCAAAGGGGACTCTCAAACTTTAAAAGGGCTAAAAGACTCAATTATTCTGAAACTTTACCAAAACCTAATACGTTTGCAAAGACGGATTCGGAAATATATCTGTCTAATATTGAAATAATAATTCTCCTGCCTTTATCCCCATTTATTCGAGGTCGGTGCATCTAGTCTCCGACTTCCAAACTTTTCTATTATTCGTCATCTCAGTAGCCATCTTGGATTAAATTGGATCTGAAGGGTCCACTGCAATAATAATGAATGTCCGAAAATATTTAAATATAATTGAGTATGTCATTCGACATTATAAATATGTAGTTAGTAATCTTGTTTACAAACTCAGTAATATCGCTTGCAGCCCCGAGATAAATATGTGTTTAACGTTTGGTTACACGGCTTGAACGCTCAGCGGCGTCGCAAAATTAAAGAACGAAAAAAAATTTTTTAAAAAAAAAAGTTATTTATAAAGATTTTTTATAAAGATTAACTTAAATAAAATATATTATCTTATCTTCTGGTCTGTTTTTTTCACCGTTTATAAACTTCAACATACAAAGGACATACGATCATTATTGCAGTGGACCCTTCATATGGATCCACTTTTCCGCATTTAGACTCCCATTTGGTCAGTTGTACGTAGCATAGCCAGCCTAGCTTCGCTCAAAAGCACATAAGCTTCCTGGGGCTTCACAGGCTTCGTAGAGCGACCGCACTGTGCCGAGGATTTCTACACGTTGAGAAGCCACGGCCTCGCCTATCTGGATGACGTGAGCGGCTGACTCACCCCTATACTGTTTATATTATCTTTCACATAGTCTATGTATTGTTTCTTTGGTTTTCTCCAACTCTATTATCCATTCACAATCATACCTACTCAAGGCCTATACGTATGTATGTGTCAACATGTAAGTGTACTAACTATCGCCTTCGGCACCGCCCGGTTTTTATTAGTGTTTCTATCTTTATAAATTATAGTCTATGTGTTATTCTAACGTACCTATAAGATATACTGTAAAGTTTCGTCTAAGTCCGTTTAGTTGTTTTTGCGTGAAAGAGTAACAAAGATCTATCCATTCGTCCATCCTCACAAATTTTCGCGTTTATAATAATTCTAGGGTTACTTACTTCTCGGCGGTAACGCTCATCGAACTCCGAGGTATCAACATCTTGGGAATTCTCATCAAAAATCCTGGTTGGGCACCTCGAGCCAAAATAACGGTCGGGCTAAAAAAAGGAAGGACAGCTTTAAATACTTATTGTTATATTTATTAGTACTTAGGAAGCTCTAGACAAAATGTTATTCTATCAACAATGACGACGGACGAAATGCCAAAATGTCAGTGATTGATCACGTGTACAGAATACAATCGGGATTAAAAAACAACCGGGATCCCGGTCGTTTTTTAATCTATAATAGATATGTTTCCATGATGGATGGAAACATATCTAAACTATAGGAGAACTATACAATAAGTTGACTATAATATAGTTGGATGTATTAAAAAAAAAAATACTACTAAAACTACAAGCTTGTACATTGTGCATAATCGGCCTGTAACGAAAAAAAAAATAGATTAACAAACAACAAATTGCAACTGCATAAAATTAAATAGTTAACACGCGCGCAGCGAAACGATTAGCTAAAAGCAATTATTTTTTATATATATTTACATGGAATTCCCATCGGTTGACGCCATTTTTTGGATCGTCATAGATTGTGCCGATGGTGGAGTCGGGTGACCGTTTCGAAGTGGTCCGCTTACTGGGTGCGGATCCACTGTTTGGCTCAGGCTGATCCGCCATCTGCACGTTATATTCCGGCTCTGGTTCTTTAACCTCAATCAATTTTTCTTCTGGTTCCGCCATCTGCACGTTACATACCGGCTCTGGTTCTTTAACCTCAACCACTTTTTCTTCTGGTTCCGCCATTTGGATGTCGTAATCCGGTTGTGGTACCACAACCACTTTTGGGATCTGGTCCATATGAACAGCTGCCTCCTGTTTGAATTCATTATCCGTTTTAATCTTCGCCTCATTCAAAAGCCCTGACCCTGATGCCACATGGGGCTAAAAAAAACAAAGGAAATGAGATTAGAAAAGCCACTTAAATAGATTCTTATTCAAAACAGTATTGGTTGTTATACAAAAACTATTGGCTCATTATCTTACTGGCTGTATTTTAAATCAACTTTGAAAAGGAGGAGGTTCTCAATTCGAATGTTTGTTAGCGACTATTACGCCAATTGTGGACAGACTTCTTTTTTTGTGTTTGTAAGGGTATACTCCAGAGATGGTCCCATTGTCACCAAGTCAGAATCTGATGATGGGGTCCCATTAAAATCGAGAGTACTCCTCAAATATATAGGCATACATATAGCGATTTTCATAAACAATGCAATCATTTGCACTCAGAATACATCATTTTTTGAAGTAGAACTGATTATGAAGGCCACAGGTGGGCACTGAGAACTCTTTAATGATAAGTATGTCACGGGTATACGGACTATAAAGAAGCATATATACTTATAAATAAATGGTACTGATGAAAATGGTACCATCGAACTGATCTGATGATGATGCCGGAAGGTAAGCACTGGAACTGTAACGCCGAAATAAAACAATGTATCCTAGTCGTGTTTGGGCTTATTGGAATCGTCATGAGATGTAGTTTGGATATAAATGATATTCATGGTAATTTGAGGTACCAAAACTAAAACGGGAAAAATAAAAACTTTTTAACAAAAAAATAAACCGCGTTCCAAAAAACACTACCAAGCGAAAAAATACTAATACTTACTTCCTTTTTCGAATTTTAAATTATCTAGTTATCTTTCATACCATGTATTCAGAAAGACTAACTGGATTTTTTATTGGCTTGAATAGAACAGATTTAATCTAATCAAGTTAGTAGAAAAAAAAATACTGCGCCGACCTCAAATAAATTAAAATATCGGCAGGGGATGGTGATTCTTTTCTTGTGGTTTTCTTGTGGTGAGTCCTTTTTAGGAGTTAAAATTTTTGTTATTTTAAAATGTAAATAATTAACTTTATTTATAAAAAACTGATTACTCATACGATTAGTTAAAATACGGATTAGTAGATTCTTAATTGAAATTTTCTATGAAGAATTTTGAAAGGCCCAAAATCTTCTCAAAATAACATTCCCAATCACAATAAATACAGATTCCACAAACATATTTTTGGCATAACTTCTGAGCTTGTTAAAAGTCTGTGTTACAGAAGTCAGATCTCAATCACCTACCTATTTATTTTATTTTATTTAGATGCTGATCTATTAAACAAAAACAATATTTTTTAACACTGATTGATATATATATATATATATATGAACTATAGATAAGCTCTCGTTGGATCACTATGTCACCTCATGGTTAAGGTTGATGTGGGCGACGCTTGCTTAGAAGTAGGTTACCTATTCACTCTTTAATTATAACCCCCAGGAATATTCAGGAAACACACACTCCGACAGGGAAACAAACAATGCACTGGCCCTATCAGTATCGCAGATTCACTTACCTTTGACGCAGCACTTTGGATTCAACACAAGAACCAAGTTGTTATACAAGAACTAAATCAAACACACACAGTATTATCACTGAATGTATTAACCGGCATTGTTCTCATCATTTTACAATTGACACGCGGTACTTGATAGCGAGGGAGTGTCCAGACAGGAACTCGACTATTATATGTACCTATACAAATGAATCTATCGGAGTCTGGCGTTAGAGATGTGCCCAAGCGGTGTGCGGCATGATTTATATTGTGGACCAAATTTAAGATATGACTGTTTTGTTTCTGATTTTTAAAAGATTGGGTTAGTTTTATCTCGTGAGGAATAGAGGTTGTAAATGATAAGAAAGAATATGTATTAAATGGAAATTTTGTTGAAGTAAATATTTAAATTTTGGAGATGGAGTACCAAATCTACTCAAAAAGTCAAATAAATCTTTGGATAGGAAAATATTCTAGAATATAACATAGTTTTTTAAATTAAGTTTATGCCTGACTGTCCTTACTCTTCATAAGGGTTGGAAACTAAAATTAGTTCTATTAAAATGACACACAGTCTGGTCATAATAAAAACCCAGAACTCACCTGAAAACCTACAATAAATAGTGAGGACAAACGAACGTAATTTTTTGAGCGTTGAGCAGTGGAATTTACGCTGCATTCGGTTTCATACGGCTCAAATTATATAGCTTCCTATAAAGTTGTTGTATGCAGAATGTTGCTGGAGCAGACGCCAAAAAATATATAAATTGGGATAAGAGTTGGAGGATGATGTCCAACCAGTTATATAATAACGAGGTAGAAATTATGATTATGATGGTAGAATAGGGGCGAGCCTAGGACCAGTCCAGACTCCAGGCTGATTTACCATCACCCTTATCATCATCTCCATCATTTCAGCCGAAAGACGCTCATGCTGAACATATGCCTCCCCCAAGTGTCACTACATTGACCGGTCCCGTGCGTGTCATCCGCTGATCTAGCAAATTTCCACAACTTTCTTTATTTTTTTTCTTTTTTTATTATCTAGTCTCGCTTATATAGTCTCGCGTTTGACCACTATCTCGCCTGATGGTAAGCGATGATGTGGTCGACGGTGAAGCACGCTTGCCTAGAAGAAGCCTATTCACTCTTGACTTAAATACCCCAAGGTTGTAGCTATCAGGGCACAAAGACCCTGGCAGGGAGTTCCACTTTAAAGCTGTGCGCACGTTGAGAGTGCGCACAGCAAAACGCAACTTTCACTAGGCTGATACATCACATCACATCACATCATCAGCCTATTAATGTTCCCACTGCTGGGACACAGGCCTCCTCTCTGTGAGAGGGAATGGGCCGTCATCCACCACGCGGGCCCAGTGCGGGTTGGTGGATATCACATGCCTTCAAATTTTTGGTTTTAGGACATGCCGGTCTAGGCTGCTAGCAATTTCTTAATTCATAATAACTGTAAGTAAGTACTTACGAGTAGGGTTCGGTATACCACATATTCGCAGGGCACGGCCGATACCTTCAAGTACTTTTTGCCTGATCGTTTGATGATATAATCACTGTCACGGAAGTGCCGCGAGCATAGAAATTTTTTCTTAGTTAAATTCTTGCCAGCCAGTCCTGCCATTTCCAACCACTCCGCCTTCACGTCTCTGTTAGTTGGAAAACTGTAACAAATAAGTTTAGGATCACCAAACAGTCATCAATATTAAAGTCGTTATAAGGTAGATTGACCCTTTTCCGCATTTAGAGTCCATTAGGTCCGTTGTGCGTGCAGGCCTCCTCTCTGTGAGAGGGAATGGGCCATAATCCACCACGCGGGCACAGTAAGGGTTGGTGGATATCACATGTCTTCGACTTATTGGTTCTAATACATACCGATTTCCTCACGATGTGTTCCTTCACCGTTTTAAGAGCATTGGTGATGAAATAATATACACGAAGTATAGCGATTACTTGGGTTAGAACCCACGACCTACAACTTGTACGTCGCGACCGTTGCCACTGAGCCACCACTGCACAATTATATATATAAATATATACATTAAAGTCGTTATTAGGGAGCAGTATTTTTTATTGTTGGTGGGCTCGCGTTTGACCACTATCTCACCTGATGGTAAGCGATGATGTGGTCGACGGTGAAGCACGCTTGCCTAGAAGTAACCTATTCACTCTTGATTTAAATACCCCTAGGTTGTAGCTATCAGGAAACACAGTCTCCATCAATTAGGCCAAAGTCTAAGGGCCGATTTCGTAGTTGAGTATTTGGAGTTAGAACGTGTGAAGCTTCAAACGGGAACTTCAGAAATCGGGGGTCAGGTGGTAAACAATAGAATGCGTTCGGCTGAGAAACGTAAATTAAAGGTCAAAGGCGCTTTGCAGGTGGAGGCACTTTAATTTAGACAACCATCAACTTTTTTTAAAGTTTGCTTTAAATGTTGCCAGTTGCTACGACCAAATAGCGCGTTTTCGAAGGAACTCTGATAGCTGACTTGCTCAACTACGCTACGCACAGTGTAATGATGGATATCGAAGAAACAGCACCTGGTCGCATTTTATTACGTCGCCGCCGTCGACGGCGTCAACAACGACAAATTATTCGCGATACAAATTCGACAATTGCTAGTTGCGGCAATTAGAAACTAAGTTAGTAATCGATTGCAGCAACTGAAAACTGTTGTCGATCACCCGAAATTGTCTCGAGTTGCTACGTTTGCGCAGTTCCATTGATATATATATGTAAACAGCTAGTTGCCAGTTGCTGCAATTGTTGATCCATCTGCAAAGCGCCTTAGTTAGCTGTCGCTTTCTCAGCATGCGGTCTCTATACGCTTGATTACTATTTTACAAGTTTTTTATTTACTTGCAATGTATGTATATATATATATATATATGTATGTATGTGTGTTCGGGTCAAATCTTGCGAATTAATTTTAAAGCAGTTATCCTTAACCGATTAAGATGAAATTTTGCATACACGTTTGGTTCGGATGACTTAAAACTTAAAAGCTTCTTTAAAAAAAAGATTTTTATTTAGAAAAAATATTTAGGTTTTATTTAGTTTCATATGTCCCGGTGCCTGTTATATAATCAAATTTTGCAAATATAATTTTACCTACTCCGCGGTGTTCGATTGAGTTGTAATTTCACACTCTTGTTTGTTTCTTGTGAAAAATAAATTTTTAGTATAAAAGCTTGTTTTACTATAAAATTGGTAATCCTTTTACCTATCTATCTAATTATGATTAGGAACAAAAATTTCGTAGCGCTTCGTAGCCATGGAAGGCCTACGACGCTACGAAACTTTGCTACGAAATAAAATAAAAGCGGTCTTATAGCGCGCGCGCTATAAGACCGCTTTTACTGATAACTATCGGAACATTGTATGGAAGAGATCATTTGTAATGTTCCCCAGTGTTTTTTATTTTATTTTTAAATGCTCTTTATTTGATTTTTAATGTTATTTAATATTATTTTTAATGTAATAATTTTGATAATGGATTTTATTTTGTATTATTTTTTGTAAGGTTTTAATTTAAATCGCATTATTTTTTTGATTTTTAATGTGTTTTTTCGAAATGTAGTGGTTGTACATTAATCGTAATTGTTCTAATAAGTAAGTTGTAAAATGAAATGTGTCACTGTTTGTTTTCCCCAACTAAATAAAATAAAAACGTAGGCGTAACGAAACACCTACCATAGAGCTGAATGGTTCAATATAGATATCAATCAATAAAATGCCTTTATTTAGGGCTTGGCGACGTCGCCATATTTGTCTAAAAGCGAACACTGAAACGAGCGTTCGCAGACGAGATCTCTTTGTCCTATAGATGTAGACAAAACATGAACGAACATGGCGTAGGTATACGCCTATGTGAGGACGCGACATTTTTAACAAAGGAAAAAGGTGTTTTAGAATAGCCTGACCTTTTTCTTTGCGCGATCTTCGGTTTTGGCACTGATTTGAATTAATTATGATTTTAACAATGCTTTTAAATGACCTACATTCACTGAAGCCTGAAAATGTAGCGTCTATCGACTTTTGCGTAGGTAGCCTTTGTTTTAAAAAATCGCAAATTTTACACTAAATCATCGCTAAGCACAAATCCGCTGTCTTCATCGATATTCTCCTCGTCAATAAATAATAGGGGCACCTCTAGCCTTCGATCCTCACCATGAAACATGCCCGGAGTTCACGCCATTATCGGTCGGGTCGGGATCCATTGAATTCTATCATAACGGGACGAATATCAAGAGGGAACATTACTACCAATGTACATAAATCGCAATGCAACAGATAAATGGTCGCTGGGATAGGTGAAAATTGCAATTTTCATGGTTAATTTTTTAAGTAAAGTAGAGATTTAGTACTTACGGATGGAACAGAACTCCTTTCTCGGGTGCAACGTTGTTTGCGCCGGAATTGTGGCATGTTGACATTGCACACAGCATTTTCATTTTAAGATGACGCCTTGCTGCACTGTGGAGGACCAGCGAGCTACTAAATATTGCATGCGTTTATTACTATGCGATCGATAGGTGTATGACCAATTGCCGTAACGCGCAGCACCTCTCTGCCACCCCCAGAAACTATTTTTAGCTCGAGGTCCTGGTGAAATATAGGAAGCAATTTATCATGAATATGCAACTTCACGTCTGAACTCGACCGGACGGCAGCCAGTGGGAATGCAGATTGAAAGTTTTCACTGACAACTTCAGTCCTGATATGATATGGAAATTTAGTTATGATGCTTTTCAGATTGGGGGCGCAAAGTTTGATTTACGATGGGATGAGTACTTGAGTAGCCATTTTTACAAGCTTTTTGTTTACTTAGCTTACTTTAAAAAAATTAAATTCCTTGTTTGTTTTTGTAGTAAGTATTTAGTTATTATGTCTGTTGAGATTTTAGTATTTCTATTAACTTATTATTTAGATATAATCTTCGTATTGAGAGAACATGAAGCCTCTTTCGTTCATCTGCATCTCCAACCTTCGAATTACTTAAGACGGTGTATTTTTTAAGAAATCCAAAATCTAAGTAAGGTATAAACAATTATTATAAAGAACAAATTGCAGAATGACTACATATACTCCATTTGAAATAACATTAGACATGTTTCCAAATCTTTTTACAGTCCGTTCAACCGATTTTGAGTTCTATCCCGTAAACATAAGGAAGACATAAAAAGCATAAACCTGTTACCAAAACCAACTGTTTACTACAGTTACCATATGTCGTATCACTAACGCAATAGAAGTCAAAAACCGGTTGAACGGGCTGTAAAATAGGCTAATTTAAACGTCTAATGTTATCGCAAATGGAGTTAAGGTATTACACACCTTTCTTTGCCCTGCTATGATAACATTTGATAAATGGCACTCGCTTAGCAAACGGTTGCGTTTTCTTGGCAGCTTTAATAGTGTTAAGAATGATCTAAGATTTCAGCTAGATAACGAGGAAACCCTCCATGAAATCAACTTAGTTAATCAGCTTAGTTATTACTTTCATAAGATAAGGTGAAAGTTATAACTTATAAGTTACTTCATATAGAATGCATTATTTTATATCGTTTTCCTTAAGACGACGACTGTCGGCAACAACCTTGAGGAAACAAAACGTGCAATTGTTTCACACCCGCGCGACCCAAAAATTTGTAGTTTTTTGTATATTCTTTATTATTCTATGACTTAAAAAAGAAGCAAAAAAGATAAATAAATTGTCTTCGATATGGTGACAATTTCATTTTAATACGCCCGGCGGTTTTGGTGCGGTATAAATATCTTAATTCCGTTCATTTTTTATACAGTACTATAGTTAACCAATAATACATACACAGAGGGTCTTAAGTGCTAGGTGTTAACAAATTCCCTGGACCACACACTAGGATTAAAATCAAAAAATCAAAATCAATTTTTTTTATTTTACGTAGGCCTACATGGGCACTTATAAAACGTCGACAAAAGGCGCACGGTTCGGGTTGATCGTTTCCTATGGAGAAGAACCGGCAAGAAACTCCATGGTTACTCTTTTAAAAATATGGTTTGTTTTTACAATATTTCCATGTTACAGCATTACTTAAACAATATAACACAACGTACAACGGACAACGTAGGCCCGACAATAAAACTTTAGAAACTAAAAATAAAAAGTAAAACGAGATATAAAGTTATCAAATGTTATCAAGCATCTAGGAATCTAGAAGGCCTAAAATGTTCACACATTTACAAAACAATCGGTAAAAGCATCTAAGATACAAAGGTAAAAAAAAAAAAAATGTAAATCCAGACTAAATTAAACATGTGGCACAAATGTAGTTATCAGTGCTGTAACTATTCTTAGTAAAAAGTCCAATTAAAAGAAGAGAAAAAAAAAGAAAAATGAGATTGAGAATAGTTAGAGACATCCACATATTTGTACCGTTTATGAATTACCAGGGAAGCCGCATGCGCAGAAGGAGTTTGACCTAGTGAACATGTTTTCCTTACCTACCTAGGAAGAGACTGGACCGCGCAACACAGGGAATCTTCTTTTCTTATAAACAGTATACGCTTCTATAACAAGTTGCCAAAGTCAGTTATAGAACTGACCGATGGAAAGTTCAAAAACTTCATCAAACGTGTCCTTATTAAAAAAGCATATTATAAAATCAAGGACTACGTTGAAGATAAAAAAAAATTATCTATAACTAATTACACAGAGATAAAACATGATTGTAATGTAGATAATAAGAGGTTATTATTTAAAATATGAATAGAGTTTAAGTTGCTTTTGGGTGAGTATATGCGTGTGTGTATGAGTATGTGTGGAGTATATAGGTGGGTGATTGCATGCTTAAGTGATGCTATTATGTCCCAAATTTACGACTGTACGTGCAAAAGGTTTTCCGTTTGGTTGTAGCTTAGGGGATGCAGCCATTTAAATATATTATTCTTAAAACGTCTGTAAGTTAAGGCAACTATAGTTCTATTGTGAGAGTAGAGTTTTGAATAGAGGAAGGGCCCAAGAAATTCAAAAGATCTGCGTGTAAAAGGAACCCTAGGTCGATCCCATTTTAACATTCTGTATGAATGGCGGGCCAGTTCTTTGGCATCTCTGTGAAAGCGTATTAGTATTGAAACGATAAACAATTGCCTCACACGGAGGACGCTATATTCCAAATAAAGAACATCGGTTCAGAACCGCCAGCGTTTTTAATACATATCTTTACAAGTTTACGTTATTTTAATACGCCCGGCGGTTTTGGTGCGATTGTCGTTTTTTTGTCCATGTTAGACATAACTTTACAAGTTTACGGTATGTTATACGAATAAAAATCCAAATTTTCTTAGATCAAATTATTAAGAAAAATGGCCTCATGTAAGATAAGTTTTTCCAAAAAATTACGACTAGCCGATTAGACGTGATTCTCATTTTAAAATCAGCTACTGAGAAGTAAATGCGCCTTAACTCTCAAACACCGTGTTTTCCAAACCAAAAGGATCTAAGATATAGTTTAATAGTGTTATTTATAATCAATTTACTGAATAAGTATGAATAAGTATATAATATACTGAATAAGTATAATTTAAAATAAAAAAGTAAACTCAATTTTATGAATGCTGGTTAATCTGTAATTCTGTAAGTTCTATCCTGTGTAGGATCTAAGAAACGCTGTATATAGAAGCTATTGGTAATCCTTATGGGCTTGTCCCCATCACCACGTCACGACAACGTCAACATGGAACGGTGAGTTGTCAAGGCGCGGCCCATGGACGTGACTTACTAAAGCACTGTACGGCAACGTAGCGGCGGAACGACGCTTCGTATGTCGTCGGAAGCGGTACGTGGCGATGCGCTCGCTCAGTTGATTTTTAAATGTCTTAGCGATTAGTTGTGCAAAAAAGTTGAGCAAAAAAGATGTCAGAAATGCTGAAAAATGTACCGGAATTTTACAAGGCACGCCAACGTGTAACGTTGCGTTCTTGACATGCATTTTTACCTACCGCAGTACTCTACGTTGACGTCGTGGTGGGGCTTGCGCGCTCCAATTATACTTAGACGTGTGCCGGTTGATTCAACTTTCTGAACTTTATAGTTAACAATAGTCCTGCACCAACCGGCGGCGATTATCCGTGGGTGCACTTACGTAGTGTGTACAGGGATAATTATCATTTGGTGTCACATAAAATATCATGATACTTGTCTAACAAGGCCTTTGCGAGTTGGCTTCGGATTACGGGATAAGAAACTGCAATCAGCAATCATTGCGTGATCAAAAGCTTTATTTCATAAAAATCGGAATTACCTACAGTATAGGTATGGTAGGTCCTACGCAATCGTTTGCTAATCGTTCGCTGTTTGTTAAATGTAAAGCATGCATTAAAAATGAACCGCAAAAACTCTAATACTTCTGTATTGAAGAGCAATTATTGCGAAAAAATCGCTTTCGTTTAGCGCATGCAAGATACGTATTAAGCCTAACAATTACATAAAACCTAACCTACTCTAAACTACAATTTAAGAATAAGTCCTTTATATTTAAATTAGTCTCATAAAAAGAGCAAAGCAAAGAGGCAAGTGTTTGACAATTTTCTAAGTTGAATGGGCAACTCAAGGTAAATGGCGGAGGGGGAGAAAACAAAAGAGGGTTTTCTTTTTGGCGGCTAGCACGTGCTCCCGTACGGACGAACCTGACCTAAGTGTTGTTTCTTTATAAGGAAACTAGCTGTTGCCCGCAACTTCGTCTGCGTAGCATTAGTAATTCGTATACCTTATTTTTTTATCGCGGCATAATATTCTAGGTTTTTCATACAAACTTCTACCCCTTTTTCCACCACTTAAGTATGATTTCTGGGATAAAAACTATCGTATGTTCTGCCCAGGGTCTCAAAATATCTCCGAACCAAATTGCATCTAAATCGGTTCAGTGGTTTAAACGTGAAAAGGAAGAGAGAGAGACAGACGGAGTTACTTTCACATTTATAAAATTAACTCCGCCCGCGACTTCGTTCGCGAGATTCGTGTTTTATACATCCTGCAAGTTATTAAACCAATTAAAATTTTATTTCGTAGAGTTCTATGGTTTATAGGTTTGGGACGATTCGTTATTTGACTTAAAGAATAATAAATTTTAGGTTACCAGCACAAATTAAAATCCTCCCCTAAAAACTTAATAACCCCTTTATGCCCCATTAAGGGTTAAGTTTTAACAACCCAAATATGCTACTTCTTCACTCTTTTGTATTCTTTATTATTTTTCGATTATGTTAGCTCTCTAGATTGCTGAGTAAAATTCCTCAAAAAACTTTAACACCCCTTAACCCTATCAGGGGGGAGACGGAGTCGTTAGTTTTAAAAAACGTATTATGCAATTTTGATTATTTAGTTTATCCCCAAGGAATGAGATTTTTCATACAACCAAAATGTCAATTTAAAGGTTGACAGTTCTGGAGTGGCGACTGTGTACCGGGAAACGCAAAGTAGGAAGTCCGACCTGGTCAAGGCTGCGGTAGACCAGTGTATGCAAAACACACAGGACCGATCAGTATAGTAACGCTTGGGGAAGGCCTATGTCCAGCAGTGGATGTTTTTGGGCTGAAATAATGATGGTGAAAGGTTGATTCTTCGAAAATTCCTTCTTCGTGCTCCCCAAGATCCCTACATACAAAACGAAAGCTTGTCCAGTAAGATTCATAGCAAACTTTAACACCCGCTTAATCGTATTTTGTGGGTAGTTTAAAAAAATAATATAATGACAAACTTTTATTATTTACCTAGGTTGGTACTTATGTCAACTTTCAAGTTTATTAACCCTACTTGGGTATAAGATTTTTAAAAAAAACTAGCACCCCTTAAATCTGTTAAAGTTTCGAAAAACTAATAATAACAACCTTTATTATTTATTTATTTTAGTATTTGTGCCAAGTTTCAAAAATATTAGATGAAGGAATTAGATTTTTCATACAAACTTTGCCCCCCTTTTTAATCCCCTTAGGGGTAGAATTTCGGAAAATCCTTTCTTATCGGATGCCTACGTCATACAAAGAATACACCTTTCAAGTTTCAGGTCTCTACGATCAGCGGTTTGGGCTGTCCGTTGATACGTCAGTCAGTCATTCAGGACAAAGCATATGTATAGATTGAGAATATTTTATTTATTGATACTGTTTTAAAAGAAATTAGGTAGGTACAAAAAATTACGTATTAGGTATACTAACTGATAATAATAATAATGTGCGAACGTGTAAAAAAGAGGAACAGAGAAATTAAGTAAGTACTTACATCCCAAAATGGGTTCTGGAAGTTCCTACTCATAAGTATTGTATAGGTATTCACATTAGGACATGAAAATAACATAATAATGCACTTGTAGATGCTGTTTTGTAGGTAAATAGGTATATATGAGGGTAGCTCTACTTAAAATGAGTAATCTAGATTTAAGATTAATATTAGTACCTACTTGAAAAGAATACATTGCACCCATAAGTATACTGTGCTGTGTTGAGTGAAATTAGGTGTTTACATAAACTTAGAAGTTTCTACTTAAAATAAGTAATCTATTGATTAACAAATGGAGAAAAAATACGTACCTACTTAATAGAATATTGCGCACGGATTAATTTTTTGAACTTGCAGTTAAAGTTTGTAATATTAATATTGGAAGAAGTGCAGAAAGCTAAGATTGTTTGTTTTTACCCGACTGCCGAAGGAGGGTAATGTGTTTATCAGTCTATGTATGTATGTATGTATGTATGTATGTATGTATATATGTATGTATGTATGTATGTATGTTTGTTCCTATGTGGCGTTCCAGAGACCAAACGCGAGGACCGATTTTGATGATTCATACGTCAATCGATTCGTCTTAACCTTGCGAGTGTCATAGGCTACATTAAAATTGGAAAATAGAAAAATGGCGGCTTTTGGGCGCCATATTGTGGGGGGCAATTTTATTTTTTCTTCCAAACCTATCGTGTGGGGTATCAAAATAAAGGGTTTCAAGAGGTGATTTCAAAAATATATAACACTTATATATTTAAATGTACCTAATTCGAAAAAAATGTTAACTAAAAAGTTATAAATAAAAAAGTTAATTAAAAAAATCAAAATACCCGACTGCTTAAAAAGCGAACTAAAAAGACGTAAACAAGAAGAAAATCATGCTGTGCAGTCGGAGGATACATCTGGTTTTGGTCAGCCAGCTCGCGAATATGTATCCTCCGACTGCACAGCATGATTTTCTTCTTGTTTACGTCTTTTTAGTTCGCTTTTTAAGCAGTCGGGTATTTTGATTTTTTTAATTAACTTTTTTTTATTGGTTGTTTTCTATTGGGAAATGAAGAGTGCTCGACTTGTTGATGATGTTGTTAGTGAGATTAGGTAGATGTGGAGAGTTCAATAAAAGTAAGTAATCTATACATAAGTATTAGTATCAGTATACGTGAAAAGATGCTGATGCTGTTTTGAGTAAAATTACTTGGATGTGGAAGGTTATACTTCAAATTAGTTATCTGTCTATTAAGAAAAGTTTGAACCTTTTTAGGGTTCCGTACCCAAAGGGTAAAAACGGGACCCTATTACTAAGACTTCGCGATCCGTCTGTCTGTCTGTCTGTCTGTCCGTCTGTCTCCAGGCTGTATCTCATGAACCGTGATAGCTAGACAGTTGAAATTTTCACAGATGATGTATTTCTGTTGCCGCTATAACAACAAATACTAAAAACAGTATAAAATAAATATCAAAGGGGGGCTCCCATACAACAAACGTGATATTTTTGCAATTTTTTGCTCGATATTAATAACGGCAACAGGTAGACGCTTGAAATATTCACAGAATGTTTAGTTGTATATTTACTTCATAAAATAATAATTAATAAATTAAAATAAAATAAATTAAGGGGGGCTCCCATACAACAAACGTGATTTTTATGCAGTGTTTTGCGATAATGGTACGGAACCCTTCGTGTGCGAGTCCGACTCGCACTTGGCCGGTTTTTTAAAGCATATTGTGCGCACAGAGTAGTGTTAGAGTTAATAACAATAATATGGAGAAGACGTACTGAAAGCTATTTTGAGCACGAACAAGCATTAGTATATATTTTTACTAAGTCCTGTGAATAAAACATGATTACACATTTGTTTAAGCACTTAATTAACACATCAACATCATTCAACAACACACTCACATCACATAAATATATCAATCTACCTAGCATTTGCCGAACTATGTTGGGGTTGGCTTCTAGTCTTACCGGATTCAGCTGAGTACCAGTGTTTTACATGAAGCGACTGCCTTTCTGACCTCCACAACCCAGTAACTGGATAACACGATACCTCTTGGCTAGACTTGGCTGTTAAAATTATTTGAAAATTGATTCCTAGTAAATATTGTGATATAAATAGTGTAGTTTTGTGTCACAACTGTCTACGCAACTGGACAATATGTGAAATCATTGACAGAAGCGATCTCGGGATAGTGGAGCGGAGTATTTTATTGTAGTATTGACTACCTCCGCAAAGCTTGCTTGGAAGCCTGACTCGATATGAATTTGCTGTCAAATACTCCAAAAAACATTAGAAACTGTTACATCCGCATTCTTACGCATATTAAACAATGTTAAAACCCATATTTTTATTCGACTGAAAGACTTGTATCTATGGTCATGAACAATCATTTAAAAAAAAAGCTAATGCCGCATTTACACATTCGTGCGAATCGCGAGGCGAATGGTGAGGCGAATAACGAACACGCATATGTAAACAGTACGCTCGCTATTCGCTTCGTGCCTCGCCTCGCGATTCGAGCGCTCGCGTTCGTATGCGAATGTCAAAATAATTCACTCCGCGAATGTGTGAACAGTAGTTCGCGACGGCACTCGTATACGAATGTTTCGTCGAATGTTCGTCGAGTGACGACGCGAATGGCGAACACGATTGTGTAAATGCGGTATAATCAAAAGCGCGATACATCACGCCACCCGATGACCCAACGCGAGCCAATAGGAGCGCGGCTCCAAGCGTCGGCATCGGGAGAGCGGGGCGCTGGCCGCGGTCGGGAAGTTCCGCCAAGCGAGCCTTGTCAGCCTTGCGCTCTTTCACTTGCCTCACGTCACGCGCCATCAGCGACCGGTCGACGATAATCTCCGAAACGCAGATATAAATCTAACTAGATGACGCGATTGTATGTACTTCGCGTGTTAAAAACACAAATTAAGGTTTTTCATTTAGCATTATCGGCACCGGAAATCCACTGAAATCTAGAAAAATGCCTTTTTATGTCACATTGAGCTGTAAAGACTGCATAGAAAAAGTTGGAAGAGGCATTGGAAATGTTTTCTTTCTTTGGTAAGGTTTATTTTTAAATTGTGTGTGAAAAAGTGGCTCGCTTGGTTTTCATACAGATGGAGGCACTTGCGTGATCTATTTAGATTTATGTCTGTGCTCCGAAATAACATTTGTAACGGATCCTAAAAGTATCCTGTAACTTCAGATTTTATAGTTTTAATATTTAGAGTAAACTGCCCTAATCTTGACACCCTGCCAAATATTGACACATAAACAATTAAATTAAAATTAAGTAGAATTCTATAAGATTCATATATTTCACATTCGATTTTAAAGCACAGTTGTTTAAAATTAACGCATCTGTATTTTTACTATTTTATTATGGCAACATAAAATTGGAATTCACACCAATTTTAGAAAATGTCATAAACAGTTCTATTCGTCCGGAAATATAGCAAAATGGTTTTAGAGCTGTTGAACTTTTCCTGTGGAATCCTGGTAATATAAATTTGACAAATGTCTCGGTAAACGAGTAAAAAGCAACCCATGCAATAATAAAGATGTCACAATAAACACAACAAAGTCAATTCCTCGATATGATTAAAATATAACTACAGATAGATTGGAAACTTGCAAATAGTGAAGAACGAGGAAGAATTAAAGAGGCGAATCGGTTCAATACAGGAGATCCTTGGATAGATTTAGGTAGATTATAAAATATAAAACGATTCTTCGATTAATCGATGTCAGATCATGTCAACATGCCTCAACCCTAACATAAATGGCGGAATAAGTTTGAGCTGTGGAACGGAAGTAAAAATACTTATTCATATCACACACATCACATCATCAGCCTATTAATGTTCCCACTGCTGGGACACAGGCCTCCTCTCTGTGAGAGGGAATGGGACGTTATCCACAACGCGGGCCCAGTGCGGGTTGGTGGATGTCACATGTCTTCGAATTTTTGGTTCTAGGACATGCCGGTTTCCTCACGATGTTTTCCTTCACCGTTTTGAGAGCAGTGGTGATGAAATAATTTACACAAAGTAAAGCGCCTGCCTGGGCTCGAACCCACGACCTACGACTTGTAAGTTGCGGCCGATACCACTGGGCCACCACTGCTTAATTCAAAATACTTATACAAACTTAACTTAACTTAAAATACTTATTAATTCAAGAAAATGAACCCACTAGGAATCTTTTAGAAAAGAAGTTAAAATACTTGAAATATTTTTGTTTTATTTATTGTCCAGAAATTATTGTGACACAATTCTTTTTTTATAAGTACTGCCCATGGGCATTCTCCTTTACTTTAAATTAAACTTATAATGTTGATACTTTATATACAATCCTCTCTCCTGCTTCCGCTCTCCTGCTCTCCTGCGCTGCTGCAGCTTCGGCTTATTGGTAGCCTCCGGCGCCCAGCCTGAGCCGCTACGGCTCGCACGGGAGCCTATGCTTTGTTACAGCGGGCGAGGCTTGCTCTCCCTTCGCGCCTCCGGTTTTTATATACACTCTAGAGGTAGCAGCCAAAAGACCACATGAAGTCGGGGTGCCCCGATTCAGTTTTGGCACAGATTCGACCTATTTAACTAAAAGCCGGTGTATATCAGGAAGAGAATAATAAAACACAAATCCAATAAACTTTATCGTCCACTTGCCTATTTTTCTTATAAATGTATCCATTTACACAAAGTTTTTGTCCACCTTTAGAAATTTTGAATGTACTGCAATTTATAGTAGTCATTTTAATTATTAAAACAAATATCGAAATCGAAATACTCACACATACAATAAATAGTTTTTCTCAAACATGCTTGGAAATGTGATCATTATTTTGACAACCTTCTTCGAGATAAATCGAAATTGCTGTACTGGTCAAATACAAATGCGCGCAGCGGCCGGCTTGATTGATGGACTTACGTATGTGTGCCTCGGCTTCGCCTCGGCCCACATTTGCACGTTCGTCCATCAATGCCTATTTTGCTGGCCTCTGCAGTAATGTACTATAGCTGTATGACAGACAGAAAAAAAAAAAAAACCGTCCACCCGCATAAAAGCAAACTAGTAACAAGCAATATTTATGTGGTGCTTGTTTTTGCTAGCACGGAAATAGCGGGCGTTTTGAAATTTAATCACTTTTTGCAAAATAAACAAAACAAAGTAGACGTTTCTAAATTATATTAAACGTTACTTAGAGATTTTGATTATTATAGTTACTGAAATTTATACTAAATGAATATTATATATATCAAATGTGCATTATATAAAATGCTCTTTATACCATATTAAAAAAAAGTATATTAAATGAAATTAGGTCATATGATCATTAGATCTTTTTTTATTATATCAAACGTTACACACCCAAAAATTAGTTACTTTAAAAATATCAATCGTTTATTATGTAAACTGATCATAATATCAAATAAAATTATAGATTCAGCTGTTATATCTTGTAAATATTTAAGGCGATGATAGCTCAGTGGTAGTGACGTCGGATACCGAGACGAAGGTCGCGGGTTCGAATCCTACAATGAGCTTGAGCTTTCGGTGAAGGAAAACATCGTGAGGAAACCATAGCACGGTGGTAGGGTACTTTATAGTACCCGCCTGGCTGGCAACCACCCTCAAGTTGAAAATCTGTCGCCAAGCACCTTCCGGTGTGTTCCGACAGCAGCACTTGAGAGCCAGTTCCCTTCTAGGCTTTGTGTGCTTACCACCATCGGCCACATCATCACTGACCACGGTGAGATTGTGGTCAAACACAGGCCTATACATAGTAAAAAAAAATAATAATAATAGAGATTTTGTAATTATATCATATAATACTTACCCCTCACAAACATCTTTTTGATTTAATCATTTCATAAATTATAGGTGGGTAATTTAATTAAATATATATAGGATGACCGGTACCTAATCCGACGGTGTCAGTTTATTTTTTTGGAAATGTTCAGCCACAAGTCCAACAATTTCTAAATGTGGATAATCTACTCCTCTTTGCGTAAAAAACATTCCTCGAATGACAGTTTTTAGTCACGAATAAAAACTGTCCTCACGAGGTAGACAATTTCCAGGAAAACAACTCAATTTGAATCCCAAGTTATCGCGACCAAAATCGTTACAAATTAGCTCTAGTCTTTTTCTTGGGCGCCACATGTCCGGCCCACCTCCATTTTAGTGACTGAGCGTGTTCTAATCCATTCCTTGCCTTGGTTATGTTTCTGATTTTGGTGTGCCTTATTTTTGAAAAAACCCACCCGTGTTCCTTCAGTTGATTGAGCCAGGGCCGCGGTAACTCTTTTTCAAATTTATCCGCGACCCAGACAGGCATCGGCCGCGGACCCCGTCAATTTGCTGACATCTCTTTGAGGTGCGCTGCAGGATAGGCCATGGTGTCCGAGGCGGTCGACTGCTTCACCACATTGACAACGATGTGGAGCTCCGCTGGGATTACCTAAACGCAGACATGTAGCGATCCGGAAGGTGTTGTCACTCAACATAGTACCTATGTTGGGTGACGGTAGTGCCTGTAGCCAGACGCCCGACTCCCATTCTCCCACAGCCAGCAGGCGGGCACGCTCAGCAGTATTGGTGGACGTATCTATAAGTTTATTCCGTACCAACCTGCAGAGCGGCTCATCCCACTGCCTCTGGGAAAAAGGGGTCTCGGGCAACACTGTATTCGGGCAAGCCACTTTCCAAGCAGTCACTGCATCGGTCGAGTACGGCACTTCACAGTTAACCAGTGATGGCAACAAGATTTTTCTGGTTCTCAACATACGATTGCTTAATTGAATTAAATGAATCCTTATCAAACATCAAATATGACATAATAGGACTGTCTGAAACTAGGCGTATGGGGGACAGAATAGAAGAGTATGACAATATTATATTATGCTACACGGGACAAACGCCTGGCTTGTATGGTGTAGGCTTTTTAATAAAAAAAATGCCACAAAAACAACATACTGTGAGAACATTGGCCTATCAGAAAGAGTCGCTATTTTAAACTTGGTATTCGAAGATACGCGGTTGTCAATTATACAAGTTTATGCCCTTAAGGAAAAAGCTAACAAAGACGAGATTGACAATTTCTAATGTACACTAAACAAAGCGATTGATATATCATATAAAGACTTCATACTCATGGGAGACGGAATGCGAAAATTGGTAAACCAAAAAAGGAAGATTACCTAGTCACGAAACCGAACGGATATGGCGAGAGGAATGAGAGGGGACAGCGATTGATAGAATTTGCTATGGAAAACAAACTGTCAATAGTAACCTGATTAAAAATACAAAAATGAAATCGATCTTATTCTATTTTAAACCGTCCCCAGTTATTACAAAATATAGAAGTACTGAATATAAACTTCCTCTCAGACCACAGGCCCGTCAGAGCAACGATATCACATGCACAATCAAAGAAAAGCCGAACAAAGTACAATAACCATCAAAACAAAACAATAACTAACGAAGACGATATCTCTCAATTTAACGAGTGTAAATGAGACACTGAAAGCACCGTTAAATAAAACAGTCCAAAGTTATTACGACAATATTGTCAAAGACATCACCATAAGCCTGCAAGCAATTCAAAACAAAAATAAAGAACAAAAAGCACATAAAATTCTGTCAGAGCGCAATCAAGAGCAATTAAAAATGAGATCTCTGCCCTTTACAAGCTCATAAGTAAGTATATCAGGAATAATTACTCAAACCACAGATATAAACACTATCGAAAAACACATAATTCAAACTGGAGGCACAAAGAAAGCTTAAAAAGAGCTGCGAACACATAAAACATGGATCGAAGGTTTGAAACAGGGCAAAAAATCACACAACAACCGTAAAGACATCATCACTGTAGCAACACAATTTTATAAAAAAATATACAGCACCAGAGAAACAACAGGCATGGATGGAAGAGATCAATACCTAAGTCCCAACAATAGAAATCCACCTATACCTCAGATTGAAATAAGAGAAGTAATAACAGCAACAAAACCTCTTAAACCAGAGAAAAGCCCAGGTTCTGATGGCATCACAAATGAGTTATTAAAAACCGATTCAGCAACTCTTATAGTTCACCTGACTGAACTGTTTAACCACATTCTTGAAACTGGAGAAACACCTACCCAGTGGTCAGAATCTGACATTATCCTTATCTACAAAAAAGGTGACCCCAATGATATAGGTAACTACAGGCCAATAAGCCTGCTACAAGCTCTTCTCTTCAATAGTAAATAAGAGATTATACTCTACACTAGAAGCGCGTCAACCTGTCGAGCAAGCCGGGTTTAGAAAGGGATACTCAACAATCGACCACATACACACATTGGAACTTCTGATTGAGAAATACCGCGAGAAAAAAAGACCACTCTACATTGCATACATTGATTACAGTAAGGCATTTGATTGCGTATCACATAAAAACATATGGGAAAGCCTAACAACACAAGCTGTTATTGTATAATCAAGAGTTTATACAATAACAGCAGGAGCAGAATCAAACTAGAGACAGCTGGTCCTTGGTTTCCGATAAAAAGAGGAGTAAGACAGGGCGACCGTCTTTCACCATTGCTGTTTCTAGCAACACTGGAATCAATCATTAGCCAACTCAATTGGAAAGGTCGGAGTATTAAGATTAAGGATGCCTACCTGAACCACCTAAGGTTTGCTGACGACTTGGTTCTCTTATCTGAAACAGAACAAGAAATCCAATATATGAAACAATCACTTATAATGATGCCAGTAAACTAGTAGGTTTGGAAATGAATTTGTCCAAAACAATGTTGATGACTAACAGCGAAAAGAGAACAGTATACGTTGGTAGCGAGCCTCTCAAATATACAGACAGCTACATATACCTGGGTAAACAAATTAGCTTTCATCACAATAGTAACGATCAAGAAGTAGAACGCAGGGACACAGCTTACCTGGAACAAATACTGGGCACTGAAGGACATATTCAAAAGAAGCATGCCGATCAAAACTAAAACTAAAGTATTAAACTCGTGCCTAATACCAACAAACATTTTGGCGCTAAGGGCAACCTTTTTTAGCTCTTATAGTTTTATAAATGTTATATAAGAGCTCCGATAATAACATTCGATTCTACTATGGTGTTAAGGATAAATAATTAAACCTTCAAGAGGAATAACAGTTACAAAGAAAAATTGTATTACTTAAGGCGGTAGTATAGAGTTGGTGGGAACCATTATATAGCTCACTCTTTTAACTATAAGAAGCGTAAGAAACTGTAAGTAGTTATAAGGTGTCTACTAACACTTACTAACGGCTCATGTCTTTAAACAGAGTTAGTTAGATGCTTCGTAACACCTTAAGGCTTACTGTAATAGCTTTAAGCAGCGTAAAACACTATAAGTAATTGTAAGGTGTCTGCTAACACTTACTAACAGCTGAAGTCCTTAAAGAGAGTTAGAAAATACTTTGTACCACCTAACGAGTTCAATCGAACCCGAAGAGTTAGCAAGAAAGCTATTAGTATCATAATAGTGTGAATTATAAATCTTATTGAGCTGGATGCTGCAAGTATCGGAAACCACCTTTAAACCATTAATGATTGTATAATGGGGTTACTCGGTCAACCTTAGGTAATACAGTGGTTTTAAAAATACTTCTATACGGCCATAAACAATATATGCAAACATTATTACTCTTAATTATCACTTTACGTTGAGTTATAGAATTTTATATCACCTAAATGCATCTTAATATAACATAAACTCAAAAATTAGGTTTTATTACAATATAAGTTTACGCTGTGCAACGGGTTTATTCGGTAATATTTATGTTTCTACCATGCAACCATGGAAAGTTAAAAAAAGAACCAATGGAGTTAAGAGAAAAGCTTCGAAAGAATTCAAGAATAAAATTGGATCATCGCAAAACTACCACAATGAAATTTCATTAATTCAAGAAAAAAAAGGATGACATTGTGACAAGAAAAAAATTATTTGTAGTGGAGAAACAGTGTTTCGTAAATCAAAGTCCTACAATAGATTATGATTAGATATAATTATTAATTAATTTCAAATAAAATATGAAAATAGATTATGATGTGATACCACGGAACCGTCCTCATATCAATATAAGATACAATTACAATCCCAGTGACCTTGGTACCGATATGTATCAAGCGCTAGCAACAAATATACAACAGGGTTCCGTACAACAGGCATAATATCGTCGAAAGAAATTATATTATATCCTAAAGACGTAAAATGCAAAGTATTTTGTATTAACAACAGTGATTTTCTGTACTTCTTACCTCTTTTACATACAGTGTAAAAATAAAACATATTATTATTTAAAAAAAATTGGTTTTATTCAAAATATATTTAGTATTAGTAGTATTACAAAGGAAATAACATAATTAGTCAAAGCTTGAGCATAATTCCTCAACATTTCTAATTGTACTGAGCCCTTTTTGCATGATCATGATATTCGGTTAAAAGCCCTTTCACATCTGCGACCCGGCACAGTATAGTTCTCGCCAAACTTTTTGGCCGCCCTGAAGTTGGCTACAATGGCTGCGCAGTAGTAAATCTCATACAAAAACAGCACCGTTTCGTGCCTCGCGCATCCAGTAAACCAACTTCAGGGTGGCCAAGAAGTTTGGCGAGGGCTATACGCGCAACTGTCATTACATTACAGATGTGAAAGGACCAACAGAATCATACAAGCAACCGTCCAATAAATCTCTCATACAAACAACCATGCAAATGAAAAATTGTATGATGGCAAGCGAAATAACCAAACAAGTAGGTACCTACTAACCTAAAGCAAAATATTTCAATCAAATATTTTTCAATGAGCAAGACTCAGCAACCACCATGTTCGTTAAATTTTGTCTACTGAACTAATTCAGGTTATAAAAACGATAGTAGTTCTAAAATTCTCTATTATATAACTTTCACATTTAACTAGCAAAATTTAAACATTTAACTTTAAAGTAGTTCTTTTCTAGTAGTTCAATGTTAAAGTAAAAAAAAAAAATAACAATCTCAATAGAAAAATAAAAATCTTCTAGAATTATTTACGGCACAATAAACATGATATATCTACTTATAAACGATAACTACTCAACATACATTATCCATCACAATTAAGATCTCCCTATGTATTACGAACTTGTTACGGTGAACAAGCGAGATTTTTATTTACAGCAAGGCCGAAATATGTTGGCGAGTCTTGTGTGTGACTGGAACTGGGCGCGGTGTCGAGTAGGTAGGTACTTTAACATCACCACCACTGAGATATGGGAATAGTTACTGAAACAACAGATTTATTTTTTAATAATGTAAAAATACATACAAGTTAAGCTTTTAAAAGTTAGTTTACAAAATAAAAAAAAAGGTTTGTATTATAGTAAAAGACAACTTTTAATTCAAAATATACTAGCTTAGGTTACGTTCGTACTGGCTTTTGTTTTCATAATTATTATAAATAATAGAATACTGAATTCATTGATTTATTCAGTCAAGTACGTGGTATGTAAAGGTTTTTTTCAAACAATAAGAGAACCCTAAAAATGTTCAGCTTACAGGTTCACATAGAACCATTATGCAAACTGAACCTATAAAATTGTTTTCTTTTCACTTTCAGAACCATCTTGTAGAACTGCAAGTGGCATATAAGTCCTAACAATCGTTCATTAAGCACTAAGTTAGGGATAAAAGAGTTATCAGCATCCTTAAGTAATTTAGAATTGTCGCCATTAAATAAATAGTTAACCTATAAAAAATTTAAAAGAAAAAACATTTTCTACTCATTATTGCCCCACTTATTTATTATATTGTTGTTAGTTTTCCATTAAAATATCTATAGACTGTACCAGGAACTATTATTCATCATAATTGAAATGAAAAAATAACTGAGGCAGTATTTTTTTTCTACATATTATCATCAAATGCAGTTTATTTCTAAGGCGTTTCAAAATTGAGATGAAAACATACACATACTGTTACAGAAAACTTACCATGGCAGTGAGTTTTAATAATTATAACACCATTGCAGTAATCTAAAATACATTAATTGACTTACCTCATAAACATAAAGTCACTTTCAAATACTAAAGTATCACTGTATCGGGGATGAATAATGTCGAGGAAGCACTAATATGTTACTAAAAATGTTATTAGGGTGGATTTCATAACTATATTAATACTTTAGCTTGCAGTTGTAACCTTTGTATAGCTTATAATACACTTAATGTGGTAAGCACTGCTTCAATAGCACTATTGTAGCTCTTTATTGTCACTCATTTATCACTACTCTATAACTATTAAGTCACTTTAAGCTCTAAAATCGTGGGCCCAAATCAGGGTTATAAGAAAGTTAAAACGTGCTATATCACCAAATGTTAGAGCCTTTATAGGACCTTAGGTTCTTTAAATTCTCTTATATAGCTCATGTAGCACTTATTCTTATCACCTAAATGTGCCTCACGTATGCTTGCCAAACATGGAAATTCAACAAAAAACATTGGATAGAATAATTGCATGTCAGCGGGGTATAGAACGCAGTATGCTAAATATTAGAAATATGCAAAAAATAAGGCGCACCAAAATCAGAAACATAACCAAGGCAAGGGATGGATTAGAACACGCTCAGTCACTAAAATGGAGGTGGGCCGGACATGTGGCGCGTCTACGTGACAAGAGATGGACGAAAAAGGTGACCACATGGGCGGGCCCACAGGGAAAAAGAAAGAGTGGTAGACCTGTAGCTAGTTGGGAAGACGACATCAAAAAAACAGCTGGCCCGAACTGGATTCAAGTAGCCCAAGCTAGAGAGGACTGGCTATCTTTGGAGGAGGCCTTCACCTACAGAGGAGTTCTTACAGAATGAAGAATAATAGTATAAGATTAAATAAAGAAAACCGGCCAAGTGCGAGTCGGACTCGCACACGAAGGGTTCCGTACCATTATCGCAAAACACTGCAAAAAAATCACGTTTGTTGTATGGGAGCCCCCTTTAATTTATTTTATTTTAATTTAATAATTATTATTTTTTGAAGAGAATATACAACTAAATATTCTGTGAATATTTCAAGCGTCTACCTGTTGCCGTTATTAATATCGAGCAAAAAACGGCAAAAATATCACGTTTGTTGTATGGGAGCCCCCCTTAATTATTAATTTTATACTGTTTTTAGTATTTTTTGTTATAGCGGCAACAGGAATACGTCATCTGTGAAAATTTCAACTGTCTAACTATCACGGTTCATGAGATACAGCCTGGTGACAGACAGACAGACAGACAGACAGACAGACAGACAGACGGACAGCGAAGTCTCAGTAATAGGGTCCCGTTTTTACCCTTTGGGTACGGAACCCTAAAAACTATCACAAGTAAATTTAGGATTACTAACAAAACTAATAATTGTATGTAAGTAAACTAACTTAATATAATCTAACTTCTTGTTTTATAAGCTGTAAGAAATAAATTTTTATTAAATTATTTATATAATTTAAAAAAAATATTTTATTTTTATTTATTTATTTATATAGGTACCTAGTTTAAGTTTACAAACACAAATGCATCGATTTGTCTAAACATACATCACATCATGCTTACATGCCTTATAACCTCAGAGCATCAACTATCCATTAAAGCTCACGACTCCACATACGACGAAGATTGGCGGGTAACAAGACTTAACAATGGTGTATGAATGATCCCACCAAAAAAATAAACAATGTGAAAAGGCACCAAACTCAGGATAAGCAATTATCACTAGGAATATGAAATAAATTAGTTTAAATTTGTCTCATCATCATCATTTCAGCCGAAAGACGTCCACTGCTGGGCATAGGCCTCCTCCAGGCGTCGCCACATTGACCGATCCCGTGCGTCTCGCATCCAGCGCATTACCGCAACCTTAACCAGGTCATCGGTCTACCTAGAGGGAGGCCTTCCAACGCATCGTATTCCGGTCCGCGGTCGCCATTCCAGAACATTTCGGTCCTATCGGCCATCCGTTCTGCGAGCAATGTTCCCTGCCCACTGCCACTGAAGTTTCGCAATCCTTCGGGCTATGTCGATAACTTTGGTTCTTTTGCTGAAATCCTCATTTCTGATGCGATCACGCAAGAAAATCCGAGCATAGCCCTCTCCATTGCCCTTTGGGTGACTTTAAGCTTTCTGATAAGGCCCATTGTGAGCGACCACGTCTCGGTCCCATAGGTGATCACTGGCAACACACACTGGGTCATAGACTTTTGTCTTGAGACACTGCGGTAAATTGGACGAGAAGATACCGCGCAACTTCCCGAACGCCGCCCAGCCGAGTCGGATTCGACGGTTGACCTATTTTTCGATTAATTTGTCTAATCAATGTATATTTGCAAGTTTTGTAACAAATCAGTATTTATTAAAAATACTATATAAGTACTTTTCTTTTGGCTTTTATTTTGATAACCAATGAGCATTAGCGAATCTTAAATATGACTTTTTCATGCACAATTTATTAAGGAGTAAACTTGCTCTTGTATAAATACCAAAATTGTATGAGAATTAAGCAAAAAACTGATTTTTAGGACCTTTAGGATTTCCAGGAACATTACTAGAGTCTGGCCAACGAAAGTGTGATCTGAAAAACGCAACAAATTCATAAAATCTTAATGTGGTATCACCAACTATACCTCTGGTTAATTGTTTTGATACTTGTATTATTTGTATTTATTATCATTTATTTTTTTATTTTATTGGCTCCGTTTGGTGAAGTGTGACGGAGCCGTGACTGTCATGGATGTGAGTTAAAAAACGAGTGTATAGATTTATTTATTAGTATGTACATAATATTAACCCACCTAACATTTAATTTATTAATTACTTAATCATCATACTCAAAATTAGAGTCCAAAATTAAACCTCTTAGGATTCATCTGTATCTGCATCATCATCTACAATTATTATAAATTTTTCCAAAACTTCTTCTGGTAAGTGATTTCTTTGTTTATATTTATTTTCCACATTTATTACATGGTCCGTCAATTTTTCCAGTCTTCTGCAGTTAGTCGACCAAATGAGGAACTGTTCGCGACATAATGTTCAGTGGTAGTGTAAATAGTATTAAATAGTGTAATGACAGTGTGTTAGTTAAGATTTAAAAGACAATAGTGTTTAGAATAGTTATTTAGAATAGGGAATAAATAGGAAAGATCGAGAAATACACGTTACTGCTGTGAGTAGATAACAGTTGAAAGGCGCCGTGCCGCGACGGCGGCATCGCGAACCTTCTGATTGCTCAAAGCGGCCGCCGACTGTACCTAAACCCTTTGTACGCACCGACACCGCGACGCACGTGTGGATACAATGTTATCGGTAAGCCAAAAGAGCCGCCACCGGTACCTACACTCTTTAAACTAGCCGACACGTGTGAATAGAATAGGTCAAAGAAGCCGCGCCGACCGCGGAATCTCGAATCGTCTTGACTGTATTATTGTTAGAATTTAGACCGTATGCCGACCGCCTAGAATAGTTTGTTGTATACTTTTGTTGATGTTGGCATCTCTTAAATGTAAATATTTGTAATAAATCACGATAAGCGAACAATGCTATCTTCCGCCGCGGGCCGACTTTGTCGGCAAGTTTTCTAGAATATTATGTAGACTCACGGAGTAGTATAAAAGAGCACCGCGCTCGCCATTTGTACCAGTTGAGCTTTACTCGTCGCTGAAGACAGTTCAGTTTTACTAGTAGCTGAGGAAGTTCGGATCTAGCATTCTTATAGACAGTTCACAGTTGAGCTTTACTCGTCGCTGAAGACAGTTCAGTTTTACTAGTAGCTGAGGAAGTTCGGATCTAGCATTCTTATAGACAGTTCACAGTTCAGTTTTAGTCGTCGCTGAAGACAGTTCAAGTCCAGAATTCGTTACGTAGTATTGTTCGCCAGTCGTCATAACAGTCAAAGAATCTTTTATTTATCTTCACCTTCTCCGCCCATAAACAAATAGAACAGTAACTTCCATCCCACCATACTTCACACAACTGAAGCAGCACCCGGAACCTGTAGGTGCAGGACGCCAGCGGCTCAGCTTGGACATCGCCATAGTTTTCACCCAACACGAGACCGCCCGTCCGGTACAGGAACATTGAAACATAAACATAAGAAAATGTATCATCATATCGTAAATATATAACAATCAGCCAACATGGATCAAGATTACCAAGTCATACTAACAATCGCAATCACAGACTTTGACGTACCTTTGAAAGCTTAATAATGTTGCCATATTAAAACTTTGGAAATACCCCAGATCACGCTTTCGTTGGCCAGACTCTAATAGCACAATAAACATAATTCCGGTGGAAATACTTAACTAGGGATCAAAATTCGCAGATTGGCCTCCAATTACAGATATTTTGCTATTATTATACATGTTTCATTATTTTACAACTGTCGATGAACACTGCAATGTGGTATATTTCATTACTTACCGTTAATTTTTTCTAAGTCCGTATTTTAAGTACCTAAAATAGATAATATTGCTGTCAAAACATAAAAACATACTTACACACAAAAACGATAGGTACTATACTGGAAATTTTAGAATGTTAGCTCTATATACTGCACGGCCGCTTTTTTTGTAGCCATTCAAACTTGGTCAGTTTATCCATGAATTGCGGTTGTTCTGGTAATTTTATTATATCTCTTTAATTATATAGTGTAATGAGCTGAAATTTTACATGTGAATAGTTGCATTAATACACTAACTATCGCCATGTTACGTTGCATTTCCATTAAAAAGTCCTAAAATCGGTTGTCATACATTATAGTGGTCCAGTCGTAGTAAATTATGTGACTGCTCATTAATTACTAAGAACACATAAGTACATGATACTTGGTAGGATATTGTAGACACTTACAAGATACAAATAAACGTTATAAGTTAGGCTCTAGTGTTCCTATTTTAAGTACTTGGACCTAGTACCCTTATTTTACTTTTTCGTGTATATCTTCTGAACGGTGTGATTTTTTCAAATTCTGTTTTCACAATCATTACACACAAATTCAAAGCAAGGTGCGTAAAAAAAATCGTGAACAATAATGGACGTGTTACCCCAACAGGTAAGCGGCTCCTAGAGTGATATGAGTAGAACGTATAATTCGTGCGTAATCTGCTGTGAATGTGCGCTACATAAAAAAAATTGTGCGTGTCGATGTTTTTGAAAAAAAAAACGCATAAAACGTTTCCTACTGGAGTAACGCTGTTCCAGCAGGAAAATTCTAAACGAATGATCGGAGTGAGAAATATTGTACATGGGCAGAGAGCTTATAGTTGTGCAAGAATGTGCGCTGAAAATATAATTGGTGCGTCATCAGGTTATAGAGATAATGCATTTCCTGCTGGAGTAAGGTTTTGCAGAATCGTGTATCTCTAAAACCATTGTATGTGCGCCTGTAGAATAAACATACACGAGTAGCTCTTGATTTGTGCGTATTTGTGCCGGAATTAACATAATATTTATAGTTTTCAAGTAATCGCACTTTATTACAAACCCGAAAAATAATCGCAGCGCCATGAGAAAACTTATAAGCTCGCTGAAAACTGTATTCAGTCCATCTTGACGCTTGTATTAACCATAAAAAGTTTCAAAAGCATACATGCTTGCGTTATCGAATAATATTGCTAAAAGGCAAAACGACGGTGTCATAACTTTGACGGCAAAATACAAGAAACCGGCTCAACCCAAGATAGGTAGGTGTATAGCACAAAAAAGAACGTTTAGTCAAAAATATATAGTGAAAATATTCAGCTTGGAATGTTTCGCATTAAGTAGATTTAAACAAAATAGGTACTAAACATGTAAACAACGGCCGGTTATCCGACCAAATTCGGATGACTACAAAAAAGCGACGGATTCATACATAACGATGACCTTCTTAACTTTACTCACGAACCAGTTGAAACATGTTGTACCTGAGTACACTGAGGAAGAAAAGTAGTAAAATAATAAACTTTTTATTGGATTACATTCTACTAGCTGTTTCCGTGACTTTGCATTTGATTAGGTAAGAACATTAGAAAAAGTAGGGCCAAGGTGTAAACTATCTTCTTTATTCCAACTTTCATTAAAATACATTCAGAATTTTGTGGACACATCCAGACATATTTTGTCTTTATAATATTAATAGACAAAATTTATTCTTTTTTTTTTTATAAAAATCTTTTTTCGTATTCTTCTCAGCAAACCCTTTCATTTGATACCCATATCATGGCAGTGCACAAAAATAACAAGTCCACCATGTTGGGCCGTCCGCCATATAGGATTTAGAATGACGTCACTTATCTAACCGCACTTCACTAAACAACTTTTGTTAAATTTAATGGATACAAGATAAACAATTCGCTTCACCCTGACAACTCTGCCAGAGGAGGTAGCGCGGTTATAATTAAAGAAAACCTTAACCATTACTAGCACAGTAAATTTGAGGAACCAGACATTCAAGCTGTGGCAGTATCAGTCAAAATTAAATTTTGTCACGTTTCCATAGCAGCTGTTTACTGTCCTCCAAGGCATATGATAAGAAAAGAGCGATATTTACAATTCTTTGAAGTTTTGGGTCAAAGATTCATCCTAGGCGGTAATTTTAATGCCAAACATACGCATTGGGGGTCACGACTAACGTATGCGTTTCGATGGCGCGGCCACGGAGATTTTTTTAAAAAAGAACTATGCCAAGATTATGTAAAAATTTGTAAAAGTTGATTCCCAAAACCATAAATTTGTCAAAGATAAGGTTAAAAAGTTTTAAGGGTTTGAACGTGGCCGCGCCATTGAAACGCGGCGAACCGCGCGGCCACGGAGATCTTTAAAACTAAGCGTTGCAGAGACCTGAAATTTAGGGAAATGACAGATTGAATTTGTAAAAAATTTGTAAAAATATAGAAAAAATTCCTAGGTTTATATTTTAGGAGCTGTAAGACTAAAACCCCATGGCCGCGCCATTGAAACGGTGAAAAACACGTTATCACCGATACCTCGCTGAAAAAGCATCGCAGAAGTCTGAAACTTTTTGTAATACCTAGATTTGAATTTGTCGAAATAGGTAAAAATACACAAAAATATCCTAGGTTTATATTTCAGGAGCTATAAGACCAAAACCCTATGGCCGCGCCATTGAAACGGTGAAAAACACGTTATCGCCGATATCTCGCTGAAAAAGCATCGCAGAGGACTGAAGTTTTTTGTAAAACCTAGATTTGAATTTGTCAAAGTATGTAAAAATACACAAAAAAATCCTAGGTTTATATTTCAGGAGCTGTAAGACTAAAACCCCATGGCCGCGCCATTGAAACGGTGAAAAACACGTTATCACCGATATCTCGCTGAAAAAGCATCGCAGAAGTCTGAAACTTTTTGTAATACCTAGATTTGAATTTGTCGAAATAGGTAAAAATACACTAAAAAATCCTAGGTTTATATTTCAGGAGCTGTAAGACCAAAACCCTATGGCCGCGCCATTGAAACGGTTAAAAATACGTTATCGCCGATTTCTCGCTGAAAAAGCATCGCAGAGGTCTGAAGTTTTTTGTAAACGCTAGATTTGAATTTGTCAAAACATGTAAAAATACACAAAAAAATCCTAGGTTTATATTTCAGGAGCTGTAAGACCAAAACGCTATGGCCGCGCAATTCAATACGTTTTGAATGTTCCGATAGGGTGACCATGACTTATTGTTTACAGAAAACTTTCCACCTGCAAGTATTAGAAATTATATCTCAAGGATTCTAAATCATGATAAGTATGAAATGATAAGTACCTATATCTTAGTGTAAGTAAACAATCTGTGATTTTGAAAGAAATGATAAGTACCTTTACCTTAGTGTAAGTGAACAATTTGTGATTTTGAAAGAAATGATAATTACCTTTATCTTAGTGTAAGTAAACAATCTGTGATTTATTTGATTTTAAAGAAACAAATATATGTTTTTGTATCATAACGTTTCATTTTAATTTAATTTAGAATCCTTGAGATATAATTTCTAATATTTGCAAGTGGAAAGTTTTCTGTAAACAGTAAGTCATGGTCACCCTATCGGAACATTCAAAACGTATTCAAGGTTTTATATTATGAAACAAAAAGAAAATTTTCGCCTATTATCGGTAATTATACATATTAATAGGTGTTGTTTACAAAAAAAGATCTCGCTAATACTTTATTTCCGATTAGATAACCACAACTTATTTCTACGCAATACCGTAATACAGCTCCTGAAATATAAACCTAGGCTATTTTTGTGTATTTTTACATGTTTTGACAAATTCAAATCTAGCGTTTACAAAAAACTTCAGACCTCTGCGATGCTTTTTCAGCGAGAAATCGGCGATAAAATATTTTTCACCGTTTCAATGGCGCGGCCATAGGGTTTTGGTCTTACAGCTCCTGAAATATAAACATAGGATTTTTTTGTGTATTTTTACCTATTTCGACAAATTCAAATCTAGGTATTACAAAAAGTTTCAGACTTCTGCGATGCTTTTTCAGCGAGATATCGGTGATAACGTGTTTTTCACCGTTTCAATGGCGCGGCCATGGGGTTTTAGTCTTACAGCTCCTGAAATATAAACCTAGGATTTTTTTGTGTATTTTTACCTATTTCGACAAATTCAAATCTAGGTATTACAAAAAGTTTCAGACTTCTGTGATGTTTTTTCAGCGAGATATCGGTGACAACGTGTTTTTCACCGTTTCAATGGCGCGGCCATGGGGTTTTAGTCTTATAGCTCCTGAAATATAAACCTAGGATATTTTTGTGTATTTTTACATACTTTGACAAATTCAAATCTAAGTTTTACAAAAAACTTCAGTCCTCTGCGATGCTTTTTCAGCGAGATATCGGCGATAACGTGTTTTTCACCGTTTCAATGGCGCGGCCATAGGGTTTTGGTCTTATAGCTCCTGAAATATAAACCTAGGATTTGTTTGTGTATTTTTACCTATTTCGACAAATTCAAATCTAGGTATTACAAAAAGTTTCAGACTTCTGCGATGCTTTTTCAGCGAGATATCGGTGATAACGTGTTTTTCACCGTTTCAATGGCGCGGCCATGGGGTTTTAGTCTTACAGCTCCTAAAATATAAACCTAGGATTTTTTTCTATATTTTTACAAATTTTTTACAAATACAATCTATCATTTCCCTAAATTTCAGGTCTCTGCAACGCTTAGTTTTAAAGATCTCCGTGGCCGCGCGGTTCGCCGCGTTTCAATGGCGCGGCCACGTTCAAACCCTTAAAACTTTTTAACCTTATCTTTGACAAATTTATGGTTTTGGGAATCAACTTTTACAAATTTTTACATAATCTTGGCATAGTTCTTTTTTAAAAAAATCTCCGTGGCCGCGCCATCGAAACGCATACACGACTAACTACAACAAAGGGAAGACAGCTCTTAAACGCAGTTAGAGACACACATTGAGAAGTTATGAGCACTGGCAAACCAACATACTGGCCAACTGACCATCAGAAAATACCGGATCTCATAGACTTTTTCATATGTAAAAACATATCCACCAATTATGTTAGTTTAGAGGAAGAGTTTCTGATGAATTCGGATCACTCCCCGATAATACTAAGACTTAGTCAAAAAATTCAATTAAGAGAATAACATCTAACTCTGGTTAACAAGTGTACAGACTGGGACAGCTTTGCGCTTGATCTAGATAAAAAAATCGACCTAAAAACTCCATTACAAAATCAGGATCAGCTTGACTCAGAAGTAAACAAATATGTTGTTAACATTCAACAATGTGCTTGGAACAACACTCCACAATTAAAACGGAAATATAATAAGGGGCATATCTATCCCAAGGATATTGTGAACTTACTATCAGAAAAAAAAAGATAATAAAAAAAATCAAAATACCCGACTGCTTAAAAAGCGAACTAAAAAAAGACGTAAACAAGAAGAAAATCATGCTTTGCAGTCGGAGGATACATATTCGCGAGCTGGCTGACCAAAACCAGATGTATCCTCCGACTGCACAGCATGATTTTCTTCTTGTTTACGTCTTTTTTTAGTTCGCTTTTTAAGCAGTCGGGTATTTTGATTTTTTTTATTATCTTTTTTATTTACAACTTTTTAGTTAATATTTTTATCGAATTAGGTACATTTAAATATATAAGTGTTATATATTTTTGAAATCACCTCTTGAAATCCTTTATTTTGATACCCCACACGATGGGTTTGGAAGACAAAATAAAATTGGCCCCCCACAATATGGCGCCCAAAAGCCGCCATTTTTCTATTTTCCAATTTTAATGTAGCCTATGACACTTGCAAGGTTAAGACGAATCGATTGACGTATGAATCATTAAAATCGGTCAACGAGTTTGGTCTCTGGAACGCCACATAGGAACAAACATACATACATACATACATACATACATACATAGACTGATAAACACATTACCCTCCTTCGGCAGTCGGGTAAAAAGATAACAAAGAAAGCGCTGGCAGCAAACAAGGTGCCCGCGGGATAAAGGAGTAGCCGCCAAGTTAAGCAAACCTTACCAAGGTCGATTTTTGGATGGGTAACCACGTTTTTTTTTTGGTTTGCTTGTTTTTGGATAGGTGACTCCACACAGGTTAAGCAACACTTACCAAGGTTATTCTTTGGATGGGTGACCGCTTTTTTTTGGTTCGTTTATTTTAGATGGCTGACCCCGCCAGGGTAAGCAACACTTACCAAGGTCAGTCTTGGGATGGGTGACCACTATTTTTTGGTTCGCTTGTTTTTGGATGGGTGACCCTGCCAAGGTAAGCAACACTTACCAAGGTCACTGTTTGGATGGGTGACCACTTTTTTTGGGTTCGTGGATGGGTGACCTTGTTAGATGTTGTTTAACCTAGCGGGGTGACTTTAGGATGGGTGATCAAAATTTTTGTGGTGATGGTCACCCATCCAGACTGACCTTGGTTAGTGTTGCTTACCCTGGTGGAGTCACCTATCCATAAACAAGTGATCCAAAAAAAAGTGGTCACCCATCCAAAGACTGACCTTGGTTAGTGTTGCTTACCCTGGCGGAGTCACCTATCCATAAACAAGCGATCCAAAAAAAAGTGGTCACCCATCCCAAGACTAACCTTGGTAAGTGTTGCTTACCCTGGCGCGGTCACCAACCCAGCCGCTTCAAGTTAAACACAAACCTGTCCAGAAGCTGACCTTGATAAGTACTGAGTACAGGGTACAGTCAACACTGACCTGGGGATCGAACCTTCCTCACGCGCACTAGCGTGAGGCAGGTTCGATTCCCAGGTCAGTAACAGATTTTTTTATTTTTATTTATTTACATAAATACAAAATAACTATTTTTGATAATTATGTCAAGTTTTTATAATGTAATTAATTTAAAAGTTTGTAATATCCAATATTTTTTAAATCTTGGTAATGAAATAATTGATCTTAATTAACTTTTGTTTTATAACTCTAACCATACCATAGTTTTCGCGGACCCCTATTATCTTTTTATCGTAATATAAGCCTTTAAAAGCATAATATTAATTTTAATCTGCGAATAATCGACCAATTTCCAACAATTATAAATTAGGCTCGTTGACAAGAGATTAACATTGAAAAAGGTGCTCAGAAACCCAAAACTGCTGTAACATGTGCTTAATTCGAGATTATTCTCAAATGTGACAAATTGTCAACCGCTTGTCACATTTGGATGTTGAGAAACTGAAAGTAGAATTAACAGGCGATTAATCCTCGATTACGTTAACAACCCGATAATTGAGAGCTGGGAAACTGGCAGTAAGTGTTTTTAACGTATCAGACTCTGAGAAAGTGCTACCGAACTTTATAAAAGTGCAAATTGACACTATTCTTAGTCATAACATAATACAATATAATAATAAGTTAGAGTTAAATTGCTTATTAGTCTATTAAGGCTAGATTGTAATTTATTATTAAGAACCGTAGTTTTTATTAAAATAGAAAAAAAAAAAAAACTTATCTAACCATGCATTGTCATCCAAACTAAACGTGTATGCAAAGTTTCATCTTAATCGGTGGAGGATAACTGCTTTAAAATTAAGTTGCAAGATTTGACCCGAACACACTTACATACATATATACAAACATACATTGCAAGTTAATTAAAAGCTTGTATAAAACCGGCCAAGTGCGAGTCGGACTCGCGCACGCTCGTCCGTACCATTATCAGAAAACGGCAAAAAATCGCGTTTGTTGTATGAGAGCCCCACTTAAATATTTATTTTATTGTTTTTAGTAGGTATTTGTTGTTATAGCGGCAACAGAAATACATCATCTGTGAAAATTTCAACTCCCTAGCTATCACGGTTCATGAGATACTTAGCCTGGTGACAGACGGACCGCGGAGTCTTAGTAATAGGGTACCGTTTTTACTCTTTGGGTACGGAACCCTAAAAAAGTACTTTAAATACCAACATTTTGATGATGGTTGTTTTTAATAAAAACATTGTTCAAGATAATTAATTTAATTTTAATAGGTTTGTAATTTGATGCCATAATTACTCTACGAAACAAAATTAAGAGAAGTAAAATAATAATTTCTACATCAAAAAGCTCTTTCATTTGTCATGGTCACAAGGTGCATTTAATGTATTTTTTAATTAGCCCCCAAAATATGGTCAAACAAACAAACGTTTGAACGCGACTGTACGGACAACAGCTTAGGTTTAATACGTCCATTTAAGAAGGTCATCGTTATGTATGAATCCGTCGCTATTTTGTAGTCATTCGAATTTGGTCGGTTAACCAGCCGTTGTTTACATATTTAGTTTTATATTTAAATCAACTTATTGCGAAACATTCCAAGCTGAATATTTTCACTATATATTTTTGACTACACGTTCTTATTTGTGCTATACACCTACCTATCTTGGGTTACCTAGCCAGTTTCTTGTATTTTGCCGTCAAAGTTATGACACCATCGTTCTGACTTTTAGCAATATCTTAGATAAAGTACCTATAGATTAAGCACTGCTGGCCGCACATGAGACAGCAATAGTTAGTTCTGGTGTTACAACAAGAACAAGAATACTACAACCCACCACCGCACTGACACTTATTATCTATAAATAATCCAAATTCCTTGTCTCAATTAACACATAATACCACGAAATCATAGAAAATCAAACAAAACCGAGTTTGTTTGTCAAACCTGCCATTGTATTAGTTTGACAAACAACAGAAACCGGCCACGGTGACAAAGACAAAAAATAATCTTTTGTCCTTATCATTTACATGGAGCTGCCAATTAGCCATCTCGCTCTATCAATCAAGGTCATATTTTTAAGGCTTAATCTATAGGTACTTTATCTAAGAGCAATATTATTCGATAACGCAAGCATGTAGTTATACGTTTGAAATTTTTTATGGGTAATACAAGCGTCAAGATAGACTGAATACAGTTTTCAGCGAACTTATAAGTTTTCTCATTTAGGCGCAGCGAATTTTTTTCGGCTTTTAAAAAAAGAGCAATTACTTGAAAACTATAAATATTTTGTTAAATCTAATTCCGGCACAAATCAAGAGTATGTTTATTCTACAGGCGCACATACAAAGGTTTTAAAGATACACGATTCTGCAAAACGTTACTCCAGCAGGAAATGCAATATCTCGAAAACCTGATGACGCACCAATTATATTTTCGGCGCACATTCTTGCACAACTATAAGCTCTCTACCCATGCACAATATTTGTCACTCCGATCATTCGTTTAGAATTTTCCTGCTGGAACAGCGTTACTCCAGCAGGAAACGTTTTTTTCAAAAACCGGCCAAGTGCGAGTCGGACACGCACACGAAGGGTTCCGTACCATTATCGCAAAACACTGCATAAACATCACGTTTGTTGTATGGGAGCCCCCCTTAATTTATTTTATTAATTATTATTTTTTGAAGTAAATATACAACTAAACATTCTGTGAATATTTCAAGCGTCTACCTGTTACCGTTACTAATATCGAGCAAAAAACGGCAAATATATCACGTTTGTTGTATGGGAGCCCCCCTTAAATATTTATTTTATAGGTACTGTTTTTAGTATTTGTTGTTATAGCGGCAACAGAAATACATCATCTGTGAAAATTTCAACTATCTAGCTATCACGGTTCATGAGATACAGCCTGGAGACAGAAGGACAGACAGACAGACGGATCGCGAAGTCTTAGTAATAGGGTCCCGTTTTTACCCTTTGGGTACGGAACCCTAAAAACGACGACACGCACAATTTTTTTTATGTCGCGCACATTCACGGCAGATTACGCACGAATTATACGTTCCATTCATATCACTCTAGGAGCCACTTTCTTGCTGGGGTAACGTTCACAAAAAAATCAACTCTGCACTAAGCCGTTTTATATGATTTTCATCAAATAGCCAAACGTCAGCGCAGCGGAAACTTGATTATCTTCGCAGTTTTATGTCACACTAATTTCATTTAAGCATACACATTTACCTCTCGTTTCACACTAATTATTGACTGTATTTTTTTTCATCTACGTGCATAGGAAAAAAAAGTGCCGCTAGGATGACGTAGTGCCCGCGGAAACAGTTTTTGTTGAATAGCTCCCCATTGGTTGGATACACAAATTTGTACTTACTATACACAATTACACGACGTCATACACTAATTATCTGCTTATCTGAAATTAATAAATTCGACTTTTTTCCGCTGCGACTACGTACTCGGTGGTACAAGTGCCCAGGTGGAAGCAAATAACAAATAAAAAACAAAATTTTCCACAATAAGTTTATTCATCTTAGTTATAATGATAAAGCTATCATTGAAATCACCTAAACCACACATCCAGAATGAGAGTCCACTCAAGTTATTAAGTTAGTACAACTTGTGCATACATTATATACAGTTTTGGGCTACAGCTTCGTCGCACATCTCATATTTTGGCCTTATTCTATCAAAGATCTTACACTTCTCCATCATAAATGTGACTAAAGAGTGACAAGACTTCTAAATGTGACTATTCGACAATATTGCACGATTCTAGTAATCCAAATGCGAAAGGAATGTTGTATGAGCTAAGGGTTGTCCACTGACTCATTATCTTCTTATGATGGAAAAGAATACATCAATATGCTATAAAAAGAATGGTTTTCGTAACATTTTGACAGCCCCATGAATGTGATTATAGTATATGTGAAATGTAATTGACGTTATTATGTGTGAAATTCCATTTGTAAATAACCTTCAAATTCTTATTTCATAAAATATCAAACACATTTTGACACAAGTTAGTATTGTGCAGTACTAGCCCCGCAAGTTGATATTGCGATTGGCGGCCATCTTGGTGACGTAGCCGAAGTCGCGCCGTCGCGTCAGTACCGTTCGCAAGGTCAGCCCGCGCTTACGTGCTTACGCGCTTCGAGTACTTGTTATAGCTTTCTGTTTTTGTTATCCTGTTTTATTGTTGTTGTTGAGTTTTGTTGTTGAGTTTTGTTGTTTAGTTTTCTTACCTGTTACCCGTTAAAATGAGTAAGAAATTAATTAACAGTCGTACTCGTGAAATGATAATTAAAGTGGACAATTATTTTGTAAAAGAGAAAGAAAACTGTAAATTAGTTATACAAAATATAAACCGTGCCTTAAAGAGTGCTTCGGACACTACTGAGGACATTTTAATGTCGAAGCAACTGGTAATAGACATTTTGAAGATTTTGCAAAATTCTACCAAAGTCACGGAACGTGTGGTTTGTGCCACAGGCGTTGCAAAAAATACTGTGACGAAATTACGACGAGAGCATGAGTCAGCAACAGCAAGTGGCAGCAAAATGAGAACTCCTACCAAAGCAAAACGACAAAGGAAGGAATATTTCGACGGATTTTCTTTAACTGCATTAAGGAATATCATTCATTCAATGTATACGGTGAGGAAAGAAATACCTACAATGCGCAAAATCTTGGCGGCTGCAAAAGTAGACCTTAATTACACTGGTAGTGAAACTACATTAAGAAAAATAATTAAAAGTGATCTAGGCTACCAATTTAAACGATGCTACCAAAAAAGACTGGCTTCAAATTCAAGCGTGGAGGGCTAAATATTTACGCCGTATGAAAGAAAATGACTCGCTTGGTGATAACAAAAGACCCGTTATTTATCTCGACGAAACATGGATACACGCACACTACACCGTAAAAAAATGTTGGCAAACAGCAACCGATGTTGGAGTGAGACGGAACGATAGCCCCGGCCGCCGATGGATAATAGTTCACGCGGGAAGTGAAACTGGCTTTGTTAACAATGCCCTTTTAATGTTTAAAGCAGACACCAAAACGGGGGATTATCACGACCAAATGAATGCGGAGAATTTTACTAAGTGGCTTACAGAGAAATTGCTACCCAACATACCACGCAACTCGATAATTGTGATGGACAACGCCCCTTATCATAGTAAGGAAGAAAATAAGCCACCAAATATGAATACTAAAAAACAGGTGATGGTTGAGTGGCTACAAGCTCACAACATCGAATTTCCCAGCGATAGTACAAAACCAGAACTATACCTATTAATTAAACAGCACAAACCGCCGAAAAATTATAAAATCGACAAGTTATTAGCTGACAATGGCCATGAGGTCATTAGATTGCCACCCTACAACTGCGACCTCAACCCCATTGAGTACATCTGGAACCTAGTCAAAATGAGGGTGTCAGAAAAGAATGTGGAGCAGTTAGAAAGCCGTATTGAAACTCTGACGTTGGAGGCGTTGGCATCGATAACTCCAGATGACTGGCGAAAGGAAGTAAACCACGTAAAAAGGCTTGAAGAAGAATATTGGCGCAAAGATAGAATAACTGACGAGTTATTTATTATAAATACGGCAGACGACAGTGAATCAGAAACAACTGACACAGAAAGTAGTGATGATTTGGAAGACAATATGAGTGGGATTGAAGAAATAGACTAAGATTGTATTGAATTGAAATATAACATTGATTTTTTCCATACCAATAGTTTTATTTATAAGCTTAGAGTCTTAGAGATGTAGTAATTATCTATCTATATTATAAGAAAATAGCGAAGTTTAGCCAAATCAGCAGTTAGACCGGTAATGCGGACCCCTATTCTATACTAAGAAATATTGTCATATTTTCACATCAACAACACAATTATGTACTTATGGGTGTAATCATTGTTTTTTTATAAGCAGCATACAAAAACTAATCTTTTAGGGTGCCGAAATTTCTAAGAAATATACCTATGGTCATAAACAGCCGTCTGGCTATTCTTAGATTACATTGTCTGACATTCCTGTCTCAGTTACTATATACGCACAAACCGACCTAAAAAAATACAAAACATTTTTTTTGCTAGCTGTCTTTTTGTGCGACGGATGACGTCACGCAGCTGTTATTGTGACAAGGTTCCATCGCAATATCAACTTGCGGGGCTAGTAAGTTAGGCTCCAGCCTTAAGATAAAATCCAGTAAAAAATTACGTGTAACTCCCTTTTCTTATACATGCTAAGTAAATTCATAAAATGGGGAGACTTAGACATTTGATCTTGGTAGTATGAAGTCTGGTTTTCCTTCGACATATTGTATGTACCCACATATTAAAGTTTTTTTAGTAAAAAAAGATTGCAAGTTGAAATAGATAATGTCTAATGTTAATTTTAAGTAGATTGTTGCATTAAAGTTTTATTCGAGGCGCAGGAGCTCCACGTCGAAAATAAGGGTGGAGTTGGGTGGGATAACTCCGGGGTGGCCTTGCTGACCATAGGCAAAGTCGGGGGTGCAGGTCAGCTTGGCGCGTTCACCCACTGACATCTGTAAAGGAAAGGAAATACAAATTAGTATATTGAATAGGTACATACTTTGGGTTCACTCTCTTTATCAACTTATCAAAAGTTAAAAGATTTTACTGCATCAGATATACTAAAAATGTAAAATAAAATGAAAAAAAAAGAGAAAGATACCAGCCAAGTGCGGCAACATCTGATATACCTAAATATATATCTGACATATGTGTGTTTGTTGGTAAAATATATGTAACTAGCTGTTGCCCGCGGCTTCGCTCCTGTGGACCACCCCACAGGACCCGTTTTCGGGATAAAAAATAGCCTATGTCACTCAGGAATAATGTAGCTTTCTATTGGTGAAATAATTTTTCAAATCGGTCCAGTAGTTTCGGAGCCTATTCGGTACAAACAAACGAACAAAAAAATGTTTCCTCTTTATAATATTAGTATAGATAATAAACAATCACCAAAGGCTTCTAATTCCTCTGTTATACAATACAAAAAAAATATATAGTTTTTATCTACTCAATGAGCCCTAAACAATGATACCCCACTGGATGGGATAAGTCAATTTTTTTCATGCCCCCTTTAGCTGTACGGGAGCAGCCCTCCTTAATAAAAGCAATAATAAAGGCTTTGGGTCAACAAGATGCATAAACTGTGATTTGAAGACTGTAGCTTCAACCGTTTCGCAGTAAATCCTTTGTGACAGACAGACACATATGAGTGGCAATAGGGCTCTGTTTGGACCATTCAGGTACAGAACTCTAAGAAAATCAGTTATTCCCTAAATTTTACTGAGTTGTACAAGAATGTATTTGAACCAATGTTGATTGTTTGTTTTTTATGAATTGATTTTTACATAAATAATGTATTTGATTAATACCTAATGCCTACCATTTTTGAACAAGGTTAAAAAAAAACACATTTATTTGATATGGGAGAAATAGGCTTTCACAAAGCATTTTTTTCATCATAATATGGAAACTAAAACAGTTGCATTGATAAAGTGAAGATCATAGAAGTCAAGATTTACAGTGTTACTACACAAACATTATGACATACTTTTCCACACATTGTATGCTAACCAAACAAGTTCCATGTGCAGTGACTAGTTTATAAAACAATGAGACATATGTCATTGTGTGTGGACATAGAAGACAACATTTTAAATTTTAGTAACATTACAATAGTACTCATGTGTTACCTACTGAAACTAAAGAACTCCAGTACAATCAAATTGGAATCAGATAACAGAGTTTAAAAAATCACACAGTAAATTCATAATTATCACAATTCTAGAGATTGTATTTACCATTGTTTAAGTAGGCAATTTTGAATGTAATTAAAAGACATTTTGTGGCCCAAACAAAATAAACTTGCCCCAAAGATAATATAATTATTTTTTAGCTTAAACATTTACACACAATAATGTGTATACAAATGATCAATAGTTAATGAAAAAAGGGCTGTAACCCTGGCTTATCTATGCAAATTTCTTGGGTGTGGCTTATGCTCAGCCTTGCCAACTTAGGTGCAGCCTACATGAGCAGTGAAACAATTAGTCACACCCTGGTTGACACCTTGTTCACTGCTAAGATTTAAACTGTTCCTCAACCCAAGCGCCCTTATAATAAAACTTTGACAAATGGATGTTTAAATTGAAGTTAGCTTTCTTGAACCTTAGGGAGAGGATAATCTCATCTCATCAGGTCAATGACATCATTGCTTATCAACTATAAGCAGTGAAGTCATTAAAGGTAGACCAAGCTTCCCTAGAATTAACCTTTTCACTCATGACTTAAAAACCTCCCATTTTTGTCTATCAAGAACTATATACAGTGTGTGCCAGTACAAGAAAGGTGTTTGTACATTTAAGTATACTTCTTACCTTGGCCACACCCTCATCCCAGCCTCGGATGACCTCTCCCTTGCCGATGCGGAACTTGAAAGGTTTGCCGCGGTCACGGGAGGAGTCGAACTTCTTTCCGTTGGTCAGCGTGCCTGTGTAGTGCACAACCACGGTCTGTCCAGACTTGGGGTAGGTGGAGTCTGCGGAAGATATATTGAGATGCTACTTAGTTTTTTAAAGTAATGAGATAAGAATTTCTTTTGGACATCCTGAAGCCTAAACAGAATCATATTAGATTAGCAATTCAATGTTTTTTATATCACCAAGGGAAATGACAGATATGAAAAACAACCCGCATAATGTAGTATGTACATAATGTTTATTCTGTTATCTCTTTTAAATTATGTAGCACTTATCAAGACTTATATAAATTGATAACAACATATTTATGTCACCAGAGGACATTTTTATGTCTTGTTAGGTCGTTTAATTGAAGGAAAATGCAGGTAGTAGAATTAGCATAATGCAGTATGTAGTTCTACACGTGGGTCATTCCCACGCATTCTAATTAGACGCGCCGGCAGGAGCCCTACCCGCCCGTAGTCTATATCTAGTGAGAATAATATGTGAAGTCACGCGATAATACTGTTCTAAAGCTAATAATGGCGAAAATGAATATTGAAATGAGTAATCGAAAACAGATTAGTCATTGTTTGTGCAAATTACCTGGCGATCGTAATGATACTAAGCGAGGCGTCAGTCTGGCGGCCGTAAAAAAAAGTACTCAATTATCAGCTTTAGCCCACATTTATGTGCAGGAATTGACCTCAAATGATTGCTAATGACATTTTATTAAGCATGATGAGTTTAAAATAAGGTAAATTCTACAGAAAAACTAAAAAAGTGGAACTTGACATTTACTACCGAGTAAAATTTGAAATTGTAAATAAACTTACCGTCTCCAGCTGAAATGGTTTCCACGTTTACTCCCATGGTGGTTTAGATAATATATTTACACGTTATAATTAAATCCAATACCACGCGTCGCGGCTACTACCAGTTCGCCGATTTTCTCAATGATGGCGGACGTATAATGTTGCCAAGTCAAAAATATTTTTAAATGATGTCTATGGACGTATTTTTTTCTCATAAGCGCAGAGGTTACATTTTAGATGTGAGACGGAACCACACTTAATAAGGGCTTATTACACTACACGGTATTCAGGGCCCTGAATACCAGGTCACTACACCATTTCGTGTCAATAAGGTCGATGTTTCGAGGACCCTAACTTCCTAACAGTTATTACACTACCCCGAATTAGGGTTTAAGGCCCTAAATACCATGTAGTGTAATAAGCCCTTTAAGCTGGCGTGTCGTGGCTAGGGCATAGAGATGGGCGTTTTCGGTTTTTAGCGCAAACGGTTATGTAACCGATATACAGTTTTCATATCGATATCGAAATCGGTTTTCAGACATCGATATTAGTAGTACAGTTTGCAAAAGTTGACATGTTATTTAGATGAGCAAACTAAAAACGAAAGAGAACTAAAGCAAACGCAAAGAGGTTTTGATTTGATACAGTTTTTGTGTTATCGGTTATTTTGATATATATATCGATATGATATGATATCTAACACATATCCGATATAAGTTACGTTTTGATATATCGGACCCATCCCTACTAGGGCATGCAATTCGAGTGTTCGAGTATTCGTTTAATTCGAGATTCGCCCTCTTTTAATATTCGAATATCACACGCATATGTATTCGAGGTTTTCGAGTTTTTCGAATATTAATATAATTTTATGACTAAACTTTGTGAGCGACTCATTCGAGCGAACGGCAAAATATCCGAACGCAAATAACTTACTGACTTTACGTACGGTAGAACGGTACGCGTATCCGATTGTATACGCACGCCCTCCCCGCCTTCCGCACCGCACCATGCCGGCCATTTTACGCGATTTTTTCAAACTGAATTAAAGCACTCACCAATTCGTTGCAGATTTGTTGTGACTTTGTGAGCTGGAAGCTATTAAAGCGTGTAAGTGTAGTTGTAATATTTTAATGGTAGTAGGTTAAGATAATTATTACTTTCGATTTTTGTCAAGATTGTTCACATACAATAACATTTTTTTACATAATGTTCAGTTTAATGATTAAGATAAGATTGTTGATTTTGAGAGAAGAGTATTGGATAAAATTTCCAGTATGGGCCGTTGATTTTGAGGTTCATTTTTTTTGTGTAGGTACTAAGTACTCATAAATAGAAAGCAACAAATATCCAAGACTCGGAAATTTTATGTTTTTTTGTAGGTAATTTTTTTCGTGAGGTAAAATAACGAGAATTAGTCCAAGAGCGAGCGAAGCGAGCTCGGGAACTTAGGGCACCCCGACACGGATAGGTTAGGTTCGAAGGAGATGACGGGAGCTGAAGTGAGCGAGCAAAGCGAGCGAACTTTATTCCCAAGCAGCATTTGAGCACAAGGGTGATACGCAATAAGGATTACGAATTTGTTTTTTTGACATCACGAAGCACACTGTATGTTGATGTACAAGTTCAATAATTTCGTCGGTCATTTCCAAAACGCAGCACACAAGCGTCCACTAGGAGTCCGCGTCGTTGAATGGCACGCCACGAACCACGCGGTGTAGAAACACATTTGTCTGGCATGTCGTGTCGCGCGGCGCGCCATCACCCTCACCACCGCTCTGCCGCAATCGGTCGCTAGCAGTCCGTGCCACGACAGAACGCGCCACGCTACGTCATGAAACTCAAATGTGGTTCTAACTGTGCTAAATGTATTTTTTTTTATTGTCTATAGCCTTGTGCTTGACCACTATCTCACCTGATGTTAAGCGATGATGTGGTCGACGGTGAAGCACGCTTGCCTAGAAAAAACCCATTCACTCTTGACTTAAAGACCCTAGATTGTAGCTATTGGGAAACGCAGACTCCGGCAGGGAATTCCACTCCTTAGCTGTACGCATAATAAAAGTGTCCCCAAAACGTTTTGTGCGTATAGGTGGGATGTCCACCATGTACCGATGACGCATCGCCGTACGTCTGGTAATCCGATGATGGAGCGGGCTGGGCGGAATTAAATCATGCAATTCCATCGCACACTCCCCGAAATGCAACCGATAAAAAACCGAAAAGCTGGCAACTCGGCGACGATGTTCAAGGCTCTGGAGCTTTAACTTAACCAGTGCTTCATTGCCGATGAGTCTCTTGGCCCGCTTTTCAATCGACTCTAGTGCATCAAGCTGGTATTTGGCAGATCCGTCTCAGAGATGAGAACTGTAGGTACTCCTTGCACGATCGGACTTGCGCTTGATACAAGTTGAGCAGCTGTTCCGACGTGAAGTACCTTCTCACCTTCGCAAGGATATCCAACTTTTTGGCAGCCAGCTGAGCCTTTGCCTCTATGGATGGCTCAAAATTGAGAGTCCATGTCAACGTAACGCCAAGAAGCTCAAGATGGTCCGTTATTGGCACGGTTACATCACGGAAAGTTGGAGCTGGATGAAAGTGACTCTTTTTAGCGGAAAAAAGACGCGCCTGGGTTTTAGCAGCATTAAACTTGTCAAGATTGGAGATATCGCCCCATTCGGAGACTGCTTGCTAGGACAAGCGGGACAAACCTTCGTGTTTCCAAATTTAAGTGTCTATGGCGGGCGCCAAGCACGACGTGACGGGGCGGCCTCTGAAGGGAGCGATCGTCTATTGTTTTACCCCGAGGAAACATGTCTAGCCTCTTCTGCCTGCAACAACTCGCGATGTAGTTTGACCGGAGTGGCCACCTAATTTTGCCCGCCACCGCGTTTAATAGAAGAAAAGCTTCTGACTTAGTGAGGATGCAAGAGTGAGTAAAGGTGCTGAGGTTGCACTCACTCACACCCTGTTTTGGATAGGTTATCTATTATTGTGTTAGGCCTTTCATTTCTGATTTTTTAAAGAATGTAACCTACATAACACCTAACTAGGCATGGGTCAAGTTTCCCACGTACTACTTGTTCAAAAAATAAATATATGCATTAAAAAATATTTTTTAAAACAAGCTTTACTCGTATTCTTGCCTTTCTTTTGATACCCATACCGTGGCAGTGCACAAAAAATAACTAGTACGCCATCTTGGGGCGTCCGCCATATTGGATTTAGAATGACGTAACTTAGCTAACCATGCATTGTCATCCAAACTAAACGTGTATGCAAAATTTCATCTTAGTCGGTAGAGGATAACTGCTTTAATATTCAGTTGCAAGATTTGACCCGAACACACTTACATACATACATATATTCATTCATACATACATTGCAAGTTAAATAAAAGCTTGTAATAACTGTGCACTCGGCGCTGTCTCGTCACTATGACGGTCGTCTCTCGCTATTGGCGCATGAGGCGAACGGCAGCCGTATTGCGTAAGTGCGCAAAGAGTTGGACGCGCAATCACATAAGACGGAAATCCACATCGCGTCATTCATCTCGCATGTGATTGGTCGATTTGGTCGATTGGATAGCGGTCAAACTCTTTGCGCACTTACGCAATACGGCTGCGGGAGTGGGCGCGATTTGAAGGTTTAGGCGCAGAAGGCCTAATTCTCAAAATGGCAACAGAGTTGCAAAAGGACTAGTTCTCAAAATGGCAAATTCTCTAAAAGCCTAATTCTCTGAATGGCCAATTCTCTAAAAGCCTAATTCTCTGAATGGCCAATTCTCTAAAAGCCTAATTCTCTGAATGGTCAATTCGCTTTATCAAAATGACACATTTTCTACAATTGGGAGTACCTATTCATTAAATTAAACCGACTTCCAAGCAGAAACGAAAGCAAAACACTACAAAGCGAAAAATTACTTTCTATTCCGAAGTCGGTGTGTCGGTGTTAATGAGTTTTTTGCTTTTAATTTTTTAGTTTTAGTGGTTCATATTACCATGAAAATCATTTATAGCTAGAGTAGTAAGATAAATACCATACTCGACTCATTAACGAGTTGATGAAAATACCAAAATCGCCATATATTTGCCTATAATATTTGAGGAGTTCCCTCGATTTCCATTGGATCTCATCATCAGATCCTGACCTGATGACCATGGATTTACCTGGGAAGTATACCCTTTCAAACAAAAGAAGAATTTTTCATATCGGTCTTTGAGTAATCGGGTAACAAACATAAAAAAAAGATTCCGACTAATTTAGAACCTCCTCCTTTTTTTTGAATCTGTTATTTAGATAATACACCAAACTAAATGTAAGTTATATTTATCACTTTCTTTTGATCCTTTAATTTAAAGCTTTCAAAATAGTTTTGATAAGACTTAAATTATTTAATTTTGATAATAAACAAAAGTGACAATATAGCTTAAAATTGCCTTGATTTTGTCTGAACCGACACTAATAATAATATCTTACAATTTCTACTCACTGGTTAAACAAAATACGTAAGAAATCTTTTATTTATTAGAATAATCCCAATTGCGGTTGTGACCAGCAAATCGATGTCTCCGGAAGCTCGACTCGCCGTTCACAACAGTGTGCTACACTTATGTATGGAAGTGAAGGTTGGGTATGGCAAAAAAGACATGAAAGTAGGATTAATGCAGTAGAAATGCGTTCTTTGCGAAGTATGTGTGGTGTAACTTTAAATGATAGATTGAGGAATGAGGTAATAAGACAAAGTTGTGGTTTAAAAGAAGATGTAGTGACTAAAATTGAAAAGAGTATGTTAAGATGGTTTGGTCATGTTGAGAGAATGAATGAAAGGCGACTAACGAAAGGTATTTACATGGCAGACGTGAATGGAAACGCCGGGAGGGGACGCCCTAGAAAGACATACATAGACCTTATAGGTGATGTTCTTCAGAAAGGCCAGGTGCGCAGTACTCATAACCGGCGTGTGTGTATGACTAGATGTATGAATGTGAGTGAAGCAAAAGAAGTATGTAAGGATCGTAGCAGGTGGCGTTCTGTAGTTTCTGCCTACCCCCATGGGAAAAAGGCGTGAGTTTATGTATGTATGTAATCCCAATTATTGTAAAAAATGTGCCATTTTGATAATTAGCCATTCAGAGAATTAGGCTTTTAGAGTATGCCATTCAGAGAATTAGGCTTTTAGAGAATTGGCCATTCAGAGAATTAGGCTTTTAGAGAATTGGCCATTCAGAGAATTAGGCTTTTAGAGAATTTGCAATTTTGAGAACTAGTCCTTTTGCGACTCTGTTGCTATTTTGAGAACTAGTCCTTTTGCGACTCTATTGCCATTTTGAGAATTAGTCCTTCTGCGCATAAACCGATGCAAATCATTGTGCACACAGTTGTTTTGACTGTGTTGTATGCATATGCATAAGTGGGCATGCTCAGTGGGGAATAAGATATTAAAATGAAACGGCAAATTTTACAAATATAAACATTTTATAACAAACATCATCGTATTTCAACCTTACATTTAACACTTAGTGCCAGGAGAAAGAATATTAGGTAGCCGTTTTTATCGTCCAGATTTTAATATTATTATTAAATGAGACATGAATATTGTATACGTTAAATCCTGAATAAAAAAAAATAAGTCAGTAAGAATTAAATAATCTTTCGAAGTTAGTTCAGAATCAAAATCTAAAAGTAGTGGTTCGTGTATTTTTCTTTAGTTGGTTACAAAATGTCCATAGACACTGTCTATGGTTTTTTAATGTAATATGTATGTTATGGACCAAGTGATTAATACGGCATTATTCATAATACCAGGGCAATTTAAAAAAATACCTATATGTGTAGGCAATATGATTAAAACTATTTAAACAATTAAGTTGACCGAACTTTCTAAATAATGACCATCACTTATCGGGCCGGGTAATAAAAAGATGTGTTTTTTTGTTATTTTAATGTTGACATTGATTTTAATATTAAAATACATTTTTTTTTTGTATTTGTAACTATTCAAGCAACAAGGTCGACGCAGTCCCGCTGCGCAGGATGCCCATTTCTGTCTGCAGAGTCTTAAGTAACCGAACATGAAGGTACCTAACCTATCCGTGTCGCGGTGCCCGAATCTCCCGATCTCGCTTCGCTCTCTCTTGGACTAATTCATTGACCATAATTATCGAATTACCCAACTGTTTCGTAACAATATTCATAACTAGCTTCTGCCAGCGGCTTCGCCCGCGTGAAAGTCGAAAATTACCCCGAGGGAACATATTCCCGTGATAAAAAGTATCCTATGTGCTATTCCTGACTATAATCTACCTCTGTGCCAAATTTCATTAAGATCCGTTCAGCTGTTCAGGCGTGAAGAAGTAACAAACATACAAACACACTAACAAACTGTGTGGTTTAGGGGCTAAATGCCATATTTCATTCATTTCATATTAAAAATGGCAGGGTTTCATACAAACTTTCATCCCCTATTTATCTCCCATAAGGGTTGAATTTCGAAAAGCCTTCCTTATTCCTTGTCTACATTATAAAGGAAATCTCTGTGCAAAATTTCAGCTTTCTAGGTCCAAGGATTTAGGCTGGGCGTTGATGAGTCAGTCAGTAAGTCAGGACTTTTCTTTTTATTTATATAGGTTTAGGTTTAAAGATATTTATTCTCAAAAAAGACACAAAGTCACTTACATGAGAACAAGGCTTAAAGTAAATTATATAAAATTCGTCACAGACGTCACGGCAGCAATTATGATGCACCCATCCAATGCATTCAGCTTTAAGAAATGGTGTTAGTTGTGATTAAATATGCAGCTAATTGAGTTTTGAATGCATTGAATGAGTGCAACCTTTTTATACATGAGGGTATTTTGTTATATAATTGTGCTCCTTCAAAAGTTAACATTTTTTTGCCAAACTTAGTTCTCATCTTCGGTAAAATCAGAAAACTAGCTCGGCGACTGCTACGTTGGGTTACTTGTTTTACTTTAATAAACGATAAGTTAGTCTGTATACTTTCGTTGAGTGCTTTATGGATAAAAAAAAATGTATTGTAAATATATAACTGTTTAATGTTCATTATTTTGGTTTCTTCGTAGATTTTACACGTTGATGTTAAATATGGGTAGTTAAAAATCATTTTTATTAATTTATTTTGTGCAATTTGGAGACTTGCTAGCTTCGTCTTGGCCTTCGTCTTGGCCTTCGTCTTGGATAGATAGATAGATGACCAGACAATGTGATTAATATAGAAATTTAAATCAGTATTCATTACAGTGCCTGATTTGACTTGAGTAGATTCATAATGCCCGGGCATAATACAGAGTGCTCTGTTTAATCACTTGGTCCATGACATATACATCTTGCTCTAAAGAGCATTCCTTGTTAACAGGTATGTCCAATTATAACCACGACCACTACCACTGCTTCCAGAATTTTTTTGAGTAATTAAAAAAAATATATGAAGAAGTACAATGAAACATCAAATATTCTCTGCCACATGAAGAAGAAATCAAGGATTTCTGAACACATAAAATATTTTGTATCTCCAAATAGGAAAAATAAATGTCTAAGATGTTTTGGTGCGAATAGTAGGGGAATAATTGAGTTGAGCGATGTTTCATTGTGCGTAAGATATATATAGATAACTCATTGGTAGATATTTAAAGCTAAACGTTATACCATCACAACACATATTTATTAGGTAATGTTATGTTAATATAAAAGAAGTATGTACGTTTAAGTACAAACGGCAAAAGAGGTAAGCATGCAGGTGAACTCTCACTCGAAGAAATATTTGAGACATAATGGTTTTTATTGTAACAAGGTGCCATTTTTGTCCATACGCGAGTAACGAGTGTATGTAGACATAATCAGCTAATATCAGCTAATCCTGAGGCATTTGCAAATATTCATGCATGTTAGACCATGGTAAACCAATTTGTCTCTAGCCATCTTATCTCTTTTGCCCATCGTCCGTAGATTATAATTAACATTTAAAAATAATACACAGAAGGCCGCTACACACAATCAGGGTTTAACAATAACTACATTATACTCATTTATATTTAACATCGATTTAAGCTCGGACTAGAAAAATGAAAAATATAACTTGATACTTTTCTTTTTTTCTTCCGTCTCTTTGGGTAAGTTTTACTTTTAATTTTTCTAGTTATTCAAGTCCTTTTTATACAAAATACTAATTAACATCACATTATTATCCGTTACAATACAAAACAATACTTATGTGAAACATCAAGTTATTTATTACACCTACATTTAATATACAACAAAAAAATAAAAAAATAAAAATACGCATGTGATTTACACATTTCGACTATAAATACGAGAACCCAAAAACAGGTAAAACGAAAGAGAAAAAAAAATCTTTCTTATATTTTGAATTTGACAGGTTTTTAATATTGCCAGGATTAAAAAAGCGAATGTTACACTGAGATGTTTAAATGCCGTTTTTTATCATCACAATTTAATTAGCTGCCTATCTAAGGATCACCAAGCGAAGACATTCAGAGAAAAATCTAAGGGAACGTTTTTAAAGCTACATTGATAAATCTAATGAGTTGCATTTGCAGCAGCCATTTTTTTCATAGAGTACGTTTTTTTTTTAAATGGATGGACGAAAGATAAGGTTAGTATAGATTAGGCATAGACTAGAAAGATAAAGGGATAATACATTTTTCTTAATTTTAGGCCACATTAACTTATTTTTTTGTGAAATAATTGAGTCGCTATGTAAAAAGACAAACAACTAATATCACTTTTAAGAAATCCTAAAAACAATAGTGATATGTTTTAGGATTTCTTACAAGTGATATTAGTTGTGTGGTTTTTATTGTGGTTTTTATAATGTTTCGTATAGTTCACGAGATAGGTAAATGTCATGTACCTCTCATGATGTATTTTTTTACAAGCGGTTTATCGTGTTTTTAGGATTTTTTATAAGTGATAATAGTAGTGTGGTTTTTATAATGTTTCGCAGAGTTCGCCAGATAGGTAAATGTCATGTACCTCTTATGACTTATTTTTTTGACTTGAGGGCTGGTCTAAACTTTGCTCAAAGAATCAGCATTGCCAATCAACGTGGCAATGCTGCCTTTCATGCACTGCCTGCATTGACAGTGACACAGACGATTTTAAATGCTCTATGAGCCCTTTTCGCTTTTTCTATTCGAAAATTTCCCATTGGTGTTATCTGATACGATTTACAAATATTTTGGACATAAAAAATTAAAAGTACTCGAAATATTAAAAGGACATACTATAAGGCTCCTACACACTATGTCTGAGATAGATAAGCAGGATTGGGTCAAGCCAGCAAGATTTTTCATAGGAATTGTTCTTCGGTAAGAAAAACCATAAAAAGCCGTCAAATCGGAAATGCATTGTCGCGTTAGGATTGTCTGCGGAGGTCGATAGAAACGAGCCAATGATACGTAATAGTGTGTAGGCGCCTTAAGGTTTACTAATATTGTTTGTCTATCATAATAATATTTATTAAAGTCTGCGCTTATCCGTTTTATCTGGTTCTACATTTAAAACTAATTGGGTTAAATTTGAGAAGAGTTGGTAGATTTTGTACTAAAACAGAGCTTGGAGATAAGAGCAGCTTTAAGCGAATTTGTGACAAAGATTTTAATAACGAACGTTTTAATATCTCAAATTAGTTTATTTATAAAATAGTCTCTGAGTTTAGTTTACTTTTTCAGTCTTATTTATAAAAGTCTCTGAACGGTTTGAATATGCAAAATTCTCTACAGAGAATTTGAATTAAGAATCTGCTTAACAGATGCTAAATTGTTCAGAGATTTTTATGAAAAAGAGTGATTACTACAATTCAATAAAAATCATCTACTTGCGTTGACAAAACATTGCTCCGCCATATTGGCGCGTAGCACGGCCTACGGCGTAGCAGCCTACGAGCTACGGCGTAGCGTACAATGTTCAATAATGAAACGTATTATCCAAAATAGTGTGCCAATGCTTAGTGATTTGGAATGATATGTACGTACAGATAGAGTCGAGAATAGAATTTTTATACACGATGTAATGTTAACTACTTTTTTTCATAAAAAAATGGCTTATGAAAATATTTTCAAAGGATCTCTTGGTAAAAATGAAAAAGAGCTAAATCTTTCTATTTTTTATAAAGCATTTTTTTTTTAGTTTGATAAAATGCTGGCAATATTGCAGCTAGCTAGATAGCCTGTTCCTAATGAACCAATTTAATTTTAGCATTTTAGTCTAGACACAGATAATATAATACTAGCATACAGATCCCATACAAAGAAACCGTGCCGACGTAACTAGCGTTTTTCATCTGATTAATCTTGTTATTTTTGTAAGTACATCAATCGCGTTCGATCCCGTTTCACGGCAATAGATGGTGTTAGCAGCGACTTGCAAGTAAAAGGGTTTATTAGGTTCGTGAATATTTTTTTCTTAAAATACAGTGACGGTTCGTTTTATAGTATTTTTTTTGCACTTTTTTTACAGTTGTTTTTGCACCAAAATGTGTTACAATGCAAATTTTAACAATCGAGTGAAATGCCTCAGAAATTTAAAAATGCGCCATCTATTGGCATCAATTTTAAATGATCCGTTCAAATAATCTTTGAAAAGTGAATTAAGAGCCCAGTATTCCATAATTATGTACTTAGGAGAGTTGATTAAACAAGAACATACAATTTTTATGTTCAATTCTAGAAAAAAATAATTTTGCACACAATTCTATTGAATTGTGTGTACATGTCACGCCATCTAGTGAGATTTATTTGAACCAAATTTTCTTTCTTAGCAATGAGATCCCGTGTTCTAGACATGCCTTAAAGTGAATAAATTGACTTGCAAGACGATTTTTAAATGACGTAAAGTTGAATCGATAACAGCTTTAAATAAATTTCACAGATTACTCTATTTTATTCCAAATTCAAAATAAGTCTACTCTTACAGGCTCATACAGACCTTTATAAGACGGGCCAAATGCATCTAATTCTCATTTCAACCAAGAGTCAATCAAATAGCTATGTTTAAAATATTTGGCATACGATTTGGCTTTGTAGATGATCATGTATATAATATTCTATTTAATTAAATATTTGCACTCTATTTTACGTGTCATTAATTGAAAAACACAGCTTTGAAAAATATAAGGTAATTATAATTTAAGCTCTTAGTTAGATTATCGTATTTATACAGTACAACTAGTTTCTTAATGTCCCTCGGCAATCATCGCATTCCATGCGTAATTTCCATGTCCATCAATTATTAGATTTATCGTGTATATTAATTTCAATTCAGAACTAATTACTTTATAGTTGTTTTGTTTTGATTTTCGTGTGAAATATATAGAGCTGTAAAAATAGCAGCTTTTATTTCATTTAAAAAAAAATCATCAGAAATAAATTATTTTATGTTAAAATTTTATTTTAATTTTATTTTAATTATTAACAGTTCTATATACTTCCAAGTTGATTAACCCCTTGTATCACGAACGCAGATCTACGCGAGACACAATGGCTTTTTAATTGTTTCATTTAATTACGGCTGCGACAAGGGGTTAAAAGCGACCGGTCTGCACCAAGTGCAAAGGGCAACTGATAGAAAGCCGACGACTGCCGATACACGAAGTTTGCCGAGGGACATTAAGAAAATGTTTGCACTGTACTTTGTTCGATTGCCATATATTTCTTTTTTATTTATAGCAATATTACACGGTTTAATCAAATTGATTAAGTTCCCGTAACACAAATCATCGACTATTCAGTTTCTAGACGCCGTTAAACAGGCGATGAAAAAAATAGTCTGATGCATGTCACTACTCTAGACATACACGAGTAGTGGCGTCTTGCGGCAAAGGTTCCGTGGAGAGGAGGCCAATAAAAATACTTTTTTCTCGCCGCTTGATGGATAGGTTCCTCATACCTCGGTTAGTTGACGAAATATTTATCATAAGCAATCTAGGCAGAACCTGGATAGGTACAAATTAATGGTATGACCGACAAGTGTATTGAGGCTTTTTAATTTGATACCCACAGATAGGTGACCGTGTAGTATTTTCAAATAATAAAAAAATATGCCTTACGAATTCAAAAGTGTTTTCGTTTAAATATACGATTTGGTGTTATCAAATTGTGAGTAATACATGTGTCAAATAACGTTATAATACTAAGGCGCATATTCCAAGTCTAATTTTCTAGATCCAGACGTTGGACGACTGTCGTTGGGACCTACGTTGGGGTCAATGTTGGGAGCCAGCGTAAAGGATCTCCACTCAACTCGGTAGCCATGACAACCAAAACAATCCTCGATTAATGTCAATAAATATTAAGCTATAACTGTCAATTTGGTGCTTCAAGGTTAAGTCGGTTTTGGAGGACATGAGACATGACTTGGAATAAAAGGCCACTTAATATGGGGCCTGTTTCACCAACTAAGATTACTTTCCCGTAACTTACTGGGCAGATAATTTCATACAAAATCTGTTTATTCATATTTAATTTATTCAGTAAGTCTTGGGCTGTTCAAAACATCGTGAAACAGGCCCCAACAATGTTAAGAGATTGTGGTCTTACCTCTTACTTTCTTAGCCACGAATTTTTAAAAGAAAAATCAATATTACTCTTATATTTGGTGTTATATTTAAATGAACATTGAAAAGGTAGGAATACTAATTAGAATCGCTAATTTGTGCTTGATTGTTGACTAAATTAGGTGTTTTTGTTTTCGAATTAAAATAAATCTAAGCCACAATCTCAATTCTTGGGTATAACTATTTCTTAATAGAAACAAAATGTAGTCGTCAATAATATATATAAATACACTATAATATTACGAATATTTATTCCCAGTCCATAAAAATGGTTTTGACACATTTTTGAAAAAAAATACTGCACACAAAACTCCAAAAGCCTTGTACCTAAAATAAATAAACAATAAAAGTATTTTGATTATGCTAAACCAGGCTGAATCATTGTATTTTGAAAATGGAAGTAGAATAAAACTATGGGAGCATAACCAGCCAGTAAATATCTATCATTCAGTTCATCCATCAACGTAATGCTTCATCCCTAATCGGACCGAAAAGAGAGATTTTCGGGAACAATTCCATTGATTGACATGACCTTACAAAGAGTTTTACCACAAACATTTGCTGCTCGATCTAACGAAGCCGAATATTCAACCCATTGAATATGGGTAAAAATAATTTTGTTTTAGATTATTATTATCGTAGCCAGGGAATTATTGGAAGAGGATATCTTACGGAACGATGCAGACATTTTTAAAGGAAGTATTTGCAGTCTTGCTATTTATTATACCTGCCTATTTTTGTTGATCAATTCATCTTTAAGTATTTAAAAAATTATATAACAAAGTTCAACTTAAACCTCAAAAAACAATCCTTAAAAAGAAAAAAGGAAAAAAAAGGTTTTGGCTTGTTGCATTTCAAATTCATATTTCGAATACCAAGATGGCGTCGAATGTGACAAAACGCAGCAACGCTACAAATTCGTTCGGATATTGGGACGGAGTGGCGGTTGCTTTCGGAAACAATTATGGAGTAGCTGGTTCTTCTTCTTGATGGTGCTTGGCGAGGGCTAGGAGTATCATCGTCAGTTGTTTTCTGCTTATTTTGCCTTCACTGCTGTATTCGACGCCTTGGAGAATCGTTTCTTCGAACTCCAGTAGGTCTTGAGCGTCGTAATCCTGAAAAATACACATTGGGTTTATTACTAAAAATGTCATTGAAATATTGTTTAAAACTAAATGATAGAGCAAAACTAGCGGGGAACAGTTTAGGTTAAAAACACACTAACAGGCGGTTTGTTTAGCACCGTAAACGTTTGTACTGCGCGCTTGGTGCCTTCGCGCTTAAGGGTACACTAGTTCGACGAACTATTTTGTGCGCGGGGTTAAAATGCGTGCTATATCAATCGACAACACGGGCGGAACAGATAGATGATGATGAGCAGTAAGAAACTAGTACGCGTACGAATACACACTTTTGCAAATTTGTAGCAAAATGTATGATGATTTAGTACGAAAACGAGCGCGCGAAATTTTATAAACAGACCATTGGGAGCCTGGATATCATGAAAAAACGACTGAATGTATCTGCTCAAAATAAAATTATTTGCATTGTTGAACTACTAATCTATCCCTGTATGGAGGCCGTTTTTCAATTTTCCTTCTTCTTATGGTACTTATTTGCGCCCAAAGCTGCGTTAAAATGAGTGTTAAAATATGGAACTATCGAAGCTCATAACTTTCAAGTAATTTTTTTTTTACTTTTTTGCTTCCATACAGGGCTAGATAATGATGAGACAAATTGATATATTTTTTTATTTTGAACGTACATCGTCAAACAGTGGAGTAAAAGCCAGACTACGTTTGTATGGAAGAATTTTCGACTAGTGTACCCTTAAGTTACCCAGTTGTATCGATACGACCTTAAGAAGCTTCTTTTTCTTCACTACTCGCCAGATGACTCGATAGACTCTTGTCAATGTATTTTGTACAAATTTTCGTTATTAAGACGCTATGTAAAACTTCGTAGGTATTTTATAATAAAACCGGCCAAGAGCGTGTCGGGCCACGCGCAGTAATAGGGTTCCGAAGTTGCATAACAATGTGGGCTAAAAATAAGGTTTTGTTGTTGTTACATGAACATTAGAACGGTTTCAGCGGCTCACAAAGTCTAAAAACGGACCCACATAGGATTTTTTTATCTATATTCTCGCGTTTGACCACTATCTCGCCTGATGGTAAGCGATGATGTGGTCTATGGTGAAGCACGCTTGCCTAGATGTAATCTATTCACTCTTGACTTAAACTAAATAAGGACTAACTGGTATCTGAAGAAGGAGTTATAAAATCCAACTTCGCAACTGAAGATAGAAAAATATTATCTATTTGAGTACCACCACGGGTGCGAATTGCGAAAGGAGCCGATACGAGCGCGCGTTAGACCCACGGGGAATGGTATAGTTTGTTCCTGGTTCTATTCTTGCGTGCACGCTCCTTGTTTATTTCTCTTTCGGAATTAGACAATAATCAAACAATATAAATTCACCTCTTAAAATAAATTCACCTCTAATCTCCTCTAATACCGCAGATTAGAGGTGAATCCTCTAATCACCGCAGACACTATTTCATTTTGGAAAGTTTTATGCTACTCAATTAGTGATGAAGTCGGGTCGAATATTGACTTTATAGACGGATATCGACAAAAGAAAATAAGTAATTTGCTTGGAAATCGAATCTAATTTGACTTTACTTTTACGTTTTAATTATAAAACGTCAAAAATACTTCTGCACTAACACAAAATAGACTACACCGCGCGCATGCGCCGTATGGACTACGTTCTGGTACTGCCAACGACTCCGGCCACTCCAATGCGTTATTCGAGCTTAAACATTATTAATTTAGAAATCATTATTATTAAAGATGTTATGATTTTATTTTTGTATATTTTTACACGGTTCATAAGCATATACTATCTGTTTTACAAAGCTAACAACGTTATTTAAGAAATTTTTTAATGGCATTTGTACAAAAATTTTACTGTGCCAAGTACATTTTATAAGTTGGTCGACTATTACTCGTAAACTCGTAAAGCCTGTTATGATTTCATTTTTTTATATTTTTACATGGTTTGTAAGCATTATATTTACTCAGTTTTACACAGCTATCAACTTTATTTTAGTAATTTTTTAATGGCATTTGTACAAAATTTTTACTGTTCCAAGTACATTTTATAAGTTGGTCGACTATTACTCGTAAACTTTTAAAGCCTTGTTATCCGTGATAATTTTCCTTTTAATTTCGTTATATTTACTACAGCCGTGAATTTTTTCACATAGTCAAGAGCAACCATTTCGCTGGCAGGGGGAGGGGGGACACTTGACTCTAACATAAATTAGCTTAATTTTACGCAAACGAATCTCTGAATCGAAAAATGGTTTTAACAAACATATAATATTTTTGAATGGCCTATCCAACGATACCCCACACCATGGGATAGATGAGAAAAAAAAATACATCCCCACTTTACGTCTATGGGAGGTACCCGAAAAAAAAAAAAAAAAAACATTTTTTTATGTTACCACTTTGTTGGAAATATTAATATGTATACACATGGAAAATTATAGCTTTGTAGTACTAAGGTTCTCTTAGCTAAGCTGCGGACGGACAGACAGACAGAGCGAAACTATAAGGAATCCTTGTTGACTTCGGAACCCTAAAAATGAAGGGGTTTATCTCCAATATAAAAGCGATAATCAAGAGTTTCGATTGTCTAGGCAATTTACTTAAAAGTTTGATTAAAAACATTGTTTTTAGATCTTTCCTTTTTTTCTATTCTTTATTCAAAAGTTTGAAACAAATTCCATTATCAAATTCAAAAGCTTGAATAAAAAGTTTGTAATAAAAACACTAACCTTTTTAACTAATTCTAATAAATCCTTGAGAAATCCCCGGAGTTCTTCGTTCTCGATCGAGCCATTGTTATCCTGGAACAGAATGAATCGATTCGTTAGATAACTTAAATTGAGTTAGTTTCTTCTTTCTGTGATTTCAGAGTTAAAAATACGACTTTTCGAAAGTTCTACTGTTGTGTGTTTAAGATGAATTGTAAAGTTTATTTATCTACACTCACAACGTAATGTTCCAAATATGAATTCAAATAATATTGTATAAACACGTACTTTATATTCGTGGATAGGTAAAATAAAAAAATAGTAGTTTATGCAATGGCCATATAATAGGGGTTATTAAAACACGAGCGTAGGTTTATCAAATGAGGCGAAGCCGAATTTGATAATAATATTACGCGAGTGTATTAATACCTAATTATATGCAGTTGCATACACTACTTTATCTTCACTCATACAGTTGAAATAAAACAAAAGTGGAAAGGGAAACATATTTGGTATGGCGGGCAATTTAGATTCTCATTGCGCAACGCGCGCATCCACAGACAATTAATCTTCTTTACTACAGCCCATACGCGCCAGAAAATTAAAAAGTAAAAGTGTGCTATAAAAAATAAAAAGTTATTTTATGATGCAGTTGTTTGAAAATCGAAGGAAAATGTTGAACTGTAATGGTTTTTTTTTTAATTTTACCTATCCACGAATATAAAGTACGTGTTTATACAATATTTTTTGAATTCGTATTTGGAACATTACGTTGTGAGTGTAGATAAAAACAAAATTTTCCTTCGATTTTCAAACAACTGCATCATAAAATAACATTTTAATTTTTATAGCATACTTTTACATTTTAATTTTCTGGCGCGTATGGGCTCATGTCATTGTCAGTAGTCTGAGGATGCGCGCGCTGCGCAATGAGAATCTAAATTGCCCGCCATACCATACCACATATTTTTTCCCTTTCCAATTTTGTTTTATTTCAACTGTATGAGTGAAGGTAAAGTAGTGTATGCAATAGCATATAATTAGGTATTAAAACACTTGCGTAATATTATTATCAAATTCGGCTTCGCCTCATTTGATGAACCTACGCTCGTGTTTTAATAACCCATATTATATGACCATTGCATAAACTACTATTATAACACTTTATTTGAAAAATCCTACAAAATGAAAAATAACTTCAATCCCGGCAGTCGGTGTCAAAAACGAAGAATCAAAAACAGGAACACCTACTGCCGAAATTGAAGTATTTTTCACTTTGTAGTGTTTTTATTTGGAAGTCGGTTGTATTTTTTGGTAAAAAATATATTATTTTACACTTTCATTTTTTTACATAATGGGCAAGTTTTATACCTACAATTCCCAAAGTTATGCCAGAATAGATAAACAGAATAATATGAAACTTAAACATAACCGGTGAAATGAGAGTGTAGCAGGGTTTACTGTACACAGCTGCATACCCCTTTACTCCTAAATGGTGTAAACAATAAACAGGCATGCGATTGCAGCAATCCTGAGAGATTTGCCATTATTTTTGAGGAGTTCTGTTTCATATCGCCGAAGTTCTTCGTCAGATCTCCACCAAATTTAAATAGGACCAATTCGGGAACGTAAAATACGTTCCCGAATTGGTAACGGAATACGTTCAAACATAAAAATTGGAACGTAGAATACGTTCAAACATAAAAATAATTTTCATAATCAGTCCACAATTGACGAGGAATTCGGTAAACATAAACAAGAATAACACGCACTCTTTTTGGAAAGTCGGTAAAAATCCCACTAAACTATTCTGGAGTAGTGTAGTAAAAAAAAATGTTATTGTACAAGAAATATAAAAACTGTCATTCGTCGCAAGCTATACAGCTAAGCTTAAAGTTTTTCAATAAGGGCGGGTAGATGTTGAAATGAAATAGAACAAGCTGTGTTTGAGATATTAACAACATTCTTTTTTTATTAGAAAGTATCACTTGTGCCATTAAGTGTGGAATATGACATCGTTCGAATGCCCGCTTCGGCTATTTACAGTGGCCAGGATCCGAGTAGTCCAATTTTCAATTAATGTGTGTGTGTGTTCACCTTTAGGGCATCGGTTGGTTGTGGTTTATTTGCATAGACCTGCAACTTCAAGAAACCCCTCAAGAAAAGGTCTAGCGGGATCAAATTGCAAGACCTTGTTGGCCAATTCACATCACCCCAGTGAGAGATAATTTACCCTCAAATCAATTTATGCCTCAACTTATGCCATAAGTAACTAAATAATAAACAAAAGATTTGAAAGATGTCACCAAAACAAAATGGCCGCCAAAACCTACCCGCGCCTATTGAAAAACCCTTTATTATTAGGAATTTCAATTTGGAATTTCTCAGTAGCGGGTCAGCGTTTGGTTTCGTGCCCAGTTGATGGACATAGACTCGCCTTTTATTAGGAAATGGGACTTAAACATAACTGTCGAAATGTGGTGCTAATGTCTATGGTAGGTAAATCTCTGCCTAATCCTTCGTCAGGCGACATATTCAAACGTAGGCAAACAGGAAAAATCATAAGCTTTATACATAATAGAGAAGTGCCAGGTACCCGCATAGTTATCCTTTTCAACAAGACATAATGCCCTCTACAAATGCCTTCAACTTTTCTATTTTCGTCGCCCACTTTCTATAACAGGTTTTATATAAAAAGGATAAGTGTCCCAAAAATACCTTTACAAAATAATAATAATACTTACCCTATCGTACAAAGAGAAGACCCTTTCAATATCGTCCTTCGTAAGTTTTGTTGCGCCCTGATAACATAAATAACATGTGTATTAGTGTCAAACGTCTGAAAAATAAGTTAAGCCTTGACCCGTGTTGGGCGCCATTCAAAAATGTTTCCGATTTCTATTATTTACAAAATTTCACGAAAGCTGGTAGTAATATAGTATGAACCAAAATAAAGTCTGTAAAATATTGTAGTCCAAGTAAAAGAAAATATTTCTAAAAAACGAAAAATTCTATATCATTTTGAGGTGCAACATTAGAGAATTAAAAAAACACACTTTTAAATAAACAGACACATTTCAGAAAAACTATTTTATAAAAGCAGTCAATTTTATTATTCTCAATTTGATTTCGTGTAACTAGTCAGTAAAAATAAGTGACGTCACATTTAAACGCTGGCCTACAAAATCCCAAAATGTAGTGAACAATACCTACCGATTGCTTATATCCAACAATTTTTTTTTTGAGAAATTAACCAAGAAGGTTCATACCACAGAGTACGAAAACCCCGCTCCAGTAGCGATTCGAGTCACCTGGTATCGACTGTCATAGACATAATCACTGTCAAAATCGTTACGAGCCAACAATTTGTCATGAGAAAACGGCGACATTCATTGACAAGCACGTTTTGTATAGAAAGTTTTCAAAATATTCTCTGTGTTAGGTTCTCGGTGCCCTATGGTTCCTATGAAACAATAAATACCATTTGGAACCAGTGTGGGCCAGCGTATAAACGCAGCGTGAGGACTCACCTCTATGCCCTCCTAGGAGTGCAGAGTGCAGACATAAGCGTTAGTGTTAGGATAGACAGACAGACAGACAGGCAAACAAATTATAGTAACGTGCTCATTTATTTATCATTTTACTTTTAAATCTCTGTTCTCAGACAGTATTAATATCTTTTTTGAAAATGCAATTTTCTGTTTTTTATTTGGATTGAAGAGTTCCAATTTTGCGTTGAGTAGTTATTTGTTTAGGTAGATATGTCAAATTATTTGAAATTCGAACATGAGCTTTTTATGAAAAAAAAATATGTAAGTAGGTATGAATTTTGAACAGCCCACATAGACATAGCTTCTAAAAAAATATATTATCGTTTGAATTCTATGTCTGAGTGCCAAAAAATTACTCAAATAAGTACTTGAATGATAATAAACTAAAATGTAAGTGTATGTTAATGTAATGGTTGCCGTGAATATGTAACATGTCTGGAAAATTGCAATCATACAATTTAAGGAGTTTTTTATGTTTTTTTTTTTTATTACAAGCAAAACTAAATGGAAAGGAAATGAGTGCATATAACTATGACAATGTAACTAACTACTTAATATTCTACCGAAGGGATGCTCTAGAAAATAATAAATTGATTAGTATGTATGTAATAAACCTATTATAGTTTTTAATTCAACACCATTCGATTTCGTGAGGAAACGCGATATATTAAAGTAAACGTGTGCAAATTAAATTACTTTTATGGAACGTAACCATTAAGGTTACGTTCCATAAAAGTAATTTAACGTAACCATTAAGGTTACGTTCCATAAAAGTAATTTAACGTAACCATTAAGGTTACGTTCCATAAAAGTAATTTAACGTAACCATTAAGGTTACGTTCCATAAAAGTAATTTAATTTGCCAAAGTTTTACAGGTCTTCTTTCTAAAATAGAGTTTTTGGCAATTACTAATTAATATTGAACCAGTCAGATAAAAAATATAAAGATGTTGTTTTAGTAAAAAAAACTTCGAAATTATTATCTTTTCACTAAGCATGAAAGATGAGATAAACAAAAATCTTATTTCATTTATACATTGAACTTATTTTTACATAATTTTAATTTCATTTATGAGGCTTAATTATATTATTATTGACTGTTGCCAAAATTCAATGAAAAAAACAAAAGATTGAATAAAAACCCTTTTTTTTCTATTTACTCTATGGTTTCATTGATGCGTATCGAGCAGTATGGCGTCTGGATGAACAATGGCGGGAAATGAAGTGTCACTCACCTTGAAGACTTGTCGACAGAGGAAGTTCTCTTTTACGGGCAGCAGTCTGAAACATGTGTTTATAAAGTTATTAACTGTGTGAATGTGTTACTATTTTTTCCATACATATCCGTGTAAAGAACACCGTTACTTTACAAGCTAAGTTTTATCCCTAAAATCTTCACGGTTCCTGTAGAATGCTAAGTAAAAGCTGTAGTTTTGGAAAAACAATATTATTTGTGATTAACTTCAGATTTGAAACACGTCGGTTTTCGTTCTTTATATTTTTTCGTTTCGTGTTTATAAATCTTAATTATAACCCTTGTAAATATTACCTAATTATGTAATTGAAACAAAGGAATGATTTTAATAAACTTTTTATTATTTCTAAATAGTTAGAAGATTTTGCCCGTACGCATTTTTAAGATTAATTTTTAAGGAAAAATCTAGCTAGCCCAATACACACAAATACAAAGGACCCCAAAAATAAGTATCTTAAGCTTCCATTACATACTCATTTTTCATCTTCATTTTTTCATAAAAAGAGTACTTAATCCGTAAATGGGTACTTACACGAGTGGTCAACTTTGAGCGACTTAAGCACAATACATAAAGCTCAGGGGCTTCCATTATCCATGTTTAAAGCTGCATGATACAAAGGAGACTTGTCTCTTTTGAATAGAACTGTTTTGTGTAGATGGATATGTGAAGTATTTAGGTACTTGATAAAATGTATGAAGGTACTGAATTAGGTTCTCTCGCAAGGATTGTTTAGTCACGCTTGCTTTAATTATGAGAACTTTTTAAGTAAATTTAACAACTACGTAACATCATTTACTCTGGATTTGTATGATGCGTTTGTAAGTACTTTTAAAGAGAAAAAATATACTCTGTAACACGTGCAGTTGAATTAGCTTGTCCCCATCACTACGTCACGATGTCGTCTACGGTGCGGTGACGCGGCGCGATGCATTGACTTGACGTGTTAAGGCACGGTACGGCAACGTCGCCGTGGAACGATGCGTCGTCGGAAACGGTACTTGGCGATGCACTCACTCAGTTGATGTTTAAATGTCTTGGCGATTAGTTGTGCAGTAACTGTCAGAAAGTACAAGAAACATAACTAAACGTTGCTTCATTCTGTCAGAAATGCTATAAAATGTCCTGGAATTTTACAAGGTGCGCAACTTGTAACGTTGCAGCATCGTGATGTACATTTCAACGACACGGTAAAGTAAATTAGCCAACAAGCCGCGCTGCGACACCACACATTTCCACGTTTACGAAGCCGTGACGTGGTGATGGGGACAAGCCCTACCTGTTCTTGGCCTCTATTACGCTGGGTTTACCTCAAGAAACTTCTGTGTATCTAGGTGAAGTTAGGCTGGCTATGTAAGCCAGAATCTCCTTGCATAACGGGTCGATAGACCGAGGAGTCTAACTGAGGATAATGGCGTCCATATTGGGCTTAATCATAACTACGAATAGTAGAGGCGCTGAGAGAAGTTTAGTATGCAAATTCGAGTCTAGTCAACGGATTTAAACTGAGAATGGCTATTAACATAACGTCCTGGTATAAAAACCGGCTAAGTGCGAGTCGGAGTCGTGCACGAAGGGTTCCGTACCATTATCGCAAAAAACGGCAAAATAATCACGTTGGTTGTATGGGAGCCCCACTTAGATATTTATTTTATTCTGTTTTTAGTATTTCTTGTTATAGCGGCAACAGAAATACATCATCTGTAAAATTTCAACTGTCTAGCTATCACGATTCATGAGATACAGCCTGGTGACAGACGGACAGACGGACAGACAGACAGACATACAGACGGATCGCGGAGTCCTAGTAATAGGGTCCCGTTTTTACCCTTTGGATACGGAACCCTAAAAAAGAGAAATGTCAAATCTTTATATTTGCTTTAGTTACCATTCATGCCAAGTTTTAAGTTTATAAACCCAAGCAAAAACATTTAACATACAAACACCCCTTAGAGGGTGATTTTGACGCAAAATTCATTCTTAATACTTCCATTTTAAACTACACAATCACACCAAGTTCAACTTCGGTCCAAAATTCAAATTTCGCATATTGATAATTTATATTTTCCACTTCATCTAACGACCTATTATCACTTTTATTATAATACTAGCTGTGCCCGCGGCTTTGCTCCCGTGAACTGCCTACCCTACTTACCTACCTACCAATTACCTACGAAAAAATTACTAATTAATTTTTTCGAGGCGAATCTTAACACCGCCATTCAGAAAATGACGTCAAATGCACAACGCCATCTATCGAATATGGAGCTCAACTATCCCACTATCTGAATTGCGTGTGTTGTGATATTTTATTTCTTGAACACTTTAAATTCATCTCACTTTTAATACAGTAAACGGATTGCGATGAAACTAAAACTAAGTAATTATGTATAAAACTTATCTAAATTTGTTTCGTACATTTTACGTGATGAACAGATAAACAGACACACCGACAAACAGACAAAAATTAAAAAATTGCTGTAAATGGGTTCTGTTGGTTATCTTTTATACTCTGGCAATTTTTTTTGGAAGTATTTTCGATGTGCAAATACTACTTTTCTACAGATTTATTTTATGTATAACTAGCTGACCCGGCAAATTTTGTTTTGCCATAAAGGCACCAAACATTCATCTACCCTACTTACCCTTCTCTACCTACCCTACCCTACACTACCCTACCCTACCTACCCTACCCACCCTACCTACCCTACCTACCCTACCCTACTTACCCTACCCTACCCTACCTACATACCTATCCTACCTATGTAGGTAAGGTACCATTGTTATTTTCAAAAAAAATTTTTCATAAGGACCTTCTCCTAGCAATAACAAACACAACAAAAAAAAGAATAAGCGAAATTGGCCCAGCCGTTCACGCGTGATGCCGTGACCAAGGGAAATAGGGATTCATTTTTATATATATAGATATGGCTCCATTCCATGTACTACAACAATTTTCTTTAAGAATACATAAATAGGGGCAATAAAAAAAGGACGACAAGGTGGGCGGCAAAATTCAGATTCTGAAGCTGTAAGTTATACTTAGTTAAAATCCATTGATAAAGTGTGGTTCTCGGATATTGCATTATACTCACTTCCATCTAAGGCGCAAGCGACATAGAAATGGCGTCGGGCGCGGACTTGGCACGGGTGGTTTCCTATTCCATTCAAATTTGATACAAAATGCATGGAAATAAAGCCCAATTTGAACAGGCGCGGGCGCAGAAATGGCGCGTCATAAGCGAGCAACCACATACCGTGTGTAAAAATAAAATACCCAAATTGCGCTTGCCTATAGCATAAATTCAGTGTTCTAGACATACACCTCTGCCTACATTAAAGGAATACAGTCGTGATGTTATATAACAGTCTTAAAATTCGTCTGAATGCCATATAAACTACTTCTAAAGCAATTTATATTCAATTAAAACTTGCAAACGATTCGACATACTCGGATAAGCTCAGTCACTGCTCACACGGCCAATTTATTTCTGAACATGTTCGACTGTCGACGTTGTTCTGAATTAGGGATCAAAAGGTTCAATATGTTCGTGGGCAGGCAAAGCTTCATTTAATTAAAATTCATTTTAAAGTTATTGGACGTTCCGACCCGAATTATCGGAAATCCAATGATCGGATACCGAATTGTTCTTAGGACAGGCTTGAAAATAACCTTTGAGTATATCCTATTAAATAGATGTTAATTTCATGTTAATTCGGGTAAGGCTTGTATTTGCCTTAAGGGAATTAAGGTATAATGCTAAAGGGATGAGCAGTAGGTATCTAAAATCTTCTTGCTGATGAGGTCATCGTCCAGTCTAACTTGATGCTGCTCAATCCATACTAATATTATAAATACGAAAGTAACTCGGTCTGTCTGTCTGTCTGTCTGTCTCTCTGTCTGTTTGTCCATCAGTCTTTCTGTCTGTCTGTATTTTACCTTTTCATGCTTAAACCGCTGAGCCGATTTAGATGAAATTTGGTATGTAGATAGTTTGAGACCCTGGCAAGGACATAGGATAGTTTTTATCCCGATAATCATCCTTAAGGGAGTGGAATGGAAGTGAAAGTAGTTTGTATGATGAATTAATCATTTCTAAAGAAAGGCGGCCAACGCAGCTACAATATTAAAAATAGGCTATTCGAAGTACTATTTCTACGCAGATGAAGTCGCGGGCATATATAGTATCATATATTTTACATGGAGCGACTGCCTATAAAACCACAAACCAATAACTGTGTACCACAATTTTATTCCTCTTGTTGAGGCTGGTAGTTAGTCGTAGAGACTGTCAGTGGTTTACGAATGGCAGCCGGAAGGAACTGCTTAACGTACTTTCCAAGGCACGGGGGTTTTGGTGTGTAGTGGATCACGGATCGACTTCTTTACGCAAAATCATAAAATCAAATCAAAATTTCTTTATTCTATTAGGCATTTTTGAACGTCAAAAATTTAAATTTAAAAGTAATAATAATTGATTCTACCGTCCATTTGGAAAAGTAGCTCGTTATGGAGAAGAACTGACAAGAAACTCCACACTTACTCTTTTAAAAAAAGTGTTTTATGATGTAACCAAATACTTGTAGTATTTGGTTATATCATTATTGTAGAAAAAATTACATCTATATATATAAAAGAAGAAACTGACTGACTGATCGATCAACGCACAGCCAAAACCACTAGGCCTAGAAGCATGAAATTTGGCAGAAAGGTTCCTCGAGTGACGTAAGTGAGCATTAAGAAAGGATTTATGGAAATTCCCCCCCTAAGGGGGTAAAAAGGGGGTTGAAAGTTTGTATGAAATATTTACAGTTTGTAAGTTGGACACGTGAAATTTTAGATTTATGCTCATGGTTGATAAAAAAAAATCATTTATATATTGGTTTTTGGAAATTCCGCCCCTAAGGGGGTAAAAAGGGGGTTGAAAGTTTGTATGTAATTTCTACAGTTTGTAAGTTGGACACGTGACATTTAAGATTTATGCTCTTGGTTGATAAAAAGAATTCATGTATTTATTATTTTTTGAAAATTCTACCACTAAGGGGATAAAATAGGGGTTGAAATTATATATGAAATTTCTTCGGTTTGGAAGGTAAAACTTCTGAAATTGTAGGTTTACGCTCTTGATTAATAAAAAAACAATGAGTTTAATGATTGCCGGAAATGCCACCCCTAAGGGGTTAAAAAGGGGTTGAAAGTTTATATGAAATATTTACAGTTTGGAGGTTGGAAACGTAAAAATTTAGATTTACACTCTTGATTGATAAAAATAATTCATGTTTTTATTGGTTTTTGGTAATTCCACTCCCAAGGGGGTAAAAAGGGGTTGAAATTTTGTATGTAATTTCTACAGTTTGTAAGTTGGAAACGTAAAACTTTAGATTTACGCTCTTGGTTAATAAAAATAATTAATGTATTTATTACAAATGGTCTGCTAAATGTAAAAAAAGTTTGGTCATTCTTGGGGCTATGCCGATTACGTCAGTTTTCCTGTCGGTTTTTCCGAGTCGGATTCAATGAATACCTTCTGTAAAGTCACCGATTTTCATGAAAATGGGTGATACATGGGTATTTAAAATGACCTTAGTTTAATCCATATTTATCGTAAGTCTCGTGCGGAAGCTCCACGGGACTGTCTTCTTCATAGTATTAGATGGGGAGTGGTGTACTCGCTATGGATCTTATTGTAAAGCCTTATGACTGAGGTTTTGATCGAATGACCAGTGTGACTGTTATTTACCCACGAGCCCTTTATTTTGCTAAAACTTATCGGACACGTCATTAAAGTTTCGTAAATCCTAACTTAAAAAATAGCTTATTTTTAGTCGCCTTTCGCTAACCGCACATAATAGAGTGATCTGTACCTATTTAGTTGAATAAAATACGAAATCATGCGAACGAAGTCGCGGGCGGAGTGCTAGTATAAAATATGTGAGAACGATGTAAAAAGACGTGCACGTAACAGCATGTAGAGTAAAACAGACAATAAAAAAATACAATAAATAGGTAATTAATTACCACAGGCTGAGCAAGCTAAGTTATGACCGATCCCAACTGATGGCGCCCGTTCACGAACATGACACATGGATCGGCAACACTCAGCTCAACCATCATGAAGGGAACCGGATGACCCAACACATGTGCCACCATCAGAGAGACATTAGAGAGAGCATGACAGGCGTTACTTAACCGTGAAGAAAATTAGCACATGGCAAGATCCAGGTTGGGACATACATAGGATTATTTTATCTTGGTATCTCATTCCTATGGTACTTATACTCGTACTCCCAATTTAATACCTGAGTTACTCGGCATTACAACTATCTTATCATCGAATTGATCCAATTATAGCACATAATAATCGTCAGATTAATATTAATCGCTGTCCAATCTCCTTTGATTCGCTGCGATTACATAGATTAAAAGTTATTCCCCTGTCGCATTGATTATATCATGATTGATATTTTTATCGTTTTGTTTTCATTACTATCTTTTAAGTAGTACGAAAAGATGATATTTTTAAATAGGTACTTTTCCGGCAACTTTATAGATAAGAGATATCAAAAAAACAATCGTACAAGTGTCGCATTTAGAAAGTTCTCGTTCTTTTTTTGATGTTTTAAAACTATTTAAGTAGGTTAGCGTGGGACATCGACTATCCAGCCACTAGAAGCCGCAAAACGGGCTACTCTCATTACAAAACTTTATGTTTTGCCAGCACCATTGATTTATACAGTAATGATAGGGCGGACCTTGTCCTTACTATTAAAATTCAAACAATGTCAGATCTATATAGAGCCTTTACACAAGTGTCTTTCTATCAGCGAAAGCGTGTGGATAGCGATTATATATTATTATTCAAACAAGTAAAATTTCAAAATTTAATAAACCCCCGGCACATTTTTATTTCATGCTACATAATTTATCTTGTACATAGACGCTTCGATCGACAATCTATTGAACACGTAATTATGACACGATATCTTGCGTAAACACCCCGATTCAAACAGTGAAACGCCCATAACTTTTGAACGGCTGAACCGATTTTATTCAAACATAGCTAAAAACACTCTCGACAAAATTAACTTTCAACAAAAAAATAAAACTAAATCAAAATCGGTTCACCCGTTTGGACGCTACGATGCCACAGACAGACACACACATATATGCATATGTAAAGCAACACACCTCAAACTTATAACACCGCTCTTTTTCCGTCGTGGGTTAAAAACTATGACAAGCGCTATCAAAATGTCACTTGACCCTTAATTTTTCGGAATTTTGACAGCCGCTACCGCTGCTAGAACGATTCTTTGTCTAGAGATTCTGCTGGCTACGCACTGGTTGGAGAAAACACGAGTCATTCCTACGAAAAAAAGAAGAAAGATTATACTCACTTGGCCATTTCTGATAATTGTAGTCTTCCGTCCTTGTTGGAGTCGAATACTTGGAGCTGCAAACAACATATAATTATCAGTTTGCCTGTCCAATGAATCATATATGATTAATTCTATTGTTTTACTAATTGGACAGTGAACCTGAGATAATTATCAACATTGAATAAATACTACAGTCTGCATGTTATGGCGCTCCCACACCGCTGTTTAAAAAATATTACAAACATTAGTCAACATTTTCTAAACAAAAAATTTCCTAACATTTGTTACTAGATGTATTAGTGTTAGAAAATGTTACTAAACATTTTATAAACAAACATTTGATCACAATGTGAAATGAAATTGAATGAAAATGTTTTCATGTTAGGTAATGTTAGTAAACACAAAATTGTTAGTTAGTAAATTGTAACAAATAAAACGGACGCCTCGGAACGTAAATCCATACTGCGAGCCAGTAAACATTTTTCATCAGTGTAGGAGCACTCAAAATATCTAACAATTCATAACATTTGTTAGCAAACGTATTAGTGTTAGAAAACATTTGTAAACATTCGTGTGGGAATACCATAATATATGATTTTGAATATACCTAGATATTTTTTACTACGGATAAAGTGAGAAGGGACCTCAAAGACTGAAATCAGTGAATTTAGGATAATGATTCTAATGCTCAGGCCGTTTCTTCTCAGGCCCAGAGCAGTTTGTGAAGGTTTCACCAAGAATCATGTTATTATAGTGTTTCATTAAAACCTTGTACCTTGTGATCCAAAAACCTTAGTGTTATTGAGGTTGTCTCAGGTTCTTTCCTAGCATATTACACGTGTGTAACGATTCAACGGCTAGATAATCTACTTATGATAAAAAAGTTCCTTGTAACCAAAAATACTAATCAGTTAGTCAGTTACACATTTTATTATAGAAAGAACAATTTATCAGTGCGCGCGGCGCCATGTATGCGTGCGCTTGTATACATTATACATTTGTATGACAATGACGCGGTAGTCGTCGTCCGAGCAAACAACCACCCACACATGCTTACCCACACATAACGCCGCGCGCAAAGATGAGTTGAACTATCTATATCTACTAATCAAACCGCTGTATAAAACTGTGATTTGCTCCACAAATTTCTGAACATTGACCATAAAAAATACCAGGTCGGTTAATAAAAAAAATAGTTTGATTAAGGCCCGATTTTTAATTGTCTTATAACTTTTAACTGAGGAATAAAAATGGCGGTTTGACAGCCTTTGTATAGAAAATATGTCAAACGGCCATTTTAATTCCTCATTTAAAAAATATCAGACTATTGAAAAATCGGCCCTAAGTCGTCACTTTTCTAGAACATGCCATGTATTCGATCTATGCTAGATTGTGTGAGCTAGCAATGTTTCAAAGTGTTAGGCAAAGACCTTCCCCAAATTCCGCCAGGTATCCCCTTGAACATGATCGAACCAGCGTTTGCGGTACGCGTCTATGTCATCTCAATAACTTATTCTGGACCACCCTCGGCCGTCCCTCCTCAGGCATCCACCGTGTGAGACAATTCCCCAGATTTCACATGCTTACTTTTATTGGGGAACTAAGCAAACTCATATTTTTTGTGCCTACCAACTGAAACCTCACATAAGAAAAGACACATCTTTAGGATAGTCTTGTAAGTCTTTATCTTTGAAAATAAAATTTTATTTATGGACTTTAGGTCTATTTTAACTTTTCTACCTGGTCAAAATGGTTTTTAAAATAATTTCAGATACGATACCATTGTGTCCGTGTATTCGATGAGTTTGTCTTCTGAGACGTCGTTGATTTTCTTTGCTTCCTTCAGAAGATCTCGGAGAAAATTCTGGAAAAGAAAAATTTACCTATCCTTTATTTTTCTGTACATAGGTTCCGCCAGTACATCTAATCTAACTTGCCTATATTATCTTACTGCAGGTCAAACGCCTTGTAATAGTACTTAAATAAAAATCTTACATGATACTAAAAGTTATAAGTAGGTACAATACAATACAACAATACGGTATACAATACGGTGAAGGAAAACATCGTGAGGAAACCGGCATGTCCTAGAACCAAAAATTCGAAGACATGTGAAATCCACCAACCCGCACTGGGCCCGCGTGGTGGATTACGGCCAATTCCCTCTCACAGAGAGAAGGCCTGTGCCCCAGCAGTGGGAACATTAATAGGCTGATGATGTGATATGTAATGTGAGGTACAATACAAAGGTCAAAAAAGTTTTATATTGGTAAAAGCTTTTGAAAGTTTTCTTTTTATAGTTTTATAAAAAACAAATTACGAATGAACAAACGAACTTTTAAATTGTTTTTCTCGACCGCGAAGGTCAACGTTCACATTCAGACTCAAAATGAAATTAAAACAGCTACCAGTAGGTACAAAATTACTAAAATATTTACACATGAAGTCCCAGACTAATTGCTAGTTTTATTTACATAGACTGAAGATTTGAATTCACTAAGTAACTATATTTTGACTTCATAAAAAGGATTCTCCATTTGTCGGATTTTTTTTTATTTATGTGCCCGGACTACTCAAAGACGCCTGTACCGATTTGGCAAATTCTTCTTTTATAGTAGTAATAGTATTTTTTAAAGTAAGTTGTAAGTTTGAAAGATGGTTAACAGGTGGTTCCGTGGTCATCAGGTCAGGATCTGATGATGAGATCATGGAGAATTCGAGGGAACTTCTCAAATAGTTAAGGCAAACATATAGCGATTTTGGTATTCTCTAACTTTATTTTCCGAAGTCGGTGTCTTTAAATTGGTACCATTGTTTTCCGTTTTACGACACCGACTTTGGATAAGAAAGTTATTTGCCCGCTTTGTAGTGTTTTGTTTGGAAGTTGGTTTGAATTTTTTGTTAAATAGTTTTTTTTAGGGAAATAATAAGTCCAGCCACAAAATTATTTATTGGACACGTGATTAAACTTCTAATTTTATAACTAAGCAACGGGAAAATGACATAGCCTCTAATAAACTAATTCGTCTTTTTTGCAACGCCAACTAAATATTCTACAGAAAGCGTCAAGTAAAGATCATCAATTATTGTGACTTGTCCTTCTTATTTATACATTGCCACGTAATTTACTAACTCGGCCACGGATTTTATATCTTGTCACCATTTTACGTTTTACAGCTTCAACGCAATATCCTCAAAAAAATATAATTCAAGCTTCTATCGAAGAAAGAAAGAAAGCATAATTTATTATAACTTAGCATGTAAAACAATACATCATATTCTTTTATCGTGAAAATAGCCACTGCATGATTTGGCGCGAGTACGCGAGACGACAGCGACCGGCCATTTGCACCAATCAGAGAGCGCCATTCGATTCATGTGACGACGAGTTGAGTTGATCACATCTCGATTCGACGAGTTGATTATATTTAAAATAATAAATGACGGTCAATGAATAAGTCCAAGAGCGAGCGTAGCGAGCTCGGGAGCTTAGGGCACCCCGACACGGACAGGTTAGGTTCGAAGGAGATGAGCTGAAGTGAGCGAGCAAAGCGAGCGAACTCAGCTCCCGTCATCTCCTTCGTGTTAGGTTACTTTAAACCCTGCATACAGAAATAGGAGCCCCGCGCAGCGGGGCTCCGTCGACTCTGTCGCATAAATACTAATCCAACTTGCACCTATTCTATATTAAAACCAAAAAATATAGTCTTTTATTTTGTCTCTCCTCAATAGCTTCTGGTAATATTAGTGGCCAATATACTATTTGATGAAATGTTTTTGCAATTTTTTTACGATCAATTAATATGGGATGAGTTACATTTTAAACGTACTGAGTTAAAAAATTAGAAGCTAAATAAATATATTTTTTGATGTCATTTAATAGTATTTTAGAAATTTACTGTTAGAATGCATGTTAAAAATTTTACACGTAAGTTACATTTTAAACGTACTGAGTTAAAACATTAGAAGCTAAATAAATATATTTTTTGATGTCATTTAATAGTATTTTAGAAATTTACTGTTAGAATGCATGTTAAAAATTTTGATGCTAAAAAATAACCATCATGCTGAGTTGTATTTAGAGTGGTTTACATAGAAGATAACTAGTGGCTAACATAGTATTATTTAGATGCTCGTTAATTGTGGCTGACTTAGTAATTTAGAAGGCAACATACATTTTTGGGGGCGAATAATGATATTAAAAAGAAGCCTGTTTAATTAGCACCCTTTTTTTATATATTTATTCTGCTTCTGATAATAGTTAACCGCCTCGTTCGCTGAGCAGCATGAGGTACAGGGTTTGGTTCACATGTCGGGCGAAATGGCATTGTCCTTTTCAGGATTGTTATTGTGTTTGATTGCAATAGGCTCACCCTTAATTACCTACATGAGATTTAAACATAGGTGGCGAAGTGTGGAATGTACTACAGCTTTTTAATATTTTTCAATACAGTTGTTAAACATGGCGTACTTTCAGAGGCTATAATTATGATTCGAAAATTAAATCTTTTGCATAGGCATCTTTCTGATACGCAGTCGTGACTTTTATTTACGAGCTTGATCATTACTTTTGCAGTTGAGTTTTAAATTTATAAGTCAATTTAAAAAAGTTTAGTAAGCAAGGAGTTTTCATACATAAAATAAAATGGGATAGATTTTATACGAGGAATAATGAATGATTCCGTACGTTTTAGCATTAAATTCTCAAAAGTATTTTAAATGGTTGTTTAATATATTTAACTACCAGTTTTAATTTAATTATTATTACATCAACATTTGTCAAAAATCGAATAGGCTGTATAGGCTGGTTTCGTTGTAAAAAATATATGTCCAGTTGCAAAATCGCGCCATTTTCTGTTTTTGTTTTTGTGAATAAACAAATCTAATTCTTTGATTTGTTTCTACTATTTGCCACAACTGTATTGAAAAACGTCGTGTGATACACGGGTGTTAGGTTATTGCAAACTCGTGTCATTAAAAACCCTCGCCTTCGCCTCGGGCTTGTTACAGCTCGTTTGCAATAACCTACTTTCCACCCTTGTATCACAATGTACTAGTATAGGCTCGCCTTTGACCACTATCTCACCTGTTGGTAAGCGATGATGTGGTGAGACACGCTTGCATCGAAATAACCTATTCACTCTTGACTTAAAGATTCCCAGATTGTAGCTTTCGGGAAACACAGGGTCAGGCAGGGAATGCCGCACCTTAGCTGTTCACCTAAACCTCTGCCTTTGGAGAAAAAAAGGCACGATGTTAGGCTATAATATCTTTGTGTGAATTGATTAAAGCCTCTGAAGGTGTCGTTTACAATAAAATGCTCCAATCCCTAAGGGCCAAAGGGCAATGGAGGTCTAAGGCATTTATGGACATGTTTTGTCCATTTATATCGTGCGTTAGCGACCGCAAACACAACATAAGGTGTAGCGTAAGTCCAAGCGCCTTTTGAAGGTTTCGCCCCGATAAAAAAGGTACACACATTGAGCAGAAAAAGCCGTCTGCAAAACAAGGGACAGTTCCGCAACATTTTGTCGCACAGTCTAATGTGTTTAGTGGCTTTATTTACCTTCAGTTCATCAGCCTCTATATACCCGCTGCCGTCCGTGTCGTATTCTCGCCAAATCTGGAAAACCGTAAAACTTACTCAATAATACAAGTTTGGGTAATAAACATTAGTGTTGACGTTAAGAGTTCAATGGCAACATGAAAAGGTCTATGAGCCGCTTTTATCATAGATAATTTATCCAAACAGCCTTGTGAAAAGGACTTATTTCAAGAAATCAGTTACTGCATCCTCTTACGCCGTTAAAATATACTGCAACCAGTATCCTATTTCTATGAGCACATAATAAAACTTGTGACTGTAACTGAGTGATCGTTGCCTATTAGAGGTATTAGAGGAAAAACAGTGCAAAAACATTATTTTCTTAAATATATATGTCGCATCCAGGGTGGCATAAAGGTAAATAAATTGTGTGTGTGCGTTAGATGGGTACAATCTTGAAAATGAAATCACACACATTATTCGATACACTCGGTTTATCTAAATAGTCACAGTTACAAACTTTGCTTCCTAATACTAAGGATCGACAATGATTCTACGTTGTCTTTAGCTTGGAGGCGGTCAAAACTATTCTCCATCCCGTAGGCTTATTACGTATCTTTTGCAAGAGCAAAACGATAGCGATCAAACGCTTTATGTCATAAAAGTCGGAATTAACTGCAGTGTAGGTACGAGTATGGTAGATCCTACACAATCGTTTGCTAATCGCTCGCTGTTTGTCAAATGCACTTATTTAAAAAAAAACCGACAACAACTCTAAAACTTTTGTATTGAAGGGCAATAATTGCGTAAAAATCGCTATCGTTTTGCTCTTGCAAAAGATACTATAAGATAATAAGCCGGCCGATTACCGCGAGCCACCATTACAGCTACAAAAAGCGCGGCAAACCGTAGTATGTTCTCGATTCACCGATTCGCCACCAGGGGGCGTGCTTGCAATTTGTTTTGACGTCCATGATATTGAACCCGACATATAACTGTTGTTCATCTCCGTTTCCGAATAAATATGGTTCTTACAACTCAAAAACCATGATGCTTAACTATGTTTCTTTAATACGGTCAAAGGCTTGATTTAAAGAAAGAAAGAAAGAAGAATGAACGTACCTTCATGAACTCTACGCTGGACTCCAAAGGATTGTCGAACCTGAAGAGTAGCAGGAAGTTCTCCTCCATGGGAAGTAGCTGTGCCAACTGTAACAAGAGATATACAAAAATAAAGTTTAAAGTTACTGTTATGAGACCTATAATAATTAAGATCTTTTCTTTTTTTTTCTAGACGGCTTGCCCGCAGGTTTGCTCGCAGGTAAGTCCATCTAGTTTCCTCTAGTTCATGCATGATAAGGATGCAATTTATTCAAACAAATAATTGAGAGCTATATATATATAGGTCCCAAGTTGGAAGATAGACGTCTATTTCGCCAGATGTCCACTCTCTGTTCGGGAGCTGGCTAACTAAAACCAGATGTATCCTCCGACTGCACAGCATGATTTTCTTCTTGTTTACGTCTTTTTACTTCGCTTTTTAAGCAGTCGGGTTTTTTGATTATTTTAATTTACTTTTTAGTTATCTTTTTTTTGAATTAGGTACATTTAAACATATAACTGTCATATATTTTTGAAATCACCTCTTAAAGCCCTTTATTTTGATACCCCATAAGATAGGTCAGGCAGAAAAAAAATTTGAGCCCCCACAATATGGCGTCCAAAGTCCGCCATTTTTCTATTTTCCAATTTTAATGTAGCCAGTGACACTCGCAGGGTTAGGACAAATCGATTGACGTAAGAACCATCAAAATCGGCCAACGCGTTTGGTCTCTAGAACGCCACATAGGAACAAACATACATACATACATAGACTGATAAACACATTACCCTCCTTCGGTAGTCGGGTAAAAAAGTATGCATATTCCTCATAAATGCACTCAAATCTACCACTTTCTGACTTCATCAGGTAAACATTGTCATTTATGATTTCAACTGCCGCCGAATTTTTCATACCTACTTTTTTCTGTTTATCAGTAAGCTAAAACCGTGTTATATTTTAAACTAGTACTTATACCTCAATTTACGGTAATGTCCCCGCGAAATTAAGCTCATCAGTGAATCATTTGTTATTGACTTGTTATTGACAGTTATTTTGGTAATTATCAATTAGGTGGGTAGATTTAATCTACTTAGTAGATAATACCAAATCCACGAGACAAGATAGTTGTCGGGGGATTTGCTATATCTTATTGTTTCTATGCAATAGTCTTCAATTTATGGAACAGTTGTGCCCTCCAACCCCATGTGGCAACAAAAACTGTAAGGCCTTGGTCCTATCTCCTAATTTCGCTCGGGTAGGGCAGTCCCTTGATGGTGTGTTTTTGACAGATCTTTCGTATGAATGGACAATTGACAGCGTCGCCACTCTGATTGGCCCTGTTCAGCAGAGACTGACATTATGTCAGTGATAACGATTTTCAAAAGAGTCAAAAGAGTACCGAAGTGTCCTGCAATCGTAAATATCTTGAGTTTTGACAATCCTTATTGCTGAGAGAATGTCAGCTTGTCTATTTCATTTTAAATTATTAATCTTAGGAAAACTTACAGCTAATACAATCAATACGCAGAAACAACATGCAAAAAAAGCCAGTCAAAAGTTTTCACCCATATATAATATCAGCGAGAGTTTTAAATAAAAAATTTATAACTCCACGCCCAGCAATTATAAAAAAGAACAGACTTTTTTCTACATATCAAAGACACACTCACTCAAACTATTAACAGCTATTACCAACTATTACCATCACAAAATGGGCAAATAGTTTGGGATAGATCATTCTTATTCTAGTCATGGAAATTTGCTCTATTTAGAACATTTCAGAAACAACGTGATGGTTTTACCACCATGCAATTTTTTTTTCAGGCGTCAAAGATACGACATCAGGTGATGCTATACAAATGTAATTTTGTGAGTTGTGAGTCGTGTAAAATGAGTCGCGGCATTTACGTTTAACTGAAATTCGGTTAGGCTGCCAGACGGACGGACGTAATTTCTGTTGCTATTCTACGTTTGTACGGGGCACTGAAGCTTGCCTCGCTCCCTTCCCTCACCTCGAGCACAATTTGGTTGTAATAATGTGCGTGAGTCAGCAGACAACTCATTTTGCGTCGCCGTGTGCAGGAAACCGAATGCAGCGTAAATTCCGCGACGCATTTTACACGACTCACAACCTACAAAATTATAAAAACTCAAAGAGCAACTCAAAAAAATCAGCTGGTCAATATATTTTTGTCCGCATAACTCGAAAACATGTAGGACAAACATGTAACAACTGAGGAGGCCATAGTGCGAGTTTTTTTAACGTACTCGGCCGCGTAAACGTAGTAAACTTTCTCTTATGTCAATTTGTATACAAAAGGCGTCACCAACTGTCACCAGGTCGCAAATATCCTTTCACTACAAATTGACGTTTATGTTAACACCATCGAGCACAAGTAAAAAATCGCACTAAGCCCACGGATTTATTTTTTTATCTCACCTCTCGTATGTCAATCTTGCCGTCCTGATTGTCGTCGTAAGCCTCCATGAAGCACGCTTTCAGCTCGACCAGCATTTCATCCGACACCGCCTGCGAAAGATGAGAAAAGAGTTTTTAGTTAAAGTCATCAAAAACTAATTTTATTGTACCGTTGTTGGGTAATCGAATAGTCGCAATTTGTGGAAAATAAAACTCAGAGGTCATTATACTGTTATTTATTTATTTATAAACAAAAAGTAGGAAATGACAATATAAAGAATTCAATTAAGGTATTGGCAACTGGCTTATTTCTAGAGAAATTTCTTCCAGCAGACCTGAAATGTAGACGAAAGTGCGGCAGAACAAAGAAGACTATAATGCCCTTAATTATGTTAACGAGAAAACGTTAAGGTAGGTCAATAATTATGATTTCTAAAATAACGCAATTTTATTTTCGGGATGGATTTACCTATATTCCATCGCTGGCCAGCATAAATCTCACTACTTTCTCAACAAGCCAGCTAATAAAATATCTCCACAGGATGTAAAATCACGCGGAAATAACCGCAATACATTACAAAAGAGTTACAGAGTAAAAGTCTAACACTAAATCCAGAATCTCTGCTATATAAGCGTAGGTTTTTCTTCCACTGTTTCCGTTTACGCTGCAACAGTCATTGTTCAGGCTGCCTGAATGGGAAGCAATTTTGAACTTAGAACGCAGACCGCGTCGCCCAGTTCTGTCTGGATTTCGAATTAAATTCTCTTTTTGAAATATGAATTTCGCGCTTTGTTAAAATTAATACTGGCCGAATAACTTTTGTGCTTTGGTCTACTCATGTTGTTATAACAATGTAATATGTTTCAGTCTGTGGAAAGTAGAATATGGCGGGCGAGTTAAATTATGAAAATTAGTTTTTCTTTTTACGTTAAATTATAACAAGTTACTTACCAGTTTTGTATGTAATTATTTTGTGTGTAGCATTCTCAGCTAAAGTGCTCTGAAAGTTTTGTGATTACGTAAAATAGTTACCTATATGAGTTGTCTATCGGGATTGAACTTAGGCGAAAGTTGTTGTAAATGTAAGAAAGTACGGTGAGGGCTAGCACCTCAACAGTTATTTATTATGTAAGTAAAACTTACTGAACAAAGAAAACGATACATAATCATTTATTAAGATTGTTATTACTTTTCCTAGCGACCGCCGAAGAAGTTTCATTGCCTGAGTGTGCCTACAGTATAGGCGAAAAAAATTATCATGCAGAAAGATACCTATAATCGTATTTTGAATAATAATATGTCATTGCGTTTATATTACTAGATATTATCAAACTTGTAATTATGAGTAACAAACGATAAGCCTTTAATAAGCATGATAAGCCGCACTGTTGTCAGCTTTACCGGCTTCGTGATAAGATTATGATTTACTGAAATTTTTATTTATTTGATTAACCGAAATCAAAGACAACTGGCTGCATTGCCAACAACTGCAAACTCTTTTGCCGTAAAGATACGGCTATGTAAATGTTTGCGTAGATGCTTACACCATAACGATTTCACTGTATGACCAAATTGAGGTGTCAGAAAAAAGAAATAAGTCAATGAATTTATTGAAACATATATTGGTTTGAGTCACTGATTTTATAAAAATCTTTCCCGTGTCGTTTGCACACCATATGTGGGTACAATACACGCTGTGTTATGTAATTTTGCAATTTCACGGTTGCCCTGATAGCGAAACATGTTCATATTCGCGAGTATATTTACCCCTTAAAGATTGCCAGCGAATGAAGTCTCCTTGTAAACCTCACGAAGGTGAGCACTAATGGCGCGGTCCTATGTCGAACGATTAACTTGTAGTTTTGTAGTTCAAGATGAGCTGCAATTAAATCTGCAAGGTTGGACTGAACTGGCTATATATTACTAGTTTGGAACCAGCGTTAACTAGCTAATAGCAATCTAAGGGGCCACGCCCTTAAGTCAAAAATCAACATTGACGTATCATACGACGATATCAGACCGAATATGGGTGAGCAAGGCCTCTGTTATATGCCTGAGTCACGCATTTTATCACGTTTTTGCTCCCAACTGTGATGAAAATGTGTGATTCAAGCCTATCACAGTAGGCCGTGCTCGCCCGGCCGACATAGAACAGTTATACTTGTATTTTAGGGACGCAAACTCAAGGCAGGTGATTATTATATTGTTTAAAATATCTTTAGGTTTGCGATAAATATCATGCAGGTAAAAAACCTACTGTTTTTTTTATCAATACAACATGAATTTCCTCTTTATTTTTAACAAAAACAAAAGTTATCGATTGATATCTTACTGCATTTTAATCCGATGATCCAATTATGTTATTTTGACAACCGTACTGTGTCACATTGGTACTAGAATATTTTTTTCCAACTACCGTGTCTATTATGTAACATATTGCCTAAGAAATTCGTTTCGAAATATGAACATTTAGACACAAGATTATAAAATAAAAAACAACATTACATAATAACAGTTATGACATGACTTTTGTATGGATCATGTAACTTCCGCGGCCTGGACGGGGTCGCCACCGTCTGATGGCGGACGCGGAGGGGCCGCAGGGGAGGAGGCGTGTCGGTATAGCGTTGGCCGCTCTCCCTATCCCCTGCGGCCGAAAAATGGTAGGTGGCGGGGCCATTAACCTTGACCCGTCACAAGGGGACCAAGAGTGCTATACACGGGGTCGTCTGGCACCCATTTGCTCTTTTGGTCCCTGGGGTGGTCACGGTACTCCCCAGAGAAGGGTACGGTCACGGACAGCCGCGGCGGGTTCGCGGTCAGTGCTAACGCGTACCCGTGTTCCGTGGAGTTTTAGTGGGTTAGAGTCCCACATAACTGCGCTACCCCCCGTGGTAGCGCAGTATGCATGAGCATTTCTACAGGCTAAAAAAAAAAAGTGGTGTAACCATAAGCTCTTAGAGCAAGGTTATTCTGAGTGTGCGTAAGGGACAGATGTTTGTGACTTGTATACATTTGTCCCTTTTTTACAGTCGAACTATGAAAGTTTTCACATGTCAGGGTACAAGGACTGGTCATGGTCTATCTGCGTGCCACGCACAATCACGCCACGACGAATAAAAAAATGATGAAGATGAATCTTCAAATTCGTTTAGCCGTTAGAACATACAGACATATATTCTTTTCATTATCTAGATTTTTTTCTGATCCTTGTATTAAACTGTAAAAATCCCGGCATTCAAGAATTTAAAATCTAGGCCAAATTCGGGGAAACACTTTTGAATGACTTTTAATATTTTTACCTATCATACAGATATATAATAGAGATAATTTAACAATTATTTAAAAAAACAAAAGTGATTCGAAAATAGAATACCGGCCTGATAAGACAGTGATAAGAATGTAGTAGCTTTGTGAGTAGATTATCTGTGATTACTTATTGGGGGATCACAGAAATAAAGATAAGGCAGTATGTAGATTGATTATTGTCATCGTTGCCGTACTTAAATATAATTTGTGGACACAGTAACCTACTTTTGATTTCCGGCAGGATAGCCTTTTTAACCGACTTTAAAAAAAGAACGCCGTTTTCTCTATTTTCATCCGAGCAGAGCTCGTGCGCCCAGGTACTACTAATTAACTAGCCAACTAACTACAGGCGCGGATCCAGAATTTCACTCAGGGGGAAGCAAATGGCTGTCTAGGGAAGGGTGTCATTGAAAATAATGCTGTTCCTGCTTTTCGGATCGTATTAATAACCTCCTTGGTTTCCCAGTAAGATTTTTGATCAACTGTAAGTGCATCGGAAATAAAATCTGATGACTATTCATACTACTATTTTGGTCTAGGCCCAGGGCAATTGGCCCCGTTGCACCCCCCTGTATCCGCCCCTGACTAACTAACAAGGCAAATAAAATTAAATCTTGCAATAAAGGGTAAACATGGTCTTATATAGTACCTAAGGACAGGGCGGGCCGTGCGTTTTTCTAATCCCGAATTCGCCCCGTGGTCGGCTATCTTCGGGATCGTTCGAGTGTGTAAGACTTACAAATATCCGTGTTTGTTGTATGATCTCCGTGGACCCAGTCAGTGGCTACGTATGAGAAGCTTGACTCTTACCGGAAGGACTGCCTCGCAATGGCAGTGTCCATCCGTTAGACGGAACAGCTAATAAAACGGATAGGCTGTAACCTGTTTGTCTTATAAATGCATTTCTGTGAAGACGCAAATTGCACCACTTGGGTTCGAAAAATTACTGAGTACTTATAATTATGCTACTCCATTCTCCGCAACTCAATATGCCTTCAAATGTTAGAGTATACGGCAACATACATTGTGCTGTTCTTGAGCCAAGTAATAAATACATACGAAATGCATTCGAATAGTTTCCAGTATGTTCCATGATTAATTATTTCCATTACATATAAGCCAATTTATCAGTAGGTAAATTCTTAAGTTATTAAGCAAAGGTGCAGCTGATTGAAGCATTTATTGCACTTATTAATTATGATATAAATTATCGATATTGGAAAAGACGGCCTTCTTTCCATTTTTCTGTATCTTTTGCCACATCTGACCAATCCTTTAGATAAGAGTCTACTAACTATTCATGCCACCTCCTTCTGGGACTATCGTCAAATGGTTATTTGAGTATTATCAAAAATATACCTACATGAAAACGAAACTACTGTTGAAGATGTTACTTCAATAACAAAATTTGTGAAAAAATAAAACAAATGAGGTCGGAAATAAGGTAATTAATAATCGGTGAAAAAGAAGCAGTTCCTTGGGAGGCTTAAAGTTATTCGTATCCTTGTCGCGCAAAATCTTGTTTGTACTGAATGGTGCAAAGCCATTTGGGCGTTACTTGCGTTTGATGTCAGATGCAGATAATTGTTGTCTTTGTACTAACACTCCACTTTTTATAGAGATTTTCAAAAATATAAAAAAAAATGATTTATTTTTTCTCCAGGCGTTAAGACAAAAAATACATTTATTTATTTATTTATTTAAATTCCTATAAGGATAAATCACAATAAAAACCGGCGAAGTGCGAGTCGGACTCGCGCACGAAGGGTTCCGTACCATTATCGCAAAAAACGGCAAAAATATCACGTTTTTTGTATGGGAGCTCCACTTAAATATTTATTTTATTCTGTTTTTAGTATTTGTTGTTATAGCGGCAACAGAAATACATCATCTGTGAAAATTTCAACTGTCTAGCTATCACGGTTCATGAGATACAGCCTGGTGACAGACAGACAGACCGCGGAGTCTCAGTAATAGGGTCCTGTTTTTACCCTTTGGGTACGGACTACTAAAAATTACTGGAACTGCAGTTGGTAGCCGTTTTAACGTGATTATGCGTTTTCCAGAGTCACTCACATCAAAAAGCCTTACCCCAACAAAGTTCATGTTCAAGACATAATACTCAAGAGACGTGATCCAAATGTAAGCATAACTGCGATTCAGCCGACTGAGGAGGGTGCCCCTCAGGATAGCACTGCATGTCTTAAAGAAGGAGGGGTTGGCATGAACTTTGTCGTGATCCGGCTACAGTCAGCTAAAGGCGGGTACCATTATGTAACACACGTCTGGGGGATTAAACTTAACAAGAATAAAAAAAGAGGAATGTCTAATTCTGACATTCTCATGTCTGGCTTATGAAATGGAGTCTTGTGGTGTAGATATGCCAGTTAGCGATGATTATCATAAGAATTATATGTTATAATATTATATTTATCATATATTTTCCCGGTAGTCGGTACTCTTGAGCACATATCTTAGAACATTTTATTTGTGCGAGTGTCCTCTACTTATGACACAGCTGTGTCTGTGTCGTTTTGCACCGCAACTTTGAAGAAAAATCGAAATGGCGACGGGTGGCGATGCCTATTTGGTTTATTAAACATAAAATAATCTTTAGCTCGGACAAGCAACATTTAATAGCGCATAGCCTTTACGGGTTTTAGGCATCTAACATACCTCAGAATATTCATATTGTTTAGGAGCTCCAACCATGGCTAGTAATTTATTATACACTGTACGAAACCAAGAGATTTGGGGGTCAATCAGAATAATTTTGAAACATTTTCCTTTAAAATGTTTATCTTCATTATTGCAATCGGTGTCATCTCCTTAAAGTATATGTCACTGATTAGTTTCATATTTTTATATTAATAATAAGCCCAAAATGTAGGTCAGATATTATCTTATCATTATGCGTATGCTTTCTAATTTCACTATAAATACTGGCTCCTGCAGAACATAAATTATACTCGCACAGTTCTCTGAGGAGTTAACTTAAGTGTTTAGTTGATCAAATTGGAGAAAACTCAGAAGGTAAGTGACTTTTGTTTTTTTTTTCATGAATTTCTTTGGTCTATTCTCACGTACGGCAAAGAATTTTGTATCAAATATTTCTCAGCAGTAACTCCAGAACTGAGTTTCAAAAAGATTTGTAATAAGTTTGGTATATAATAAAACAAACTAAATATTTCCAGATGAATACCGTATTCCTCGTCGTGTTGTTAGCAGCGGCAGCAACAGCTGCAGTAGTCAGCAATGAAGTGCCTGACGTGGTCGAAGTGATTGAAATGGCTGACGGAGACGTAGTGGCTGACGTGGACGTGAATGAGATGCCAGAGGTGATTGTGTCTGACGTAGATGAGTTGATTGACGTGGCTGAGCTGACTGATGAGGCTGAGGAACCGCAGACTGCAGTAGCCACTCGGCGTAGCTTGAGCCAGGGATCCATCGCTGCAGGAGAAAGGCCAATATACGAGTAAGAGACCACAAAAAGAACTTCAATTAATATAATGTAAATCAACAAAGAATTAGCCTACTGTAATGATGATTCTCTAAATTGGGTGCATTTTCAATATTTTTCCCAAAAAAAAACCTTTTTTTAAACAAGCTATTTAGTGCATTGTCATCAAAACAAAACGTGTATGCAAAATTTCATCTTAATCGGATGGGTTTAACTGCTTTAAAATTAAGTTGAAATATTTAACCCGAACATATTATATACATTGCAAGTTAATAAAAAGCTGGTAATAATAACAATTATGGGAAATGGCATTTTATTCCGTGCATGCATTGCATGCATTGCATTTTTTCTGAACATGACTATTTTCTGTTTTCAGTAACACAGTGAGTGCGAACGGTGTTCCGAATCATTTCCACCTGAGAGATATAAGAATCAGCACAAACCGGCGGGTCAGTGCAGTCCGGGTGACCCGCGTCGGAACTTCACAGAATGCAACCCCATCCATCATAGGTGGAGGAGTTGGAAGCTCCTTTGTCACCATCAGTATACGATCAGCTGTGGGCCGTGGATACCACTACAGAATTCTAGTCTATGTCAGATAATTTGCTCAATATAGTTTAAATTGGTTTGATATTGTATATGTAGTTATGTAGTGATTTAATTTTTGTATAAGCGGCATTTTTTTATAAAGACAAGCCATGTACTTTTTATATTTTTTTAATAAATAAATAATTTTTTATTATTTTGTTGTTTAAATTTGTAGACTGTTCCTCTGCTATTTCATTGATTCCTATTAAGATTTTGACATGAATGAAATTAAGGTTTTGCTTTTAAATGACCAAAGATAGGGTGACTTCGGGTCTACGATTTATTTTATAAAATAAAAAATATGATTTGTGTATGCTATCACCTTGACATCCACTATCGCTGATTAATGCTGATTTACAACCGTGAATTATAAATATTGACATAATCAAAGACAAGTAGTTTATTTTTGTCATTTAATAAATAACTGATAATATGATCTTATCATTATGCAATTCTGGTATAAATACTGGCCCCTTTATAAGGCAGATATAGTAGCAGTGAGCTCAAACAAGTCAGCTGAAGTGTTTTAAGAGACAAGTTTTAGTCACATTGACAAGGTGAGTACTTTGTGATTTATAAAAAAATCATCATATTAAATTTATACTTCTTCTTTATTATTGACTAGCTGACCCGGCAAACTTTGTTTTGCCATAAAAACACCAAACACTACTCTACCTACCCTACCCTACCTACCCTTTCCTACCTACCCTACCCTACCCTACCTACCCTACCCTACCCTACCTACCCTACCCTACCTACCCTACCCTACCCTACCTACCCTACCCTACCCTACCTACCCTACCCTACCTACCCTACCCTACCTACCCTACCCTACCTACCCTACCTACCCTACCCTACCCTACCCTACCTACCCTACCCTACCTACCCTACCCTACCCTACTCTACCCTACCTACCCTACCCTACCTACCCTACCCTACCTACCCTACCCTACCTACCCTAGCCTACCTACCCTACCCTACCTACCCTACCCTACCATACCCTAACTACTCTACTCTACCTACCCTACCCTACCTACCCTACCCTACCCTACATAAGAACCTTCTCCTAACAATAACGAACACAACAAAAAAAGAATAAGCGAAATCGGTCCAGCCGTTCACGCGTGATGCCGTGACCAAGGGAAATTGGGATTCATTTTTATATATATAGATAGGCTTGTACTTGACCACTATCACCTGATGGTAAGCGATGATGTGGTCGACGATGAAGCATACCTAGAAGAAACCTATTCACTCCTGACTTTAAGACTCCCAGGTTGTAGGTATCGGAAATACAGATTGGTATTAGTTTTACCCTTTAATAAATCGGTCTTATGGGTCTGGCAAATATGTGTACTAAACAATCGGGAAAAAAAATAGGTGTGCATTTTTCTAATTCTTGTAATATTATAGTTATAAATAACTTGGTACTAATATATAATTCCAGATGAAAAGAGTGCTCCTCGTTGTGTGGTTAGCAGCGGCAGCAACAGCTGCAGTAATCAGCAATGACGTACCTGATGTAGTCAAAGTGATTGACGTTGCTGATGGAGACGAAGTGGATGACGTGGGCGTTAACGAGATACCACAGTTTTTTGTGACTGACGTGGAAGATCTTACTAAGGTGTCTGACGAGGCTGAGGAGCCGCAGACTGCAGTAGAAACTCGTCGTAACCTAAACCTGGGACTCATCGCTGCTGGAGATGTGCTGGTATTAAAGTAAGTATCCAAAATAAGTAAATTCAATAAAGAAATTGCCGTTAAAATGGTCAATTGTAAGAGATAGTATATGAACCAATGCTCTCAAAACGGTGAAGGAAAACATCAAGAGGAAGCCGGCATCTCCTAGAACTAAAAATTCGAAGAAATGTGACATCTACCAATTCACACTGGGTCCGTGTGGTGGATAGCCCAATCCGTCTATATGAGAGAGAAAGGGCCTGTGTCCCAGCAGTGGAAACAATTAAAGGCGATGATGAGTATATGAAATAGATCTCTAGAATCTTATGCTCAGCCAAGAAGAGTGGTGATTATCTAAACTGACAGATAACTAATTTCTGTTTTCAGTGGCGAGTTCTGGGCGACAGGTGTTTGGGGACACTTCCATACGAGGGACATAAGAGTCAGCACAAACCGGCGGATTAGTGCGGTCCGGGTGAACCGCGTGGGTGCCTCACAGAACGCAACCCCGTCCATCATAGGTGGAGGAATTGGAAGCTCCTTTGTCACCATAAGGATACGATCAGCTACAGGCCGCGGATACCACTACAGAGTTCAAGTTTATGTCAGATAATTATGCTCAAATTGGATCTTGAGCAATTTTGATTCGAGTTTTTTTTTTATTTTTTTTAGAGGATTTTGTTGTACTTTAATATTAAATGTACTTATTAAAAATAATAAATACAGTTACAACTTATATTTTGCTTTTTCTAATATTATCCTGACATCTATTATATAGTATTCCCATCCTCGTCGCCACGTGTTAGATACGGGAAAGATCGGGACAACATACGTCAATCAAACTCGCTAGTGGGTTACACACTATTTTACTATTTGGTACAATCTAGCGCGCTGTTGTGGCGCAGCACTCCTACGCACACATACATAACAGTAGGACAAACGTAAAACAACAATACATGGACGACGTGAGTGGAAACGCCTTTCGGACCAGAGAAGGCCAGGAGCGCGCTACTCATAAGTGTGTACGACTAGATGTATGAACGTAAGTGAAGCAAAAGGAGTATGTAAAGGTCGTAGCAGATGGTATTCTGTGGTTTCTGTCTAAAAAGTCATGAATTTATGTATGTGTATAGATTAGTAAGGTCCATGCTGAACGCTGAATTATTACTTTTTTGTACTAATTAGTCAAAACTCACTTCACCGTTGTTATGGGAGACTTCAACGCGAAACTGGGCAAACGAGACGAGGATGAGCTGCAAGTGGGGCAATTTGGAGTTGACGTCGGAACCACCGGGGTCACCTACTGGCCAGTTTTATGGAGAAGGAGGGCCTCTATATGATGAACTCCTTCTTTAAAAAGCGTGAACATAGGAAGTGGACCTGGCAGAGCCCAGATGGTGCAACAAAAAATGAGATCGACTTCATCATGTCAATCAGGATGCAAATGTTCAATGATGTCTCTGTGATCAATTCGGTAAAAACCGGGAGCGATCACCGCATGGTAAGAGGCACATTGAACATTAATATTAAGCTTGAAAGGTCTCGACTGATTAAGTCCACGCTCCGTCCAGCACAGATTCAGGTCCAAAACCCCGAGAGCTTTCAGCTCGAACTCCAGAATCGTTTCGAGTGCCTAGGGAGCTCAGTGGCCCCCCCGGTGGGTTCCCGCATTGTCGAGGCGGGGGGGCTCAGTAACCGTGGCTTGGTCACCCACGGTGAAGCGAAGAGGAACCCGAGGAGGGGCCGCTCGTCAGGGCTTTTGCCGATAAGCCGACGACGTAGCGGCCAACATGTAGGTTGCGGTGCTGCCTGGGCAACATCGCAACTGAGGCGGGCCGTGATGTCGAATGGGGTCTCCCAAACCCATACGATATCACGGCTGAAGGTTGGAGGCCGCGGCGGGAGAGGAGTGCCAGTATTGCGGTACGCCGCTCTCCCTACCTTCCGCGGCCCGGACGGGGTCGCCACCGTCTGATGGCGGACGCGGTGAGGCCGCAGGGGAGGAGGAGTGACGGTATTGCGTTAGCCGCTCTCCCTATCCCCTGCGGCCGAACAATGGTAGGTGGCGGGGCCATTGACCTTGACCCGTCACAGGGGGACCAAGGGCGCCATAAACGGGGTCGTCTGGCGCCCATGTGCTGATTGGTCCCTGGGGTGGTCACGGCGCACAGTGTGTTCTGGTGCGCCGGTGATGGGGGGTAATCCCCCGAGGAGGGTCCGGTGACGGACAGCCGCGGCGGGTTCGCGGTGAGTGCTAACGCGTGCCCGTGTTCCCGCCATAAGCGGCACAGGAGGACACCGTGGAGTTTTAGTGGGTTAGAGTCCCACATAACTGCACTATCTCCCCGTGGTAGTGCAGTATGCATGAGCATTTCTCCACGCAAAAAAAAAAAAAAAAAAAAAAAAAAAAAAAAAAAAAAAAAAAAAGGGAGCTCAGTGGACGAATACAATGACGGGTTCGTGGAAGCTGTCCATACGGTCGGATCTAAGTTTTTCAAGACCCGTCGTACAGATAGAAACAAAAAGCTCTCTGATCCTACTCTCAAGCTTATGAAGGAGAGGCGTGAGATGATCCTGCAGTCTTCAGATGAGGCGTGCAAATATCGGCAGCTCAATAGACAGATCTCTAAATCCTTGTAAAGAGACCTCCGCCACTTTAACACCGAGCGTATTAAAGAAGCGATTGAGCGAAATAAAGGCTCCAAGGTATTTGCAAGGGATCTGGCTATTGGGCAGAGCCAGCTCACGAGACTGAAGACCGACGATGGCAGGATCGTATCCGCCAAACCGGAGCTTCTGAGGGAGATCGAGACATTCTATGGGCAGTTGTATACATCAATCAGCAAGCCCGTTGCCGAGTCTAGCAAACGAACCAAGAGCTAGATTGACCCGACACTATACCGAAGATATCCCGGACGTCAGCCTGTACGAGATTAGGATGGCTCTGAAACAGCTTAAAAACAACAAGGTGCCGGGTGATGACGGAATCACGGCTGAACTCCTGAAGGCGGGGGGAAAACCGGTCCTTAAGGGCCTTCAGAAGCTGTTTGATGCCGTCATACTCGAGGGCAAAACGCCACAGGCATGGTGCAGAGGTGTGGTGGTACTCTTCTTCAAGAAGGGCGACAATGCCCGACTGAAGAACTATAGGCCCATCTCACTTCTTAGCCATGTCTACAAGTTGTTTTCAAGAGTCATCACGAATCTTCTCGCGCGCAGGTTTGACGATTTCCAGCCTCCCGAACAAGCCGGATTCCGAAAAGGCTTTAGCACCGTAGACCACATACATACGCTGCGGCAGGTCATACAGAAGACCGAAGAGTATAACCTGCCTCTCTGTTTAGCGTTTGTGGACTACGAAAAAGCCTTCGATTCGATCGAGACTTGGGCAGTACTGCAATCTCTCCAACGGTGCCAGATCGACTACCGGTACATTGAGGTGTTGAAGTGTTTGTACAAAAACGCCACCATGTCAGTCCGTCTTCAGGATCAGACCTCGAAACCAATCCTTCTCCAGCGCGGCGTGAGACAGGGAGACGTCATTTCTCCGAAACTGTTGACTGCTGCGCTGGAGGATATCTTCAAGGTTCTGGATTGGAAGTCGTTTGGCATCAACGTTAATGGCGAGTACATCACTCACCTTCGGTTTGCCGACGACATAGTGGTCATGGCTGAGACCATGGAGAGCCTCAGTACAATGCTCGATGACCTCAATAGAGCTTCCGAAAGAGTGGGTCTTAAAATGAACATGGACAAAACCAAGGTCATGATGAATGCCCATGTAACACCCACTCCTATCAAGATCGGAGACTGTTTACTTGAAGTTGTAGATGATTATGTCTACCTGGGACAAACGATCCAGTTGGGTAGATCCAACTTCGAGAAAGAGGTCAACCGTCGAATCCGACTCGGCTGGGCGGCGTTCGGGAAGTTGCGTGGTATCTTCTCGTCCAATTTTCCGCAATGTCTCAAGACAAAAGTCTATGACCAGTGTGTGTTGCCAGTGATCACCTATGGGACCGAGACGTGGTCGCTCACAATGGGCTTTATCAGAAAGCTTAAAGTCACCCAAAGGGCAATGGAGAGGGCTATGCTCGGCATTTCCTTGCGTGATCACGTCAGAAATGATGATAACCGCAGGAGAACCAAAGTTACCGACATAGCACGAAGAATTGCCAAACTTAAGTGGCAGTGGGCAGGGCACATTGCTCGCAGAACGGATGGCCGTTGGGGCCGAAAAGTTCTGGAATGGCGACCGCGAACCGGAAGACGATATGTTGGAAGGCCTCCCACTAGGTGGACCGATGACCTGGTTAAGGTTGCGGGAAGGCGCTGGATGCGAGACGCACGGGATCGGTCAATGTGGCGACGCCTGGGGGAGGCCTATGTCCAGCAGTGGACGTCTTTCGGCTGAAATGATGATGATGATGATGACTAATTAGTAGAAACAGAAACATAGGCTTCGATGTCTCATGTATTTTACGGAGCATTTATGATAGAAACTTATTAAAAAACTTCAACTTAAATAAATAAAAAAAAACTATAACTGCTATAACTATAGCGGCCGCAAGTCGTAAATAACCCAAAAGAGGTGGGGTATGCATACTCCTAAGGTCCGATCATCAGTGAAGAGAATTGCTAAGAAAAAAAAATTTAAAAACGAATACCCGACTCCAAAAAATCAAGCACTGAACAGTATATAATATTCATAGATGAAAATAAGCCAAGGTGACATACGACGACGTCTATCCGTGGTTATATGCCACCTTGTCATAAAGATAGATTACTATCAACTGTTATAATGTATTGTTGCGTATATACCCCTCTTATTCGACCACAACTTTTATCAAATCTATTCCTATCGGAGTGAACAGGGGAAAACTGGTTTGTATGAATAATCCAATGATGTATGAACAATCCAATGATATATGAGAACTTTAATAATCCAGATAAGGTGAGATGGAAGCAAGCGCAAGCAAGCAAGCAAGCGTATTCAAGACGAAGAGTTGCTGGCTGAATAGCTGAGAAGGTGCGGCTTGCCGAGAGAACATCGAGGATATTTGTGAAGTTTCAGATTGGAGCCCTTTAGTCAAAGATTCACTTTTAGATTTCAAAAAGGCCGCTTAACGTTCATTTTTATTTGATAGGCTTGGCGCAAAATAATAACTAAACATTTTGATTTAGACAATTTTTAAAAGTCTAATCGTTGTCGTAATCGAACACTAAGGGACAGCCCAAAATTTAATCGTCGGATTTGGTAATTTATGTTAATTTGCGTCCAGCTGAACCCGATCAAATGCTGCACCCCCTTTGTAAACAACTCGTATATCCTGAGAGATAAATATCCAGAAATAAAGTACCACAAAGTGCCCCGTTGCTCGGATATTTGTTTGTTTGAGTTTCATCTTGTTTCAGACAGATGTGAGACAGTGAGACGTCATATCTACGAAGCTGTTCACTACTGCACTAGTGGATGTCTTTAAGGTTCTGGACAGGAGAGGGCTAGGCATCTATGTCAATGATAAGTTCATCACTCACCTTTGATTTGCCGACAATATAGTGGTCATGGCTGAGACTATGGAGGACCTCAGTGCAATGCTCGATGAACTCATTAGAGAAAGAATGGGTCTCAAAATGAACATGGGAAAACCAAGGTCATGTTGAATGCCCATGTAACACCCATCAAGGCTTAAAGTCACCCAAAGGAAAATGATGATGCTGACGTTGATTTGCCTCTACATACGAGTAAATAAATGAATGAATGAATTTTACGCCGCAACTATGAAGGACGATCAAATTGGCGATGGGTGAGAATGGCAATTTAATTAAATAAAAATTAAATTAAAAAATCTTTAATTCGGCTAAACCACATCAATGCCCTTCGAGGTTTTTAGGTACCGCGCTTATGGCGGGTCGCTGTGGGTGCGGGTTCCCATCAAAAGCGGCACAAGAGGACACCGTGGAGTTTTAGTGAGTTGGAGTCCCACATAACTGCGCTATCTCCCCGTGGTAGCACAGTATACATGAGCATTTTACCAAGAATAATAAAGGTGCCTAACATGCCTCATATTAAACATATTATCTTCAATTCATTACAATTAAAATGCAAAGGAGCTCAATTCTGCTCTCACAAGGAAATAATTTTAAAACTTGTTAGAGATCACGCATGCGCCTTCCTCGCTACGTCGTATCACGCTGCCTGGCGCTACGGTATGCGGTAGCTGGTTGGACTTCACACTGAATAATACTACTTCTAGACTTCAACTAAATAAAATCCTTAGCATTGACAGACTGCACAGTCTAAACCACTTGATGCAGAAGCATGAAATGTCCAAGAGTTCCTTATTTATCAAGTGAGCACTAAGAAAAGGTTTTTGTAACTCTTAATTTACAGTTATACGGCATCAAATTTACAGAAATTTAGAGATGAGAAATAGCATCGGGCACAAGGCCAGTTATAATATGAAGCCAAAAGCCCGTGTTTGGGTTCACTTTGGAATTATGTTTATACATTTTCCTTTAAAGTTGTAACTGATATTATTGCATGAATAGAAGATACCACCAAGTATCTTTATTGCTGAAATCAATCGGTGTCATCTAACTTGTTATTGACTACGTATTATGTGTATGTAATTAACCGAAATGTGGGTCAAACATTATCTTATCATTATGCGTTTCCTTTCTTATTTCACTATAAATACTGGCTCCTTTAGAACACAACTTATACTTGCACTGTCCTCTTAGGAGTTAACTTTTGTGTTTTGTGGATCAAGACAGAGAGAAATTGAGAGGTAATTGATTTTTTAAATGTTTTTTCATGCGGTCCCATGTGCGGGTCTGAGTTTATCTCGATGGCAACGGGCTTGCCCAAATTTACAGGAACATGGAACATAACTGGAGAAATTTGGACGTACTTTATACCTCTTTTCTAGCTCTGCCGGGGAAACAGGTAACAAAGAGAACACATTTAACAAAGATAACAAAATCATTCCAGATGAACAGCGTACTTCTCGTCGTGTTGTTAGCAGCGGCAGCAACATCTGCAGTAGTCAGCAATGAAATGCCTGACGTGGTTGAAGTGATAAACGTAGCTGATGGAGACGAAATGGCTGACGTGGACGTGAACGAGATGGCAGAGGTGATTGTGTCTGACGTGGATGAGCTGATTGACGAGGCAGAGCTAAATGACGTGGCTGAGGAGCCGCAGACTGCAGTAGCCTCTCGGCGTAGCCTGAGCCAGGGATCGATTGCTGCTGGAGAAAGGCCGATATACGAGTAAGTGACCACAAAAAGAACTTCGAGTATTATATTGTAAATCAACAAAGAATTTGGCGTTGCAATGGTAAATTGTTAGAGAAAGCATGAAATAGCGCTCTAAGCTTAGCCTCGTATAGTCGTGATTGATTACTTAAATGGGGTAATGTCAATGCATTTTTTTTTAACAAGACAATTTTCTGTTTTCAGTAACACAGTGAGTGCGAACGGTGTTCCGAATCACTTCCACCTGAGAGATATAAGAATCAGCACAAACCGGCGGGTCAGTGCAGTCCGGGTGACCCGCGTTGGAACTTCACAGAATGCAACCCCATCCATCATAGGTGGCGGAGTTGGAAGCTCTTTTGTCACCATCAGTATACGATCAGCTGTAGGCCGCGGATACCACTACAGAATTCTAGTCTATGTCAGATAATTTGCTCAAAATGTGAGCCCATTTAGTATGATATAGTACATTTAATAATTTTCTATTTGTATAAGATAGATATTAAAAAGTTTAGATGTGTACTGTATAATTATTAAGTTTTAAAATAAATATAGCCATTTATTACTATTTTTTGTTTTTTTTTGGCATGTGTTTCTGTATCATTTCATTTATTTCTGTTAAGATTTTGACATTGACGGCATTAACGTTTGGTTTGGTATTAAAACATGAGCGTGTGGTAGCAAAATAAACCACATTTTCTTTGGGTTTTTAATTTCGAATTTTAATTCTTTAGTTCTTTCGGAAGTTATTTAAGCACAATATTTCATATATACGTTTGTTATCTTATAACGATATGGAAAAAAAAATCTGCTTTTCACAAACTGTTTTCTGGAAAAGCAACAGGAAATAATCTTAAAGAATCCTAGTGGAACATAGAACTTTTAACCACGTTCACCATGGATTTAAATTAGCTCCTTTGGAAAAAGTAAGATCGTTACCGAAATAATAACAACAGAGATTAATTATTTTCTTAGATATTCATAAACAGAATCTAGAATTAAGCTGTTTTGCACAAAGATTATTAGGTAACTAACTAAAGAAACTCCTTTGTCGCCTTCAGAATACGATAAAAGGGTCTAGAGAAAGTGTCATTCCATCAATCGTCGGTCGAAAAATGTAAGTATTGATGAAGTAAACATGGGGCTTCATTAATGCGTTGCGTTCCGTCATCGCATCAGATCAACGTATTGTATGCCACACCAGCGTTGCGGCGACGCATGACGTCGCAACGCAAAAGCTACGCACATCATCGCAGCGCAGCGTCTCAATGTGGATTAAACGATTGATCGGAACAAACATATTTTACGTCGTCGCATTGGGGTTCCGACAGCGCAGCGCCTTCACCCTCCCCTCACTTCGTCCCTCATCCGTCGATCCGTTGAATCGTCGCGTGCGAAGACGCAAAGTTTAATGTGGCATGTCACTATGATAAAAAAAAACAAAATATAATATGTAAAACGACACAAACGACGCAGCGTTGACGGTGCAACGCACTAATGAGGCCCCAGCCTAACATTTCGATAGCGCTGGGCAATCCCATTCATTTTTGCATTTTTTACAATCACTGTTGCAACGTTTTCGCAGGTAGAGTGTCACTTGTCTTGAGCCTCAGGGGGGTGACCGTAAGCTCTTATAGTAAGGTTATTTTGAGTGTGTGTAAGGGACAGATGTATATGACTTGTACACATCTGTCTTTTACGTACATTCTAAGAGCGGATTCAGAATTACAGAGTTCAAGTCTTTGTGAGTTTTACTCAGAAATTAGCGTTTTAGTATTATCAATATGTTTTTGTAATTATAAGATATGCATTATATTTCTAACTAGCTGTGCCCGCGGCTTCGCTCCTGTCAACTGGTACCCTAACCTACTTATCTACTTACCTAACCTGCTTGCTTGGCTAACTACCCTACCTACATACCTATATTTTTCTAGGGTCATACTTCCGCGGACAATCTTAACACCTGCATTCAGAAAATGACGACAAATGCACAATGCCACCTATCGAATATGGAGTTCAACTGTCCGAGTATCTGAATTGCGTGTTCATTTTACTTCTTGAACAATTTAAATTCATCTAACTTGGATAAAATGAACCGATTGCTATAAACCAAAAACGAAGTAATACTTCAAGGTACGCATAATTTTTAAGTATAAAAGTTATCTACATTGGTTTTGTACATTTTACGTGATACGTGAGTTAGAATTGGCAGTACGTGTGACGTCATTAAATCATGAATTTTCACTTTTTAAGCACAATGGTTTGCTACAAAATACAAACTGTCATATTTATTAAGCATCTACCGACAAATGTCGAAGTACCTACCGAAATTATTATTGTGTTGTCAAATACCTACAATTGTTAGAGTACCCACCTGAGTAAATATTGTTGTGTGTACACAATCCCACCGCACTATTCCCAAACCACTGCAACTCCTGAAAGCCAGAATCAACAGTGGCGACCACCAGAAAAGCGCCGAGGCAATCAAGCTCGACGAAGTCCCGGAGAATGAATTTAACTGTCTTGGAACCCGCAACAAAATTAATCAGAAAAAAATAACGGAGGAGTAGGAAAAATATACATTTCCACTTCCCTCCATATCAAGCAGGAGACAGAACAAACAAGGTCAATAGGCACAAAGGGTCGTTTACAACTGGGATAAGCCCAGTTGCCTAGCACCACGGATAAAAATAAGAATTAATATTAATGGGTCCTAACATTGTGAGCTGTTATATTTGATTCCAATAATAGGTATGGCAAAAACGCTTGAACGCACTTTCCACAAGGTCCGTATAGTAAACAACTCCTGAGGTAGCCTCTACATTATTCAACATAATATTTCGTTCATACACTCCCATAAGATATGATGTGCAGATTGTACATATTCGCAGTCAGATGTAGAACACTGACATAAAGGCGAGGCAACGAGCTTGAAGGAAAACAATTTACTTTTAAAGTTACCATACCCTGTGAGAAATTGGGCAACATTGTTGTGTATACAGGAAAAAACTCTAAATTTACATTTAAGCCACAGTGATGATTTTCCTAAAAAATATTACGTAATTTGTAATGATCATTGTGATGTATCCTGGATTTTATATTGCTATTTTAGTATTATAAGTCCTTTGAGACAATTAGTACAATACTGTCATTTAGCTTATTTAGTCATTCTTAATCAATATTTGAAAGGCAATATTAAATTCCTTGACTGTATTGATACATTTTAAAAGGTTTCATTACTTAAGAATTGATTATTGACCTGATTGGGAGATTATTTGTAGCAATGTAGAAAATGGTGGGGATACCGCGCCATTTTGACAGGTCGACTCGTTACTATAAATAGTGTGTAATTCGTAAGTTTTGTTGTGAACTACAAGCCAGTAAATGCCAGATATTGCGTGGTGATTGTGATAGTGTTATTGTTTTCCTGAATTGTTATATTTTGTGAAAGATGGACTACACAAGCTTCACGTGAGTTATTTGATAATATATGTTGGTTATTGCTGATGACTGTGTTGAAACTCTATCTGTATAATATTATGTTCTTTATTCCTAATGATGTTAAATTGATTTAGGGGTAGTCATGTTCTTTGCCTTACCCTTGCTTTGTTTATGTAACATTATGAAATGTTACAAGATTCATCATATAATGGCCATAATTGAATTAGATCTTTATTGTGATAAACGATATTTATATGATTGTAAATGATATCTATAAATACTATAAAAGAGCCTCCATGGAGTTTCTTGCCCTTCTTCTCCACGAGAACTAGCTTAGCAAACGGGCGGTAAGCTCTCTGAGCCTCAATTGGAATTAATTGACAAGCCTAAGTGAAATAAATACCTAGTCTTGTCTTTCTGTGCTTTTCTTCATAAAAACCTTTCCCTTATACACCACAAACATAGGATCTGATACGATATATGTATTGATGCGTTGTAAAAAATAATAAAGACAGTTCCGTTGTTTTTCGGTAATTCGCCACTTTGCCGACCGTGCCATTATAACATTATTTTAAGGGTAAGCGCAGCTTATCTGCTTCTTCGTCTATTAGTCGATATCTCCGAAACCAACCCCTTTCTAGCCATGTTATCAATTATCAAATCAAATAGTTTATTTCAAATAAACCTTATAATTTCTTTTTAATTGTCAAAAAAATATGAATCTAGTTGTACATATATATCTTTCTTTAACACTATCCGTCTTACGTTTCCTTGGTCTTCCCCTAATCTTATCTTCACATTAATTAATATTATCGCAAATACATAAATGCTTGTAAATACTGATTTACAAACGCTGCATAAAATAATTAAAGTCAAGGTCTTATGCAGTTTTTATTTACTTAATAGGTCACTGATAGGATTGTCTTATCATTATTCAGTTTTGGTATAAAAACTGCTTCCTTCAGAAGGCAGCTATAGTAGCAGTCAACTCTAAGGAGTCAGCTGAAGTGTTTTGAGAATCAAGTCTAAGTCACATTGACAAGGTAAGTGTATTGTGATTTATTTACAAGATAAATGCAACCATTTTTATTAGATTGCTTTTTTTTGTGGAAAATTTTCGTTATTTTTAGGAGACACATGAATGTAATATCTAAAATAAAAGCGCTCTTTTTCCACTGTGGTACAATTCAAAATTGGTCATACTCGTAGCTAGGGAACAAACCTTTACATATATTTTTTAGAGGCCACTGCTGGGCCATGGCCTCCCCCAACGCCTTCTAGACATTCTTTTCCCGTGTCATGTGGAACCAGCCCTCATATTACAAAAGTTTTTACTAACAAGCTTTTATATTTCGGACACTGGGAAGTGGCTCAAATTTAACTTGCAAGATTTTGATCATAAATTATCTTTTTTTTATTTCTAAAAGATCAGTTTTAGGCACAGGATTTCAAGGCAAAATCTGAAGCAGAAGAAGACCGAAGCAGTTTAATGAATCATGGTATGATTACAGATGAAGAGCGTACTTCTTGCCTTGATGTTAGCAGCGGCAGCAACAGCTGCAGTAGTAGAGATGCCCGACGCGGCTGACGGAGAAGAAGTGGCTGCCGTGGACGTGAATGAGATGCCAGAGGTGATTGTGACTGACGTGGATGGGCTGATTGACGAGGCTGAGGAGCCGCAGACTGCAGTAGACACTCGGCGTAACCTGAGTGTGGGAGTTATCAGTTCTGGAGATACTTTACGGTTCAAGTAAGTATCTATAAACTGAACCAAAACCGGTATTGGCTCCGGTGTAAAAATAATGCCGAGCAAGTTAAGATTAAGATGTATATTATCATTTAAAGCATCAAATGAAAAACACTTAAATTGCAATCGACATTCAGCAAATGGATTGGGCTACATATCTGTGAAATTGAAATAAATAAGTTTGCGCTAATAAAACCGCTATTTTATGAACTATATTTTTTCTAACCATGATTTTTATTTGTGCTTTCAGTAACGTGTTCAGTGTCAACGCTATTGCAAATCAAGTTCAGGTGAGAGATTATAGATTCAATGCGAACCGGCGGATAACTGCGATCCGGGTTACTCGTGTGGGAGTCTCACAGAACGCAACCCCATCCATCATAGGTGGAGGACTCGGAAACTCCTTTGTCACCATCAGGATACGAACAGCTGTGGGCCGCGGATTCAACTACAGATTTCAAATCTATGTCAGATAATACTTCAAAAGGTACTTCTTTTGAAAGTATTATTTAATATAGACTTGTTGTACTTTCAATTTATTTTGGAGTTCTATTTTGTATAAGAGGTTTTTTTTTAATAACAATGTGTAAGATTAATAAAAAAATTAAAGCTTATTTGTGTGTGATAATACTATCCTAACATCTATAACTTTTTGACGTGGTAATATGAGATACGAAAACTAAAAAAAAAGAAAACTATTCAACAATAATTAAATCAACTTCCAAAGGAAAACACTACATAGCGTAGAATTACTTTCATTTTGGAGGTCGGTGTCAAAAAACGACAAACTATGTGTTTTTTTTTTTTTAAAAAACGTTGCCCCACACTAGGAATTTCTTCCTGTATCGTGGGTGCGTTTACAAACATATAAACTCACATACACAAACACCCAGAGCCGGAACAATTATCTGTAGGTCATACAAATTTTTGTTCCGTGCGGGAATCGAACCCGCGACACGCAGCGCAGCAGTCAATTGCTCAACCACTGCGCCAACCGTGCGCCCAAAAAAAAAGGTTTAAAAACACAGAATTCCGAAAACAAAGTAATTTTTCGCTTTAGAGTGTTTCGATTTGAAGATCGGTTTGTTTTTTTTGTTAAAAGATTTTTGGCAAAGTGATAACTTGAAAACTTCTATTTACACAATTTTGTAAATCGTCAGATTAAAACTTTGAAGAATAAAAAAACGTTTTTGAAAAAAAATACTACCGACTTCCAAACAAGCAAACTACAAAGTGAAAAATAACTTTATTTTTGGAAGTCGGTGTCTTTGGTAGGTACCAATTTTTTGCGTTATAAACACCGAATTCCAAAAATAAAGTTATTTTTCACTTTGTAGTTTGCTTATTTGGAAGTCGGTAGTATTTTTTTCAAAAAGGTTTTTTATTTTTCTCTTTTTAGTTGTACCTACCTAATAGACAAGTTGCCTATAACGCCAGAATAGATTACCCGAATATTACGAAACTTGAACATAACCGGTGAAATGAGAGATCTGCGTACCCCTTAAGAGCGTACCGGCTTGATATGTTATGTTATGAAATGGTATTAACAATAAACAGACATGCGATAGCAGCAATTCCGAGAGATTTGCCAAAATTTATTGAAGAGTTCTGTTGTATATCTCGGAAGTTCTTCATCAGATCTTCACCAAATTAAAATGGGACCAATTTAAAAACATATTTTTCTAAACAAAAAAAGAATTTTCAAAATCGGTCCAGAATTGACGGAGATATGCGTGAACATACACAAGTCGAACATAGAACCTCCTCCTTTTTGGTAAGTCGGTTAAAATCAAAATGGCGATGGGTGACGATTCCCATTTGTGCAAATGGTCTTTGAGATGTTAACACTATCTCATACCTCAATCCATATTATTTATTGCTTATTAAAATTAAAATATAAAGGGGCTCAAACCTTTTTTTACTATAAATAATTTCAAGGGAGTTTGAGATCACGCGCACGCTTTTGTGCTTCGTCGTAGTATTTTGTAGGTCACTGCGTAGCGCTACGAAACGACTGCAGGATGTCTGACACTCAATGCTGAGTTGGGAAACCTTTCGGTATGGGCACTTGGGTATACTCAGCGTAATTATTTCATTGTTTCTTTGGCATTGTGTGAATGTCGCATTAATGATTTCTATTTGAATTCTATTCTACTAAATACGCTAGCTTGCCGGACTTCTCACTGAATAATACTACTTCTAGACTTTTACTAAATAAAATCCTTAGTGTCACTGACATACAGCACGGCTTAATCTATTCGGTTAAACTAGAAGCTTGAAATGCATAAGCATAGGAGCCGGCAGGACTATCTTCAGCGCCCCGCTTTGAATAGGATAGGTTTTATTTTACGGAGATGAAATAATTTTTTAACCGACTTACCAAAAAAGGAGTTGGTTCTATGTTCGACATTATGTATGTTTTTTTTTATGTATTTTCACCGATATCTCCGTCAATTGTGGACCGATTTTGAAAATTCTTTTTTTGTTTGAAAGAGTATATTCCGAAATAGGTCAAATTTTAATTTGGTGAAGATCTGATGAAGATGTTCGGAGATATACAACAGAAATCTTCAATAAATAAGGCAAATCTCTCGGGATTGCTGCAATCGCATGTCTGTTTATTGTTTATACCATTTCATAACATAACATCACGCCAGTACGCTCGAAAGGGGTATGCAGATCTCTCATTTCACCGGTTATATTCAAGTTTCATGTTATTCGGGTAATCTATTCTGTCGTTATAGGTACTTACTTAACTACTTCCCTATTAGGTAGGTACAACTAAAACGTGAAAAATAAAAAACTTTTTTACAAAAAAATTTACCGACTTCCAAATAAGAAAACTATAAAGTGAAAAATAACTTTATTTTTGGAAGTCGGTGTCTTTGGTAGGTACCAGTTTTTTTAAGTTATGGACACCGACTTCCAAAAATAAAGTTATTTTTCACTTTATAGTTTTCTTATTTGGAAGTCGGTAGAATTTTTTTGTAAAAAAGTTTTTTATTTTTCACGTTTTAGTTGTACCTACCTAATAGGGAAGTAGTTAAGTAAGTACCTATAACGACAGAATAGATTACCCGAATAACATGAAACTTGAATATAACCGGTGAAATGAGAGATCTGCATACCCCTTTCGAGCGTACTGGCGTGAAAATTCTTTTTTTGTTTGAAAGAGTATATTCCGAAAAAGGTCAAATTTAAATTTGGTGAAGATCAGATGAAGATGTTCGGAGATATACAACAGAAATCTTCAATAAATAAGGCAAATCTCTCGGGATTGCTGCAATCGCATGTCTGTTTATTGTTTATACCATTTCATAACATAACATCACGCCAGTACGCTCGAAAGGGGTATGCAGATCTCTCATTTCACCGGTTATATTCAAGTTTCATGTTATTCGGGTAATCTATTCTGTCGTTATAGGTACTTACTTAACTACTTCCCTATTAGGTAGGTACAACTAAAACGTGAAAAATAAAAAACTTTTTTACAAAAAAATTCTACCGACTTCCAAATAAGAAAACTATAAAGTGAAAAATAACTTTATTTTTGGAAGTCGGTGTCCATAACTTAAAAAAACTGGTACCTACCAAAGACACCGACTTCCAAAAATAAAGTTATTTTTCACTTTCTAGTTTTCTTATTTGGAAGTCGGTAGAATTTTTTTGTAAAAATGTTTTTTATTTTGAATAATATAAGTAGAAACAAGTGAAAAATTTGAAAGTGTGCGTAGCGAGCTCGACAATTGTAGCACTTAGCTTCGGGCATTTTAGGTTCACCAATATTTGAATGTGCTTATTTTTATTTTGTTGATAGTCAGGAGGTGTCAGGAGGGCATCCCCCTCCCGGTGCCCAAGTACATAAGAGTTCCTTATGTATGTATCAAATGTGATCACTAAGAAAATATTTTCATCTACACTCACAACGTAATGATCCAAATATGAATTCAATAGTACATATTATAGTACAAGTGTGTAATATTGGTGATTACCGCTGAGGCGCCATTGAGACCCGAGCCGAGCCCGAGCCGAGCCGAGTAGTATCGCAAAAACGGCAAATAAATCACGTTTGTTGTATGGGAGCCCCACTTAAATATTTATTTTATTCTGTTTTTAGTATTTGTTGTTATAGCGGCAACAGAAATACATCATCTGTGAAAATTTCAACTGTCTAGCTATCACGGTTCATGAGATACAGCCTGGTGACAGACGGACAGACAGACAGACGGATCGCGAAGTCTTAGTAATAGGGTCCCGTTTTTACCCTTTGGGTACGGAACCCTAAAAAAGATACACATACATTTTCCTTAAAAACTGTAAATGATGTTATTGCATGTATAGAAGATACTAACAAGTATCTTTATTATTGAAATCAATCAGTGTCATCTGCCTTGCTCTGTAGTAAGTATACATAGTATTAAGCTCAGATGTTTGAAAAATATCGTGCTTAATTTTGCTACCACACGATCAAGCTTTCAAAACCTTTATTCCATCAAAATCTTAATGGAAATAAATCAAATGACAGAAATCAAAGACTACAAACAAAAACAACAATATAAGAAGAAATTACTTTATTTATTTTAAAACATTATAATATACATATAGGTACATCTTGTCTTCAAATTACCTAACATAGACTAGAATTCTGTAGTGGTATCCGCGGCCTACAGCTGATCGTATACTGATGGTGACAAAGGAGCTTCCAACTCCTCCACCTATGATGGATGGGGTTGCGTTCTGTGAAGTTCCGACGCGGGTCACCCGGACTGCACTGACCCGCCGGTTTGTGCTGATTCTTATATCTCTCAGGTGGAAGTGATTCGGAACACCGTTCGCACTCACTGTGTTACTGGAAACATAAAATCGACATGTTCAGGATAAAATGCGATTTACTGTATGCTATGTCATTTCCCCAATTTTTTATATTTTTATTTAATTAAAAATACAGAGTAGACTTATAAGCTACGCACACTCCCCCAAAACTGCACATACAGTTTGACTACGGAAATTCTTGACATAACCCAATTTAAGGCATCACCACTATATGAGGCTAAGCTTAAGATAGCTGAGCTCAATTTTAATTGACCATTGTAACAGCAAAATCTTTGTTGAATTACATTATAATCCTCGAAGTTCTGTTTGTGGACACTTACTCGTATATCGGCCTTTCTCCAGCAGCGATCGATCCCTGGCTCAGGCTACGCCGAGTGTCTACTGCAGTCTGCGGCTCCTTAGCCTCGTCAATCAGCTCATCCACGTCAGTCACAATCACTTCTGGCTTCTCATTCACGACCACATCAGTCCCTTCGTCTCCATCAGCAACGTCAATCACTTCAACCACATCAGGCATTTCATTGCTGACTACTGCAGCTGTTGCTGCCGCTGCTAACAACACGACGAGGAGTACGCTCTTCATCTAGAATATTTTGTTCGTTATGTTACAGGGTTTTTCACAATACTAATCAAGAATAAATCTCTTTAAGTTAAGAAACGTTAACCGTCATAAAACATTATGTTTGTTTCCTCGAAGACATAGGCTAGAGGTGAACAGTTCATGTTTATGGGGACGAGCACATTATTATCAATCGGGGTAGGCTCAGAGCTGAAGTGGCTATTGAGAAATTCCTAATAAAAAAGCCCATACCATCCCATACACTACATGGGAATCGACCATTGAATTTCATGAATAAATATAACATAACACAGATGTACAGTTATTGTGTTACATCCACATTTAATCAGTAATGTTTAAGTTCAATGTTATAGGGGACAAGATTACTACCATCAACGGCACAAAGCCACGCTCCAGGCTGGTATTAAGAAATCTAGATGGAAAAATCACTGAGCCTGATCTGGGAATCGAACCATGCTCAGCAGCAGCGATCACTAGTGCAACAAACAGATGAAAGATTTAATTAAAAAAAAATGTTAATAAAAAGAATCAAAAAACCCGACTGCTTAAAAAGCGAACTAAAAAGATGTAAACAAGAAGAAAAGCATGCTGTGCAGTCGGAGGATACATGTTTGCGAGCTGGCTGACCAAAACTAGATGTATCCTCCAACTGCACGACATGATTTTCTTCTTGTTTACATCTTTTTAGTTCGCTTTTTAAGCAGTGGGGTTTTTTGATTCTTTTTATTAACTTTTTTTATTTATAACTTTTTAGTTATCTTTTTTTAGAATTAGGTACATTTAAACATAAGTGTTATATATTTATGAAATCACCTCTTAAAGCCCATTATTTTGATACCCCACACGATAGGTGTAGAAGAAAAAATAATTTAGGGCCCCCATAATATGGCGCCCAAAAACCGCCATTTTTCTATTTTCCAATTTTGTAATGTAGCCAGTGACACTCGCAGGGTTAAGACGAATCGATTGACGTAAGAACCATCAAAATCGGCGCGTTTGGTCTCTAGAACGCCACATAGGAACAAACATACACACATACATAGACAGATAAACACATTACCCTCATTCGGCAGTCGGGTAAAAAAACCACTTACCTTTCCAACTTCTTTCCGTCTTGATCCACAAAAAACTAAAGTTAACTCCTCAGAGGACAGTGTAAGTATAAGTTGTGTTCTAAAGGAGCCAGTATTTATAGTGAAATAAGAAAGCAAACGCATAATGATAAGATAATGTCTGACCCACATTTCGGTTAATTACATACACATAATATGACACTAATCAGTGACGTAATCAATAACAAGGCAGATGACACCGATTGATTTAAATAATAAAGAAACTTGTTAGTATCTTCTATACATGCAATAACATCATTTACAGTGTTTAAGGAAAATGTATGTGTATCTTTTTTAGGGTTCCGTACCCAAAGGGTAAAAACGGGACCCTATTACTAAGACTTCGCGATCCGTCTGTCTGTCTGTCCGTCTGTCACCAGGCTGTATCTCATGAACCGTGATAGCTAGACAGTTGAAATTTTCACAGATGATGTATTTCTGTTGCCGCTATAACAACAAATACTAAAAACAGAATAAAATAAATATTTAAGTGGGGCTCCCATACAACAAACGTGATTTTTTTGCCGTTTTTGCGATAATGGTACGGACCCTTCGTGCGCGAGTCCGACTCGCACTTGGCCGGTTTTTTTAACTTGCTTTTTGAACTGAAAGGTACTAAATGTAATATCAATACATATACACATATATGTATACACATACAATGAGCCCAAACACGATGGTGCTAACTTGTCTAGTTGAGGAGTCACTATTGCCATCTGCCAGCTCCATCATGAGACCAGCTTACAAGTTTCTGCAGCTTACAGGAAGTGCTTGCAAAATCGATCATAAGTTGCTGGAAACACATACGAAAGCAGGGTAATATAAAACTTGAAAATCGTTTTTGTCTTTCGCGCTAAGTTTTGCTTAAAATCACTTTTACCATCATTTAATTTAAAAAGTTAGGTATCAATCTAACTGCCTAGCCTTTCTATCTTCTATATACATACAAATAAATAAAATTGAATTGTCTGTATGTAATATCAAAATAACAACGTTTTATTGAATGAACGTGAAAGTATATACGGTACTAACAAATAAGCAATTTTTAAGATTTTTGTCTGTCTGTCCGTCTGTTTGTTTGTTCCGGGTAATCTCCGAAACGGCTGGACCGATTTTGACGAGACTTTCAATGGTAGATAGCTGATGCAATGAGGAGTAACATAGGCTACGTTTGATTACGAGAAAAATCCATAGCCGACGATGCGGGAACCTAACTAGGTAACCCTGGAGTCTGATTTTTTGGCTTAGAACTTTGACAGTCGTTACAAAGTTCTACAAATATTTAATTTAATTTTACTTTATTGAGATATAAATCGCTACACATTATAATATAAAATGCGACAAGAAAAGTTGACCATCTTCGTGATCTCGGTGTCGAGGTGGATGGTGGTACCTAGAACTGTTTTGCGTGGAAAAGGCGCATGTGCCCCAGCTTTGCCATACCGCAAGGCGCAGCACCTACGCTGGTGCACGGGCGCCTCTACGACGCATTGTTGACACGTACTACACCCACATTATATGATTATACACTTTAAGTTCAAAAAGATGGCTATTGAAACTTTAGAATAGCCATTTCATACCTAGTATTAAAAAATTCGTGGTACGAGTACTTCTCAATTTTTAACCGACTTACCAAAAAGGAGGTGGTTCTATGTTGGACATTATGTTTGTTATTTTTTTAATATATTTTCACGCATATCTCCGTCAATTTTGGACCGATTTTGTTTTTTTTTTTTTTGAAGTTATGTTTTGAAATTGGTCCCATTTTAATTTGGTGAAGATCTGATGAAGAACTTCGAAGATATATAACTGAACTCTTCAATAAATTACGGCAAATCTCTCGGGATTGCTGCAATCGCATGTCTGTTTATTGTTTATACCGTATCATAACATAACATCACGCCAATACGCTCTTAAGGGGTACGCAGATCTCTCATTTCACCGGTTTTATTCAAGTTTCATGATATTCGGGTAATCTATTCTGGCGTTATAGGTACCTTAACCAACTTGCCTATTAGGTAGGTACAACTAAAAAGTGAAAAAAGCATTTTTACAAATAGGGACGCACGGTTGGCGCAGTGGTTGAGCGATTGACTGCTGCGCTGCGTGTCGCGGGTTCGATTCCCGCACGGAACAAATATTTGTATGACCTACAGATAGTTGTTTCGGCTCTGGCTGTTTGTGTATGTGAGTTTATATGTTTGTAAACGCACCCACGATACAGGAAGAAATTCCTAGTGTGGGGTAACGTTTTTTTATAAAAAAAAAAAAAAAAAAAAAACTACCAACTTCCAATTGAAAAAACTACAAAGTGAAAAATAACTTTATTTTTGGAAGTCCGTGTCTATAACACATAAAATGGTACCTACCATAGACACCGACTTCCAAAAATAAAGTTATTTTTCATTTTGTAGTTTTTTCATTTGGAAGTCGGTAGTATGTTTTTGTAAAAAAGCTTTTTACTTTTTACTTTTTTCTGTAATATCAACGCACGCGTTAAATTTATCTAAACAGCATTATTTCGCGGACATTGATGTGAGGATCTTGTCTATTGAAATTCGTGAGAAGCCATAAGGATGTGTGAAGTATGCGAATGAAGATGGTGTCAATTGTTAAAAACCCTGAGTTAAACGGAATTGAACCTTCCGCGTTTCATACGATCATCAGCAGAGCTGATGATCATCAAACGGATGAACAGATTTGAGTGATTTTATTGAACCTTTCAAACAATAAAAAAAAAAACCGGCGAAGTGCGAGTCGGACTCGCGCACGAAGGGTTCCGTACCATAATCGCAAAAAAACGGCAAAAATATCACGTTTGTTGTATGGAAGCCCCACTTAAACATTTATTTTATTCTGTTTTTAGTATTTGTTGTTATAGCGGCAACAGAAATACATCATTTGTGAAAATTTCAACAGTCTAGCTGTCACGGTTCATGAGATACAGCCTGGTGACAGACAGACAGACAGACAGACGGACCGCGGAGTCTCAGTAATAGGGTCCCGTTTTCATCCTTTGGGTACGGAACCCTAAAAACTAAATCAATATCGGTTTATTTGTTCGGGAGCGACAATGCCACAGATTTTGATGATTTAACTGATGATAGTTTATTTAATAAAAGGTAATTCCATGGATTATTATTAATTAGTAAATGATCAATAAAATGATCAAAACAATATTATTATGATTAGGATTATAATTATAGATAAAAATATATAAAGTCATTGACAGAGTACTGCCCCGAATTTGCCCTAGATCTACAATGATTGTGGTAATTGTTTTATAGAGTTCAATAAAAGGATTAAGAAATAATAACTGCCGCACGGGTCGATCATCAAGGTTAAGCAACCCTTGAGGAAGTCGGTCCATGGATGGGTGACCATTCCATAACGAGTTTCCTCCGTGCCTCGGAAAGCACGTTAAGCCGTTGGTCCCAGCTGTCATTTGAAGATCTTTGACAGTCGTTACGAGTAGTCAGAAGCTTCAGATCTGACTCCAGTCTAGCCAAGAGGTAACGTGTTACCCAGTAACTGGGTTGTGGAGGTCAGATAGGCAGTCGCTCCATGTAAAACACTGGTACTCAGATAAATCCGGTAAGACTGGAAGCCGATCCGCGGTCCGGAGGGTTCTTAGTTTGTAACAGAAGATCCCAATTTCAAGGACTATCTTCGGCATTGTGACCCATCCGTGCGACTATAAATATAACGACAAAAACACAAAATAATAATTATAAAATTAAATCCTATTTATTAAGAACTTACAATAGTTTAGTTGCTGCTAGATTTATAACTAAGTATATATTATCTGATGGGCCACCAAAGAAAAAACAAACTTCTTCTATGATGACGAAAATTCCGTCTCCCTAACTTTTTGCGCAGCCAATAGATGAATATACGCTGATAGTGTAATCGTAGCCGCGTCCTCTGACTCCTAGAATGTTGATGGTGACAAAATTATATCCAAGTCCTCCAGCCTTGATAGTCGGGACTGCGTTCTGTGTGGTCCCAACACGTGCCACCTGGACTGAAGTTATATTGGTGTACTCAGCGCCATTAATGGTGACGTCATTATTGTGGATAATGAACGAAGCTGCTGCAACGGTGTGAGTTATCCTGTAAAGATCAAGGCATTTGTCATTTAAAGGCACTTTTTAATTGATACTAGCTTTCCCCGCGGCTTCGGTCCTGTGTCGCACCCCACGAGACCCGTTTTCGGGATAAAAAGTTGCCTATGTTACCCAAGAAGAATGTAATTTTCTACTGTTGAAAGAATTTTCAAAATCAGTTAAGTAGATTTTGAGCTAACCATTACAAACAAACTTACAAGCAAATATTTGATTAGGGTAGAAGTGGCCCTAGAAAAAGTGTGGTTCTATCAGCGATGTCAAAGATAGAAATGCAAAATACCATTTGCCATCGAAATGTTGAAAGAAGAATCTAAATTGGTTCAGCGGTTTTAGCATAAAAAGGTAACAGACATACAGACATAGTTTCTATCGCATTTATAATATTAGTATGAATTAGTATGGTTGAATGCTACGAACCTAGAAATCAGTCTATCATCAGGACCGACGATGCCCACGTTCAGATTTTGTCGATAAGATGGTACAGTACGGAGTGGGACGCCATACTCGTCGTATTCAAATTCTTCCAAGTCAGAACTTTGAGCCAGCTTATCCACTTCAGCCACTTCTGGTACTTTGTTGCTGACTCCTGAGGCTACAGCTGCTGCTGCTACCAACGTGACGAGAAGTAAGCTATTCATCTGGAAGTTAGATAATAAATGATCCTTTTTCTATTTTCGTATTAGCACGGACTACATATGGATAGGTCATATCAGTTACTATATAGGCAAATCAGCAAGTTTATAATAGAGTTGCATCAAATCAGCATTTCTTTACTGAATGGCAACACAATACATTTGAGTCTGCTCATTTTTACGAATATAGCAAATTGCGGTTTTTACATCGATACTAATACTAATCTATACTAATCTTCTTCTTCTAATCTATACTAATATTATAAAGAGGAAAGATTTTTTTGTTTGTTTGTTTGTTTGTACCGAATAGGCTCCGAAACTACTGGACCAATTTGAAAAATTCTTTCACTAATAGAAAGCTACATTATTCCTGAGTGACATAGGCTATTTTTTTATCCCGAAAACGGGTCCTGTGGGGTGGTCCACGGGAGCGAAGCCGCGGGCAACAGCTAGTAGTAGTATAAAGATCTATGAACGAGTATTCACCCTGTCGCTGAAGTTTTGCCCTATCCGGAAATCAAGCACCGATCCTACAGTCACAGCCTTTGCATTAATAACAGTAACTAAACATATCTATATAGCTTAATTAGCAATACATATTTCGATCGTTTCTGTTGCAGCAGGTCTATTATGGGAAAATAACTTCATCATCATCATCATTTCAGCCGAAAGACGCCCACTGCTGGATATGGACCTCCCTCAAGCGTCGCCACATCGACCGGTCCCATGCGTTTTGCATCCAGCGCAATCCCCCAACCTTAACCAGGTCATCGGTCTACCTAGTGGGAGCCCTTCCAACATATCGTCTTCCGGTTCGCAGTCGCCATTCTTGAACTTTTCGGCCATCCGTTCTGCGAGCAATGTGCCCTGCCCACTGCCACTTAAGTTTCGCAATTGTTCAGGCTATGTCGGTAACTTTGGTTCTCCTGCTGATATCCTCATTTCTGATGCGATCACGCATTGTGAGTGACCACGTTTGGGTCCCATAGGTAATTATTGGCAACACACACTGGTCATAGACTTTTGTCTTGAGATACTGTGGTAAATTTGACGAGAAGAAACCGCGTAACATCCCAAACGCCGCCCAGCCGAGTCGGATTCGACGGTTGACCTCTTTCTCGAAGTTAGACCTACCCAACTGGACCATTTGTACGACAAATTACTTATAATATAATGAAAATTATACAAAAAATGCTTACCCTTACAACTTCACAACTACAGACTTGATGTACCGAATGATAGCCTCGTAAGAGCGCAGATAATACATTAAAAAACAAACAAAGACAACTGTATTTATATCGCGTGAATATTGGTGAAAAACAACAAGATTACAATCTAGTTTATTATCACATTATCTTAATTGGTAAATTACTTTTTTCAGGGCTGAACGTGAATACAAGTAACGACAAATGTTTAACATACGCATGTGTAATCTTGTGATTTTTTTTTATGAAAAAGTAATTATGAAAATTAGGTAAAAATATAAGTTTTGTATGGAAATGTATGTGTCGAATCGTCCACTAATAAAAACAGTGGGTGCGATATTTGAAGTTAAGCAACGCTTGCTGAATTCCTTCGAGAACGGGTGAACATTCATTACACACTAAGGCTACTCCGTGCTTCGGAAAGACTGTTGGATAAGCAGTTGTCCTGGCAGTTTTTTGTAGATTTTTTACAGTAAGACGTAGAAGCCAAAAAATCAGACACCGGTTTTCCCAAGGAATATCATGTTAGCCTGTTTATTTATTTATTTATTTATGTACATACAAAATACTTAACAGAGAAAAGAAATAATACATATAGAAGAGCACAAAGGTACTGCTTATTTCAAATAGAAATTTCTTCCAGCAGACCTGCGACAGGAAAGTTGGATGATATACGAAGACACAGTGTGTAGAAGGAAATAAGGAAATTTTAAATAGACTAACAACTATATAACTATTTATCTTAACTAATTATGTATAAATAACACATATACCTTAAATAAACATATAAAAGATAAAAATACATACATAATAATATATAATAATTACAATATGGTGGTGTATGGTGTACCTGTTACTGGTTTGTAAAGGTGATATAGGCATCCGCTCCAAGTAAAATATTGGTACTCAGCTTCACCTAGTTGTATCGAAAGCCGACCCACACGTAGTTGGACAAAAGCTAGGAGGATTGAAAGCCTATTCAAGGTACTATCCAGTAACTTTCTGTTAGGTTTTAAAAACATAGATATTTTATTTTGTCACTGCCTGTACATTTTCTTGTGCAGTTAAAGCTAAAATTGAATAGGTCACGCAACTAATTACTGAAAATAATCTTTGCTTCCTAATTTATAATTAAAAACAATAATTAAATGTGATAAAAACAATTAAGGTAACAATCTTATCACTCTTTCATCTCTGTTATTACAATATAAATACTGTCTTAATCAGTAGGCTTGTTATATTGTTAACTTGTCAGCACTCTAAGCATTTGGTGGTTTAAAATAAAAATAAATTTGAAAGGTGAGTTTTTTATTGTTATCAATTTTTCAATAATTACAAAATAGTATACTTGCTACATATCCGATCTATAAAACTAGGTCGGTTTATAACGATTAATTATTCCAATATTTATATGTTATTTTTTTATTTTTATTTATAGGCTCGCGTTTGACCACTATCTCGCCTGATGTTAAGCGATGATATCTTCTTAATCTCGTGGTATTTTAATTGTGGCTGCTGTGAACGTTGATCCTAGTTCGATATTATTGAGTTTTCCTAACAGCTTATTTACAAATAAGCTGTTAGGAAACTGTGACCATTAAATGGAAATGGATTCTTTAATAATAAGTACACAGGCTTGCTATAACTGGCAACATTTTGAAATAACTTCACATGGGCTACTTACTGAATAACTCTAATGACATTGTTACATGACTTCAAATAAACTCCACTAAAAGCGAAATGTACTTTTGACGCACTCTTAGCCCCTTTTCACACGCTCCGGTTGCCGGGTACCCGGCGGCGAATGTATAGCCATGGACGCCGGAACGTGTGAAAGTTAACACACATGCCGATACACTTCGCCGCCGGTTACCCGGCACCGGCTACCCGGAAACCGGAGCGTGTGAAAAGGGACTAAGTCCCTTTGCACACGCTCCAGTTGCTGGGTACCCGGCGGCAAATGTATAGCCATGGACTCCGGTACGTGTGAAAGCTACCATACATGCCGATACACTTTGCCGCCGGTTAGCCGGCACCGGCTACCCGGAAACCGGAGCGTGTGAAAAGGGACTAAGTCCCTTTGCACACGCTCCAGTTGCCGGGTACCCGGCGGCAAATGTATAGCCATGGACTCCGGTACGTGTGAAAGCTACCATACATGCCGATACACTTTGCCGCCGGTTAGCCGGCACCGGCTACCCGGAAACCGGAGCGTGTGAAAAGGGACTAAGTCCCTTTGCACACGCTCCAGTTGCCGGGTACCCGGCGGCAAATGTATAGCCATGGACTCCGGTACGTGTGAAAGCTACCATACATGCCGATACACTTTGCCGCCGGTTAGCCGGCACCGGCTACCCGGCAACCCAAGCGTGTGAAAAGGGACTTAGGGGGTTCCGTTTCTAAGTACATTACCGGCGGTTGTTGATCCCGTAATCAACTGTAGTACGAGTAATTAGAAATTATGTTTTTATTGTTTTTGTTTAATCATCATTAGACAGATATCGATCGACCTATCACGTCTGTCGAAGCTGCAGATTTGGCCGATACTAGAAAAGATAAAGGATATTATTTATTTTTCATTCCAGATGAATACCTTAATTTTCTTCACGTTGGTAGCAGCGGCAGCAGCAGCATCAGTTGTCAGCCATCAAGCACCTGAAGTGGAAAAAGTGCCAGAGATTTCTGATGTGGCTAATGTACCAGAAATGGCTGCAGTGGCTAAAGTGCCGGAGATGGCTGAAGTGGCTAAAATGTCAGAGTTGGATGAAGCTGACAGGATAGCTGACTTAGCTGAGGAAGAAGAAGTTCAATATGACGAGTTTGGCGTGCCAATGCGGACTCTACCATCATACCTACAAAGTCTGACCCTAGGAACCGTCGGTCCTGACGATAGACTCATTTCTAGGTTGGTAGCAATAATTTTAATTTATACGCCATTTTTTTTCCTTTTTTGCGAAACGCACAGGACCGACCCATGTGGCGACGCTTGGGGGAGGCCTATGTCAAGCAGTGGACGTATTTCGGCTGAAATGATGATACGCCTTTACTAATCCTTACTAGCGACCTGAACTGTTTCACATGACTTGACGAAACATCGAGATTGCATTATTATTTTGTTAATTTTTGTTTTATTAGGCTAGCAGCCTTTGGTATTGCTCCCTTAGTAGAATTAATCTCCATTTGAAATAACATTACATATGTTTCCACCGGGTGACGACGGAATTACGGCCGAACTCCTGAAGGCGGGTGGAAAACCAATCCTTAAGGCCCTTCAGAAGCTGTTTGATTCCGTCATACTCGAAGGGAAAACGCCACAGGCATGGTGCAGGGGTGTGGTGGTTCTTCAAGAAGGGTGACAATGCCTTACTGAAGAACTATAGGCCCATCACACTTCTTAGCCATGTCTACAAGCTGTTTTTCAAGAGTCATCACGAATCGTCTCGCGCGCAGGTTTGACGATTTCCAGCCTCCCGAACAAGCCGGATTCCGTAAAGGCTTCAGCACCGTAGACCACATACATACGCTGCGGCAGGTTATACAGGTGGTTATGGCTGAGACCATGGAGGACCTCAGTACAATGCTCGATGACCTCAGTAGAGCTTCCGGAAGAGTGGGTCTTAGAATGAACATGGACAAAACCAAGGTGATGTTGAATGCCCATGTTACACCCACTCCTATCAAGGTAGGAGACTCTACATTCGAAGTTGTGGGCGACTATGTCTACCTGGGACAAACGATCCAGTTGGGTAGGGCCAACTTCGAGAAAGAGGTCAACCGTCGAATCCGACTCGGCTGGGCAGCGTTCGGGAAGTTGCGCGGTATCTTCTCGTCCAACTTACCACAGTGTCTCAAGACGAAAGTCTATGACCAGTGTGTGTTGCCAGTGATGACATATGGCTCTGAGAAGTGGTCGCTTACAATGGGCCTCATCAGAAAACTTACAGTCACTCAAAGGGCAATGGAGAGGGCTATGCTCGGAATTTCCTTGCGTGATCGAATCAGAAATGTAGAGATCCGCAAGAGAACCAAGGTTACCGACATAGCCCGAAGAATTGCCAAACTTAAGTGGCAGTGGGCAGGGCACATTGCTCGCAGAACGGATGGCCGATGGGGCAGAAAGGTTCTGGAGTGGCGACCGCGAACCGGAAGACGTTGCGTTGGAAGGCCTCCTACCAGGTGGACCGATGACCTGGTGAAGGTTGCGGGAATCCGCTGGTTGCGAGACGCACGGGACCGGTCAATGTGGCGACGCTTGGGGGAGGCCTATGTCCAGCAGTGGACGTCTTTCGGCTGATATGATGATGTTTCCAAATCTTTTTACAGTCCGTTCAACCTTTTGACTATTAATAACTATTCCGTAAACATAAGGATGACATAAAAAGCATAAACCTGTTACCAAAACCAAGTGTCCAAGTGTTTACTACAGCTAGAATTTGTCGTATCACCAACGCAATAGAATTCAAAATCGGTTGAACGGGCTGTAAAATGGGCTAATTTAAACGTCTAATGTTATCGCAAATGGAGTATGGTTCATATTCATGGGGATTTTCACCGTCGGCAAGATAGCCAATGATTTAAAACTCATTCTGTACATGGATTTCCCATGCTTCTAACCCAATGGTTCAGGCTAGCAGTGTCTGTCAGTGAATTAATTAATATAAGAATTTTATTATGTAGATCTTATTGAACAATATTCACAAATTTATGCCATACTGACGTTGCTATGTGCCCATGAATGGTTATATGTAATGTATTGCTGGGTAGTTTGTTGCGCCACTTCTCCCCTGCTAAAACGATTGGAACTTGGAAGTGGTGACGGACAAATGTTTTAGGGGAACTGTCTTTATACAAAAACTTTAATGTTTAAAAACTTTCAGTCATCATCATCATCAACAGACCACAAAAAATGTTACCACTGCTGGGATACAGGCCTCCTCTCTGTGAGAGAGGGAATGGGCCTTAATCCAACACGCGGGCCCAGTGTGGGTTGGTGGATGTTAAATGTCTTCGAATTTTTGTTTCTTGGACATGCCGGTTTCCTCACGATGTTTTCCTTCACCGTTTTTAGAGCAGTGGTGATGAAATAATTTACACAAAGTAAAGCGCCTGCCTGGGTTCGAACCCACGACCTATGACCCGTAAGTCGGGGCCGTTACCACTGGGCCACCACAGCTGTTCGCCCAAAAATGCCAGTCATAATATTTGAATAAATTCTTTTTGATATTGCATAAAATATTTGAACTTGAATATTACTGCAAGTATCTACGTGACTTTATTTATCTTGGACATCGCTGAAAACGGTGAAGGCAACATCCTGAGGAAACCAGGACTTATGGTTAGTTTATTATAATTGGTGCTCTATTGGTGTGATTGCTGCTAGGCGTTCCAGAGAGAGGATAAAATAAATAAATGAATAAATAATCACTTCAATGCCTAACTTTGTTTTCTTTTCAGGGTCACACACAACGTAGCAGCTGCTGCGTTCATTATTCACGATCAGGATGTGACCATCCGTGGAGCACATGGCACCAACATTACTTCAGTACAGGTGGCTCGTGTAGGGAACACCATGCATGCAATCCCGACCGTCAAGTCCGGAGGCCTGGGGCAGAGCTTCGTGGTCATCAATATTCTTGGAGTTAGAGGAAGTGCCTTTTCCTACACGATCAGCGTATATGCGTCTATTGGCTGCGCTAATAGTTAAGAATGTCGGCTGTTCTAGAAGATGTTTGTATTTTCTGTGGTTGTCGTAAATAATTATATTGTTGTAAGTTTAGTTATTAAATACACCGAGACTATTATATCTTAAGGTGTTCTTAAATAATTAAGTTTATTAATTAATTTTGTGGTTTTATTCTTTATTTCACAATACAATGTAAAACATTAAGAATGTTTCCTGGTTAGAAACATGATTATTCTATTTAGTCCTTCAGTGAGATTATCAAATAATATCGGACCCATATTTTTTGCCACATCAAATAAATAAAAATTGAAAAAGATAAAGCGCATCCGTCACACGATATTTCAATGCACTGTATCCTCGTATTTTTTTGCTTACGTGGCAAAAGAAGTAATACGTGTCCAATATTTTTAGGTTACGGACTTAATATATACTTTTTGTCAACTATCCTATTAGAAAATGTAGGCAAGTAGGTAAGTAGGTAATTGAAATATTCGGCTCGAGACTGATATTTTTATTTTTGTTTGGGTGATGAAAATAAGCTCACATTCTCTCACAAAGAAACATAACAGGCAAAATGCAGATGCAATAAAAAGACTACAAAGTGAAAAATAACTTTATTTTTGGAAGTCGGTCTTTCGTAGGTACGAATTTTTTGCGTTATAGACACCGACTTCCAAAAATAAAGTTATTAGTTATTTTTCACTTTGTAGTCTTTTTATTTGGAAGACGGTAGTATTTTTTTGTAAATAGCTTTTATTTTTCACTTAATATCATGAAACTAGAGCATTACCGGTGAAATGAGAGATCTACGTACCCCATAAGAGCGTATTGGCGTGATATTATGTTATGAAATGGCAATCCCGAGAGATTTGCCGTAATTTATTGAAGAGTTCTGTTGTATATCTTCGAAGTTCTTCATCAGATTTTTACCAAATAAAAATGGGGCTAATTTCGAAACATACTTTTCCAAAAAAAAAAAAATACTAAATTTGTCCAAAATTGACGGCGATATGCGTGAACATAAACAAAAAAAAAACAAACATAATTTCGAACATTGAACCTCCTCCTTTTTGGTAAGTCGGTTAAAAATACACCTTTGACTGGTGTTTGGTAAATACAGCCTTATGTTTGGTCCTAATCACAGATAATATAATACTAGCATACAGATGCCTCATCTCATACAAAGAAACCGTGCCGACATAACTAGCGTTTTTCATCTGATTATACCGATTATTTTTTGTAAATCAATCGCGTTCGATTCCGTTCCACGGCGATAGATAGATCACCATCTATATCCGTAGAACGGAACAGAACGCGATAGATGTACAAAAAATAATCTGTATAATCAGTACAGTATGTCGGCATGGTTTCTTTGTATGGGATGAGACACCACTGATACTAATAAAATAATTATATTAAATAATAACCACTCAATTATTATTTAAATATTTATTTAAAAAAAAACAATACATATCTATAATAACATATAGTATATATTCTAGTATTACGCCTAAAGATGAAACAAAGTAAATTATACCTATGTTATTTATAAGATTACAACAAAAACAAACAACCATCTCTTATAACAAGCCAATTTAACCCTTATATTCTATACGTTTCAATCTATCAATCAAAAAGCAGCCTATATGCTACTCCAGACTATAATCTATCTCTTTTCAAAATTTCATCCAGATCCGTTCAGCCGTTCTGGCGTGATTGAGTAATAAACATACATTCACAAACACAGCCATCCAAACTTTTACATTTATAATATTAGCATGATGGGAAAGTTTGTGAGGATGGATGTTATTTACTTCGCAAAAACTACTGAATGGATTTTGTTGGAAATTTGCAGAAATAATTCACAAAGGTTTTAATTCATAAAGATAATGTAGAAATTATTCATGTCGCAGCCATCTGGTTAAATTAGCCAGCTAATTGGACGCCTAGGCCGTTCTTTAAATGCCGGCATCCAATTTGATGCCTAGGCCGATAGTTAATAGAATTAGAATCATTAAATTTTTAACAACTTGGCGTATTGAAAGGCATCCCTTTTAGATGACTGACCAAGACACAGCTAAGTGGTTGAAATTTAGTTCAGTTTTTTTCTACTGTAGAGCTAGTAGTCATCAAAACAAATATGGCGTCAACAGCACAAACTGTCAATGTTATTTTTCATATTTGTGTGCAATTTTAAGTGAAATATATCGTGATATAATAAGGAAGGTGATTATTAAGGTTTTTGCTGAAAATCAGCGCTGTTGACGATAGGTTAGTCTGAAGTCACGGCATTAAGCTGAGCAATGACCTATTCTTGCACAGATGCGACGCACAGCCTTTTTGCCCTTGTTGTTTCAAAGATGGATAATTTTCCACTCAGTAATCGGCATTTCGTTAATTTGTGATTGTTTTGTTTGTTTGTTTTCATTTGGTAATGTCGAAACATATAACGCAAGTAAATTGTCTTTGGCCTCTCACCCACAGATAACTGTTTATTGCTCTCATCAAGCAATAGACAAAATTAACAAACTTTTATAATTTTTTGTTTTAAATACGAGGCTTTTGGCTAATTTGTGAATTTGGTGAATGCCACTCTTTATTTTGTATTGTGCGTTTAGTTTGTGCAGAATAAACAATTTTTCTTTCTTTTCTTTTCTTTTTTTTCTTTTGATATTGTCAAAATAGTATGAAAACATGGAGGTGCTAATACTATGTCTTCTGAAAGTCACCCATTCCCATACCCATCACCATATCAGCCATTTAATTGGAGTTTAATGAACGGCCTAGGCATCCAATTAGCTGGCTGATTTAACCAGATGGCTGCAACATTAATACCATGGGGACGGTAGATAGTCTCCTCTTAATCCTTAACTATTAGAGCAGTTAATAGACGCATGAATTTGAATGGTATAATCAAAGCCGCGTCCTCTAACGCCCAGAATCCTGATGACGACATAGGTATGCCCGAGTCCTCCAGCTCTGATGGTTGGGACAGCATTCGTTGTAGCCCCGTTCCTAGTCACCCGGATGGAAGTTATGTTAGTGTACTCAACCCCGCGGAAAGTCACATCATGGTCGTGGATAACAAAGGATGACGCTGCAACGTTGTGATTGATCCTGGAAAGTGTTTTTTTTAATACAATGTACATATTCATAAAATAAAGTAAGTAGGTGCATTTATTTTATCTAACCAATTAACAGTAAGTCATCATCATTATTAGCCTATTAATGTTCCCACTGCTGGGACACAGGCCTCCTCTCTGTGACGTGTGACGTGTGTTTGTGTCTGTGTGGTTGGTGGATGTCACATGTCTTCGAATTTTTGGTTCTAGGACATGCCGGTTTCCTCACGATGTTTTCCTTCACCGTTTAGAGAGCAGTGGTGATGAAATAATTAACACAAAGTAAAACGCCTGCCTGGGCTCGAACCAACGGTCTACAACTTGCAAGTCGCGGCCGATACCACTGGGCCACCACTGTTCAGTAAGTACTGTTTCTAATACCTTTGTTGTGTACACGTTCCACTAAAATAATCTGCCTAACTTTTGCCCAACTATCGTAAATTGGGGTCAGCCTCGAATCTTACCGGATAGTGCTGAATAGATCGTTAGACCGGTATGGTCTATATAAATATCAGGGTTTACAAGGCTTGCCTTTCTAATCACCCTGAAAAAGGTTAACAGGCAAGATACTTAAATATGAAGTTTATTTTAACTTACAATAAAATTCCAAGACAATCTGAAGTTATCACGAGGAGCTCGTGGCTAAATAATAACAGCCACACGGGTCGATCTTCAAGGTTAAGCAACGCTTGACGAGGTCGGTCCGTGGATGGGTGACCATTTCAACATACTGAGTTTCCTCCGTGCCTCGGAAAGCACGTTAAGCCGTTGGTCCCGGCTGTCATTTGAAGATCTTTGACAGTCGTTACGAGTAGTCAGAAGCTTGAGATCTGACACCAGTCTTGCCAAGGGGTACCGTGTTACCCAGTTACTGGGTTGTGGAGGTCAGATAGGCAGTCGCTCCATGTAAAACACTGGCACTCAGCTAAATCCGGTAGGACTGGAAGCTGACCCCAATATAGTTGGGAAAAAGGCTAGGCAGATTTAATCCGAAGTTATTACAGTTCAAAGTGATCCGTTTAATAAATTTGCGCTTTCATAGGGTACCTTAGAATCGTTTTTGGTACATTGCCTTTGGTTTCGTACCTGGTGAAGGTTGTGGGGATCCACTGGATGCGGGAAGCACGAGACCGGTCAATGTGGTGACGCTTGGGAGAGGCCTATGTCCAACAGTGGACGTCTTTCGGCTGATATGGTGATGATGATGACTATACCATTTGAATTTCATAAAACTAGACTAGAGCTTTTAACCAAAAGAAAAAGGTTTGAATAACCGCTACCAACCTAGCCATAAGCCTATCGCCAGCACCAATGGTTCCCAAGTTCAGATTTTGCCGAGATTCTGGTACTGTCTCCTGAAGTATTAGCATGCCATTCTCGTCAAGCTCAACATCGTCTAGCCCAGCTTCACTAGACGCGGCAGGTTCTTCAGGTAAGTCATAAATTATTTCTGATGCTGCTACCACTGCTAACAATGTGACGACAAGTAGACTATTCATCTGGAGACACAGAAAGGACATGATTATTAATCACCACGCTTGCATATGGCGAGTTGGCGATTTAAAATTTAAGTTTCGGTCACTCACAGCGAATGCTCGCAGCAACAATTCGCTACCTGCCTGTCACACACCGCGAGAGAAACATGGGAATTTCGAATGTCTGTTGGTGCCCCAAACACAAATATGTCGTCTATTCGCGCTTAGCGGAATGGACAGTCAAAGTCAACTTGCAGCGAGTATAATTTTATTCTAATTGAGGCAAATTCAACTCGTGGTGAATGAATCTAATCGCAGCGAATAGCTTGTCACACTAACTGATTTCTCGCTTGGATTGCCTAATCGCAGCCTATATTTGCTATGGTGACCGTAGCTTTAGATTACCATTGCAATAAAATTATCCGACAAATTGAATGCAGACTCACATTTGTATCACATATTGAGATCATAATAAGTCGATCCCAACGTATGCTTTCGTAATGGAAAGGTATTTCAACGCCCACATACTAAATTATTTCTTTACAATAGCCTTATAAGAAGCATCCTGGAATACTACAGTGTAATATGGAGGCCTCACTACGCAACCCACTCGCTGCGGATGGAACGAGTCCAAAAAAGATTTATCTGATACGTAGGGTACTCAAAGGGTAGGCAATTTAAATATCTCCCCTACCTTGATAAACTAGGCTGCTACAAAATCTCGAAGAAGAAGCTCGAAGGGTGCTCTTGGATTTGAGATTCGCATATAAACTGCTCAATAACACCATTGATTGCCCACAATTGGTATGTAGGTTCAATTTTAGAGTACTCCGTAGACCACCTCGCAAACCCATAACTCCCTTAGCTCCACCTCCTCGCCATACAGTGTTTGGTGCTAATTCGCCTATACCCCGCATGTGCAAACTCATTATCGAACGCAGCGACCTGGTTGACGTCCACGCAGACTCAATATCGAAGTTTGTTAGACGTAATTAGTATTATTATTAGTATTTAATATTATATAACCATCTAGAATTTAAGTACATTAAGTTTTTTTAATTACAAAGAGCAATATGTTTGTCTGTAATTGGTTGTGCAGTTAGATTTAAGACAAAATTACTTATATGTTCCTATCTTTATAATATCTGTAGCAACTGTTGGTGAACCTTAATAAAATAAATAAATGCAGATAACGGGTGTTGTGGCACATTCAGAATTGAGCATGAACTAGGAATCGAACCCCCTGTCCTGAGTAGTCTCTAATATAAATTATCAACTAAGCCATGAGTACATTTATCAATTAAACATTTATTACACATGGTTTGACAGTAAAAAAATAAATGCTTACCTTTATAATTTCACTATTACTTGATCCACTAAAGTTTGTTCCTGAAGAGTTCAGGTATAATTGTAAAGTGCTTACTAAAGGAGGCAGTATTTATATTGTCAACTAACTGGTGAGTGAATGATAATAATTTTATTACTGTCATAAAATAATTATCTATTTGCTTAAATCCTTTCGACCTGTATTTTTTAATCCCACATTCAATAAAAAAACAAGGTATACGGAGAAAAAATAAACATTCAATAATCTAAGCAGGAAAATCAAGAGTTTAAAAAAAAATCTAGAGAAAGGAGCGATGTTCTTTTTCTGATGATGTCGGATAAATTGCTACGCCGTAGCCGCGCCGCTAGATCATGCTACGGCGTAGCACTACGAGATTTGGTCTACGGAAAAATTCGGTCATAATTATAAAATCAAATCAAATCAAATGTTTTTTATTTCACATAGGCCTACATGGGCACTTATAAAACGTCGACAAAAGGTGCACGGTTCGGGTTGGTCGTTTCCTATGGAGAAGAACCGGCAAGAAACTCCATGGTTACTCTTTTAAAAAAATTGTTTTGTTTTTACAATGTTCCATGTTACAGCATTAGTGCTTAGATATGGGGGGACAACGTAGGCCCGACAATAAGTCGTAAGAAACTAAAAAAAGACGTGTGGCACTCGGGGACTGCCGCGGTAAAGCTATTGCATAGCATTTTGTATCAACTTATGCAATTATATATTTTTTTTATTTATTTATTTTATTTATTTATTTTATTCATGCAGTATTGCTTTTTCTTTGATATTAATTCAAGTTACACTTTTTGAGCGTGGTGACCGATAAGAAAACAAATTTGTCTATTATTAAATAATAATAATAATAATTATTGTTAATTAATTAAATAATAATAAATGAATGGTGAATCTATCCGTCACATTATCTCCGGTTGTTCTAGTCTGGCTAACGGAGACTATTTGCATAGACACAACCTTGTAGCCAGGATTATCCATCAGCAACTTGCTCTTAAATACAATCTTGTGGAATCGGAAGTGCCTTACTATAAGTATGTATGTGCCCGACCCAGTTCTCGAAAATGGCAATGTCACGTTGTATTGAGATCGGTCTATCATCACTGACAGGACTATTGTTGCCAATAAACCTGACATAGTGGTGATAGACCGACCAGAGCGTCGCGCAATGATTGTTGATATAGCGGTCCCCCATGACGAGAACCTCGTGAAGGCTGAGAGAGATAAGAAAAGCAAGTATCTTGATCTGGCTCGCGAGGTTGTCGACATGTGGGATGTGAATACAGCAGTCATTGTGCCGATAGTCGTGACGGCCAATGGTATAATAGCCAAGAGCCTCGACGAACATCTGAGGAGGCTCTCGTTGGGCAGCTGGATCAAGGGCTTGATCCAGAAGGCGGTACTCCTGGACACGGCGCGTATAGTCAGAAGGTTCCTCTCTCAGGAGCCCTGACCACCGGTAGCTTGGACCCTGTTCCCGATACCGGTGGGCTACTATTTTTGTATTTTTAAATGTATTTTTTTTTTTTATATAGAATAATATTTAAAAATGTTAAAATATGTATATAAAATAAATAAATGCAATAATAATAATAATAGAGAGAGTTCGTACAATACGTCTAATCGCACACAACGCCGTGTCGAAGACTGCCGAACTGAAACGACGTTAGACGATGCACGGCCTTCAAGCCACACCTCCTTGCCCGTCGGAGTGGGGATCGTGAGGTTTTTTTTCGTTACGGAATTTCTGGATTCGGTCCCCGCGCTCAAGGCCCGCGATAGAAGCTATGCAATAGCTTAAAAATAAATAAAAGTTTGTATAAACGAGATAAAGAGTTAGCAAATATTAACAAGCGTCTAGATATCTAGGAGGCCTACAATGTTCACACATTGACAAAACAATAGGTAAAAGAATCGATACAAAGGAAAAAAAAATATATTACAAGACTAAATTTAAAGATGATTGCCGGTATATAAATTATTATATAACCTTCCCAGGGTGAGACCCGAGGTGGTGAGACTACTATCTCCATACCAAATTTCATCTAAATCGGTTTAACAGTTTAAGAGTGAAAAGGTAACAGACAGACATACAGACAGAGCTACTTTCACAATTGTAATAATATTATATTATTTATATATGTACATAGTATGGAAAAGATTTAGTGTGGATTACAAACGGAGATACGGATTGCATACCAACAATTGAGGGCAGATAACCACGTATCAAGCCTTGCACAAAAGACAATTATCACATCACACTACAGAATAATATTATAAAGGCAAAAGTTTGTGAGTGTGTGTGTGTGCTTGTATGTTTGTTACTTCTTCACGCTCAAATGGCTGAACGGATCTGGATGAAATTTGGCACAGAGATAGATTATAGTCAAGAATAGCAAATATTTTTTATCCTGGAAATATGTTCCATCGGGATAATTTTCGACATTCACGCGGGCTAAGCCGCTGGCAGAAGTTATTTCCTATATATTATTATATCGAATACGTAACCGACCTTTCTGGCCTGGTGACGTGGAGCGATTCGATTTATTTCGCACCGAAAAGCGATTTTTATTAATCTAAAACGCATGTATGTTCATCACAACATCATATCACATCATCAGCCTATTAATGTTCCCACTGCTGGGACACAGATCTCCTCTCTGTGAGAGGGAATGGGCCGTTATCCACCACGCGGGCCCAGTTCGGGTTGGTGGATGTCACACAGAAGGGCAGTCGGGCTGACCCGGCCAACTACAGACCCATTTCAGTTACGTCCATCCTCTGCAAGAGTATGGAACGGGTGCTCAACTCCAAGCTCCTGGCATACTTAGAAGCTAACGATATCCTAAGTTACCGCCAATATGGCTTCCGCCAAAATCGGTCAACTGGGGATCTTCTAGCGTATGCCATTCACATATGGAGTGAGGCCATCGAGAAGCACGGGGAAGCGCTTGCCGTCTCCCTCGACATCTCGAAAGCTTTCGACAGGGTCTGGCACGAGAGCCTTATTGGTAAGCTTCCTTCATTCGGTCTGCCCAGTGGACTGTGCGATTGGATCGCAGACTTCCTGAGGGACCGGTCTATACGAGTGATTATTGATGGCCGCTCCTCTGACCAACTGGATATCAATGCCGGGGTCCCTCAGGGATCGGTACTCTCGGCAACATTGTTCTTGTTGCACATAAATGATCTGCTAAAACCTTTGGGTATGCAGACGACAGCACTGTTGCAGAGAGATACGTATCCTACGCGCGCGCTACTGTGCCTCAGATCCGGTCTCTCCGGGAGGCCATGGTTGGGTGCTTGAATCTGTCATTGAAGGCAGTCTCCGAGTGGAACGATGCCAATCTGGTCAGGATCAATGTTACTAAGACCCAGGCGTGTCTTTTTTCCGCTAAAAGGAGTCAATTCCACCCGGCTCCTTCTTTCCGTGGTGTGACCGTGCCGATAACGGACCATCTTGAGCTTCTTGGCGTTACATTGACATGGACCCTCAATTTTGGTCCATTCATTGAGGCAAAAGCTCAACTGGCTGCCAAAAAGTTGGGGATTCTTGCAAAGGTGAGACGGTACTTCAGTATTACAACAGTTGCTCAACTTGTACCAAGCGCAAGTTCGGTCATGCATGGAGTACTGCTCTCATCTCTGGGACGTATCTGCCAAGTACCAGCTGGATGCACTCGAGTCGATCGAAAAACGGGCCAAGAAGCTCATCGGCAATGAGATACTGGTCGAGTCTAGGCTCCAGAGCCTTGAACATCGGCGCCAAGTTGCCAGTCTGTCGGTTTTTTATCGGTTGCATTTCGGAGAGTGTGCGATGGAATTGCATGAACTAATTCCTCCTAGCCCGTTCCATCATCGGACTACAAGACGTACGGCGTTGAGTCATCGGTACATGGTGGACATCCCATCCATACGCACCAAACGTTTAGGGAATACTTTCATTATGCGTACAGCTAAGGAGTGGAATTCCCTGCCGGAGTCTGTATTTCCTGATAGCTACAACCTGGGAGTCTTTAAGTCAAGAGTGAATAAGTTTCTTCTAGGTAAGCGTGCTACATCGTCGACCACATCATCACGTACCATCAGGTGAGATAGTGGTCAAGCGCGAGCCTATCAATAATAAAAAAAAAAAAAACATGTCTTCGAATTTTTGGTTCTAGGACATGCCGGTTTCCTCACAATGTTTTCCTTCACCGTTTTGAGAGCAGTGGTGATGAAATAATTTACACAAAGTAAAGCGCCAGCCTGGGCTCGAAACCCCGACCTACAACTTGTAAGTCACGGCCGATACCACTGGGCCACCAGTGCTCTCGTGTATGTTCACATGGACGCAATACGATGCAATTCGACTGATTTGTGATTGAATTTGTTTTTGCCGTCATAAGACAGGTCCCTAACGCGTCATCCTAACAGAAAGCGATAATATATAGCGCTAATACGCGATCGTCTCATTATTTTGAATAGTCAACCCGAACGCGTCGTCGCTCCGACAGAGGGCGCTTTTCAGTTTTGTCGAACCAATTATGTAATAATATACCGCTTCCTCAGACTAAGCGCAAACAGGCCAGCTAAAAACTCCTCCTTCTGTGAGACCGTGACGGTTCAGAAGGACGCTACCAAGCGGGATCGTAAGAGGGCCGATCCCGCTCGGAGAAGAAGTCGTCGTGGAGACAACCACCTCGACGCCTACAACATCTGCATCATAGGCAGACGCCCATGACACAGACGGGGTTTCGGACGGGACTCCAAGGTCACAGGTGGTCAGATTTGGGATTCTGTCCGCCCACCAAGTGACTCCTGGAAAGACGGTGGCACAGTGATCACGTGCTGCCGTACACAGCGAGGCTGAGGGGAGACGCTTCTCAGTCTCCCCAGGGATGTGCCGTAATAGTCATTGCACAGAGGGGTCGATGGTAGTCGTCGCATGTAATAATACTTTAAGCATTTGTTAACCTTAAGTCATCATCATCATCATTTCAGCCGGTCGCCACATTCAGAATTTTTCAGCCATAACGACCACCCGTGCTGCGACCAATGAGCCCTGCCCACTGCCACTTAAGTTTGACAATTCTTCGGGCTATGTCGGTAACCCGGTTTCTCGTCTTCATTTCTGATTCCATTACGCAAGGAAACACCGATCATAGCCCTCTCCGTTGCTTTTTGGGTGATTTTAAGCCTTCTGAGGCCCATCATGATCACGTTTCGGTTCCGAATGTCATCACCCTTAATTTATAAGTAATTAAAGAATTTAGAAGATAATAATTATCTTATCACACGTACTTACTATAAATACTTCTGATTCATATAGCTTATGCTCAAAAGAAAGGCTTATTTTTGTGGAGCAAGCTAAAGAGAAATTGTGAAGGTATTGAGAATTTCAATATTCTTTTATTTTCAGTTACAACCCCCTGTGACAAGCTGTGGCCAACCAAGTTATAGTCATGGATATCCAATACCGTGGGGTAGCCCTCGGCCGGATAAGTTTTATCAGAGCGATACAGTCCTCCGGGCAGCTGGCGACCGCAAGGATCATAGCCGGAGGACTGGGAATGAACTTCGTTACCATCAGGTTGACTTCGGCAGGAGGCTCTGGTTTCCAGTACTCTATTGATATTTGGGGACGATAAGATGTTATAACACCGATATAATAAAAAATAATAAAATTTGTTTATTCGTTTGTTCGGGGGTTTAAAAAGTGATATGAGGGCCAAAACTCTCGTTTTGTAAATTCTTAGCATAATACATATTATTTTCAGACTTATTTTAGGAGTATTTTGTTAAATATAATCCCAGTAAAACTATTCACCACTTTTTTAATTTTAATATTCTCGATACCTATTTGTACAATAGAAGGTACTGTTGGAGGCAGTGAGATAATTGTAGAAGATAGAAAGAATGTCGAGAATTCTACATAATTATATGTCACTCAAATACACAACAATAGAACTCGTATGTACGCTCAAATTTTAATGGTTGTTTGCCTGCAGCGAAATGATATCGTCTTGGTCGATTTATAAAATAAATAAACAGAGTCAAGAAATTGTAGATTAACAATTGTGTAAAACAAAACTCAAAAGCGACGTCAAACCAATTGTAACCCGCGATAGTTAGCCAGCGAACCAATAGAAGCGCGAGCCGGGCGGGCCGACGACGGGCCGCGCGGTCATTTGCGTCTAGGAAATTAATATTAGTTCCACAGATATAAATCTAATTAGTTGACGCGATTGTATGTACTCCGCGTGTCAAAAAACGGAGTAAAAGTACGATCGATCGTACTTTGAACTTTTCATTTAGCATTATCGACATTGGAAATCCACCGAAAACTAGAAAAAAGCCTAATTATGCCATATCGAGCTGTAAAAACTGTATAGAAATGTTCGCCGGGGCATTATAAATGTTTTCTGTTTTATTTCATCGGTTAGTAAATTGTGTGTAAAAAGGGCCACGCTTGGTTTTCGTATAGATGGAGGGACTTGCGTTTTCTTGTTAGATTTATGTCTGTCATTGGTTCTCATGCTTTCGAGTTGATGAATATATTCTTTAATTATTTTAAAACAAAAATATATACTTGGTAAGTTTAACTCTATGCTTCGATTGTACTACTGATGGCAAATAGTTCTGCCGCGGGAAATAACCATTCAAATTTGTATAAAGCGATACTGCCGACCGACCGAGAGGGACGGTTTACCGGTATCATAACTATAAGAAGCAGAGTTTCATAGGAATAAAAATTCGAAAAGCCCAAATGATATAAACTGCCGAGCAATGAAAAAGTTCCACCCACATAATGCCGACAAACACCTTAATATCTCCTAAGACATAGAACCTAGCTTCATAAATTAAAAAGTTTAATGAAATCTATTTTATTATGCAAACTTAAACTCTTTTAAATACTGGTCTTTTTGAAGCCATGGATAAAAAAAATAGAAAAACAAAATTTTGGGGTTTGAAAATTTCGGAATACATTTGTTTCGTTTTTTGTTTAGCTTTTGATTTCATCCTTGTTTTCGCCGTTGTGAAAGAATTCTTAAATTGTAAAACCTTACGGCTCTCGTACCCATAAATCATGCCTCTATAACCCGAGGATTGTACGAGAATCATCACTATGGTGGAATTGGGGACCAGCCAAAGAAATACGGCCAGAATAATGGTCGTGACACATACTACTGTCCGACGAGTGATCCAAAGGTTTAGGGAGACTGGATTAAACCTGAGAAGACCAGGTACTGGCAAGCTAAGATGCACAACAGTCCGAGAAGATCGTTTCATTACGGCAGCCATGTTAAGAAATCGACATCAGACGGGAGTTGCGGTTCAACAACAACTACTGCAAGTTCGAAGGGAGCCAATAAGCGAGTGGACAGTCAGGAGACGTCTTGCCGAAAGAGGATTGAAGCCTTACAGGCCAGCAAATGGCCCAAAACTGGAACGGCATCATAAAGTTGCCCGATTGCGATACGCCCGCGAGCATACAGAATGGGGTGAGGACGAATGGGGCAGAGTGATGTTCTCTGATGAGTCAAGATTTATGCTGTACTATCATGATGGGAGGAAAAGAGTATACCGACAACCAGGAGAACGTTTTGCACAAGCATGTTTTGAAGATAAAGTGTCACACGGCGGAGGTACTGTTCACGTGTGGGCTGGTATCTCTGCAGAGGGTAGGCAGGACGTAGGATTCCACAAAATGGAGTGGCCAGCAAGGTGCCCCGATTTGAATCCTATTGAGCATGCTTGGGACGAGCTTGACAGACGTGTGAGAAAACGAGTTCCACCTCCAATTACTCTTCGTGACTTAAATTACGCGCTGATCGAAGAATGGGAGAACATTCCTCAGCATATGCTGAGGAATCTGGTATTCAGCATGCCCGATCGCGTAGAAGCCGTATTGAGAGCACTTGGAGGAAACACCAAGTACTGAGTTATCAAAACCTACGTTTACACCCAATAAAACCCCTACTTAGAGATTTGGTTTTATTTGCCTAATGGCCCCAATTTTTTAAAACATTTAAATTAAAATTTGAACACAATATTTACGTTTTTAGTTGGTAATATTCTGATGCGCTGTTAAATGTACTTCAATATTGCAGACGGCGTCATTAAGCTAGCCTTTCCCGGTTAGGAGTAATTTGGTGCTATGTCACTGAAATTTTTTCATTGCTCGCGATTGTATATTTTTCTACAATTTATCTTCCAAACCAATAAAAAAATACTTTAATTTACGCAATAAAAGCTCGATACCAACAACGATGCTTTCGCTAGCAATAAAGTTTAAAACTGTGGCAGCTAATGTTGGCAGCAGGGCAGCGACTGACAAATCACACCTTTGTAGGAACACCAGATGATTTATAACATGTGCTTGTTTTATGTGCCAGGTTTACTTAGGTATTTGGTATTGATGTTCTTAAGGTTTGCTGTGAAAAAGGTGACGAAATGATAGTTTTGTTGAATGGAGAGGACGAGAATGGCCAAAGAAACAATGGGAGTAGTATTGCTACACTACCGTACATTAGTTGCGAGAAAACGTCTGGGGACGAAATACGAACTGCCAATTATGATACCGCTACGGAAAGGAGATAGTGCTATTCATTGTATAGCTCCATCTCTCGCATGACGTATCATGATCGTTTTAAAACATCATAGTAGAGAGAGCACCCCAATATCTTCACGCCGAGGTATAAATAATTCAAATAACCTTTGCCGTTGTGTAATTGTGACTTATTCTTTGGTTGCGCAGAGACCATTTCGAGGTAATTTTCGAACCCTGCTCCAACTCGTATGGAATGCTCACGATAGTGTTACTGCACTAACAGGCAAGGTTCATTGGTCTATTTTCAAAATGTAAACAACAGTGGGTAATGCATCAATTGAATCACGAGTTTTTTTTTTTGGCCACATCTAAAGCGCTTCATCACCAACTCTGGCAGGAGCTTAGAATGGGATCAATTTTTTTAAACACGTTAAAAGAAGCATATGAAAGAAAATTCAGTGAATGAAAGCGTGATGACGTGAATGGATAAAGTGAGAAATGAGTAAATTAGAGGAAGTTTAAAAGTGACGCCAGTGACAGAAAAGTTGAAAGGAAACCGCTTATCCTGGTATGGTCATGTGATGAGCAGGAATGAAACGCATGTTACTAAAAGAGATATGAATATAAATCTGTATGGATGGAGAGGGAGAGGAAGGCTAAAGAAAAGATGGATGGACTATGTGAGGGGTGATATAAAAGAAAAGGGAGTCAGTGATAGCGTGACGGGGGACAGGACGGTGTGGAAAAAGAAAACGCGTTGCACCGACCCCAAGTAACATGGGACAAGGGAAGGAAGATGATGATAGCGTGATGATAAACAGAGAATAATGGAAGAAGGAAACGTATTGCACCGAATCCAAGTAACATGGGTCAAGGGCAAGAAGATGATAGTGAGGTAAAGAAATGGTTAAACATTTTTACTTTTTGCACAGCTATGAGAAATCCAAAAGTACGATAGTGCATAAAACGGCACAGCCTTTTATTGGCTGCAGTGCATGTCTGCTTTGGCATTTTTATTAAAAAAATTACTTGTTGTAAAAGCATGCGGAAAATAATATTAAAGGCCATTTTTATTGAAAAGGGCGGATCCTCCGACCAGACGAGTGTTGTGTTTGAGGGAAACTTTACTTCCCTATTGTTGTCGTCGGGATGTTGTATATGTTGAAATCGCGCGGTAAACTTTGATGTAAAAATTATGTGATATCGGCTCTATCTGTAGTTTATAAGTGGTCGTATCAAATGTAGTTGCAATAACGACGTGTTAAGTTTAAGGCAGCGTGAATGAACCAGGATTTTTAACACCCACCAGTGTGTAAAAACGCACACAACTGTTACAATTGACAGGACCTTAAAATATTTATGTCACTATTAAGTCGATAGAATCAGTACACTTAGCTTTCGATGTCATTTTAACAGGCCAGCTGCAATGGTGAAATTAGTTGAGGGGAAACTTACCTGCAAAGAAAAGAAAATCATTTTAAATTATTACATTACATTATACTTCATGTGTACAATAAGGAATAAAAATACAAAAAACTATTTAAATATAACAAAAATCCCGACTGCTTAAAAAGCGAACTAAAAACACGTAAACAAGAAGAAAATCATGCTGAGCAGTCGGAGGATACATATGGCTGACCAAAACCAGATGTATCCTCCGACTGCACAGCATGACTCATGACACAACCTCCCATAGACGTAAAGTGGGGATGTATTTTTTTTTTCTCATCTATCCCATGGTGTGGGGTATCGTTGGATAGGTCATTCAAAAATATTATGGGTTTGATAAAACATTAATATTAGAGTCAAATGTCCCCCTCCCCTGCCAGCAAAATGGTTGCACTTTGCTATGTGAAAAAATTCACGGCAGTAGTAAATATAACGAAATTAAAAGGAAAATTATCACGGATAACAAGGCTTTACATGTTTACGAGTAATAGTCGACCAGCTTATAAAATGTACTTGGCACAGTAAATTTTTTTTACAAATGCCATTGAAAATTACTTAAATAACGTTGTTAGCTGTGTAAAACAGATAGTAAATATATGCTTATGAACCATGTAAAAATACTCGTATACAAAAATAAAATCATAACAGCCTTAATAATAATGATTTCTAAATTAATAATGTTTAAGCTCGAATAACGCATTGTAGTGGCCGGAGTCGTTGGCTGTACCAGTCCGTAGTCCATACGGCGCATGCGCGCGGTGGAGTCTATTTTGTGTTAGTGCAGAAGTATTTTCGACGTTTTGTAATTAAAACGTAAAAGTAAAGTCAAATTAGATTCGATTTCCAAGCAAATTACTTATTTTCTTTTGTCGATATCCTTATATAAAGTCAATATTCGACCCGACTTCATCACTAATTGAGTAGCGTAAAACTTTCCAGAATGAAATAGTGAATACCGCAGATTAGAGGTGAAACCTCTAATCTGCGGTATTAGAGGAGATTAGAGGTGAATACGTATAGGAATACCTACGATTTTTTTCTAATTCCGAAAGAGAAATAAACAAGGATCGTGCACGCAAGGATCCAGGAACGAACGAACTATACCATTCCCCGTGGCTCTAACGCGCGCTCGTATTGGCTCCTTTCACAATTCGCACCCGCGGTGGTACTCAAATAGATAATATTTTTTAACTTCAGTTATGAAGTTGGATTTTATAACTCCTTCTTCAGTTACCATTTAGTTTAAGTCAAGAGTGAATAGATTACATCTAGGCAAGCGTGCTTCACCGTAGACTACATCATCGCTTACCATCAGGCGAGATAGTGGTCAAACGCGAGAATATAGATTAAAAAAAAACATCATCCTACGTGGGCCCGTTTGACTTTGTGAGTCGCTGAAACCGTCCTAATGTTCATGTAACAACAACAAAACCCTCTTTTTAGTCCGCATAATTATGTAACTTCGGAACCCTATTACTGCGCGTGGCCCGACATGCACTTAACCGGTTTTTTAAATCATAAGTCCTTTTTAAGTTTATCTCGGAAATCGTTAACGACGGTGAAGGTAACATCGTGAGGAAACCAGGACTTATAGTCAGTATTTGTAAGTTTGTGTTCCATTAGTGTAATTGCTACAAGACGTTCCAGTGCGAGGGTAAACGAATAAGTAAATAATACTAGGATTTTCGGTTAATTATATAAATAAGGGTCAATAAGTGCAAGGTTAGAAGAGTTCTCAAATTTCATTTCGAATTAAAATATATAGTATTGTGGATACATAATAGGAGTATATATATATTTATTGTTTCCTATTTAAGAGGGCAGTCATCAACCCTCGAGTGCACTCAAGTGTTTGTACGTCATTTGCGACTAATACTGTTGTTTCCGATTAATAGTTAAAATATATAGGATATGAGAATAAGATCACATTCTGGTTCTACGACCAATAATCACCATAATCTGCCTAGTCCCTTCCCTGTGTAGGGGTTGGTGTAGTGGGGTTTTAAAGACCCGTCTGATACCCAGTGTGAGTGCGGTGCCGCTTTGCAGAATATGACATGAATATGACACACATGCTGGAGTGCAGACATCTGCACTTTGGAAGGCCTTACGCTCGCCACATACGTAGTATCTCTAAGTAGTCTGTGCTCGCCACTGACGCCGCATTTGTCTTGGCCAAAAATATTTAAAGAGTTTTCCATAGACTCAAGAGTAAGACGAATACTCCTTGTAGGATTTTTGGACTTCTCCAAAAATCCTACAAGGAGTATTCGTCTTCCGACTATCGGTAACGACTGTTGCTACAACTAATCTTCTTCATTTAACCCAACAGTAGTTATACGATTATATTCTAGACCAAAACAACCCAAAAACTGCAATCTATAATATCATCATTATGGTCATCATCGGCTTTTTAATGTTCCCACTGCTGGGACACATACCTCCTATCTGTGAGAGAGGTAATGGGCGATAATCTAACACGTGGGCCCAGTGTGGGTTGGTGGATGTCACATGACATCGAATTTTTGGTTCTATGACATGCCGGTTTCCTCACGGTGTTTCCTTCAACGTTTTGAGAGCAGTAGTGATGAAATAATTTACACAAAGTAAAGCGCCTGCCTGGGTTCAAACCCACGACCTACAACTTGTAAGTTGCAGCTGTTACCACTGAGCCATTACTGCTCTATGCCAATAAATAAAAGAAAACAATCAAATAGCGTAAAATGTCTTTATTTTTTTTTTACATATTATTATTATAAGAAAAACTCATTAAAAAATCTCATACAAAATAAGCCTCTTTTTGTATTTTTTATATTATGTCCAGTATTGGGACAATTACAGGCTGATATTATTATACAAAAAACTTTAAGGTTAGAGGTTTATATTTAGAATAAACCAAAACTGCCCAGGCATACTAGCTGACATAGACTTGAATTCTGTAGACGTATCCACGGCCTCCAATCATTGACATCCTGATGGTGACACAGCATCTTCTAAGTCCTCCAGAAACGATGGCTATGCCTGCGGGATTTGATGGCCCCCAAGGGCCCACCCGGATCGCAGTTATCAGCCGGTTCGTATTGATTATTACATCTCTTACTGGGAAACCTTCCGCTCTGATCTGCCTACTGTAAAGACAAGAATTCATAGTCAGGTAAAATAAAGTTCATAACAAATTCTATTTGGCATCGCAGCTGTGATATATCAGAGGCAAAATCGATCGTAAAGATACTCGTATCATCATTTCAGCCGAAAGACGTCCACTGCCTGTATCTACCGGATCCGCAAGAGAACCAGGGTTACCGACACAGCCCGAAGAATTGCCAAACTTAAATGGCAGTGGGCAGGGCACGTTGCTCGCAGAATGGATGGCCGATGAGGCAGAAAGGTTCTGGAGTGGCCACCGCGAACTGGAAGACGTTGCGTTGGATGTCCTCCCACCAGGTGGTCCGATAACCTGGTGAAGGTTGCGGGGGTCCTCTGGATGCGAGACACGGAACTGATCAATGTGGCGATGCTTGGGAGGAAGCCTAGGTTCAGCAGTGGACGTCTTTCGGCTGATAAGATGAGGGCTTATATTATGAAGGTATAAACCTCATCCGATTGCTGTATGGTGATTGCTATAGCTTTAAACATGTTTGGCAAATTCTTTGTTGCTATAAATTATGATACTGCTTTAAGTAACGTTTATGTATACTTACTCATGCACTAGGATATCTCGAGCACCGATTGTTCCCAGGCTCAGGCTACTCCGACTGGCTACTGAAGTTTGCAGTTCCTGAGCCATGTCAGTCGGCTCAACCACGTCAATTACGATCACCTCTGGCATCTCGTTCACGTCCACGTCAGCCACTTCGGCTCCGTCAGCCACGTGAGGCATATTGCTGACTACTGCAGCTGTTGCTGCCGCTGCTAACAACACCACGAGAACTATGCTCTTCATCTGTAATCATAACAAGAATTTTTAAATTGTTTCGGTCTTCTTGTCCTTGCTGCAGGCCCTGTATTATTATTTTGAAGAAAATTACACAATTATTCGTATAGAGTAAACTGAGTACAAAACAAAGTTTTGTATACTCTGATTTTTTTTTTATTTATTTTTTTTTTTTCGTTTTCTGAGTAGTCCGATGTATACAACTTTGAATTAAGATATTTTTATTTCTCAAAAATTACGAGATATTTCATCATCGGTTTTGCATATTGGTATTACCTACTTAAATACTATTTGCTGAATCTCAACCTTTTTGCTGCCCTAAAGTGCGATGGGTGTTGTCACAATTTATTTACTTTTTTTATTTTTTAATATTTTACTTGTGGGATCATAAAGTAATAAATAATCTGCTTTTACTGTTTGACACGTTTTATAATAGGTAACTCCACAGAAAAAATCAGGTTCTGTTGTCAGTCAGCTAGCTATGCTTGCAAATTATTAGTAGGATCTGCAAAGGTATACGCCGATAACTGACTAAAAAAGTTACGCCATGTGATGACTAAATCACAAAAAAATTGTAATAAAAGTGGAAGCATTAGTGAATAAATCACAAAGCACTTACCTTGTCAAAAACTAGATTCAAATCGATTAATCTGAGGTCACTTGCTTGCTGCTACTATAAATATCTCCTAAAGAAAGCAGTATTTATACTATAATTATGTAATGATAAAAAATACTATCAGTAATCTACTAATTATATCAAAAAATTAGACCTTGATTTTTGTTGTTTCATGCATCGGATGTATAAAGGTCTATCCACACCTATCATGGCCGTGCCAGGGACGTGGACGGACCGTGCTTCGTCAGGGGCTCAATAAAATATCGGTGGGTACATTTTATATGAACTCGATCACGCACGTCCGTGCACGGGCCGTGCATTTTGAGCTCCTGACGGGGCACGGTCTGACCGGGACGTCCCATGCACGTCCCGGGCACGGCCCTGATAAAGACAAAGACAAGACAAGACAAAGATATTTTATTTCAACTAGGCCACCAAGCGGCACTTTTGAACGTACATAAAAATGATTCTACCGTGCATTCGGAAAGTAGCTTGTTATGGAGAAGAATGCACAAGAAACTCCATATTTACTCTTTTAAAACAATTATTGTTTTTTTACAATATTTAGGAACATAGGTACATATATAGTTATTAGTTCACATATGTGAGGACAATGCACCCAGAATAGCACTACACACCACCATACCACCTACAGACATAAAGCATTAGAAGTACTCACACATGTACTGTGCAGTTATATAATAGATACTAGAAAAACATTAACACCGAAGCAGTCAAGTTATGACCAATCCCAACTGACGGCGTCCGTTCACGAACATGACGCATGAATTGGCACCACCCAGCTCAACCATCATGAAGGGAACCGGATGATCCAACACACGCGCCACCATCAGAGAGACATTTGAGAGAGCATGACACACTCAACGGCCAGGGCACACACAAGTCAACGAACGCCGCATAGGTACAGTAAATGGTAGATTTACAGTTGGGTACATAGTACTCACACATGTGCTGTGCAGTTATACAATACTAAGGAAATTGAGTTTATACAATACAAATATATTCATACAGTCTTCAGCAGGTCCAACAATACCTCAAAACAATAATGTTCTGCATATCACTTTTTATTGCGCCCTAATGGATGTGGATTGTGGAGCAGGACTAGCATTGAGCCAAGCATTTTTATCAGAGATGTAATCCCCCAACTTATAATATGCTAGCCTACATAGTGTGCGTTTTATACAGGTTTTAAACTTCGTCTCATTCAGTTCAAGAATTTGGGGAGGAATTTTATTGTAACATTTTGTACAGTACCCCATGAAAGATGAGGCTACTTTAGCCAGTCTGAAACCTGGTTGAACTAATTGGTCCCTATTTCTAGTAACGTAATTATGTCTGTCGCCGTTTTTACTAAAAAGATGTAAATTTTTTCTCACGTACATGATGTTTTCATAAATATATTGACAAGGAACCGTCATGATGTTAATGTCCTTAAACAGTTCCCTTAGAGAATCGCGCCGGCGAAGATTATATATTGCTCTGATGGCTCGTTTTTGCAGAATAAAAATTGACTCAATGTCTGCAGCCCTTCCCCATAGTAGGATACCGTAAGACATTATACTATGAAAATAACTAAAATAGACTAGTCTCGCGGTATCCACATCGGCTAACCTACGAATCCTTGCAACAGCATACGCTGCCGAACTCAGCCGCCCTGCAAGGGATACCAAATGAGGTCCCCATTGCAGCCCCGAGTCCAGCGTGATCCCCAGGAAAACCGTTTTATCGACGAATTCTAGCTTCTCCTTGTTTAATATAATGTCACAATCAGTACTTCTGACATTCGGCAAGGAAAATTTTATGCACTTGGTTTTTTTACCATTTAAAACTAAATTATTGGCAGTGAACCAATCCTGAACCTGCCGTAGCGCGTTATTTACGTCGTCAACCCGACAAGTACGTCTATTTATTTTAAAAATTAAAGATGTGTCATCAGCAAATAACACCATGTTTAGTTTGTTTTCCAATAAACGGGGTAAATCGTTTATGTATATTAAAAATAAGAAAGGACCTAAAATTGAGCCCTGTGGTACCCCCATTTTTACGTTTAACCCCGACGAATTCACACCGTTTATTTGAACTAATTGCTGTCTATCATTCAAATAAGATTTAACCAAACTTAACGCTGATTGACCTAGCCCGTAATGCTCAAGTTTCAGAAGTAATGTTTCATGATTAACGCAATCAAACGCCTTCGACAGGTCGCAGAAGATACCTATGGCATCCTGCGAATCTTCCCACGCATTAAAGATGTGTTTCAATAGGGTGACACCAGCGTCAGTTGTACAACGTCCTCTGGTGAAACCATACTGTTTATCATGCAAGATGTTATTCGTATTAAAATGAATGAGCATTTGATTTAGCATTATCTTCTCAAATACCTTGCTGAAAACCGGCAACACGGATACTGGTCTATAATTATTTGTGTCTTTACTATCCCCAGATTTAAAAAGTGGTATAACTTTACTATATTTCATTAGATCCGGAAAGACTCCTTGATCCACACACAAATTGAAAATCAAAGCCAAGTATGGCGCTATAGTCTGAATAATGGAAGTACAAGCTTTGATGGACATTCCCCACAGATCTTCAGTCGGTTTGATCTTGATTTGCTTAAAAGCTTTTATTACAGTTATGGGATTTATATGTGAAAAGTTAAATACATTCGTGCAGGCTGAAACGTTCGCGTTTAATAATCCAAAAGCAATCGAGGGCGATGAATTTAAGGTTTCAGTTGTTTTAATTGGGATGTTGGTAAAGAAATTTACAAATTCTTGCGCAACTTTTTTGTTATCTTTAATAAGTCCGTGTGTGGTCCCAAGCGTGTAATCAGTATTATTTCTTTTATTCCTATTCGTTTCATTATTTATAATTTTCCAAACCGTCTTGATTTTATTTTCTGCTAATTTAACCTTATTGCTAATGTACAAGGCCTTAGCTGCCTTGCATGTATTTTCAAAAATTCTTGAGTAAGTAGCAACATACTTATTAAAAGTTTCAGTGTTAATACAAGGCTTAAGGCCATATAGCTCGTAAAGTCTTTCCCTACTTTTTCTAAGTCCTGTAGTCGCCCAGTCACTGAATAAAAACTTAGGGCATATAGTTTTAGTTTTCTTCTTAAAAGTGTTATTGAACTCTTTTTGAACCACTGAGAAAAAATCATCATACAAAATATTACCATCATTCACTGTGAGGTCCTGATCGCTTAACTTACAGATTAAAGTGCTGTTAAATTTATTTAATTTACCGGCTGTTATTGGTCTGGATTGAATCTGCACTTGTTTTATTCGCATAATGTACTCAAATGTCACCAGTAGCCCACTATGATCCGAAGGCAGATAATTTATAATGGCCTTGTCCAAGTAGTTGCAGCAACAAAAAACATTATCAATACATGTAGCAGAAGTCAGTGTAGTTCGGGTTGGTTCCATAAACACATGTGACAAATTAAATGATTTAAAGAGATTTAGTAACCTACTGCTATCTGAATTATCTTCTAAAATATTAATATTAAAGTCACCACAGACAATGACTAGTTTATTACCCATTGCAAGTTTTGCCAAAACATCTTCCATCACTGACTCGAATATAGAGTAGTTCTTATAATTAGGGGGTCTGTAGACGCACACTATGACATGCTTATCCAGCTCAACACAGGACAGTTCAACACTTTGTTCAACCGATAGGTCTACTATATCTTTACGAGGTTTTGATTTAATACCCTTTTTAATTAATATAAGTGAACCCCCCGCAACTGCTGTGGGCAGTTGTTTTAATAGAAAGATTATGTATAATATATGTATGATTGTGTATAATTTTCATAATTTATTAGCATTGCATAATCTTTCAGCCAATGCTCCGTGAAACAAATAATTTCGATCATTGATTTTTCTAAAAACAGTTCGATTTCCAATTCCTTCGAAGAAAAACCCTGAATATTCTGGTGGAATAATTTCAGAGAATTCTGCTCAGATTTTTTTTGAAATTATATTTTTGTGAGCAAGAAGGTACCTTTATGATGGTGGATATACTCGTATCTATTCCGTTATTGGTACCCTCCATTGTCCTATCAACTAGTTTAAAGAATAAATATTAATAGCATTTTTGCTAACGTTACTCAAGGTATTGACCACCTTTAAATTAGTACTATTATGTGTGGATAGACCTTTATGCTGATTGCATTGATACGCACTTATCTGTTTGTTTGTTTTTACACACGCTAGCAAAATTAGCGGTACAATTGCGTGGTAGTTTTTACTTTATTTTATAATAAAACCATTTTGCCTGATTGATTAAATAATTGAACGTCATCTTTCATCATTTTGAGAGTATTTCGCTTATTTTATGATTTCGCTATGTAGTATTTTTTTCATTAACATAATGAGTTATTTTTTTACGGTTAAGTTAGGGAGAGTATCTGAATAGATTTAATTTAAAATAAAATCGACTTTTTTATTTTGTACCGCTAATTTTGCCAGTGCTTGTATGTGACAGGTTGTGGAAATAACATACAGATTATCTTTATCCAACAAAAAAATATCGCTAATCACCTAATGCTATTACTTAAAGGCTTAATTAACCGACTTTCCAAAAAGGAGGAGGTTCTAAGTTCGACTTCATGTGTTTTTGTTTGAAAGAATATGTTCCGAATTGATACCAGTCATGTCAAGGGGTAACGTGTTACCCAGTTACTGTGTTGGATCAGAAAGGCAGTCGCTCTATGTAGAATTCTGGTACTCAGCTGAATTTAGATAGACGAACATGGTTGGAAAAAAGCAGATTGGTTGATAGTAGTGGGTACTTCCCCGGATTAGCTTTTTCACAAGAAGTAATTACTCCACTAAAAATATGTCATCGTATCTGTAACACTCATATCTTATGGGAGTGTATTCTTTGGCAGAATTAACGTAATATTATGTTGAATAATGTAGAGGCTACCTCAGGAGTTGTTTACTATACGGACCTTGGGGAAACTGGAACAAATTGCCGTGCGTTCAAGCGTTTTTGCCATACATATTATTGGAATCAAACATAACAGCTTACAATTTTAGGACCCATTAATATTAATATTTTTATCCGTGGTGCTAGGCAACTGGGCTTATCCCAGTTGTAAACGACCCTTTGTGCCTACTGGCCTTGTTTGTTCTGTCTCCTGCTTGATTTGGAGGGAAGTGGAAATTTATATTTTTTCCTACTCCTCCGTTATTATTTTCTGATTAATTTCGTTGCGGGATCCAAGACAGTTAAATTCATTCTCTGGGACTTCGTTGAGCTTCATTGCCTCGGCGCTTTTCTGGTGGTCGCCACTGTTTGATGATTGTAATAAAAAACATAGGAAACACAACTGAAATGTTATTATGCAAAAATATTAAGCGCTGTTCCTCTCTCCTAGACACTGACTGTATCTAGAATGTTGCTGTGCCCGACAGGGTCCATAATTGTTTCTGTAACCTACATTTAACACCTGTATGTACATTATGGATGCAATAAATTAAATTTGAATTTAATTGGTTAGTAAGGAGTTAGTAGTTAGTTAGTTGGTTACTCTTTGTTGATAAGTATGTGAAGTTAACCAAGTAGGTCGAACGCATATGTTTGAATAAGTTACTGGCTGGTTCTAAGTGATGGCGACAATGTGCTTAAAAATGAATTTAAAGAAAGAACTACAGTTTATTTTAAAACTGTAGTTCTTTCTTTAAATTTATTTTTTCTCGGAAATTTTTCACACTAGGCTTCGCCATAGAGGAAATACTAGTTTCAAGTAGGTAGGTACTCGTAGCTTTTTATTTTTCTCTTAGGTAGCGATGAAAAATAGTGTGTATCACTCGGGGACTAAATATTTTGTTCTCGGGCCGTGTATATTGAATTCCTCGCTAAGCTCAGGAATCCTTCGCTTAGCTCTGAATTCAAAATAATGCCCTGGAAGACCAAAATATTACTTTGTCCCCTTGTAACACAAATAACTATGCTCTATCTTCATCTTTATTCGCTGTCGATGATTTGAACATGAAACTGTCGTTAAATATATTTGCTATATCCTGAGGATCAGTGATTACCTTATTGTTTACATTTAACATAAGATTTTTACGTTGCCTGTTTTTCTTCTTTTTAGTATGTTCGTTTAGTATTTTCCAAGTTTCCTTTACTATATTTTTTGCGCTATTTAAATACCATGATATAGCTTGCTTTTTGACTTGCTTAATAACTCTTCTATGAATTCAAACGTAGTTTATTTTATAATTTTTGATGATGACATTATTTAATGTTCCAGAGCACAGAACTCTTTACATTTAACTTGATACTTTAATACCTTTTGTAATCCACTTTATTTTATTGTTATTTTTGGACTTAGTTCTAATAATTTTTTTGGGATAACAATCTTGGAATATTTTGTTGAAATAGCTTAGAAACTGATTTATACTCATATTACTCCAAGTTTTTTTAGTAAGACTTCTTTTGAAAACGGAATTATTTTTCGCATTAAATAATCTTTTAATTTCTGTGGTGCACTCGACCTTTTTTGTTTTTTTGTTGATTTCATCAAGAGCTACATAACAGAAAAGTCCACCATGACCATCAGCTAAACCATTATGATCCACAAAACACTGCTCTATGTAGTCACGATTTGTGATTATGTTATGTAAACACGACTGAGAGTTATTTCTTTCAGAATTAATTACCATTTGGGCCCGATTTATGGCATTTTGCATCACTCTTGCCAAAACTTTCAGCGATAGGTCCTCGCATTCTTGACGTATATTTTCTTTGAGGTCTTCAAGAATCTGAAGTTTGTAGACATAGAATCTTGATTCCAAAAAAAAAACCCATAAAATCAGGCGATCTTGCCAGCTAGTGCAAATTGCCAAAACAAGAGATTAGGCGACCCGGACATGCAGCCTTCAGAATTTCGGTTATGGGTCGTGCAATATGCGCCATTGCTCCCCTTGTAGTGCCTGCCGACCACAGTCGTCATTTGGCGGCACGATGACGCCTCCAGCATAAACAGCACAACATGCAGCATGCGGTTGGTATGGCTCTTCGTAGGTTATACTTTGTCGTGGTAGCCCAGTGGCTAAAACCTCGCGTCTCGTGCTTGTGGTCGTGGGTTCAAATCCGTGCAAGTACCAATGTGTCTTTTTCAAATCATATGTACTTTCTAAGTTTATCTTGGACATCGTTAACGACGGTGAAGGTAACATCGTGAGGAAACCAGGACTTATAGTCAGTATTTGTAAGTTTGTGCTCCATTGGTGTAATTGCTGCAAGACGTTCCAGAGCGAGAGTAAACAAATAAATAAATAATACGAGGATTTTCGGTTAATTATATAAATAAGGCTCAATAATATTTATTTATTGAGCCTTATTATAAGGCTCAATAACTCGGGGGAGGCTGGGTCGACCCAACGCGAATGTATACGTACATCCGTGGTGGGGCGACCCGGACTGCCAGGCACTTCTTCTCATGCAACCGAGCGGGTGGGCAGGTTGCGGATAGCCCAACTCCAACTGCGGGATCGACTGACGGCGGCTACCTTTGCCGTTGGCGATCCTGCGGTCGGGGCATCTGATATAAAGATCCCGGACAAGAGAAGTTCCCGAAAGCCAAATCCCAGGCCTAGGGTAACCTATACACCACTCTCCTATGTGCCCACCACCTAAACAAGCCATCCCTCCCTATCCATACACATCCCGTCGATCCTTAAATCCCTAGGTCAACTCCCAGGCCTAGGGTGACCCCCAAGAAACCCGCACCTCTATCCATTAAACTCCCTCCCTCCTATCCCCCTATTCCCGTCGGTCCCCGAGGAAGGGTAACCTCGAACCCCAATAAAAGCCCACCCCCTACGTCATGAACATGCAGAGTGAAAGAGAAACTACCCAGGTGGGTCCCGGCCAAGCCGGGGAATCCCACACCGCTTCGGCGGTTAGCTCCCAGCGTATTATGGGGGAGCATCAAACTGCGTTCTCGACCAACTCATGCCGCGCTTTACAGCGCGGCCGGCTGCTGATTTAGCGCCCACAACACAGGCTGCGACAAACGCGCCCATAAACCAGACCTCGGCTGCGTCCAACGCGCCAACTGACTCGACCCCGACTGCGACACCCGCTTCACGGTGTATGCCCCCCACGAACCCCTGGCAACAGAGCGTCGTGCGGAGCAGCACCAATTACCCAGACAGCGACCCAGATCAGCACAGACAGACAGTCGCGGGGAAGGATAGCGGAACTGGCAGTTCTACAACTCTCCCGGCTGTAGGTGACGGAGTACGCTCGCGTAACAAGCGCGGAAAAATCACGGCCCGCGAGAGGAGAGTAGGCGACCGAAAGCGCGACACCCGCGACGGCACCAGCCAGAGCGAAGCGCAATCGGACGCTGAAGGAGTGGCACGCGACCAGCCGCAAGTACGCGCAGGGGAGACCCAGCGCGAAAAGCGGCCGGACGCGGAACCACGCGACCAGTCGCAAGTACGCGTAGGGGCAACCCAGCGCGAAAAGAGGCCGGACGTGGGGCCACGCGACCGGCTGCAAGTACGCGAAGGGGCAAACCAGCGCGAAAAGCGGCCGGACGCGGGGCCACACGACCGGTCGCAAGTACGCGTGGAAGTAACCCAGCGCGAAAAGCGACCGGACGCGACAGAATCTGCCAGGGTCGCAAACCGACCCCAAGACACTGACAGAACCCACGACGGACCGAAACCAAGACACACCAGGAGCAAGCGCGGTGGTGCTGCGCGCAAAGCTAAACAGACTACGCCACGCTCTCCGAACCCGACACCTGGACCAAGTGGAACTGCGCCACTAAAGAGGGAGCGCCCCGACGACACGGCCTCGCCAAGCACACTGCAAGGGGACGCCAAGCGGGTGCGAATCCACTCGGCTCAGGGGGGGCAGAGGACCTACGCGCGGGCCACGAAGGATATTCCTGCGCGGCTGGCGGTAGCAATCTGCCTTCCCCACCCCGGCAGAGAGCTGACCATACAGGAGGCCGAACACATAAAGACCGCACTAGAAGACAGAATGTTAGACACAGACTCGACGACACCGCTCCCGGCCTTCCGCGGATACCCAAGGGTAGCGGAGGGCACGGTGCAGCTGTGGTGCGAAGACGACTATGCTCTGACCTGGCTGACCCAGAATGTTCCCCTCATCAAACTCCCCGACAACGACCTAACACTGACGGTGATGAAACAGACCGACGTGCCCACCCGTGTCCGAGCCTCGCTCTTCGTCCCTCGTTATAGAGGTGACGTGGGCAGGCTCCATGGTATTCTGATCCGTCAGAATACCTGGTACGACATCAGCAGGTGGTCACTGTACAGGGCGACTACCGTCGGTGGCGACCGTCACGGGACCTACTTGACCCTGGGTCTGCCACCGGAGGAAGCCGAAAAGGTCGTGGGGCGGGAGCGACGGATATCGTACCTCTTGGGGTCGATATACGTGCGCTTCTGGCCCACGACCCGACCCTCAGACACACAGACTGACAGCACAGAAGGAAACCCATCAGAGCCAACGACGGAACCGACGACGACCCCGACAAGCTATACGGACATTACCCACCTCGAGGAGGTCATGGCCCGTACGGTAATGGCCGATAGCGCTGACTCCATACCACCCGAGTCACCTGGCTGGAGCGAACAGCTCCTTGCCTCGTCACCGGGCGACCGACATGACAACATCTACAGAGAGGTGGAGATGGAGGGACTATCTGATGGATCCACCACCGACTAACCCCACCACACCTCCATCCCCACCCCTCAATATCATCCAAACCAACCTCCAGCATAGCCAAACTGCCACGGCTAGCTTACGCAGAGCACTGGAGGTAAAGCCCAGAACCATCGCACTAATCCAAGAGCCGTGGATCAGGAATAATAGAATATGCGGCCTCGGTAACATCGGAGGTAAGATAATTCTCAACACACATGGCTCAGAAAAGCCAAGAACCTGCATCTACATACCCAAAGAAATTCCCTTTACGTCACTAACCCAATTCTGTTCCAGAGACCTGACAGCTGTCAGGCTCCATACCGAAGACAGCGCTCCAAATGTCGTACTGGCCTCGGCATACATGCCAGGTGAGGACACAGATTGCCCGCCAAAGGAGCTGGCTGACCTGGTGCAGCATTGTGAGCGCGCCGGTCTGGACCTGATTATCTGTACCGATTCAAACGCCCACCACCCGCTCTGGGGCAGTGTCACACCGAACCCCAGAGGAGAGGTACTATCCACCTTTTTATTCTCTACTAATCTTAACATTGTTAATCGCGGCACAGAACCCACTTGGGTCACTGCCCGGGGACAAACGATCATAGATTTAACACTTGCTACAGAAAACGCAACAAACCTTATTACTAATTGGCACGTATCGGACGAGCCTTCTTGCTCAGACCATAGAAGGATCCGCTTTACACTAACCACAAACACCAAAAAACCCGCACCAAGGCGAAACCCGAGACGTACCAACGTTCCCGGGTTCAAAAGCCTTCTGGCATCACTACTAGCTGGACATCCAGCACTGGGTACCGTAAGGGACCAAGCACAATTAGAACAAACCGTAACGCAATTATCCAAATACCTAACAGAAGCTTACCACGCATGCTGTAAATCAAGAGCGCCACAAAGCAGGAACGAGAGGAATCCCTGGTGGAACGCTGAACTTGGTAAACTCAGAGAGACGCTGCGTAAGCAATTTGACAGAGCAAAAAACACGAGACTCCCGGAAGACTGGGAGATATACAAAGAGACCCAATATGCATACAAAAAACAGACTAGAACCGCCAGGAGGATGGCATGGCGGAAATTCTGTGAATCCATTGAAACGAATAATGAGGCCGCAAGGGTATGGAAAATCCTATCAACTGATCAGGACCGATCCCTCGGCGCGCTGAAAAAACCCGACAACTCATACACACAAACCGACTATGAAACCAGCAAGGTCCTTCTCGAGACTCACTTCCCGGACTGTCAAGTCCTGGAGAACAGGACATGGGAGGCTGAACCCGAATGGACCCCAACGGAACAAGACTGGTCAAGAGCCCATAATATAGTAACAGTGGACCGGATAAAATGGGCTATCAACACCTTTCAGCCATACAAGTCGGCGGGGCTGGACGGCATCTTCCCAGCCCTGCTACAGTGGGGGGTAGATTATCTCGCGCCATGGCTGTTGGAGATCTTTCGGGCCTGCATAGCACTAAGATACATACCCCTCGGATGGCGTGAGGTGAAAGTCATCTTCATACCCAAACCTGGTAAAACTGATTACACACAACCCAAGGCATATAGACCTATAAGCCTCACATCCTTTTTACTGAAAACCCTCGAAAGACTCTGCGATAGGCACATCCGTGATGGGCCTCTTCGAGAAAAACCACTGCACAAACAACAGCATGCGTACTCCACAGGCAAATCAACAGAATCCGCGTTGCACAACGTGGTTTCTAAAATTGAATGCGCAGTGGACCACAAATGCTCAGCTTTGGCTGCCTTCATTGACATTGAGGGCGCCTTCGATAAGACCATGTTCAACAGCATAAACACGGCCCTCGACAGACACGGCATAGACCCGACCCTAGGGGGCTGGATCACCAATATGCTTAAACTGAGAGCGGTCCAAGTCACGGTTAACGACACTACAAGGGCCATCGTCGCGAAGGGCTGTCCACAGGGGGGCGTCCTTTCGCCACTTCTGTGGAACCTGGTAGCTGACAGCCTCATCAAAACACTCAACGATAAAGGCTATTTCACCGTTGGCTACGCGGATGACATAACAATAATAATAAATGGGACCCACGAAAACACCCTATGCAATCTCATGCGTCAAGCCCTGAAAATAGTAGAGGAATGGTGCAACGAGCACCAACTCTCAGTGAACCCCACAAAAACTGAACTAATTCTCTTCACTAAGAAGAGAAAACCGATGACACTGCAATTACCGCGTTTCTTCGGAACAACCCTAAGCCTTTCAACTGAAACCAAGTACCTGGGCATTTATTTGGACAAACAGTTGAATTGGGCAAAACACATGAACCATATCACCACAAAAGCCAGCATATCCCTGTGGCAGTGCAAACGACTGCTAGGCAGGAATTGGGGGATTAGCCCCATGGTCACCTACTGGCTATACACCACAGTTATCCGACCAATCATTACATATGGCTCGCTGGTCTGGTGGCCCAGGACAGACCTCAGCACAGCCCAAAAAGATCTCGAAAAACTACAGCGGTTCGCCTGTGTTGCAATCACCAGTAGTATGAGAACCACACCCACTGCCGCCTTACAGGCAATGCTGGGACTCCCACCTCTACACCTAATTGTGAGGGAGGAGGCAGCCCTAGCCACCTTTAGACTCCATCTGTCAGGCTCCCTAAATAAAGACTCCAGAATTAAGCACACACGCATAAAGGATGATGCGATCAAGCGTAAACCGATGTTAGCATCACCATGTGACAAAGCCCCGAAATCACACCACTTTCTTAGGCACTACAACATAATACTCACAGAGGAAGAATGTGACTACTCTGGCCCGAAAGAGATGAGAATATACACCGACGGATCGAAAACTGACTCAGGTACCGGAGTCGGAGTCTTCTCATACGATTTCAATATAAATATATCCAGACCGCTAGGAGAGTTCAACACCGTCTATCAGGCGGAGTGTGTTGGCATCATACAAGCGGTCCATGCCCTAGAAGCCAGGAGGGTTATGGACACCCACATACGGATTCTCTCCGACAGCGCATCAGTCCTCCAATCCTTACGTAAAAAATACATTACATCAAAACTAATACTAGAATGTCACAACGCGCTAGAACAAATAACAATATCTAGCCGTAACACGGTAACACTACAATGGATAAAGGGACACAGTGGATCGCTGGGCAACGACGCGGCTGACGAGCTTGCGAGGCGCGGATCCAGCTCGACGGTCTATGGACCCGAACCTGTTGTACCCATTCCCTTCAACCAGATACGCAGGTGGCTACAGGATTTCACCCAGACACAGGCGGAGAACTGGTGGGCCTCGGCACCAGGCTGTAGGCAATCCAAAGAAGCTCTGCCATCTTTGGATAGTAGGCTTACCAGGCGTCTTTTACGCCTGGACAGGAATGGCCTCCGCCTGGTGACGGGGACCATCACGGGACACTGCTCACTCAACAAACACTTTCACACAATAGGCATAACGGACAGTCCTCTGTGCAGGGCATGCATGGAGGCTGAGGAAACCGTTGCGCACGTTCTTTTTGAATGCACAGGTGTCACACAGATAAGAGCACAAACCCTCGGGTCACCCAGATCTTACACAGATGTTCTGAAGAAACCAGGAGCTCTAATTGACTTCTGGAGGGAGGTGGGCTGGTTGGAATAACCACCCAACGGCCGCCATGGCCCACGTACAAAAGTCCATTTGAGGGACTAAGTGCGGAAACCAAACCCCCCTAACATAGAACATAGAAGGCTCAATAAGTGCAAGGTTAGAGTTCTCAAACTTCATTTCGAATTAAAATATATAGTTTTTTAGATACATACGACACTCTACACATGCTAGGAGTATATATATATTTATTGTTTCCTATTTAAGAGAGCAATTCTTGCATGCAGCAGTTGTCCTACCGAAGCTTCCGTAATCCTGCAGAGCGCTTTGAATAACGTTGACAAGTGGCTGACCAAGTGGAGGATAAGAGCTAATGCCAATAAATCGGTCCATGTAACATTCGCTTTACGCAGGGGAAACTGCCCACCTGTCTCGATGCGTAATAATCTACTTCCACAAGGTGATTCAGCCAAATACTTGGGAATGCATCTAGACCGCAGACTTATATGGAGGAGACACATGGAAAAGAAAAAGAATGAAATAAACCTAACATACAGGGGACTTCACTGGTTACTCGCCCGGAACTCCAAGTTATCTCTAGACAACAAGCTCTTATTCTACAAGACCATGCTTAAACCTATATGGGCATATGGGATCGAACTATGGGGTTCAGCATGTGATTCCAGCATAAGCATAATACAGAGGGCTCAAAATTACATCCTGAAGCAAATTTCCAACTCACCGTGGTTCTTAAGAATCTCGGCAATACATGAACATTTAAATATCAAGACAGTAAAGGAAGAGATAAGATCGTCCTGTGCCAAATACAAAGCACGACTTGCAATCCATCCGAACCAACTAGTAATGCAGTTGACTATTCCCGAATCAATAAGCAGACTGAAAAGGCGGCATATTTTGGAAATTGACAGCTGCATTTAATTCACTATGAAGATTTTCCCAAAGGGGATTTTACTCTTAAAGCTACAAAATTATTTCATCTCATCTGCTCATAGTCTACCGACTAATTGCAAGATTATGAATAAAAAAAACAAAAAAAGGGGGCAGTCATCAACCCTCGAGTGCACTCAAGTGTTTGTACGTCATTTTCGACTGTTATAAGTGTTTACCTTATTTTGTTTCCGATTAATAGTTAAAATATATAGGATATGAGAATAAGATCACATTCTGGTTCTACGACCAATAATCACCATAATCTGCCTAGTCCCTTCCCTGTGTAGGGGTTGGTGTAGTGGGGTTTTAAAGACCCGTCTGATACCCAGTGTGAGTGCGGTGCCCCTTTGCAGAATATGACATGAATATGACACACATGCTGGAGTGCAGACATCTGCACTTTGGAAGGCCTTACGCTCGCCACATACGTAGTATCTCTAAGTAGTCTGTGCTCGCCACTGACGCCGCATTTGTCTTGGCCAAAAATATTTAAAGAGTTTTCCATAGACTCAAGAGTAAGACGAATACTCCTTGTAGGATTTTTGGACTTCTCCAAAAATCCTACAAGGAGTATTCGTCTTCCGACTATCGGTAACGACTGTTGCTACAACTAATCTTCTTCATTTAACCCAACAGTAGTTATACGATTATATTCTAGACCAAAACAACCCAAAAACTGCAATCTATAATATCATCATTATGGTCATCATCGGCTTTTTAATGTTCCCACTGCTGGGACACATACCTCCTATCTGTGAGAGAGGTAATGGGCGATAATCTAACACGTGGGCCCAGTGTGGGTTGGTGGATGTCACATGACTTCGAATTTTTGGTTCTATGACATGCCGGTTTCCTCACGGTGTTTCCTTCAACGTTTTGAGAGCAGTAGTGATGAAATAATATACACAAAGTAAAGCGCCTGCCTGGGTTCAAACCCACGACCTACAACTTGTAAGTTGCAGCCGTTACCACTGAGCCACCACTGCCCAGGACAATAAAAAGAAAACAAGCAAATAGCTTAAAATGTCTTTATTTTTTTTACATATTATAACAAAAAACATAAAAAAATCTTATACAAAAAAGGCCAGGCAGTGGGACAATTACAGGCTGATATTATTTAACAAAAAAACTTCAAACCAAAAGTACCCAGGATCCTATTTTAAGCATACTAGATGACATAGACTCGAATTGTGTAGATGTATCCAAGGCCTCCAAGCATTGACATCCTGACGGTGACACAGCAGGTACCAAGTCCTCCAGAAGTGATGGCTATGCCTGCGGTATTCGAGGGCCCCACAGGGTCCACCCGGATTGCAGTTATCCGCCGGTTCGTGTTGATTGTTATATGTCTTACTGGGTGACCTTCCGCTCTGATCTGCTCACTGTAAAGAGTAAAGACAAGTTTCATAGTCAGGAAAAATGGAGTTCATATCAAATTCTATTTGGCATCGCGGCTGTGATAAGTCAGAGGCAAACTCGATCGTAAACGTTGTCGTATCATCATTTCAGCCGAAAAACGTTGGACATAGGCCTCCGCAAAGCGTCCCCACATTGATTGGTCCTGAGCGTCACGTATCTACATGATTCCAGCAGCCATATTTAAGTATTTTTAACTTACCAAAAATAAAACCGGCCAAGTGCGTGTCGGGCCACGCGCAGTAATAGGGTTCCGAAGTTGCATAATCACATCACACATCACATCAGCCTATTAATGTTCCCACTGCTGGGACACAGGCCTCCTTCTCTGTGAGAGGGAATGGGCCGTTTTCCACCACGCGGGCCCAGTGCGGGTTGGTGGATGTCACATGTCTTCGAAATTTTTGGTTCTAGGACATGCCGGTTTCCTCACTATGTTTTCCTTCACCGTTTTGAGAAATAATTAACACAAAGTAAAGCGCCTGCCTGGGCTCGAACCCACGACCTACAACTTGTATGTCGCGGCCGATACCACTGGGCCACCACTGCTCTAGCTGCAAGTTGCATAATAATGCGGACAAAAAAGAGGGTTTTGTTGTTGTTACATGAACATTACAACGGTTTCAGCGGCTCACAAAGTCTAAAAACGGGCCCACACAGGATGATGTTTTTTTTTATTCTATATTCTCGCGTTTGACCACTATCTCGCCTGATGGTAAGCGATGATGTCGTCTACGGTGAAGCACGCTTGCCTAGATGTAATCTATTGACTAAATAAGGACTAACTGGTAACTAGAGAAGGAGTTATAAAATCCAACTTCGCAACTGAAGTTTGAAAAATATTATCTATTTGAGTACCACCACGGGTGCGAATTGCGAAAGGAGCCGATACGAGCGCGCGTTAGAGCCACGGGGAATGGTATAGTTCGTTCCAGGATTCTTGCGTGCACGCTCCTTGTTTATTTCTCTTTCGGAATTACAAAAAAATCGTATGTATTCACCTCTAATCTCCTCTAATACCGCAGATTAGAGGTGAATCCTCTAATCTGCGGTATTCACTATTTCATTCTGGAAAGTTTTACGCTACTCAATTAGTGATGAAGTCGGGTCGAATATTGACTTTATAGAAGGATATCGACAAAAGAATATAAGTAATAAGTAACACAAAATAGACTCCACCGCGCGCATGCGCCGTATGGACTACGGATTGGTACTGCCAACGACTCCGGCCACTCCAATGCGTTATTCGAGCTTAAACATTATTAATTTAGAAATCATTATTATTAAGGATGTTATGATTTTATTTTTGTATATTTTTACATGGTTCATAAGCATGTATTTAGCTAACATCGTTATTTAAGTAATTTTCCAATGGCATTTGTACAAAAATTTTACTGTGCCAAGTACATTTTATAAGTTGGTCGACTATTACTCGTAAACTTGTAAAGCCTGTTATGATTTCATTTTTGTATTTTTTACATGGTTCGTAATCTTTATATTTACTCTATTTTACACAGCTATCAACTTTATTTAAGTAATTTTTCAATGGCATTTGTTAAAATTTTTTACTGTTCCAAGTACATTTTATAAGTTGGTCGACTATTACTCGTAAACTTGTAAAGCCTTGTTATCCGTGATAATTTTCCTTTTAATTTCGTTATATTTACTAATGCCGTGAATTTTTTAACATAGCCAAGAGCAACCATTTCGCTGGCAGGGGGGGGGGACACTTGACTCTAACATAAATTTGCAACTTAAAGCTTAATTTGACGCAAACGAATCTCTGAATCGAAAAATCATGCTAACAAACTCATAATATTTTTGAATGGCCTATCCAACGATACCCCACACCATGGGATAGATGAGAAAAATAAAATACATACCCACTTTATGTCTATGGGAGGTACCCGAAAAAAAAATATTTTTCATGATTTTATGTTACCACTTTGTCGGAATTATTAATATGTATATACATGCCAAATTATAGCTTTCTAGTACTTAGATTCTCTGAGCTAAGCTGCGGACGGACAGACGGACAGAGCGAAACTATAAGGGTTCCTTGTTGACTTCGGAACCCTAAAAAAGGAGGACGTTCTATGTTCGACATTATGTATGTATTTATTTTTTATTTTTGTATGTTCACCGATATCTCCGTCAATTGTGGACCGATTTTGAAAATTCTTGATTTGTTTGAAAGAATATATTCCGAAATTGGTCCCATATTCATTTGGTGAAGATCTGATGAAGAACTTCGGAGATATACAACAGAACTCTTCAATAAATAACGGCAAATCTCTCGGGATTGCTGCAATCGCATGTCTGTTTATTGTTTATACCATTTCATAACATAACATCACGCCAGTACGCTGAAAAGGGGTATGCAGATCTCTCATTTCACCGGTTATATTCAAGTTTTATGTTATTCGGATCTGTCGTTATAGGTACTTAATTCATGTACTATGTTGTATATGTTATAGGTACTTACTTACTTCCCTATTAGGTAGGTACAACTAAAAAGTGAAAAATAAAAAACGTTTTTACAAAAAAAAACTACCGACTTCATACCGACTTAAAAAGCTACCGAAGCAAACATTTGATTCGAGACGTGGTCGGTCACAATGTGCCTCGTCAAAAAGCTTACAGTCACCCAAAGGGCAATGGAAAGGGCTATGCTCAGAGTTTCTTCTCTTGCGTGATCGAATAAGAAATGTAAAGGTCCGTAAGAGAACCAGGGTTACCGACATAACCCAAAAAATTGCCAAACTTAAATGGCAGTGGGCAGGGCACGTTGCTCGCAGAATGGATGGCCGATGAGGCGAGTGGCCACCGCGAACTGGAAGACGTTGCGTTGGATGTCCTCCCACCAGGTGGACCGATGACCTGGTGAAGGTTGCGGGGGTCCGCTGAGGTGAAGGATGCGAGACGCACGGGACCGATCAATGTGGGGGAGGCCTATGTCCAACAGTGGATGTCTTTCGGCTCCTCCGAATGCTGTATGGTGATAGCTTTAAACATGTTCGGCAAATTCTTTGTTGCTATAAATTATGATACTGGTTTAAGTACCGTTTACGTATACTTACTCATGCAAAAGGGTATCGTGTGCACCGATGTCTCCCAGGCTCAGGCTACGCCGACTGGCTACTGCAGTTTGCGGTTCCTGAGCCATGTCAGTCGGCTCAACCACGTGAATTACAATCACCTCTGGCATCTCGTCCACGTCCACGTCAACCACGTTAGGCACATTGCTGATTACTGCAGCTGTTGCTGCCGCTGCTAACATCACCACGAGAACTAAGCTCTTCATCTGTAATCATAACAAGACTCATTAAATTGTTTCGGTCTTCTTTTCCTTGCTGCAGGTTTCGCCCTTAAATGCCGCGGCCGTCTAAAAAGCAGGCCATGTATTATTATTTTAAAGAAAATTACACAAATACTTAAGTTAGGTTAGTTTAAAACGGGTTCCCCCTCGGTGGGTTCCCGCATTGTCGAGGCGGGGGGGCTCAGTAGCCGTAGCTTGGACAACCATGGTGAAGCGAAGAGGAACCCGAGGAGGGGCCGCTCGTTAGGGCTTTTGCCGACAAGCCGACGACGTAGCGGCCAATAAGTAGGTTGCGGTGCCGTATGGGTGCCATCGCAACTGAGGCGGGCTGCGATGTGGTATGGTAGGCATCGCGGCTGAGGGTGTATTACGGTGCGCCGCTCGCCCTACACACCGCGGCCTGCACGGGGTTGCCACCGTCTGATGGGGATGCGGTGGGGCCGCAGGGCAGGAGGAGTGTCGGTATAGCGTTGGCCGCTCTCCCTATCCCCTGCGGCCGAAAAGTGGTAGGTGGCAGGGCCGCTGTCCTGACCCGTCACAGGGGGACCAAGGGTGCCACACACGGGGTTGTCTGGCGCCCATATGCCGTTTGGTACCTGGGGTGATAACGGCGTACAACGTGTTCTCGTACACCGGTGACGGGGGTTACTCCCCAAAGGAGGGTCCGGTGACGGACAGCCGCGGCGGGATTAGCGGATGCATGCTTCAGCGTTCCCGTGTTCCCGCCATAAGCGGCAAAGTAGGCCGCCGTGGAGTTTTAGTGGGTTACAGTCCCACATAACTGCGCTATCTTCCCGTGGTAGCGCAGTATGCATGAGCATTTCTCCAAGATAAAAAAAAAGGTTAAAACGGCTGGTTTCCGCAACTCCACGACCAAGCGCGTATATACACAAATACTTATTCGTATTGAGTACACTGAGTAAAAAACAAATAAAGCTTTGTTTTCTCTGTTGCCGAATCTCAACCTTTTTGCTGCTCTAAAGGGCAATGGGTATTGTCACAATTTATTTACTTTTTTATTCTTTAATACTGTGTTTGTGGGATCATAAACAAATGAATAAACACACAGCCTTTTTTTTGTTCTACTGTCTCGCGTTTGACCACTATCTCACCTGATGTTAAGCGATGATGTGGTCTACGGTGAATCATGCTTGCCTAGAAGGAACCTATTCACCCTTGACTTAAAGACCCTAAGGTTGTAGCTATTAGGGAACAAAGGCTCCGGAAGGGAGTTCCACTCCTTAGCAGTGCGCACAATGAAAGTATTAGCAAAACGCTTTGTGTGTATGGAAGGGATGTCCACCATGTACCGATGGCGCATGGCCGTACGTCTTGTAGTCCGATGGTGGAAAGGGCTAGATGGAATTAAATTGAGCAGTTCCGTCGCACACTCCCCGAAATGAAAACAAACACGCTTCGCAGAAAAAAAACAGGTTCTGTGATCAGTCAGCCAGCTATGCTTGCAAATTATTACCAGGGCCTGCAAAGGAATACCCCGAGAACTGACTAAAAAAGTAACGCCATATTGTGATAAAAGTGGAATCATTAGTGAATATATCACAAAGCACTTACCTTGTTAAAGTTTAGTTTTCAAATCGACTACTCTGAGGTCACTTGCTTGCTGCTACTATAAATATCTCCTAAAGAAAGCAGTATTTATACTATAATTATGTAACGATAAGAAAATACTATCAGTAATCTACTAATTAAATCAGAAAATTAGACCTTGATTTTTGTTTTTTATGCATCGGACGTATAATGCTGATAGCATTGATACGCACTTATCTGTTAGTTTGTTTTTACACACACTGGCAAAATAAGCGGAACAACAAGTCACCACTGCATGGTAGTTTTTATAATTTTGTTTTATAATTAAACCATTTTCCTGATTGATTAAATAATTGAATGCCAACTTACATCATTTTGAGAAAATTTCGCTTATTTTATGATTTCGCTATGTTTTAATTTTTTTATTAAAAATAAATAATTATAATTAGTTATTTGTTTTACGGTTTAGTAAGGGAAAATGGCTTATATTTTTTAACTAAATCGTATGTAAAAAATACGACGTTTTTAATTGTTACATTTGTTTTGCCAGTATGTGTATCAATGGATGTAGAAATAACATAAAGAAATAAAAACAGATTAAAATATGTATATCTAATCTTGATCTAACAACAAAATATCGCTAATAAGAAACGAAATTTCAGTTTGAAATTTTATATTTATATCGATAATTTTTCAAAAAGTCAAAAGTCTTAAAGATATTTATTTCAACTAGTCCAATAAGCGGCACTTTTGAACGTCAAACTTTATTAAATCTAAATTAAAAATGTAAAGTAATAAGAACTTACTCTACCGTGTATTCGGAAAGTAGCTTGTTATGGAGAAGAACGCACAAGAAACTCCATACTTACTCTTTTTAAAAAAAAAATATGTTATACAATGTTTACATATGTACATACATTAATAAATTCATATATGTGAGGACGATGCACCCAAAATTAGCACTACACACTATACTACGTACAGGTATTAAGTAATAAAACACTAACAGGTAAATTCATTAATTTGATAAATAGGAACATGGTTCTCACATACTTACAAATATTGCAAACATAGGTAAAATTCCTAATTCAACAACAACGGAACAGTGTGTGAGACAAATTCTGGAAAAATATAAAAAATAACATAAGAATACGATAACTATGAATAGGAATATAAATTAGCAAATTTGATTTTGTCCACGCCAAAGATTGCCCTATGGAGCGGGACCAACATGTTGCCAAGCATTCTTATCTTGAATATAATCATCTAATTTGTAATATGCTTGTTTACAAAGTGTGCTTTTAACTAAAGTTTTAAATTTACTTTCATTTAGTTTTTATATATCACAAGGTATTTTGTTATAGAATTTAACACTGTACTTTTGCTAGTCTATAAGATGGTTGATGTAACTTATCTTTATTTCTCGTATTACAATTGTGTCTATCACTGACCTTACTAAAGAGATGTATATTTTTCCTTACATACATAATATTTTCATAAATGAATTGGCAAGAAACTGTCATAATATTAATATTTTTAAATAGCTCCCTAAGAGATTCTCGGTGACTTAAATTATATATGGCTCTGATAGCTCTCTTTTGCAATATAAATTTGGATTCAATGTCAGCCGCTCGGCCCCACAGTAAAATACCGTATGACATAATGCTGTGAAAGTAACTAAAATAGACCAAACGCGCGGTCTCCACATCCGTCAACTGTCTTATCTTTCTAAAAGTATAAGCGGCCGAGCTCAGCCGACCCGCAAGAGATGTTATGTGAGAACTCCATTGCAATTTGTCATCTAGAGTGATTCCCAGGAAAACTGTTTGATTTACAAAGTCCAGGTTTTCGCCATTCAATATGATGTCGCATTCGCTACTTCTAACATTCAGCAATGTAAATCTAATACATTTGGTTTTTTTTCATTTAGTACCAAATTGTTTGCCGTGAACCAATTTTGGACCTGATGAATTGAGTTATTCTCATCAACAAGATTTTATGACCGCCGATCAGTAATTGGGGTAAATCGTTAATATAAACTAAAAAGAGGAATGGATCCAATATCGAGCCTTGAGGAACACCCATTGTCATTTCAGACCCTAGTGAGTTTACGCCATTTACCTGAACTTTAACTTGTCTGGCTTTTCAATATGATCTAAGTAACCCAAGGGCTGTATGTCTAATTCCATAGTGCTCGAGCTTCAACAATAGTGTCTCATGGTTAACGCAATCGAACGCCTTCGAGAGGTCGCAAAAGATTCCAATGGCGTCTTGTGCTTACTCCCAGGCGTTAAAGATGTTCTTTATTAGGGTGACACCGATTACTTTGCTATCCCCGGATTTAAACAATGGAACTACTTTACTGTGTTTCATGAGGTTCGGAAAAACTCCTTGATTGACACTAGTATTATATATGAAAGCTAAATAGGGTGCAACAGTTTCAATGATTGGTTTACACACTTTTACAGATGGTCCCCAAAGATCTTCTGTTGATTTAATTTTAAGATCTCTAAAAGCTTTTAAAATAGCCTGGGGATTTGTATGTTGAAACTTGAACTCCGATGGGCACGCATTTACGTTCTTTCTTAGTAAGGCAGCAGAGAGTGTGGGTGAGGAGTTTAAGGCTGCTGTAGTTTTAAGAGGAATATTAACAAAAAAGTTTTCAAATTCCTGAGCTACCTCTATATCTGAGGATATGGGGCCATGTGCAGTCGCTAAATTAAATTCAGTATTACGCTGTTTTTTCCTACCTGTTTCATTATTTATTATTTTCCAGGTAGTTTTTATTTTATCGTCTGCTGATTTTATTTTATTGCTAATATACAGCGCTTTAGCTATTTTGCATGCAATTTTAAAGGTTTTTGAATATTTCGCAACATACTTATCAAAACTTGTATTATTCATATGTTGCTTTAGGCCATAAAGTTCATATAGCTTTTCCCTGCTTTTACGAATGCCTCGAGTCGCCCAATCGCTAAATACGAACTTGGTGTAAATACTTTTCACTTTCAGTGGAAAAGTGTCCTTAAATTGCATGTTGAGTACTTTAAAAAACTCGGCATAGAACTCATTTGGGTCATCTATATTAAAAAAGTTTTGAACACATAATTTACTAGTCAAGGTTTTATAAATTTTTTCTAAATTTTTACTTGTAATTGGTCTAAATTTTATTTGCATTTTTTTGCAAAGGTATGTAGGTGCTAAACGTTATTGTTTGCCCACTGTGATCAGATGTTAATTTATTAACCATTTCTTTATTTAGGTAATCACAATTAGAAGCTGTCACTCTTGTTGGCTCCATAAAAACATTTGCCAGATTAAATGATTTAAAAAGACCCAATAACCTGAAACTGTTAGAGTTATTTTCTAATAAGTTAATGTTAAGATCGCCGCATATGACGATTGATTTACTACTAGTACTATCTTTTTTTAACACATCTTCCATTATAGAGACAAACACAGATAGATTCTGGCTATTTGGAGGTCTGTAGACACATACTACAACATGCTTATCAAGCTCAACACAGGACAATTCAATGATGTGTTCAACCGACAGTCTAACAATGTCTTTTCTTTCTTTAGATTTAATAGAATTTTTAATAAGTATTAATGATCCCCCATGTATCATACGTTTTCTGCTGTAATGGCTAACTACACAATCATTTTCATAATTAATGGACCTTAGTTGGTGATCTTTTAACCAATGTTCTGTTAGATAAATAATATCAAATTTGTTTTTTTCTAGAAATAGTTCAATTTCTAATAGTTTGGAAGAGTAACCTTGAATGTTCTGATTTAAATTTTTTAAAGAGTATTGCTCTCTCCTCAGCTTTGTGCCACTAAATGGATAGCCAGAAGATAGCTTCATACTATTTACTAATAATAACTGATTATTTGCAGGGGTAACTTCTATTGTCTTATGGACTGGTTTAAATTTATGTTGCTAGTTGAACTAGGCAACAGGGTCGTCAATTAATATAGAATTTGATAGATTTACTATCACTTCATTATTAGAATATGCTATCAACATAGCAATCTTATGTCTACATCTACGTGACAGAGCTCTCTGCGTTACTTGAAGTCCACTAATAATTCGATTAGTGTCAAAAAACAATAATTTGTCACTACGACAAGTCAACATTTGTAAAATGTTATTTAATTTAAAAATCCGCTTGTTCTCATCTTCTGAGAAGCTATCTGAATAAGGAAAAGCACAAACCATGAGCTTTCCTACATTTAACCCTAACAAGGTGTCAATATCAGCCATTATGTCGCTTTTGGTAATTCCAGTACTATTTCCCAATAGCAAAACCATTGTAGAACAATTATCTATATTTGAATTTATTATTCTATTGATCATTTGTTTAAAACTTATATTATGGTAACAATGATTTGTAAAACTATGGCTAAGGTAATTTTGTAATATTTTTCCAAAGCCTGAACCTATTTCTTCACTAAATAATATTGTTTTACATTCCTTTTCATTGTGTACACATGTCTTTTCAGGAAAAGCCAACATTGGTGGAGACAAGTCACCTTGTAGCTGGGGAGGTGGTGGGTAGTTGACACAGCTGCAAGAGGAATTAGTCAGAGACTCATACCTCTCTGCATTGTGCTTCACCAAGTCCAACAATTCCCCAGCCTCAATCAAGCGCTCACTCAATTGCTGTTGTGAAATTTCATATTTCTCAAAAATATTCTTCAGTAAACACTCCTTGTATAATAAATCTTTTTGAGGCACTGTGTATCTTTATCATACTTTTCCCTACAATTATCTAGCTCACCCATGCAGGTATTTAGTCTACTAGTTAGGTTAACACGTTCCTTTCTAAGAGAAATATTTAATTTTAGGAGATTTTGTTTTTTGATTGCTCTCCGTGAACGTTTCATAATTTTTTTGATTTTAATATATTTCTTTAATTTATTATGACTTATGACAATAGGACATAATGGCCTAGTGTCATCACCAGTCAAATCTATTATAAAATCTGGCTCACACACTGATTCTGACTGAATGCTTCCGACTGAATTTCTGAGCAGAATCTGAAATAGACTTGAGTTTGGTATTGGTATCCGCGGCCTACATATGTCGTCGCATCTGTAACACTATTTGGCATCATGACATACCAGCTGAGTCGACAGGGGTGTTGAAAATTATGTCATGAAATTCAGAAATTTACATAAACCTTCAACATTCGAATTTATTCCGAAAAATTAGTTTTCGCAGCTATTTTACACTGTCAATTAAAAAAAAAATAAACACTGTTAATTTAAAAATATCTTTTTTAGATGTTGAGGTCGGTTAAAGCGCGCCAGTCTACTGCAAAATGTGTCCAAAATACGAATTACTACAGCTTACCAAATGGTAGACAACTTAGATTCGCTTAAAATATGTGTATAAACAGCATTATGGCTTGCTGAAAAAATGCAATAGGGCAAAATAAAGATATAATCATTCTATATGCTTCATTATTTTCGTAATTTTTCATACGAAAATTCATAAGAAACAAAAAACACTACAAAATCTGAAAACAAAACACTTAAAATTATGTTGTAAACTTGCATCATGACATTTCTTTGTAGTTTTAGTTGATGTACCTGAAAAACCGGCCATGTGCGAGTCGGACTCACGTACCGAGGATTCCGTTCAACCAGCTCATCATCATCATCATATCAGCCGAAAGACGTCCACTGCTGGACATAGGCCTCCCCCAAGCGTCGCCACATTGACCGGTCCCGTGCGTCTCGCAACCAGTGGATCCCCGCAACCTTCACCAGGTCATCGGTCTACCTGGTGGGAAGCCTTTCAACGCAACGTCTTCCAGTTCGCGGTCGCCACTCATGGTCGTTCAATCAGCTACATGCACCAAAAAATTAGGTAACGTAACTGCAGTTCATAAACAACTAAAGAACCGAACATTGCTCCAATGAAAGGATAAACTGGATTGAGGAACAAAATTTACGTTGAAACTGTTTCACCATACGTCGAAATAATACAACACCTATATTTTTTTTAAAAGAGTTAGTATGGCGTTTCTTGTGCGTTCTTCTCCATAACAAGCTACTTTCCGAATGCACGGTAGAGTAAATTTTTATTACTTGTACATTTTAAATTTAGATTTAATAATGTTTGACGTTCAAAAGTGCCGCTTATTGGCCTAGTTGAAATAAATATAATTAACTTTGACTTTGAATATGTCGCGGTCAGTTTACCCACGGCAAATTAATTTATAATCGCATTTTTCTGTGATCTAACTACAAAACGGTTTTCGATTTTTTTCCTTCCGGTGGTGGGTTTATGTTTCTTTTCATATATTCAGGCACTAAATAATGATAGGGACATACACACCATGGTTAATGTCTTGCTCTCATGTGACCGAACTCTTACGAAGCGAAAATCTCGTGGCGCTACGCCACTGTAGGTCAAGCTACGGCGTAGCAGCGTAGCACTTTGTCCAACATACGTATTAAGGGTACACTAGTCGAAAATTCTTCCATACAAACGTAGTCTGGGTTTTACTCCACTGTTTGACGATGTACGTTTAAAATAAAAAATTATATCAATTTGTCTCATCATTATTTAGCCCTGTATGGAAGCAAAAAAGTAAAAAAAAAAATTACTTGAAAGTTATGAGCTTCGAAAGTTCCATATTTTAACACTCATTTTAACGCATCTTTGGGCGCAAATAAGTACCATAAAAGAAGGAAAATTGAAAAACGGCCTCCATACAGGGATAGATTAGTAGTTCAACAATGCAAATAATTTTATTTTGAACAGATACATTCAGTCGTTTTTTTATGATATCCAGACTCCCAAAGGTCTGTTTATAAAATTTCGCGCGCTCGTTTTCTATCTAAAATCATCATCCATTTCGCTACAAATTTGCAAAAGTGTGTATTCGTACGCGTACTAGCTTCTTACTGCTCATAACAGCATCTATCTTATTGTCAGTTGATATAGCACGCATTTTAACCACGCGCACAAAATAGTTCGTGCCGTCGACTAGTGTACCCTTAAGCATCGACCACACAGCCCCTAGACGACGCCTAATAACAGACGAGCGATGTCTGTCAACACATATGACTAAAAGATCATATACAGTTATTATAGGTCGCCACACGACAATTTCGAATTAGTAGCGACCACTTCTGTGAGCCGTAAACACTGCCACGTCAAGTAATTACAAATTGGTAAAATAAGTATTATAATGGCCTCTTGTACAATAAGTTGGTGTGGTCACAACAGCCAGATCTCGAGTTTGCCGAAAAATGGCATAACATTTTATCGGTAAGTTAATATTTACATAATCATATTCAGATTTATTTTCTGCTATTATTTATCGGAGTTCATTTTGTACTGGTCATATTTGTAGGTTGTAACTGCAACAGCACTAATTTGTCGCGCTCGTTGATGTCTTCGATGTTTCGTCTCTTTCTTGTTTAAGTATTTTTTTCTCTATCTCTTTTCCTCTATAATTTGTTACACAGAACTAGTGATGCACCATATTCTATGACAAAATCTGTTATCGATAAAACTAGAAGCTATTACTATTTTTACAAAAACAAACATTAAATTAAGTAGTTTATTATTTGTTAAATTAATTGTGAAACGAATATTGATTTTAGGTTTGTATGTCAATATTTAATAGTATGAACCAACTGCCGAAAAAATATGTTATCTTTAAACTTTTGAAATTTTGTTTTTAGTTTTTGTATTTATGTTATTACTGTATAATTAATAATAAAATAGCTAACATTCAAAAAAACAAATATTAAGTACCACTAACAATTTAAAAAAATATCGATACCTTCGTGGTTTTATTTAAACCTGTCCCATCCCTAGTTCGGCGAAATGACATTGGTAAGGACCAATCAGAGCACAGTACCCCCGTGCCTCATACCTCAGCTAGTTGACAGAATTGTTTTGATGTATAAGATCAAGCATTAGGCGTCTAGGGGCTGTGTGGTCGATGCTATTTAGATAAAGAATATCGCTCTTTTCTAGTGTGTGTTTAGCAAAAACTCTTGACTTAACTGCTTAGGTTATGAAATGTTAATTTTTCTTGTAAACCTAACATTTTTTATAGAGAAGTTAAAGCAGGAATTGAAAGGATTTAAGCAAATAGAGACCGACACCCTTGCGCCATCTCATGCTCCTAGTTCGGCGGGCTGTGCTGACGCTGCTGCTGCGGCTGCTGAGGCCCTCAAGCGGCGCAAATACTGTAACCTAATTGGTAATTACAGTTTTGAGCCGTTTGGGGTCGAAACGCTTGGGTCATGGGGCCCGAGTGCACGTCTGCTTTTTAAAGAGATCTCTCGCCGACTGATCGACGCTGTGCGTGACCAGAGGGCTGGATATTTCTTTGCGCAGAGAATCAGCATTGCCATTCAACGTGGCAATGCTGCCAGTCTTCTGGGCACGTTCCCGGATGACAGCGATGTGGAGGAGTACTTCGACGCCTAAGTGTACATTTCTTTTGTATATAGTATAAGTAGTTAGTTTAAGTATATTTTTGTATAGTTTACTTTTGTTTATGCTATAAGTATGTACATATTTAACTAAATAAAAGTGAACATAGCAAATAGATAATAAGACTCATCATTGCCGATGAGTCTCTTGCCCCGCTTTTCGATCGACTCCAGTGCATCAAGCTGGTATTTGGCAGATCCGTCCCAGAGATTAGAACAGTACTCCATGCATGATCGAACTTGCGCTTGATAAAAATTGAGGAGCTGTTCCGGCGTGAAGTACCTTCTCACCTTTGCAAGGATCTGGTGTCAAGGGATTGATTACATGAAATTAGGATAGCGTTTGGCAATCCCATATATTTTTCACGTTTTATTAATCGCTATAGCGTCGCTTCCGTTGATAGAATGTTACTTGCCTAAAGCCTGTTTTCATTTTCATAAATGTTTTGATATCTTTTTTAATCAAAATCATAGATAAGCCTTCTATTTATAAACAAGATATCAAATTCCTTTTAATCTGTTGTGATAATTATGTTGACTTACTTTTTTTAGGCTTCCGTACCCAAAGAGTAAAAACGGGACCCTATTACTAAGACCCCGCTGTCCGTCAGTCTGTCTGTCTGTCCGTCTGTCACTAGGCTGTGTATCATGAACCATGATAGCAAGATGGTTGAAAATTTCACAAATGATGTATTTCTATTGCATTAAACAGAATAAAATAAATATTTGAGTGTGGCTGCATACAACAAACGTGATTTTTTTGCCGTTTATTGCGATAATGGTGCGGAACCCTTCGTGCATAAATCCGACTCGCACTTGGCCGGTTTTTAATTATTGATAAGCACGCGGGTGAGCAGGGGTGGTCCAGTGGTATCGGCCGCGACTTACAAGTTGTAGGTCGTGGGTTCGAGCCCAGGCAGGCGCTTTACTTTGTGTAAATTATTTCATCACTACTGCTCTCAAAACGGTGAAGGAAAACATCGTGAGGAAACCGGCATGTCGTAGAACCAAAAATTCGAAGACATGTGACATCCACCAAACCGCACTGGGCCCGCGTGGTGGATCACGGCCCATTCCCTCGCACAGAGAGGAGGCCTGTGTCCCAGCAGTAGGAACATAATTAGGCTGATGATGTGATGATGTGAAGCACGCGGTTAATAACAACAGCCAATATTTCGTTAATATTAAGGTTGTTTTTTACTGGCACTGACTAAGTATTTTATTTATTTATTTGTGTATCCGCGCACTGGAATCATCAACTTGGAGCGATAACACCAATGGAGCACAAACTTGTAATAAACTAAATATATGTCCAGCAGCTGTAGCCAAGTTGACAATCTACAATCGATAACGCTAGTAGAAAACGAATCAATGTATGGGAATGACACATCTGAACGTTAAGTCACGTGGTCAGACCATACAAATAGAAGGCGTTAACGATTGTAGAAAGAGATTCGATACGAAACGTTTGTGACTTGGCTAGGGGGCAGGTCTCCACAAGATGTTTTTATTCACCGTTGTCAGCGCATCATCATGGCAAGTACCAATGTGACATCGCTGAAAAGTCACATTGGTACTTGCCCGGATTTGAAACTACGACCTCCTGGAGAGGTGAGGTGAGGTCTTGTTACTGGGCCACCACGGTATATAGTTTTCAAAGAATATTTATTTCATCATCCAACATCCATATTTAATTCAATGGATGTAGCTGGCAACTAGCTCTTTGAATCTGTCTTGATCAAAAGTCCCTAGCATTATGCTGAGCGTAGGTCTTTCAATTGCTGGTTTTACTATTTCATGTTATTTTAATTCTAAGCCTTATATTTTATTAGCTTCTGCCAGCGGCTTCGCCCGCGTGAATAGTGTTTTATCATCCCAAGGGAACATTATGCCGGGATAAAAAGCTAGCTCATGTGCTATTCCAGACTATAATCTATCTCTGTGCCAAATTTCATCTAGATCTGTTCAGCCGTTCTGGCGTGATTGAGTAACAAACATACATCCATACAAACTTTCGCATTTATTATATTAGTAAGATACAAGTAAGATTTATAGCCTACTATTTATTTATAGCAACTACCTTTCTTAATTCTTGCTTATTTTTGACTTAAAATTCTGCAAAAAATTTAAGTCAAAAATATGCAAGGGTTCTTAGAGCTATATTTCTTATGTCAGTGTGTAGAACAACTCAAAGACTAACAAAAAAAACCATAAAAGATGGGGCTGTTCATTATTAAAAATTTTGCACAATTTTAAGAAGTGCAATAAAAACGTTTGAAATTATGTTTAAAGATTGACTGGTGATGATGATAGATTGATTGGTGGCTAAACACAAAAATACATTTTACAATGCATGTCCTCGAAAAGAGCGTTTTCCAAGCAGCCAAACTGTGCGGAAAGTGTCAATTTTTTAACTAGTGCTTTTTACTTTTCTGTATTTTATTAATTTTTAACTCCAACGTCAGCCTGACGCATAGAGTTTTTATTATTTGGGAAAAGTTAAAAAAAATTGTTTGGTACAGATTATCATTCATATAAAAGGTAAAATAAAACTAATACTTCATTAAAGGCGGTTTAAATTACTCTAGATTTAGATTTGATCAATAAATTATTTTAAATATTCATTAAATATGTTTGGCAGAACGTATATTTTACTCGTGCCTTTTTGCGTTACGACGAGACAGCTATTTGCACATGCGCAGTAGATATGCCCGAGCACAAACTCTTTGTGCCCGAGGAACTTTTAGTTAATCTGTGAATATGCAGAGCGCGCTTGGATAAGCCCGCCATTTTATTAATTTTTGCTTGGTTAAGATATATTTTTTTATTTCCTCGTACAATGCATTGTAAAATGTTGTATGATACACGTACGTAAGATGATTTCCGACTCGTGTATCTGGAAATCACTTACCTTCCGCACTTGTAGCATGAATAACTATTCTTTCTTTCTTTTCTTTTTCTTTTTTAAAAAAAAACGTTGCCCCACACTAGGAATGTCTTCCTGTATCGTGGGTGCGTGTACAAACATATAAACTCACATACACAAACACCCACCACCACACCTTTAGTGTGTTAGTTTTTTTTTTTTTTGATTTTCTATGCTATGGTCGTGAATATAAGGATTTACTGTTCAAAAGTAGGTCCAAAGTTATGGTTGTCTAAAATTGCTCTATCTTTTAGTTGAGGGTGAGTGTTTTTATCGATAAAATTAGATGTCTTTTGCGGCTTTAAAGTTTTATTCCCACAAGACCCGATAGATTGTATAGTACTATGAGATCCCAATTCTAAAACCTGCAGGCATATATTTGCTTTTGATAAAACTTGTTTTTTATGATTTTTTAGGGTTCCGAAGTCAACAAGGAACCCTTATAGTTTCGCTCTGTCCGTCTGTCCGTCCGCAGCTTAGCTCAGAGAATCTAAGTACTAGAAAGCTATAATTTGGCATGTATATACATATTAATAATTCCGACAAAGTGGTAACATAAAATCATGAAAAATAATTTTTTTTCGGGTACCTCCCATAGACATAAAGTGGGGATGATTTTTTTTTGTCTCATCTATCCCATGGTGTGGGGTATCGTTGGATAGGCCATTCAAAAATATTATGGGTTTGTTAAAACCATTTTTCGATTCAGAGATTCGTTTGCGTAAAATTAAGCTTTAAGTTGCAAATTTATGTTAGAGTCAAGTGTCCCCCCCCCCTGCCAGCGAAATGGTTGCTCTTGGCTATGTGAAAAAATTCACGGCAGTAGTAAATATAACGAAATTAAAAGGAAAATTATCATGGAAAACAAGGCTTTACAAGTTTACGAGTAATAGTCGACCAACTTATAAAATGTACTTGGAAAAGTTAAAATTTTGTACAAATGCCATTGAAAAATTACTAAAATAATATTGATAGCTGTGTAAAACAGAATAAATATAACGCTTACGAACCATGTAAAAATATACAAAAATAAAATCATAACAGGCTTTACAAGTTTAAGAGTAATAGTCGACCAACTTATAAAATGTACTTGGCACAGTAAAATTTTTGTACAAATGCCATTGAAAAATTACTTAAATAACGTTGTTAGCTGTGTAAAACAGATAGTAAATATATACTTATGAACCATGTAAAAATATACAAAAATAAAATCATAACATCCTTAATAATAATGATTTCTAAATTAATAATGTTTAAGCTCGAATAACGCATTGGAGTGGCCAGAGTCGTTGTCAGTACCAGAACGTAGTCCACACGGCGCATGCGCGCGGTGGAGTCTATTTCGTGTTAGTGCAGAAGTATATTTGACGTTTTGTAATTAAAACGTAAAAGTAAAGTCAAATTAGATTCGATTTCCAAGCAAATTACTTATTTTCTTTTGTCGATATCCTTCTATAAAGTTAATATTCGATCCGACTTCATAACTAATTGAGTAGCGTAAAACTTTCCAGAATGAAATAGTGAATACCGCAGATTAGAGGATTCACTTCTAATCTGCGGTATTAGAGGAGATTAGAGGTGAATACATACGATTTTTTTCTAATTCCGAAAGAGAAATAAACAAGGAGCGTGCTCGTATCGGCTCCTTTCGCAATTCGCACCCGCGGTGGTACTTAAATAGATAATATTTTTCTAACTTCAGTTGCGAAGTTGGATTTTATAACTCCTTCTTCAGTTACCAGTTACTCTTTATTTAGTTAGTCCTTATTAAGTTTAAGTCAAGAGTGAATAGATTACCTACATCTAGGCAAGCGTGCTTTACCGTAGACCACATCATCGCTTACCATCAGGCGAGATAGTGGTCAAACGCGAGAATATAGATTAAAAAATCCTATGTGGGCCCGTTTTTAGACTTTGTGAAACCGCTGAAACCGTTCTAATGTTCATGTAACAACAACAAAACCCTCTTTTTAGTCCGCAATATTATGCAACTTCGGAACCCTATTACTGCGCGTGGCCCGACACGCACTTGGCCGTTTTTTTTATAGTAGATTCGGTCATCATCATCATCATCTAACTAATAGGTAGATTTGATATTTCCTGGCAACCCTGCAGCAATCTATTCTACTATCAAGTATCAATCATGAAAATTAATTATTAATTTTATTTGTACCTGCAGATTTTTGACGTGGGATCTTGGTCTATAGTGTGAGACTGAACTTGGATACATTAGCAAAACGTTATTCTATTTTCTAGATATTCTTTATCTCTTACTCAGTTAAATGGAACTACTAAAGTTTGGTGCACCTTAGGCAGTCAACCCGCGATAATGGTATTATCACCATTGCACGTTATGAAATATTCGCAGCAGAGCAACTTTCTGTATCATGATATTGCTAATTGAATAGTTAGGTGCTTTTATTATATACAATTCAAGTTTTTCGTCAAATCATGAAACATAGGTTCAAGAACGCCAAAATATTATTAAATAAATCGGCTAAGTGCGTGTCGGGCCACGCGCATTAATAGGGTTCCGTAGTTGCATAACAATGCGGACTAAGAAGAGGGTTTTTGTTGTTACATGAACATTAAAACAGATTATGCTGCTCACAACGTCAAAAACGGCATTTGCACAAATTGTTTACTGATCCAAGTACATTTTATATGTTGGTCGTCTATTACTCATAAACTTGTAAAGCCTACTTAGCTGTGATAGTTTTCTTTTTAATTTCGTTATATACTACTGCCGTGATTTTTTCACATATCCTAAAGCAACCATTTCGCTGGCAGGAGGGGGGATACTTGACTCTAACAAAAATTTGCAATTTAAAGCTTAATTTTACGCAAAAGGATCTCTGAATCAAAAAATGGTTTTAACGTTTTACGGGTCTGCCGTAATATTTTTGAATGGCCTATCCAACGATACCCCACACCATGGGACAGACGAGAAAAAAAAATACATAAATACTTTACGTCTATAGGAGGGACAAGAAAAAACATTTGAACTCTGAAAAATTATTATCAATAGTCTTATTATGATAATAATTTAATAGAGTTAATTTTGATGTACAAAAAATACTATAAACATAGGGTATGGGGAAGTTTTATGACCTATAAGCGTGGGACGCAATAATACGTAATTTGTTACAAACAAATAATTCGAATTATGAAACGTAATGAATTTCAGTGCTATTTATTTTTTAAATCAATAACAATAAACTTTAAACTACTCAATAAAAGCTCGGTTCCAACAACGATGCGTGCTCATGCAATAAAGTTTAAAACTGGCAGCTAAAGTTGGCAGCAGGCCAGCGACTGACAAATCACACATCTTTGTAGGAACACCAGATGGTTTATAACATGTGCTTATTTCATGGGGCAGTTTTATTCAGATATTTGGAAGGATTCTCTTAAGGTTTTGTGTGAAACAGGTGACGATTTGGTATTGTTTATGAATGGAGAGGGCGAGGAAGGCCAGAAAAAAGATGCATTTGAAAGAAAATTGAGTTTTTGTCATAATAATATTAGTATGAAATTGCCGATTTGTACTATTTATTTTTATTTTTTTTTATTTTACGTAATTATTTAATCAAAATAATTAACATTACATACACACAAACATACACACATATACATTATTATTACATTGCTGCCATCTAATAGCAAGGTCATGCCTTTGCGATAGAACTCTGGTGATCTAGGTTCGACAAACTGTGTGAAACCATTTTGTATTGCCTCCTGAGAAGAAAACTTTTTATCACGTAGAAAATTGTCCAAAACACGAAAAAAATGGTAGTCCGTTGGAACAAGGTCTGGCGAATATGGAGGGTGATGAATGGTTTCTTATTGCAGTTCCTGTAGAGTTAAAACGGTTTCTCCTGCTGTATGAGGTCTCTCGTTATCATGGAGCAATAGTAATACGGTGAAGATCTATTCATGAGTCGGGGCTCTTTTACTGCTAGATTTGCTATCATTGTTCGGAGTTCGGCACAGTAGACATCTGCCGTTATTGCTTGACCAGATCGGAGAAAGCTATAGTGAATAACACCATGCTACGAAACAGTTAACATTACCTTTTTATTGGTAAGGTTTGGTTTAGGACACTATTGCGGCGTTTGACTTGGGGTCAGCCATTGCATTTTTCGCTTACGGTTATCGTAAAGCCAGCCATTGCAATTCGATCCAATATTCCTTAATTTCTGTATCGATTCAACAAGGCAACACAAGTTTCAATACGCGTTTCTTTCTGCAGATCAGTCAAATCATGAGGCACCCATTTTACATATTTTTTTATTTTATTGATTTGACGCAAATGAGTCAATATTGTTGGTAAGTTAACGTTAAACCATGTTGCTAATTACTGGGTAGTTTGGCTCGGATCGGCTTCCATCTCTTTCAATTCATAGTTATTCACCTGTGTGGGCGGTCTTCCACGTGCTTCGTTCTTCAAACAAAGTTTCCATCATGAAAGCAATTAAACCAAAATCGCACGGTGCGTTCATTAGCAGTCCCCTCTCCAAACGCAACATTGATATTGCGAGATGTTTCTGCCACGTTAGTTCCGCGTCGGAACTCGTATTCAAAAATCACTCGAATTTACGAAGTATCCACCTTTCTTGTCTAAGCTGAATAAAAAAGACAACTGAAAGTCGATAATCGAATGTTGCACATTTTTCTAAAGTAGAACTTCATAGGTACCATGTGAAAAAAGTTTGAATCAAAAATCTCAAACCATGAAGGTTCTATAATAATAATAATATATAGGTGGGTTTATAGGGCTTGGGAGCGACCCGATCAAGGTGTGAATGACATGCGCCTACCGGATAATGACGCCATGTGTTCGTTCTGGCGCGTTAACTGGTCGGTGCCTGTCAGTCACACCGAGGGTGACTGGACTTGGGAGTCGACCTCCAGCGCAAGCGTGCGATCCGATACCACAAATGGGGGCAATTACCATCAGCCCCCAAGATCTGTCTCGTGCAGTCCGGCCGTTGCCCAATTGGAAATCTCCAGGGCCAGACGGACTGCAAAACTTTTGGATTAAGTGGTTCAAAATTTCGCACGCTCGTTTGGCATCTCAGTTCCAGTCTGCCTTAGAGTCAGGGTCACTGCCCCAGTTCCTAACGATAGGAATAACCCACCTGATCCATAAATCGGGTAGTACTGCGGAACCTAAAAATTATAGACCGATAACATGTTTACCGACGGTCTATAAAGTTCTTACATCCATTCTGAGAGCGAAAATTAATCAACATATTGACAATAACTCCATCATGTTTGCTTCTCAGAATGGAGGTAAGAATGGGTCCCGCGGTACTAAGGAGCTGCTCCTCATAGACATTGCTATTAGTCCTTCACTATCCAGGATGTAGACAGATTCAGGAAAACAGCGAATCTATAAGGATTGAGCGCGGAATATTTCAGGGCGACAATCTGAGTCCTCCGTGGTTTTGTTTAGCCCTGAACCCTCTCAGTACACTGCTGGAGGGTTCGGGCCTGGGCTATCGGTTGAGAAGAGGTGGTCAGGTCATATCACACCTCCTTTACATGGATGATCTGAAGCTCTTTGCCCCCAACAACTTCAACTGATGAAGCTACTGAAGGTGACAGAAACCTTCAGTGACGCCATCAGGATGGAATTTGGTGTGGACAAATGTGCAGTCATGCATGTAAAGCGAGGGGAGATTATGGAATCCGTGGGAATACAACTCTCGGATTCCATACACCTTCGATCCCTTTCCTCAACCGAAACTTACAAGTATTTGGGTATGTCGGAAGCATTAGGCATCAATGCTAGTGACGTGAAACGTTGAAGGAACGCTTCTTTGGCCGCCTGAATAAAGTACTAAATAGTCTTTTATCAGGTGGAAACAAGGTGCGCGCCTTCAACGGCTAGGTCATGCCGGTCTTGATGTATTTTTTCGGAATACTCATATGGACTCAGACAGAACTTGACGCCCTGGATAGGAGAGTCCACACGCTGCTTACCGCAAATCGTATGCGTCACCCACGGTCATCGGTCATGAGACTGTATATCCCGCGGAAGTGTGGGGGTCGAGGCTTTTTAAATGCTAAGACCCTGCACAACCGCGAGGTATGCAGTCTTAGGGAATACTTCCAGACCGCCGACGTGGGTATGCAACGAGATGTGGTAGCGGTGGACAAGGGCCTTACCCCGCTCTCCTTGGCTAACGAGAACTGGCGCAAACCTATAGTATTAGATACTAATGACCGCAGAGAGGTATGGCAGAGCAAGGAGCTTCACGGACGCTTCTACCGGGTCCTACATGGGTCCGATGTAGATCTTTTAGCGACCGTGGCCTAGCTGCGATTTGGTGACCTTTTCGGGGAAACCGAAGGTTTTGTCTTTGCGATTATGGATGAAGTTATGATGACGAACAACTACCGGAAATACATTGTGAAGGATGGCACAGTTGACATCTGTCAGGCATGTCACCGACCGGGTGAATCTATCCGTCACATTATCTCCGGTTGTTCTAGTCTGGCTAACGGAGACTATTTGCATAGACACAACCTTGTAGCCAGGATTATCCATCAGCAACTTGCCCTTAAATACAATCTTGTGGAATCGGAAGTGCCTTACTATAAGTATGTGCCCGACCCAGTTCTCGAAAATGGTAATGTCACGTTGTATTGGGATCGGTCTATCATCACTGACAGGACTATTGTTGCCAAGAAGCCTGACATATTGGTGATAGACCGACTAGAGCGTCGCGCAATGATTATTGATATAGCGGTCCCCCATGACGAGAAACTCGTGAAGGCTGAGAGAGATAAGAAAAGCAAGTATCTTGATCTGGCTCGCGAGGTTGTCGACATGTGGGATGTGAATACAGCTATCATTGTGCCGATAGTCGTGACGGCCAATGGCATAATAGCCAAGAGCCTCGACGAACATATGAGGAGGCTCTCGTTAGGGCTTGATCCAGAAAGCGATACTCCTGGACACGGCGCGTATCTTTAGGAGGTTCCTCTCTCAGGAGCCCTGACCACCGGTAGCTTGGACCCTGTTCCCGATACCGGTGGGCTACTATTTTTGTATTTTTAAATGTATTTTTTTTTAAATTAATGTTTAAAAATATAAAAATATGTAAATTAAATTGAATAAATGGAATAATAATATATTTATTTCGGACAACAAAATGATCCATAATGACAAAAATAACATAATTAATGGGTGTTAGTAACAATATAAAAACTTATAACCTATGTTAGTGCTTACATACTAAGATGTTAGTGACAATTTATCTTATGATCTAAGTTAGTACTTATATACTAGGATGTTAGTAACAATATGGCTTATGATCTATGTTAGTACTTATACACTACGACAGACAGTGTTGTTTTGATGAGTTGTCCCATTATAGGACTCTCATCAGGCCTGTCAGCTATCACCCTCAGGAGGCTGTTGCCACTGCCACGCAATCTGGCGAGCAGAGACGCACTTTTCTTCCGTACGACAGCTGATATGCTGTCGACTCGGGCTTCTGCGAACATCTCTGATGCACTGCAGTAACGTGGCAGCCGCATCAGCGCCCTGAAGGCGTTATTATATTGGACGCGCAGCGCATTGATGGCACGTTTGGTACAGCTGACCCATAGGGCGCTCGAGTACAAAGATGTGCAGTATGCTTTAAAAAGCGTGTGTTTGACTGCTGCTGTACATCTTGCGAACCTACGGGCCAACATGTTCGCCCATACCGCCAATGCCCTGCGTTCCCGTTCAACATCACCATCGTACCTAAGGTCGTCAGCAATGAAATGCCCCAAGTATTTAAACTGATCTGACTGATCTGACTAACTGATGAGGAAAAATATACATCTCTTTAGTAAGGTCAGTGATAGACACAATTGTAATACGAGAAATAAAGATAAGTTAGATCAACCATCTTATAGACTAGGAAAAGTACACTCATCTTTCATGGGGTACTGTGTTAAATTCTATAACGAAATACCTTGTGATATATTAAAACTAAATGAAAGTAAATTTAAAACTTTAGTTAAAAGCACACTTTGTAAACAAGCATATTACAAATTAGATGATTATATTCAAGATAAGAATGCTTGGCAACATGTTGGTCCCGCTCCGTAGGGCAATCTTTGGTGTGGACATAATCAAATTTGCTAATTTGTATTCCTATTCGTAGTTATTGTATTCTTATGTTATTTTTTATATTTTTCCAGAATTTGACTCACACACGGTTCCGTTGTTGTTGAATTAGGTATTTTACCTATGTTTGGAATATTTGTAAGTATGTGAGAACCATGTTCCTATTTATCAAATTAATGAATTTACCTGTTAGTGCTTTTACTACTTTATACCTGTACGTAGTATAGTGTGTAGTGCTATTTTTGGGTGCATCGTCCTCACATATATGAATTTATTAATGTATGTACATAAGTAAACATTGTAAAACATTTTAAAAAGAGTAAGTATGGAGTTTCTTGTGCGTTCTTCTCCATAACAAGCTACTTTCCGAATGCACGGTAGAGTCAATTTTTATTACTTGTACATTTTTAATTTAGATTTAATGTTTGACGTTCAAAAGTGCCGCTTATTGGCCTAGTTGAAATAAATATATTTGACTTTGACTTTTGACTTTGATCTATTCATATTCATATATTCATATTCTTTATTGTACACAAAACAGACATTATAAATACAAAAGGATAACTTATGTACAAAGGCGAGCTTAACCCATAATTGGGTTCTCTGACAGCAAACCTCAGTGCTAAAGAGAGATTTACAAAATTAGGACAGTTAACAAAAGTGCACAACAAATACTAAAAAACATTTGAATTCTTACTAACTAAATACACTACACAAATACGTATACAATACATAATGCTTAAACATAATACATACATAGATCTAAAATACATACATATTTATGCGTCATGTTGACAGGAAATGTTCCTTAATTCTTCTCCTGAATATCCCTAGTGAAGGGCTATCCTGTATGGAATGAGGAAGATTATTCCAGAGGCGGACAGCACGAACAGTAAATGATCCACCGTAACGATATATTCGATACAACGATCTACTGATATATTCGAAGTACCTATTACAATAAAACGGCAATTTCATACTTTAACCATTTTTAAACTCGCATAATATTGTATTTAATATTTTTATGCATTGTGTGCAAGTAAGTATTTCTTTGGTTTTAGTTTTTAAGTAAGAATTTAAATATTAAGTAAGTTTAAGTTTTTTTTTTGCATTTTGATATACATACTATCCTCATTTGCAAATCTCTCTATGGCACTGAGGTTTGCTGTTAGTGAATCCAATTACGGGTTAATCTCGCCTTTGTACAAAGTTCTAATGTATTTGTTTTTTATGTTTTGTGTGCAATAAAGAATAAGTGAATTATAGTGACAATAAACAGATGAGAAGAAGAAAACGTATCGCGCCGATTCCAAGTAACATGTGACAAGGTCAGGAAGACGATAACGAGGTCGCACAGTTGTGAAAAAAGCAATGGTACGTGCACGATAGTACACGATACGGCACTGCCTATTATTAGCAATTGATTGATAGCTGACAATTCTGCTTTGACATTTTTATTAGGCGTTTAAAAGACTTGTACCTAAAGACTACACAGAGAAGTATGCCGAACGGTTGTACGGCATACTTCTCTCAAAAAGGAAGAATCTTCAAACCAGATAGGTCTTGACTCTGGTGGGCAATTGCCTAACGGTTGTTGTTGGGCTTTTGTATATTAATGTTCTAAGCCCACCGAAAACTCTGATTGCGTGGTATAGGAATTGTGTGACGTCGAATACTTAGGTACCAAAGACACCGACTTCGGAAAAGAAAGTTATTTTTCGCTTTGCAGTGTTTTTTTTTTGGAAATAGGTTTGTTTTTTTGTTAAAAACAGTTTTTTATTTATCTCTTTTTTAGGGTTCCGTACCCAAAGGGTAAAAACGGAACCCTATTACTAAGACTCCGCGATCCGTCTGTCTGTCTGTCTGTCTGTCTGTCTGTCTGTCTGTCCGTCTGTCACCAGGCTGTATCTCATGAACCGTGATAGCTAGACAGTTGAAATTTTCACAGATGATGTATTTCTATTGCCGCTATAACAACAAATACTAAAAACAGTATAGAATAAATATTTAAGGGGGCTCCCAAACTACAAACGTGATTTTCATAGTGGCCACCTAATGGGCCAAAAATATTTAAAGAGTTTTTCATCGACTTGAGAATAAGACGAATACTTCGACGGATTTTTCGTCTTTCGACTACCCGTAATTACTGTTGCTAGTACTAACCTTCTTTATTTAATCAAACAGTAGCTACAGGATTATATTGTACGCCAAAACAATCTAACATCATAATTTTCCTGCCCTTATCCCATGTTACTTGGGGTCGGCGCAACACGTTTGCTTCTTCCATACCGTCCTGTCCCCAGTCACGCTATCACTGACTCTATTTTCTTTCACATCCCATCCATCTTTTCTTTGGGTTTCCTCTCCCTCTTCATCCATCCAGATTTATATTCATAACTGCAATTAATATCATCATCACCATCATTGGCCTTTTTATGGAGTTTCTTGTGCATTCTCCTCCATAACAAGCTACTTTCCGAATGCACGGTAGAATCATTTTTATGTACGTTCAAAAGTGCCGCTTGGTGGCCTAGTTGAAATAAAATATCTTGGTCTCTTGTCTCTTTCCACTGCAGGGACACATGCACCCTGTCTGTGAGAGAGGGAATGGGCCTGAATCTACCACTGGGCCCAGTTTGGGTTGATGGATGACACATGTCTTCGTTTTTTTGGTTTTAGGACATGCCAGTTGCCTCACGATGTTTTCCTTCACCGTTTTAGAGCAGTGGTAAGTAAATAATTTACACAACTTGCAGCGCCTGCCTAGGTTCGAACCTACGAAACATTATTAGGGGCCGTTACCACTGGGCCACCACTGCTAATTTATATACTAGCGACCCGTCTCTGCTTAGCACGGGTAGTAGAGCATAGGTATTATACTATACCTCCACGTTTTTTCTTGCGTAGGATCCCGTCAACGGTGTAAGGCCTGTCCACTTGAATTTATTTTCGGGCGCGTTAGTTTTTATTTTGCGATAACTCCTAAGATATTCATTTTAATGATATGCTGTAAAAGCAATTTTCAAACCTTTGAAATCACCTTACAAACCTTTGAATTTCTCAGTTTTAATTTTGTTTTTTTTTTTATATGAATGTATTCTACATATAATCTTTAATCCTTTCTCTTGAATCACTCTATATATTACTGATAAATGCATTAAATCCGTTGCGTAGTTTAAAAGATCTAAGCGTACAAACAGCGGGATCGTCTTTTTAGGGTTCCGTACCCAAAGGGTAAAAACGGGACTCTATTACTAAGACTTCGCGATCCGTCTGTCTGTCTGTCTGTCTGTCTGTCCGTCTGTCTCCAGGCTGTAAATTAAATTTCAACTGTCTAGCTATCACAGTTCATGAGGAACCGTGATAGCTAGACAGTTGAAATTTTCACAGATGATGTATTTCTGTTGCCGCTATAACAACAAATACTAAAAACAGTATAAAGTAAATATTAAAGGGGGGCTCCCATACAACAAACGTGATATTTTTGCCGTTTTTTGCTCGATATTCATAACGGCAACAGGTAGACACTTGAAATATTCACAGAATGTTTAGTTGTATATTTACTTCAAAAAATAATAATTAATAAATTAAAATAAAATAAATTAAGGGGGGCTCCCATACAACAAACGTGATTTTTATGCAGTGTTTTGCGATAATGGTACGGAACCCTTCGTGTGCGAGTCCGACTCGCACTTGGCCGGTTATTATACTATGTAAAGATCTTGAAAAGATTTCATTATTACGTAACATTTTTACTCGCTAACGCGCCATATTGACAAAAATGTTACGTGATTTCAACTTTTCACATCTACGATACGAGACGGTTTACAGCGCAAACAACTACTTATTTGCGGTGACTTTTACGACAGTTTCATGTTAAATATATTTTTGCTTTGTTCCATTTCTTTGTGTGTCAAGGTTAGGCATAAGACGTAAATAAAGAAAATGGTATCTGTAAGTTTTACTTTCATATAACTGTCGGATGGCTTATGGGGAGACGAAAGGTTCTGAACCCCCTCATCCGTGTACCAGAAGATGCAGCGTTGAAAGGCCTCTCACAAAGTCCGCTCGAGTCCTTAAGTGCAGCAGTAGATGTCTTTCACCTGAAATATGGTGATTATAACAATAGATATTAGAAACTAGACATTTGAGTCTAGGCTCCATAGCCTTGAACATCGGCGCCGTGTCCAGCCTGTTGGTTTTCTATCGGTTACATTTCGGGGAGTGTGCGTTGGAATTGCATGAAATGATTCCTCCTAGCCCGTTCCATCATCGGACTACAAAACGTACGGCGATGCATCATCAGTATACATGGTGGACATCCCACCCATACGCACCAAACGTTTTGGGAATACTTTTATTAATATTTATGCGCACAGCAAAAGAGTGGAATTCCCCGCCGCAGTCTGTATTTCCTGATAGCTACAACCTGGTAGTCTTTAAGTCAAGAGTGAATAGGTTTCTTGTAAAAAAAGAAAGAAAGAAAGAAAGAAAAATATTTATTTGTGACCCGCACAGGAAACACGAGAAATAAGCATAAAAATTACACAATAGTCAAAATAAAAAACCCCGTGCGAGACCAAAAAGGCTCCTATCTCAGCATGTGCAGCGATATCCAAAAAAGGAAATAACCCTGCGCTGATATTCTGATAGGGCCCACTGTTCATGCCACGGACACACTTACGGAAACGGAAAATACAATAAAAAATTAAATAAAATAGTATATATAACAAAAGAAATATAATAAACACAGAAAGGCAAGCGTGCTTCATCGTCGGGCACATCATCGCTTACAATCAGATGAGTCGGACTCGCGCACGAAGGGTTCCGTACCATTATCGCAAAAAAACGGCAAAACAATCACGTTTGTTGTATGGGAGCCCCTTTTAAATATTAATTTTATGCTGTTTTTAGTATTTGTTGTTATAGCGGCAACAGAAATACATCATCTGTGAACATTTCAACTGTCTAGCTATCGCGGTTCATGAGATACAGCCTGGTGACAGACAGACAGACAGAGAGACAGACAGACGGACCGCGGAGTCTTAGTAATAGGGTCCCGTTTTTACCCTTTGGGTACGGAACTCTAAAAAACACTAGTGTTACTCGAGCATGGAAGCTCACAGAATAATTAAAAGGAAAAGATACTACTGATACTGTTTTATAACCCTGATGAGGGGATAAAAAACAGTATTTGATCCTTGGAGTCGGGTGTTTTAAATAACAGTGTATTTAATTGCATCGGGCTGGACTTGAAGCCGACCTGCAAATTTGTAGGTATTTTCCTTCTTATATCGTGAGAATTGGAGCCGGTCACACCGTGAATGTGTTTCACGGTGTATTATGATAGTATTCAACGATGTATTGTTATTATAAGTACCGACACTCGTGGACTAATGCCGAGTTTAATGATGTATTAGTTACGAGAAGTGACCACAAGTTTGAGTTTCATCTTGAATATAATATGAACATGAGGTTCTTATGTGCATATGCAGATTCAGGAAATGAATCTATAGATAACAAATCAATGAAATAATTTTATCATAGATAAAAAATCTTTTATGATAGTTTTTCGACCAACTTGTATATCTATATCTATACTAATATTATAAAGAGGAAAGATTTTTCTGTTTGTTTGTTTGTTTGTATCGAATAGGCTCCGAAACTACTGGACCGATTTGAAAAATTCTTTCACCAACAGAAAGCTACATTATTCCTGAGTGAAATAGGCTATTTTTTTATCCAGAAAACGGGTCCTGTGGGGTGGTCCAAGGGAGTGAAGCCGCGGCCAACAGCTAGTTTTCTATATGTTCATAATATTTTCCCAGTACGATTCTTTGGAAAACATTGATCTTATTACCGGAAATTCCCGAGTCAAACCGAATAAAACAGTAAAACTGAGTAAAACTGAGTAAAACTGAGTAAAACTGAGTAAAACTGAGTAAAACTGAGTAAAACTGAGTAAAACTGAGTAAAACTGAGTAAAACTGAGTAAAACTGAGTAAAACTGAGTAAAACTGAGTAAAACCGAGTAAAACTGAGAAAAAATGAGTATTATATATATTATATTATAAGAGAATCTTTTCACAATACAACGTCTTGTATCCAATCAAAATGTAAACTCGCTATTTCATTATTTCGCAGAAGCAACATGGTTTCTGATCCCAACGGATTTATAAACCATCCAATAAAATCAGTAATACCAGTAGCTCATGTTTTGATTACTCAGTGGTAGTTCTCGTTACAATAAAGTTAAATTACCAACAGTGGCGGCTAACGTTGGCAGCAGGCCAGCAACTGACAAATCACACATCTTTATAGTAACCCCAGATGGTTTATTAACATATGAGCATACTGTGCAGAAAAGGTATCTAACAAAAAAAATGCCTATTTAGCTTAGTTAGTGCGGATTTTTTTATAAAGGGACAAATACAAGAGCCACTTGTCTAGACAAAGTGCCATAATAATCAGCGTTCAAGATTTAGGGAATATGCATCTATAATTTTTTCTAATAACTTTTTGGGTGTAGTGGGGTGTTAGTGTCGAATCCCATCCAGTCAGCCTTACAGGCGGCGGAATTTCTAAGTAGTAAAAATCGTTGACAGCCTACAAACTATCACCAGTGGCTCCAAGTAGCTGTCTTGCACGCAGCGGCCATACCCCTGTAATCACGTCGGTTCGGGGGCTAAATCTGGTAGAGGGGGGCTTAAGTGTTTCGGCACTCAAGTCTTGCAGTTGCTCCCTGCATAGTGCACAGAATCAGTCTCGGTCGCAATGGCGAGGCTGTTAGGCATAGTAAAAAGCCTTAAGGGCGGCGGCAGGAGACATATAGTTATCGTTCAGCCAGATACTGGATGGCGGGTAAACCACTAGCAATAGCATTCCCAAGGTGGGTTGGTATTAGGCTAGCGGCCAAATCACCTGCAACACGTTAGCATATTTTTGCATTTCCTAAATTAAATACTTGGGAAGGGGGCAGGAAGAAGAAGAAGAAATCTATTAATACCATTAAACGAGCAATTCTTGTATATATGCATGTATATATAATCTAAATCTCGGAAACGGCTCCAACGATTTTCATGAAATTTAGTATGCAGGGCTTGTTGGGGGCGATAAATTTTTTAATTTATATTAATATTGTATTTTCTCTGTAAGTGATTATGTAATCTTTTGAGAAAATAAATGTCTAAAACCGTAAATCGATCTAGCTAGTTTTCATTTTTAGAAAACGTCGTCTTCTTTATTTTCACCCGAGCAGAGCTCGGTCGCCCTGGTACTACTTATTAATTGTAGTAAACAAACATTTTTTTTTTTTATATATCTTGACTAAAGACGAGTTATAAAGCGTCAAAGTTGAGAATTAGAAGGAGTAGTCCTATGTGCCATCTGACGTCAGATCAAACGCCCACACAGCTGCCATATATATCAGCGTTTTCGTAGTAAGGGAATTTAAATTATTATATCTCGTTCGTTTTTCGATCAATTTTGATTCTGTTTTCACGTTTAGTATTCGATTATAATATATATATTGATAAGTGTTTTTTTATGGTTCCGTACCTCGAAAAGAAAAAACGGAACCCTTATAGGATCTCTTTATTGTCCGTCCGTCCGTCTGTCTGTCTAGACCCTTTTTCTCAGGAACGCGTGGAGCTTAATGCTGTGAAAAATCAAACTTCTAAGCCAACGCAATCAAAAGATACAGCCGTTTATGCCGCAAATTTTTGACACTCGCAAGGGAATCAAAACCTACAGGGCACTGCCCATAAATTCAGAATCTTGAAATTTGGTACGAAGCAACTTCTTATAGCACAGATAAAGGAAAAATTGCGAAAACCGTTAATTTTTTGTTACATCATATAATAATAATTTTAACTACCCCTTTCCTCATGAACGCATCGAGGTATTAAATTGAAATTCATATCAAATACTTACCTTTAAGCTGAGATTTGAACCCTCGGTTCCTCTCTTTAACGAACCTCTATTTCAAGGTAACTTGTGGCGGTGACATTCATGAACACATTTTTTGCACTTAAAGGGTTTAAAAAAGGTATATATTAGTACATAATATACGGATAGAGTTGCCTCTGTCCATCTGCATTCAAGCTATTTGGCCAGCTGACTTATAAATATTTGAGCTTAATCACCGCTTTCGCAATACGGTTCTGTTACCGATAAATTACAGCTCAAACAAAACGTCACAGAATCGTTCCAAATTCAAATGTTAAGAATTCGGATCTCGTGCGCAAACTGTCATATAAATAGTGTTACCGGTACTTCGGACCGATATTTCCTTTGTTCGGATCGGATGCACCAGGCAGCGGTCTCACCGAGAGGAGGCCTGTGTTCCAGGTGTGGGAATATTTAACGGTTTATTGTGTATTAATATCCATGTTATACTCACTGTAAGTAAAGTTAACGTCTAAAGGTCTAAATAACATGTTTGCAGTTTTCTGCACTTTATCTCTAAAACGTAAATATTATGATGAATTGGCTAATTAAAATTTGCAAGTATAATTGTTTTCCTCGTATTCTGTTTTCCATCAACAAACAAACGTTATTGATACAATCAAGATAAAGATTTCTATGTTTCTCTGAAACGGTGGCACGATCGCTTATTGTTCGTGATTCAGAGATAGTGGTATCTTATCATTATGTATCTTTCATCCTATATATGTCATCTCCTTTAGATGGGTACTTATAGTCACACTGCACTCTGAGAAGATTGCTACTGTGGTCATTTTCTGAAATATAAACTGAAAATGTAAGTAGGCTTTTATTTGTTTTTCTAAGATTTCCCTACTGATATTTTTCAAGCCTTAATAACTAACCTAAATTTTGTGTGTGATAAGAAAGATTATTTAATTTCGTGAAATACATTTCGTAACATTTAAGAATGAACTCAAATATGAATATCGTCCAAAATTTTGCTATGATTTTACGTATAATACGTTGATTTCATTACATCTTTGTGGACTATCTAAAATCTTTCTTCAACTGCGTCAAATTCTATTCCTTTATAATTTTCTCTTCCAATCGAGCCTTCACTAAATTCATCATCATCTCCCTGCTCTTATCCCATATTTCTTGGGTTTGGCGAAACACATTTTCACTTTCTACTCCGTCCTGTAAACCGTCTCGATATCACTGACTCCTTTTTCGTTCCATCACTAAAGTGTTATCTATGTGACATTCCAGATGAAGTATCTGATTCTCCTCGCTGTGCTCGCTGCACTTGCGGCCTGCAATGAGGCGGCTGTCATCCAAAATGGCTTCAGGGGCAACATGTACCAGGGAGGAGTCCAGCCAGGAGATAGACTGCTTCACAGGTATATAGCTAAATCTTCTTCTTCTATTGTGTGGTTATAAGTTTGGCCATTCACAGTATAAGCAAGTGGCAATGGGCCGGCTATATTATCCGTAGAGTCGATGACGGTTGGGGTGGAGACCGCGAATTTGTAAACGTAAGGTGGGACACCCTCGGGCTAGGTGGAGCAACGATCTCGGTAGGGTGGGTGGCAACAGCTGGATAGCAATTGCCGAAAATCGAGATAAATAACACGCGATTACAGAGACTTATACCCAGCATTGAATTGTTGTAGGCTTAGGCGGATAGGGGCACGTCCCCAGACAGTTGAAATAGTTGAGGAGGAGACAAGGAGTTGAGAATCAGAGGTACCTACTACACACCGCTATCATAATATTCGTTTTTTTTGTGTACCGACGTAGCAGGCAAACGCTATAGATCCCACCTCTGGGGCGGCCTAGGTCGGCCGAAAAAATAACAAGCTATAATATCTGTTATATCACCGTTATTTCAAAGAAATATTGCGTGTGAATGGGCTTAATATTTTTCTAGCAGGGTTTGTTCGCTCTTACGGCCAGTTTCTCTTATTTTTTTAAGTTGCCTGCATAATTCAACAAAGCATTTCCAATTAAGCCAGCCTGTCTGAGGCTGAGGTTTATAAAATTTTCGACCTTGCTTCGCTCACTCTTACATCTCGGTAGGTCTGGGTTGTTCCGTTTTGGTGCACAAGTAGACTTAGTAACTCCTATTTCGTTCAGAATATTGAAAAGAAAACCAATCCATATTTTTTAAAAGTTTCGAACTCGCTCTTACATCTAAGGTAAAATTTTGATACTGCAACAAACCAAGTTCTACCAAGGAACCAGTACCCATATTACAATTTTCTATAGGCCCCCACACTTGCTTGATTCGGCACTGTCATTGATAAAGAATGAACATACTCCTTACTTGTCTGGCCCTGTGCCCAGGTATAAATCCTAGATTCGCCCCTGGCTAAAGGCTGCTGATGATTCAGCACTAGCCGAGACGCCCTGGGCCTCAAGAGTAGCAAGCCGATTACCTACTACCGTAGGCGCGACCTTGCGGACGGCGAGTAATGGATAGCTCGCCGTTCGATAAGGATCAGGCCCGAGTCGATGGCGCGTAGTGTTCCACGCGCGCCTCAAAGAGATGTCAGCACAGTGACGGGGTCCGATAGGGCCGATGCCTGTCTGGGTCGCGGATAAATTTGAAAGAGAGTTACCGCGGCTCTGGCACAAGCAACTGAAGGAACACGGGTGGGTTTTAGTCAATAAAAGACTGACACGCCCTCCCGCTTCACCCAGAGCAGGAGAAGTTATTGGATGATAAACCAAACCAAAAAATAATAAAAAACTTTTTTACAAAAAAATACTACCGACTTCCAAATAAGAAAACTAGAAAGTGAAAAATAACTTTATTTTTGGAAGTCGGTGTCTTTGATAGGTACCAAATTTTTAAGTTATGGACACCGACTTCCAAAAATAAAGTTATTTTTCACTTTCTTTTTTTGTAAAAAAGTTTTTATTTTTCACTTTTTAGTTGTACCTACCTAATAGGGAAGTAGTTAATTACCTATAACGACAGAATAGACTACCCGAATAACATGAAACTTGAATATAACCGGTGAAATGAGAGATCTGCATACCCCTTACGAGCGTACTGGCGTGATGTTATGTTATGAAATGGTATAAACAATAAACAGACATACGATTGCAGCAATCCTGAGAGATTTGCCGTTATTTATTGAAGAGTTCTGTTGTATATCTCCGAAGTTCTTCATCAGATCTTCACCAAATGAAAATGGGACCAATTTCGGAATATACCTTTTCAAACAAAAAAAATATTTCAAAATCTGTCCACAATTGACGGAGATACCGGTGAACATAAATAAAAAAAAAATATATATAAACATTTGTAATGTCGAACATAGAACCTCCTCCTTTTTTGGTAAGTCGGTTAAAAAGGGCAGCTTAAAATCTAGTAAATTCTCTTTTATTGCTGTACTAGTATTTTCCGCGACTTCACTCACGTGGCCTAACCCGCAGAGACCGTGTTTATTTACGAGATAAGAGTTGACAATGATAGACAGCGATAGTATTTTTTATCAGTAAAATATTTTTTCATCGGATCACAACTTCCTATTACTATTTAAATAAAAATAAGAATTAAAGACATTAACATATATAAAATATATTGATGAAGATAGATAGCATAAATATTGATATAGATACCTGTAATAAATAAAATTGAACTAAAAAATATTTGATCAGAAATGTACTATTACACCAATGTAATCTTAAGCACTAGCTACTTTCTAAAAAATTGTATTAATCGATAATAAATCATTTTTGACTGATTCAATTGCATAGCCCTCTCCATTGCCCTTTGGGTGACTGTAAGCTTTCTGATGAGGCCCATTTTAAGCGACCACGTCTCAGAGCCATATTATGTCGTCACTGGCAACACACACTGGTCATAGACTTTCGTCTTGAAAAACTGTGTTAAGTCGGACAAAAAGATACCGCGCAACTCATGCACATATCATGCGCATGCTCGGAGTTTCCTTGCGTAATCGAATCAGAAATGTAGAGATCCGCAAGAGAACACGGGTTACCGGGTGCCTTGAAAGAACCTGGTGTAGGTTTCTGGGATCCGCTGGATGCGAGACGTACGGGACCGGTCAATGTGGCGAAGCTTGGGAAGGCCTATGTCGAGCAGTGGACGTCTTTCGGCTGATATGATGTTGATGATTCAATTGGGTAAAGTAGGATCCTGGAATTTTAACTCAAATAATATCATCACCAATATTATCTGAAGATAACATGAGACAACTAGGACAATTTAATCATACTACTCAAATAAACAATTTCAACATACACTCAAGTCAAGTATAGCCTATTGCCTATCTTAGTAACAGTTACCTACATTACTATTTTAAAATAATCGTCATCATTATCTTTCTGCTCTTGTCCCATTTTACTTAGAGATATCGCTACACGCTTTCTTTTTCTTCTCTCCTCTATCTACCATCAAACTATCATCACTCTCTTTTATTTTAAATCATTCCTCACATAATCCATCCATTTCATCTTTGGCTTATTTCTCTCTCCATCAGTTCATCACTCTTTTGTTGAGCTGCTTTTTATTCGTCTATATTAAAATAAACTTGTTGACTAATTTTACAAATGAGTCATGTGATAAGTAATTATTATTCAGATACGAACCTGATGACTTAGTAGGTTTATTGACCGTTATGATAGGACATCATATGAATAATCTTTGGCCTACTCCTCTCTCTCCATCAGTTCATCACTCTTTTGTTGAGCTGCTTTTTATTCTTCGATATTAAAATAAACTTGTTGACTAATTTTACAAATGAGTCATGTGATAAGTAATTATTATTCAGATACGAACCTGATGACTTAGTAGGTTTATTGACCGTTATGATAGGATCATATTGTTGGTCTGTTGGATTTATCATTTATTTCATAATATTTTTATTAATGCTTCTATCATTCTGTCGATTATCATGAGTTGTTCATGATAAGCTTATTGGATTTTCCTACGTTTCACAATTTGAATTGATTGTCACTTTTTCCTTGATCTTTACTTAGGCTTATCTTTTTATCATTGATTAAGAATTTGCTTCTTTGATTCGGATTTGCCTGACAAGACTTGAACTGTAATGGCTAATCTCGAAACGTTGTTAGTGATACCGATTTTCAATAAGTCCAAAATGATTTCTTCATCATCATCATCAGCCTATAGCAGTCCACTGCTTTACATAAGCCTCTCCAATTGCACGCCATTTGCTTTGTTTCCGGCAACTGTCATCCAGCTGCTACCAGCCACCCTGCAAAGATCGTCGCTCCACCTAGCCTTAGGGCGTCCTACCTTACGTTTACCAGTTCGCGGTCTCCACTCAAGAACACGTCTACTTCAACGGTCATAGGTTCTACAAAATGATTTGTGCTCCCGAAAAGTCTCGTGGTAAATCCAAGAATAAATGGACTTATGATAATCGTGATTGCTGATAGAATGTCTCTTTGACTATACTCCATTTGAAATAACATTAGAATTTTTTACAAACCTTTTTTACATTCCGTTCAACCGATTTTGAGTTCTATCCCGTAAATATAAGGATAGCATAAAATGCATATTTGTCATATGACCAACGTAATAGAAGTCAAAATCGGTTGCACGGGCTGTAAAATAGGATTTATTTCTCAGAATATGTCAGTTTATATTTATTTATTTATATTTATTTATTCAAAAAAAAATTACAGCATTGTTTCAAACAAAGTTACAATACAGAATTAGGAATTGGGATTGTTTCTTAGGAATAGGTCCCCTGGCTCCCCAACTAGGTATAACCTGTGACTTGGGAGTCAGTGTTCCTCCATTATAAAAATCAATATGTATGTCGCTGGTAATTAAAAAGTTGGTTGCGAAAAAAATAAAAAACAAAAGGCACATTTTTAATTTGTAGTAATAAAAAAAAATAACAATCGTGAGAATGTGTGTGATGGTGTGTTTTATGGGTGCGGGATTATTTAAATATCTAATGTTATCTCAAATGGAGTATAGAGTAGAGTATAACATCACGCCTATACTTTTTAAAGGGTAGGCAGAGATGCTCCTATAGCTCACCCACTTTTCACCAGTTATGTTTAAGTCCCATGTAATAATTCAAAAAGTAAAAAAAAAAAAATATTTGCGAGCCTATTGCCATCAACAACTGGCCACAAATCTAGACTTCAGGCTCCAATTAGGAAATTCCAGATAAAAAATCTAATGATATTTTTCCTGACCTGGGCATTAATACGAGTACCATAAGTAATGCTTGCGACCACTAGACCTACGAGGCATGTTTAGAGTAGAGTATTTTCGACTCAAATACCTAAGAACCATTATCTTACAAAAAATAATCATTTTTAACCCACTTCAAAAAAGAAAAAGTTCTCAATTCAACTGTATCTTTTTTATGTGTGTCACCTTAAAACTTTTAATTAGGTAAACGGATTTTGATGATTCATTTTAATTTGAAAGCTGGTGCTTGTGGTCCCACTTGGTGAAGATCTGATCAAGAACTTCGTCGATAAACAACAGAACTTTTCAATAAACAACAAATCTCTCTGGATTGCTGCAATCGTCTGATTGTTATGCCATTTCATAACATAACATCACGCCAGTACGCTCTAGCCGTACGCAGATGTGTGCAGTTCACTCTGGTACACTCTCATTTCACCGGTTATGTATATATCACACTAATATTATAAAGGCGAAAGTCTGTGAGTGTGTATGTTTGTTACTTCTTCACGCTCAAACTGCTGGACGGATCTGGATAAAATTTGGAACAGGGATAGACTATAGTCTGGAATAGCACATAGGATACTATTTTTATCCATGGAATATATTTTTTTTTTTTTTTTTTTTTTTTAAACTTTGCCCCACACTAGGAATTTCTTCCTGTATCGTGGGTGCGTTTACAAACATATAAACTCACATACACAAACACCCAGAGCCGAAACAACTATCTGTAGGTCATACAAATATTAGTTCCGTGCGGGAATCGAACCCGCGACACGCAGCGCAGCAGTCAATCGCTCAACCACTGCGCCAACCGTGCGGCCCTATATATATATGTTCCCTTGGGAAAATTTTCGACATTCACGCGGGCAAAGCCGCTGACAGAAGCTAGTAGGTGCATATGTATACATGTATATTATAAGTTTTATTTTATTAGGTTAATCTATTCTGGCATAACTGTGTGCATTATAGGTACCTTATTATATAACTTGCACGTGATGTACCACAACTAAAATGTGAAAACCAAAACCTTTTTACAAAAAAAAACAACCGAATTCTAAAAAAATAACTGTTTATGTTTCTTCGTCTTTTGACACTGACTGCCGAAATTTAAGTTATTTTTCACTTTGTAATGTTTTTTAGGGTTCCGTACCCAAAGGGTAAAAACGGGACCCATTTACTAAGACTCCGCGATCCGTCTGTCTGTTTGTCTGTCCGTCTGTCACCAGGCTGTATCTCATGAACCGCGATAGCTAGACAGTTGAAATTTTCACAGATGATGTATTTCTATTGCCGCTATAACAACAAATTCTAAAAACAGAATAAAATAACTATTTAAAAGTAGGGCTCCCATACAACCAACGTGATTTTTTTGCCGTTTATTGCGATAATGGTACAAACACTTGGTGCGCGAGTCCGACTCGCACTTGGTCGGTTTTTAAACAATTTTTTTCTTTATCTTTTCAGGAACTACTACTACAAAGCTCCTGTCATGAACGCAGTACAGTACCAGGATATCATTTACAGAGGAACTAACTATACTCGAATCACCTACATCGCGGCCACCGAGGTGGGATATACCCAGTGGGGTATGCCCTCACTGTTGTCGGGAGGCGTTGGTTATAGCAACGCGACCATCAGGCTGACATCTTCAAGAGGCTATGGATACTACTATATGGTCGAAATTTGGGGCCGATAAGCACTTACATAGACAACCTATACGATGACTATGCCAAATGGAGTGTTTCAACGACGGGGATTTTTGGGGGTTTACAAAAAGGGGGTTTCAATTTAAGAAAGGAATGTAGAATTAAGTGATTTCAAAAATCTGATTAAAATAAATTATTTTTTTAAGTTATCTGGTTCTTTCTTTAGCATTGTCTTATGGATAATCATGACAGTAAGATACATATGGGTAACGTTAAGCCATTTCACATTGGAGATATGATCCTTACTTACTACCTACACATTTTTAATCATCCAACCGATCATACACGTATCCAGAAGAGAGTTAATATAGAATTTTCAACTGTTCATCAAAAACATTGAATATTAAAGTAAATAGTAATTGTTCGCGATGGAACAAAAGAAAAATACGTTGACTTTTGAATTTAAGTATTTATTACAACTAGCTTACTGGATTTTTACAAAATTGAGGCAAATAGTGTCTTGTCAGCTGATGGCTGTGGTGGACTGAAGAAGCGGGTCCCTCCATCGGTGGCGGCAAGACACGCATCGTGCGATATTGGGCTTCGGTGATTGGCTGTTGAAGATCACGCCACATTAGGGCGCTCCTATTGGTCGGCTGGCTGTGTGAGACAGTAGCGGGCTGTGATTGGTTGAGTGCGGCGTAGACAGTAATGAAACAAAATTAGTTTACTAGTAGTAGTAGTAATCTAGGAGTCTTTAGGTCAAGAGTGAATAAGTTATTTCTAGGCAAACGTGCTTCACCTTCGACCACATCATCGCTTACCATCAGGTGAGATAGTGGTCAAGCGCGAGCCTAAACAAAACAAAAAAAAAGTTATTTTTAAATAGCCGAATTCGGCAACTCAAGCATTGTGACTCATCCCATATACCATCTTGCCCAGACTGGAGTTCACATCCACATTGAACTAACAGTATAGTACTAACAGTACTAACAGTAACTATCTCCTAACTTACAAACCATCTTTTTTTTAAGTCGGGAAAAACCTCTAGATTGAGACATGCGTCGTGATAGTGATAGGAAAACGTCAAAAATGTTTGAGATTGTCAAAGCTATCGTAATTTCACGTGATCACTACCTTACATTTTGGCATTTGGAACATCGCTTATGGAATTACACTTTTTATAGAGCCTCAGGTGGCCATTAACGGACCTAGAATAAATCAAACTTCTCCTTTTTGTTTTTCAATAATAAAGAAAGAAATAAAGAATTTATTTGTGACCCGCACAGGAGACACAAGATAAGCAAAAACACAAAATAAAACAATGATCTGCTATATATATAAAAGGCAAAAGTGACTGATGTATCAACGCACAGGCCAAACCCTTAGGGCTAGAAACTTAAAATTTCGCACACGTACCTCCTTATGACGAAAGCATCCACTAAGGAAGGATTTTTCAAAATTCAACCCCTAAGGGGGTGAAATAGGGGATAAAAGTTTGTATGAAACTTTTTATTAAAAAGTCATCTGTAGGATAAAACACGGATCACGCAAACGAAGTCGCGGGCGAAGTGTTAGTACAAAATAAAAACCCCGTGCGAGACTAAAAAGGTTTCTATCTTAGCATGTGCAGCGATATCTAAAAGAAAGTAACGCTGCGCTGCTATTCTGACAAGGCCCACTGTTGATGGACACAAACGGAAACGGAAAATCATCATCATCATCATATCAGCCGAAAGACGTCCACTGCTGGACATAGGCCTCCCCAAGCGTCGCCACATTGGCCGGTACCGTGCGTCCCGCTTCCAGCGGATCCCCACAACCTTCACCAGGTCATCGAAACGGTACTTAATAAAATATAATTAAATGTATATATACAAATTTAAAAAATAAAATATAATTAAATAAATAATAACAAAATCGTATAAACATAGCAGGTTAGTCAAAGTATGTATGTGTGTGTGTAAGTTTAAAACAAATACATAAATACAACACATTAAATATAGGTACGATCGATATCCCGACGCTGACGATCTTCCGATAGCATTAACTCGGCTCAAAAACTTGGTAAATTCATTTATATTCTCAACACAATCACATTTATATACGAGTACTCATACATAACATCGTCTATAAAATCTATTAAAATCATACTGGAATTTTACATAGTCGGTAGTTTAGTTTTGTGAAAGATATGACAAGGATTGCCGCGGGCATAAGCTTATGAGACACATTTTGAACTCCGGGAGTAAATCAAGGATGCAATTGGCTTTTCCTTTGACCTCTCAAAAGTGTTTGATTACGTTGGCCACAATAAGTTGATCTGTTAATAACAGCACTATTGAATTACTGAAAAGCTGCTGTTCTTGAGGCCTTTTCAATTTAATTTGCTTTTCTCGTAGGGGTTAACAACAATTATATTATAGAACGCCACCTGCTGCCATCCTTATTAACGCCTTTCGCTTCGTTTTCGTTTATAAATTAAGTCATATATACCCTTGCTTGCAGTACTTCCGACACATCAAAAATAGGACACTTCAACGCTCGATCAGATAAAGGCAATGCAATGGCGATGCACAGGATTCCCCTTCGTGTCACTCTTGAATATGATGTAAATGAAGAAATGAATAGTCACGGTAGCGACAAGAACATCGTGAAGATAAAATTAAGTCAGCAGGAGTTCATCAATTTACAGTCAGATTCAGGAGGATAGAACTACGAAATTAAAGGGTTTTCCTCCAAAATTTTCCATCAGGTGAAACTAATTAATAAACATTTCAACTGTATTAGGAATACAGACACTTGTATGAATCAACGGTATCACTTAACACTTGTTATTAATGAGTCAGTCATCGATAAATAATACACTTACTATTATCTTATCAAGTGTATATCGACACTATATATACTAACTCCAGCTAGTGGTTTCTTCCATTCAAATTGTACTCTAAGGAAACAGTACTGTGATCTCTTACGGAACTAAACAAAAAACTACAAATGTAAGTATCCACTTAATAATCTGCTGCTGCTTTTCTATACAATTTTTTTTTGCTAAATATAAAATAAAAATTGCTCCGTACTAAATATTTTCGTCATTCGAGCCCTCATTAAAACTGTTTTAATCCAAAATTTCAGATGAAGACTGGTCTTTTCCTCCTCGCTGTGTTAGCAGCACTTATTGCCTGCAATGACGCGGCTGCTGTCCAGAATGCCGCTGCCAGGGCTAACATGCACCAGGGATCGTACTTGCCTGGAGACAGACTTCTTCACAGGTGTGTACCTAAATAACTACTAAATGTATTTTTCTCCAGTCGACTTACCGCAACTATTACATACCATGGTAAACAGAACCTATCTAGATTCGGATGGCACAGGAATGTGGCGATTGGGAAAAGCAGCAACAGGTGATGTCTGGCTATGGATGATAATTTTTTTTTTTTTTTTTTTATCTGTTATAGGCTTGCGCTTGACCACTATCTCACCCGATGGTAAGCGATGATGTGGTCCACGATGGATCACGCTTGCCTAGAAGTAACCTATTCACTCTTGATTTAAAGACCCCTAGATTGATGAATGATGGTAAACCGATTAGCAAGGAAGCCTATGGTCATATATTTGGTCATGACCATAGTGTCCGATTTAACGGTAGACAGTGGAAATATTAGCAGTTTTGAACATGAGAGTTCTTTATTATTATCTTGATACTGATGTCTGAATTGGCAGAATGAATTTAAATACGTAATTTGTGTGTCAAGATATGAATTCGAGTGGCGATAACAACTCGAGTGCTGGTGCCTTTCACTGAAAGGACACGTGCAGGAATCATCCAATCGCAAAAGTTAAAAGCTATAATAGCGTTACTGTGATTGGTCGATTCCTACTCATCACCACTTCATAATTTATGTCAAGTAAGAGAAATAATGAGTCTCAGGCTTTAAAATAAACGTTTTAATATCTTTTCAGTGCCTACTACGTCAAGAACCCCATTTTAAACGCGGTACAGTATCAGGACATCACTTACCGAGGAGCCACCAATATCCGTATCACTTATATTGAAGCTGTTGAGCAGGGAGCATCCCAGTGGGGAATGCCTACACTCAGGGCTGGAGGCGTTGGCTTCAACCAGGCGACCATCAGACTGACATCTGCTAGAGGCTACGGATACTATTACTTGGTCCGCATCTACGGCCGTTAAAAAAATCAAAGACTAATGGAAATCTACACTGACTGCATTGCTTTTACTATGCCACTTTAAGAATTGATTATATTAATAAAACTACATATATTAGATAACTGAATAATCTCACAATAAATTATATTTAAGACAAGTTATTTTCTTTTATTTGTTTTTCTTAACTAAAATAAATAAAGTTTAGGATAGTTCACCCTGAACGAGGCCTTAACAAACGATACGACCTATAATCGTAAATATCATAAGTTGAATTGATACTAATCACCAAAAAATAAATGGAATTTCCATGCGTAATCAAATCAGAAATTCTGCATTTCTGTTTTGATGATTAGATGCTAACATCTACAGGAGGATAAGAGTTACTAACATAGCCCAAAGAATTGCCAAACTTAACTGACGGTGGGTACTTTGCTTACAGAACAAATTTGAATTGATTGAATTCCTTCCACAAGGTGGAACAATAGCCAATTTAGAGGAAATGCGGCCGCAGACATTCAACTGAATATCCTGAGTGAAAAGCCATAATTCGAGGTTTGGCTCTCGCCTATTTCCTCCGCCAATATTGGACCAATTTAAAAGATAGACTTTGAACGCTCTTCGTTCCCAGGTATTTCTTGGAGTATTCCAGACCGGTATTAGACCAATGTATTTGTTGTCTGTGATCTGCAAACTCCCTGAATGTACATGTGTACGTGTGTATATGTGGATTTTACGAGTCACGTCAAAATGCCTACACATGTTTCTGGACCCATAAAATCATTTGCTGAGCCCTCTCTCACCAGTTCATCTGCCATTTCGTTACCATGGATTCCTTTATGCCCAGGGACCCACATCAGTCTTGTTCTGTTATGCTTCCCAAGCCTGTGTAGGGTTTGGATAGCATCCAAAACAAGTTTGGAGTCCACTTTGCAGGATGCCATGGCTTTGATTGCAGCCTGACTGTCATTAAGAATATATATATATGGATTTCTCTATATTCTCTTGAGCACAGCTTATTATGACACATGTTTCTGCTTGAAATATAATTGCCAACATCCCTAACCTTTTGCGTATATTCACGCTCCTATACCTGATTCCATTTTGGATCCCTCAGAGTAACACACCAGACTATCTTTTTCTGGTGGATCAAGTTCCTACGTCCAGTCCTTTATCGTTGGGATTTGGACCTTGAAAGACCTTTCAAACACAAACATAGTTTGCATTTTTCGGATATCATGCTTGTTACCCGATGCAGGTCCTCATTTCCATCAAATTTGTATGGTTAGTCTTTGGCTTAGAGGCATCCCATAGTCCAGCAACAGCAAGACGATGTAATGTCTTCCTTGCCTCGAATTCAACCATCATATGCAGAGGAGGGATGTTGAGGTATCTCTAGGTGTTGTCCTGAAATTACCCGTGATTCCGATACACATTGTTCTTTGTAGCCTAATGAGTGGCGCTTTGCAAGAGGCATGTTTTGTTCTTGGCCGTTCGTGACCGCTTCTTGAGGGACCTCGAAGAACTACCCATATAGAGACGCGATTTTTTTTTTAGATATAATATAAGCTTGTAGTACATGGTACTTACGTATAATTAGTCACTACCACAGCACACGCGGATAAAGCAGTTCGATAACGCTTTTACTGCCGACTTACTTTACAAATATTAATATTTAAGACTAACCAATAACTTTAGCGTAATGCGATATAGCCGTACTCATAAATGTTTCTATCATATACAAAAATATTTTTTCAAATCCGACTGGTAGTTACAGAGATAAGCGCGTTCAAACAAACAAACAAACAATCAAATTCTTCCGCTATATTATTTTAGTATAGAACTCGGCGAATACCGGAAAATTTGTGAACAAAACTTTTTATTAGATTTGTCATATATTCCGCAGCTTGCTGCAGGCTTAAAAAAATGATTTGACTAATTGATTTACTGATTGATTGGTTGATTGACTGAATAACTCTACATTTACCCCATACCAAAAAATTGTATAACTTTATTTATTTTACACCAACAACGTGCGTGGCCATAACTATTTCACTCTCTCAAGTCTCTCAATGCTCTAACACATGTATGAGATTATATTGTATCGGCATATAATGATCCACTTCTAATAGTTAGTGATAGGACTAAACAATTTTGAATTTAAGGCTAATACAAATAGACTAGCTATCTGTTTGTTTATTCATAAAATCTCAGATAAGTTAAAGGTGGCTGAGACGTTAGAAAATGTCCTTCATCCATATGAGTAGAATCTATTCTGATTATATATGAAAAGAGGAGCGATGTCGTTACCTGGAATGCTGGTAAGAAAACTGCAGTGTGGATATCTTAGATATTATGTCTTAAAAGTCTTAACATAAAAAAAACACTTGAGACTTATATCAGGCATCCACTGCAGTTTCCTCATGAAATAACAGTCTTTATCTTCATAATTATCCTATACGGCTCTTGGAGATAATATTGAAACACTTGCTCCTGTCAACGGTAGTGTATGTGAAACTGTTTAATATTAAGACTTAATGTACCATATACTTAGAAATAAATATATCTTATTTTATCTTATCTTATGGAATTATTATAATAGTCAACAGTTTAGGTTTATGAAAGATAGGTCAAGGACTGCCGCGGGAGTAAGCTCATGAGTCACATTTTGGACTCCAGGATGCAATTGGCCTTTCCAGTGACCTCTCTAAAGCGTTTGATTACGTTGACCATAATACACTGATCTGTCAATTACACCACTACCGAATTAGTGTAGAAGCTGCTGCTGTTATTCAGGCCATTTCAATTTAAAAAAAAACAGGCAGCAAAATAGAATAGTTAGTAACAGACAACATCCTTGGGATCTTAAGTTTGTTAAGATGGGTGTCCCTAAAGGTTTAATTGTTAGCCCTTTACTTTTTCTAGGTTATATTAATGACCAAACGGCTAGTTTATCCTTATCTTATAAAAGTAGATGTTAACAAATAAGTTGCCATGCTTTCAAAATTATTCGCAGCTAAGAATCTCTTCAAGCTAAGTCTAAAAGAATTTGGTGTAGTAGGATAAGTGAAAACATGTGAACTCATCATCATAAGATCAGTGTCAAGATAAAAAAAAGAAATATCAGGCATCCACTGTAATTTCCTCGTGAAATAACAGGCTTTATCTTCATAATTTTCTTTAAGGTTTCCCCTAATTAACAAAGATTTCGATTGTATTAAGATATCGTGCAATTTTTATTAATCTGCGGTATCACTTACCGGTTTTTATTATAGAGTTAGTCATCGATAAGACATTTTTCATTTATATCTTATCATGTGTGTATGAATGCTATATATACTGACTCCTACTGGTGGATACTTACATTCAAATTGTACTCCAAGGAGTTAGCTGTTGCTGAGATTTCTTTCGGAACTAATAAAATAACAGAAAATGTAAGTACTTGTTAATATGTAAATGTTTTTTTAGTTTTTCCAGTCAAAATGAATGTTTAAATCATCTGCTATAAAATAAAATAAAAATATTATTCGAGCGAGATAAATTGATTTAAATGTAACATTTCAGATGAAGACTAGCCTTTTCCTCCTCGCTGTGATAGCAGCACTTGTTGCCTGCGATGACGCACCTGTGGTCCCGATTGAGGTGCCTGTCCTGCAGAATGCGGCTGCCAGGGCCAACATGCACCAAGGAACATATAGGCCTGGAGACAGACTACTTCACAGGTGTGTACTTTTCTCCGAATGACACGACGTATTCGTAAATATCGCTTGCGTAATAAACAGATTATTCAGGAAGCCAGTAAAGATATCACACATTGTCTGATTTAAAGATTGGTAAAAGAAATGGTAGCAGTTTTGGACATGACAATCTTTATGATTATCTTAATCATTAACATTAATTATTATGACTGATTGTTTTATCAGTCTCTATCTTAAGAGTTCAGAATTCGACCAATCATGCTCGTTGAAATCCACATCACGCCTCTTGTCGAGGCCGTCATTGGGCGATTCCTACACGTCACTGCACCTTTAGACAAAGTCCCTTAGGCGATTATATGGTATTCTACAAAACTAAAAATTCAGGACTTAACATTTAAACTAAACTTTTTAATATTTTTTCAGTGGCTATTACCGCAAGAACCCCATTTTCAACGCCGTGCAGTACCAGGACATCACTTACCGAGGAGCCAACAACGTTCGTATCACCTACCTTGAAGCCGTTGAGCAGGGAGCGACCCAATGGGCAATGCCCTCTCTCAGGGCAGGAGGCGTTGGTTTCAACCAGACGACCATCAGACTGACATCTGCTAGAGGCTACGGATACTACTACCTGGTCCGCATCTACGGTCGTTAAAAATTTCAAAGACTAAATGGAGAACTTTCACGATGAATGTTTTTTTTAAGACAGGCTTCAAAATAAAATTTGATCTGAGAAAAGGTTATCATGAAAATATAAACTGAATAATCTCACAATAAATTATTTTTAAGTCAAGTTTTTCTTTCATTTGCTTTTGCTAAATAAAATAAATAAGGTTTACGGTCGTTCACCCTGAACAACAAAATCCTTTGATTGCGATGACACTATGCTATTGACAAATAATATTTCGGTGTGTGAGCCAAATTCTCCAATGGAATTCTGCTCGTATAATCAATTCTATATAGGTTGAGGACAGACGCAGGGAACTCAAGTCACATTTTGGAAGCCTGGGAATAGTCCAAGAATGCAATACTTCAATAAACTGATTAGTTAATTATACTACTACGGAATTGATCGATAAACTGCTGTTCTTGGCTTTTAAATATGAAAAATAGGCCAAGTGCGAGTCGGACTCGCGCACGAAGTATTCCATACCATTATCGCAAAAAAACGGCAAAAAAATCACGTTTGTAATCACTTAAATATTTATTTTATTATTTTTTAGTATTTCTTGTTAAAGCGGCAACAGAAATACATCATGTCAAAATTTCAACTGCCTGGTTATCACGGTTCATGAGATACAGCCTGGTGACAGACGGACAGACGGACCGCGGAGTCTTAGTAATATGGTCCCGTTTTTACCCTTTGCGTACGGAAACCTAAAAACAGGCAGACCAAAGAATCGTTTTCGAGACGACATCCCCCGAGGATGTCACTAGTTAAGATGAGCGTGCCTCAAGGTTCAATTCTTAGCCCTTTCTTTTTTCTTATTTATATTAATCCTTACATTTTTATTTTACAGGAAGGCTGTCAATGAAAGTGTGACTGTTCTTTCGTAATGGTTCAGAACTAATACATTCTTAATGAATGCGAACTCTTGTAGTGTTTGGATCGGAACTAATAAATTCTTAATGAATGCGAACTCTGGGAGTGGTTTTGTCAGTAGGACAAGTGAAAATATGATAACTCGTGGTAGTTATAGAAACACTAAATAAAAATTTAAGTAGCAAGAGTTTAACATGAATTTTGGAAGTGTAACCACGGTTTCCTTACTAAACTATTGTTTTAGCTTCATCATGTTCCCCCTGGGAACACCAGACTTTCGTTGACATGCAAGACATTCTTTTTTTTAATTTCTATTTTAAATGATTATTTTTGAACGTTTCATTATATCGAATAAATTATTTATCACGTAAGAAATGTCATTAATATAAACTAGACTATCTGTTATGCCACGCACTTGTTATTAATGTAGTAATTAAAAAAACAGCTCTTGCTGTGGTAATAAGTAAAGTAATATGCTGTTGATGTTAATTATTTACGACGCAGAAATAAATTACTAATTCGGAATTAAAAAGATATTGAATATGAAATGTTTTTAAATTTTTGTTGTGTTTCAAATCTCTCTATAGTGTGTGTTTTAATTAAAATCTCTTCAAATAATAATATGTTTTTTTGTCGTATCACTTGCTGAACTTTATTTATTCCCAGTTAGGAAAAACAAAAAAACTTCATTCAATAATAGTTTATTAAAAATCATACATACATACATACATCATATTATTCAGTATATATTTTCATAATAAATCCCTTTCTCAGATCAAATTTGATTTAAAAGCCCTAACGTAAAAAAAACGATCGACATTAAAGTAGTACAGAAGTTGTAACATTTGTCTTTTAAATTTTTAACGGCGGACCAAGTAGTAGGTTCGGTAACCTCTAGCCGATGTCAGTCTGATAGTCGGTTGAAGCTAACACCTGCCCTAAGAGAGGGAATTCCCCACTGGGTCACTCCCTGCTCAAAGACTTCAATATAGGTGATACGAACGTTGTTGGCTTCTCGATGAGTGACGTCCTGGAAATGCACGGCGGCGGTGAACGGGGTTCTTGTGGTAGTAGCCCAATAAAATGTTTAACTAGATATTAAAACGTTGAGTTTAAATGCTAAGTCCTGAATTTTTATTTTTGTTAAATACCGTATAATCGTATTAAGGGACTTCTGACTAAAGGTGAATCTGTGACAATTGGAGGAGACAAGAAGTGTGATGTAGATTTCAACGAGCACTATTAGTCGAATTCTGAACTTGTCGAACAAAATACATGTTTTTTATCAGTCATCATTGCAAAGATAATCACAAAAATCTTTTACATTCAAAATATAAGTATTATCTCCAATTTAAATCTTTATTGAGGCACCATGTGGTAACTTCATAGGCTTCCTAAATAATCTTTTTACCACTATATGTAATATCGTCGAATACGTGTACGAAAAGTGCACACCTGTGAAGTAGTCTGTCAGCCGCATTCTGGAGGGCCGGCACTCCATTCAGGATGAGAGGTGCGTCATCGCAGGCAACAAGAGCTGCGACCACAGCGAGGAGGAAAAGGCTGGCCTTCATCTGAAATATTACTTATAAAACAATTTTATAACGGCTTGGCAAAAATGTTTAGTTCCGAAAGATTTAAAAATATAAAATTAACTAGCTTCTGCCAGCGGCTTCGCCCGCGTGAAAATTGTTCACCTATCCCAAGGGAACATTACACCGGGATGAAAAATAGCCTGTGTTATTTCTGACCATAATCTACCCCTGTGCCAAATTTCATCCAGATCCGTTCAGCAGTACTGGCGTGATTGAGAGATAAACATACATCCATCCATCCAAACTATTGCATTTATAATATTATATATATATATAAGTAAGATTTAATTATAATTAAAAATAAACTTTGTGCACATGATTTCATAATTTTTATGTTTGGCAAAGCAAAAAAATACATTCTAAGTACTCATTTTTCCGGTTTTTTTGTTAGTTTGAAATAAATCACAGTTGTAATCTTCTTAGAGTACAATTTCAATGTAATAGTCACCAGCAGAAGTCAGTATATACATATATCATCCAGACACACATGATAAGATAATTAATAAATTAAAAGTTTGTTATTGATGAATCACAACTGGTAAGTGATGCCGCAGTTTTATAAAAATAGCTCATTATCTTAATACAATCGAAACCTTTGAGAATTAGGGGAAACCTTAAGGAACATGATGAAGGAATAACAATAGTTTAGTAAGGAAACCGTGGTTACACTTCCAAAATTCATGTTAAACACTTGCTACTTAAATTTTTATTTAGTGTTTCTATAACTGCCATGAGTTATCATACTTTCACTTGTCCTACTGACAAAACCACTCCCAGAGTTCGCATTCATTAAGAATTTATTAGTTCTGAACCATTACGAAAGAACAGTTACACTTTCATTGAACCTTCCTGTAAAACAAAAATGTAAGGAATAGCTAGCAATCATTGAAGGAAGGTCATTAATATGAATAAGAAAAAGGAAAGGGCTAAGAATTGAACCTTGAGGCACGCTCATCTTAACTAGTGACATTCTCGGGGGATGTCGTCTCGTAAACGATTTCTTTGGTCTATCTGTTTTTAGGGTTCCGTACCCAAAGGGTAAAAAAATCTTTTCTACATAAAAATACTACCGACTTACAAATAAGAAAACTACAAAGTGAAAAATAACTTTATTTTAGGAAGTCTGTTTGGAAGTCTTTGGTAGGTACACAACACATTTGGCTGTGTTGTTGTGCTGTTGTTGTTGTTGTTTGTTTTGTTTCCTCAAGCCTATTGCGCAATAGGCTTTTTCTTCATAATTTTCCTTAAGGTTTCTCCTAATTAACAAAGATAGTATCAAGATAAGCTATTTTATGAACGGCGACATCACTTACCACTTGTTGTTGAGTTTATCATCGTCTTTACTATCTTATCATGTCTTTTTGGACACTATATATATTAACTCCGGCTGATGGTTACTTACATTCACATTGTACTCTAAGGAGTTAGCTACTGCGATATCTTGCGGAACTAAATCAAAAACTAAAAATGTAAGTATCTACTTAAAATATTACGAAAAAAACAGCAATATAAATTTCTAAATTAAGTGATATTTTCTTTTTGAACTAAATGTTTTCTTCATTCGACATAAGACCACTCCTGTATTCCCCGACGGGATATGTTTTTACGTCCCAAGTAATAGGAGGCGATTCTATAGCCACCTACCGGGCACAAATCCAAACTGCTACTGACTGCTGACGCTGTTTAGTCATTCGAGCCATTATTCAATTGTTTTTTATTTATCATTTTAGATGAAGGCCAGTCTTTTCCTCCTCGCTGTGATCGCAGCACTTGTTGCCTGCGATGACGCGCCTGTGGTCCCGGAGGTGCCTGCTCTCCAGAATGCGGCTGCCAGGGCTAACATGCACCAAGGAACTTATAGGCCTGGAGACAGACTACTTCACAGGTAACCAATCATCTACAACTACATCCTCATTTATTCCATCATGTATTCGAGAATATTGCATGACGTGGTAAAGACATAAGCCAGGAAACTTATTGCCCCCAACAAGTCAAGCAAAGAAAGGCACAGTCGTACCATCCTTTTATCGAAACCATTCAGTCCATTTTCGATCCCCTTATAACTTCATTGTGGATAAAGCTACAAGCCTGAATATTTCTTTAATGTAAAATCAATTTGGTTTTACACTCGATCCCACAACTTTTCCAGTAGTGAACTGCTTTGCGAGATTTAATCGTTTTTGTATGTTTTCAGTGGCTACTACCGCAAGAACCCCATTTTCAACGCCGTGCAGTACCAGGACATCACTTACCGAGGAGCCAACAACGTTCGTATCACCTACCTTGAAGCCGTTGAGCAGGGAGCGACCCAATGGGGCATGCCATCCCTCAGGGCAGGAGGCGTTGGCTTCAACCAGGCGACTATCAGGCTGACATCCGCTAGAGGCTACGGATATTACTACTTGGTCCGCATCTACGGCCGTTAATAAATAAAAAAAAAAAAATGGACTACTTCTACAACGACTGGATTGCTTTTACTATGGCACTTTAAGAATGGGTTATTTTATTAAAACAATGTTAGATAACTGAATAATCTCACAATAAATTATGTTTAAGTCAAGTTATTTTTCTTTCATTTGCTTTTCATAATTAATAATACATTAAGTTAAGGGTGGTTGACCCGGAACGAGGCCTTAATAAATTATAGAACACAAAATCAAAATGTTCATCATTTAAAGAAACCAATATCACTAAGCGACCAATAAAATATAGTTTAGTGTGCGAGCTTACATACGCATGGTTCAGCGGCGGTTTAATTGTAGTACTTTTACTTTTTTCTTTTTTCGCATCTTATCCTTGGCAGCCTACTTGCTTCTCTTCGGCTGATCCTTCGTCATGCGCAGACGCCGTGTCGGATGTGTTGCGTCGGGGAATGGAGTACTATATTCCGTTCTCTGACGTAGCAATGTCTAGCGTCGACCGGCTATGGTTTGGCGCCGAGTGCAAGCGCGCCAACGCGCTTAAACATGAGGCCTACCTGGCATGGGTCGACGCTCGGACGCGCAAAGCAAGCGACGTGGGTCAGTGGAAGAGAGCCTACAACAGGGCTGCCAAGTCCTGCAAGAAGGTGATTCGAAGATCTCGGTTCGACCACATAAGCCGTATTGCGACCAAACTTGCTTCTTACCCAGCGGGTAGTAAAGCGTTTTGGTCCCTGGCTAAGTCGGTGGAATCGAACTTCTGCCGTCCCTCACCCTGCTGAAACCCGACGGGTCACTGGCCAACTCCGCTGAGGAGAAAGCAAATTTGTTTGCCTCTCTTTTTGCGGAATCTTCACGTCTGAATTCTGGTGACGCGCGGCCCCCTCCTTCTCTTGTCGGATGCGAAACGAGTATGTCGGACATTCGCATCTACCAAAAGGACGTTCGGAGGGTGCTGCGCAACCTTGACGTGAACAAAGCTAGTGGCCCCGACGGGATTCCGGCAATTGTACTCAGAACCTGTGCGCCTGAACTGTCTCCGATCCTGACACGCCTGTTTCGCCTTTCGTATGAGACGGGAAATGTGCCGAATGCTTGGAAGCAAGCTAACGTTCAGCCTGTGCCCAAGAAGGGCAGTCGGGCTGACCCGGCCAACTATAGACCCATATCAATAACGTCCATCCTCTGCAAGAGTATGGAACGAGTGCTCAACTCCAAGCTCCTGGCATACCTAGAAGCTAACGACATCCTCAGTGACCGCCAATATGGCTTCCGCCAAAACCGGTCAACTGGGGATCTTCTAGCGTATGCCATTCACATCTGGAGTGAGGCCATCGAGAGGCACGGGGAAGCGCTTGCCGTTTCCCTCGACATCTCGAAGGCTTTTGATAGGGTCTGGCATGAAAGCCTCATTGGTAAGCTTCCTTCATTCGGTCTGCCCAGTGGTCTGTGCGATTGGATTGCAGACTTCCTGAGGGACCGGTCCATTCGAGTGGTTATTGATGGCCGCTCGTCTGACCAACTGGGCATTAATGCCGGGGTCCCTCAGGGGTCGGTACTCTCAGCAACATTATTCTTGATGCACATAAATGATCTGCTAAAACCCGGCACCTTTGGGTACGCGGACGACAGCACTGTTGCTGAGAGGTACGTATCCGACGCGCGCGCTACTGGACCTTAGATCCAGTCTCTCCGGGAGGCCATGGTTGGGCGCTTGAATCTGTCCTTGAAGGCAGTCTCCGAATGGGGCGATGCCAATCAGGTCCGGTTCAATGCTGCTAAGACCCAGGCGTGTCTTTTTTTCGCTAAAAGGAGCCAACTCCACCCGGCTCCTTCTTTCCGTGGTGTGACCGTGCCGATTACTGACCATCTTGAGGTTCTTGGCATTACGTTGACGTCAACACTCAATTTTGGTCCATTCATTGAGGCAAAAGCTCAGCTGGCTGCCAAAAAATTGGGGATCCTTGCGAAGGTGAGACGGTACTTCACGCCAGAACAGTTGCTCAACTTGTATCAAGCGCAAGTTCGATCATGCATGGAGTACTGCTCTCATCTCTGGGACGGATCTGCCAAGTACCAGCTGGATGCACTTGAGTCGATCGAAAGACGGGCCAAGAGGCTTATCGGCAATTAAGTATTGGTCGAATCTAGGCTCCAGAACCTCGAACATCGGTGCCGAGTTGCCAGCCTCTCGGTTTTTTATCGGTTACATTTCGGGGAGTGTGCGTTGGAATTGCATGAACTAATTCCTTCTAGCCCGTTCCATCATCGGACTACAAGACGTACGGCGATGCGTCATCGGTACATGGTGGACGTCCCACCCATACGCACCAAACGATTTGGGAATACTTTTATTATGCGTACAGCAAAGGAGTGGAATTCCCTGCCGGAGTCTGTGTTTCCTGATAGCTACAACCTGGGAGTCTTCAAGTCAAGAGTGAATAGGTTTCTTCTAGGCAAGCGTGCTTTATCGTCGACCACATCATCGCTTACCATCAGGTGAGATAGTGGTCAAGCGAAAGCCTATCAACAAAAAAAAAAAAAAAAAAAGTACACTCACATTTCTGCACTTTTGTTTAAAAGTATTATGTAATAAAAACTGTCTTATAAAAAATACAACCGACTTCCAAATAAATACACAACAAAGTGATATTTTTTTGTAAAAATGTTTGGATTTTTCACTTTTTGTTACACACTTACTGGGCAAGTTCTTATAGTATGGTACCGTAAACTGGGGTACTTTGAATCACGGGATGACTTTGCAATTCGCGACTTTGCATTTATAATGGCGAATTGCGTAAAACGAAACGCAAATTGGTAGTTTTTTTCGTCTAGGTTAGCAACTATATATGAAAAGAAACTTGGGTCCCTTGAATACAAAAATTATTCACATAGAAGAAGGATAGAACTTTATAGGATTTATCGTGTTGATTTTATGAAGACTAAATATTTCTAATTTCTCGTTTAGATTTAATGGAAATAAACAAATAAGAAGGTCTGATTTTAAGCTAAAATTTTGTTACCAACACCCCCGACAGAAAAAGAGAGGTGTTATAAGTTTGACGTGTATTGCAGTGTATCTGTGTGTCTGTCTGTGGCATCATAGCGCCTTAACGGATGAAGCTATGTTTGAATGAAATCGGTTTAGCCGTTCAAAAGTTATTTGCACTTTACTATTTGAAACTGGATTTTTTAGCAAGATATTGTGTCATAATTACGTGTTCCGATAGATATTCGATTGAAGCTTGTCTGCTACTAGGTATATTATATGTAGTTTAAAAAGCATGAAATAAAAATTCAAATGGGGGTTTTTTTAATTTGTAATTTTATCTTATTAATAAAGAAATGTAATTATTTGATAACTTTTATTAGATCAAAGTTACCCCATATGACAAAAATGACAATTATTTTTCTTACTGGCAGATCTTGATTTTTTTAAATTTTTATTGGATTATTATTGGGGTAACTTTATAGTTACGCAATAAAATAGGGGGGTATCAAATTAACCCCATTGTACGTATAACATTGATCAGACAGGTTTTATTTTCTTCTCAAAATCAAGCCACATTGTTTCACTGATATAATGACCAAAGTTATGCCAGAATAGGTTACCCGAATAACATAAAACTTGAAGATAGCCGGTGAAATGAGAGTGTATCAAGGTAAACTGTACACATCTGTGTACCCCTTAAGAGAATACTGCCGTGATGTTATGTTATGAAATGGTATAAACAATGAACAGACATGCGATTGCAGCAATCCCAAGAGGTTTGCCGTTATTTATTGAAGAGTTCTGTTGTATATCTTCGAAGTCCTTAATCAGATCTTTACCAAATTAAAATGGAACCAATTTGGGAATATATTCTTTCAACACCAAAAAATAAATTTGAGAATCGTTCTGCTATTGACGGAGTAATCGATGAACATACACCAACAAAAACATACATCCATACAGCTGTACATAGAACCGCCTCCTTTTTGGAAAGTCGTTTAATAAAACCGAACCTATTGCCATCAACCGGGTTTCTACTGAAAACTGCCAGTTGAGAAATGCCTATAATTCTTTGCCCAAGTCAGCAATGGATTCCCATACTTCAAGTATAAGACTAGCGCTTACTAGACCAACGAGGCTATTTTTAACCGACTTACCAAAAAGGAGGAGGTTCTATGTTCGACTTCACGTATGTTTTTTTTTTTTTTTGTATTTTCACCGTTATATCCGTCATTTGGGGCCCGTTTTTGAAAATTCTTTTTTTTTTTGAAAGAGTATGTTCCCAAATTGGTTCCATTTTAATTTGGTAAAGATCTGATTAAGCACTTCGAAGATATACAACAGAACTCTTCAATAAATAACGGCAAACCTCTTGGGATTGCTGCAATCGCATGTCTGTTCATTGTTTATACCATTTCATAACATAACATCACGCCAGTATGCTCTTAAGGGGTACGCAGATCTCTCATTTCACCGGTTATTTTCAAGTTTCATGATATTCGGGTAATCTATTCTGGCGTTATAAGTACCTTATTAAACAACTTGCCTATTAGGTAGAGTACAACTAAAAAGTGAAAAAAAAAAACGCAACCTGTCTACGCTTAGGCGCACCTTGTGTTGCTCCACATCGGTGCCAATGTAGTGAAGCTGTTGGCAGCCTTGGGCACCATGGTCTGTCTTGTTGCAAGAGCGCAGGACGCATAGCACGGCACGCAGTCATCAATGACATTATTCGTCGAGCCCTTATCACCGCCAGCGTACCAGCTGTATTAGAACCTAACGGTTTGGTACGTGACAATGGGAAGAGACCAGATGGCATGACGTTGGTGCCGTGGAAGGTGGGTCGGCCTCTGGTGTGGGAAACAACCTGTGTCGACACCCTTGCGCCATCTTATGTTCCTAGTTCTGCCGGCTGTGCTGGCGCTGCTGCTGCGGCTGCTGAGGCCCTCAAGCGGCGCAAATACTGTAACCTAATTGGTAATTACAGTTTTGAGCCGTTTGGGGTCGAAACGCTTGGGTCATGGGGACCGAGTGCACGTCTGCTTTTTAAAGAGATCTCTCGCCGACTGATCGACGCTGTGCGTGACCAGAGGGCTGGATCTTTCTTTGCGCAGAGAATCAGCATTGCCATTCAAAGTGGAAATGCTGCCAGTCTTCTGGGCACGTTCCCGGATGACAGCGATGTGGAGGAGTACTTCGACACCTAAGTGTACCTTTCTTTTGTATATAGTATATATAGTATAAGTAGTTAGTTTAAGTATAATTTTTATAGTTTACTTTTGTTTATGCAAAATAAAATAAAAGTGAAAAATAAAAAAAACTTTTTGTAAGTCGGTGTCTTTGGTAGGTACCAATTTTTTGCGTTATGGACACCACAACTTACAAAAATAAAGTTAATTTTCACTTTGTAGTTTTTTGTTTGGAAGTCGGTAGTATTTTTTTGCATAAAAGTTATTTTTTTGTTAAAGTGTTTTGATAAATCTACGAAGACCCGCACAGTAAATAATACCAGCCTGTTATTGCCCTACTGCTGGCACAGACCTCTTCATCATACAGAGAAGACACGAATATTAATCGCCAATCGCCACAATGCGGGTTGGCGATTTCAGACTTATGCTAATTATATAGGTCCAGATTTCCTCAATATATTTTCCTTCATCAATGTCAGCGATGTCCAAGATAAACTAAGAAAGTTCATATGAATTGAATTAGTCACATTGGTATTTGCCCGGATTTAAATCCACGATCTTAAGAACAAGAGGTGAGGTCTTTGGAGGTAGGAGGAACAGGGTGTAAAGTCCCACAAACCTCCATAGAAAAGGGAGGATCCTCCGACCAGACGGGTGTTGTGTCTGGTCCGGGCAACTGCCCAACGGATATTGTCGGACTGTTGTATGTGTTCAAATCGAGCCGAAAACTTAGCTTGCGCGATGCAGGATTTGTGTGACGTCATGTCAATAGTTTGTAAGTGGCGGCGTCGGTGCCGCTACAGGTCTTTCCACACCATTTGTAATTTATGCTTGCTGCAGTTGAGTCATGGTGGATATCCGTTAAGGCTCTTGGAGATATCATTTGCACAATTACTCAATCCTTAAAGGCATATTTAAAATCAATGATAAGACAGCCGTACCCTAACGTTATTAAAGATAGCAAAGTGGACCAATTTTCAAATTGTGTTGTGACCAACTTATTGTTGCTTCTCACTTCTTACAGTCACTTTAAATGATAGACCTCTGTCTTTCCATATTGAATAAAATCTATAAAAAAAGATAATTTAAAAATCAAATACCCGACTGCTTAAGAAGCGAACTAAAAATCTGTAAACAAGATAAAATCATGCTGTGCAGTCGGAGGATACATTTTAGCGAGTTTGCTGACCCTCTTATTCTCCGACTGCTAAGTTCGCTTCTCAAGCAGTCGGGTATTCGATTTTTAAATTATTTTTTTTATTTAAATCTTTTTAGTACGGATTTTTTTTTAAACATATAGGTGGTATATATTTTTGTAATCACCTATTAAAATCCTTCATTTTGATACCCCAATCGATGGGTTTGAAAAAATATGGGCACAATATGGCGCCCAAAAGCCGCCATGTCTGTTTTTATTTAACTACACTTATCTAAAAAATGTCTTAATTATATAAATCCGTCTAGCGGTTTGAAAGATATGAGGTAATAAAAAATATTAAATACATACACACATACATACCCACAAGATACGTGCCAAAACCATAACCCTTTCCTTGTAGTTGGATAAAAAATATGCTAGACCAGTTGTCACATTTAAACTCAAGAGAAATTATATAATGGAGGGTCTATTTGGTTTTTTTATAATGGTTGTCAGTTTAGTTTTATGCAAAAGCTAATGATTGTATTATATATATACCACAATACAATGATTTGTAAATTACACCACTACGGAGTTCACAGACTAGCAGCTGATCATGACCTTTTCAATATAATAAAGCAAGCAGAAAAAAGCAATCGTTTACGAGACGACATCCTCGGGGTCTAGTTAAGATGAGCTTACCTCAAGGTTAAATTTTGAGCCCTTTTCTTTTTCTTGTTTATATTAATGACCTTCCTTTAATGATGGCTAGCTTATCTTAAAGAAGTAGATATCAATGATAGTGTGGGTTTATCATTATTTTATAAAAGTAGGTGTCAATGAAAGTGTGGCTTTTATTTTTAAATGGTTTCCAGCTAAAAATTTCTTATTTAATGCAAACTCTTGGAGAATTTGTACAGCAGCACAAGTTAAAACTCATGGTATCAATAAGAAAGGATACTATCTCGATAAAATATCAGAGAGTAGAGTTCAGCATAACTTTTGGGTCTGAGAGTAATCCAGTGCAGTTTCATCACGAAAAATTGGCTTTGAATTTATAATTTTCCTTAAGTTTACCCATAATTACAAAAGATTTCGATTGTATTAAGATACCGAGCTATTTTTAGAAAACTGCGGCTTCACTTACCTGTTTTTATTATTGAGTTAGTCATCGATAACACACATTAAATTTATCAATTATCTTATCGTGCGTGCATGGATGATATATATACTGACTCCTGACTGGTGGTTACTTATATTCAAATTGTACTTTAAGGAGATAGTTACTGTGATCTCTTTTGGAACTAATAAAAAAACAGAAAATGTAAGTAATTCCCTATATTCAAATACTTTTTAACGTTACCAATCAAAATAAAATTTTATTTTGATTATCATGTTCTATATACAAAAAAAATATTATTTTTCGTTCGGAACTAACAATTGTCATCATTCAACCCAGAATTAAATTAATTTAAATGTATCATTACAGATGAAGGCCAGCCTTTTCCTCCTCGCTGTGGTCGCAGCACTTGTTGCCTGCGATGACGCACCTGTCATCCCAAATGAAGTGCCGGCCCTCCAGAATGCGGCTGCCAGGGCCAACATGCACCAAGGATCTTACAGGCCTGGAGACAGACTACTTCACAGGTGTGTACTTTTCTCCGGATGACACGACGTATTCAAGAATATTGCATTTCGAGTTAAATATATTTTTCAGGAAGCCTGTGAATATACCACACAGTGTCTGTTTTAAAGATTGGTTGCAGATTGAACATGAAAGTTCTTCATGACTATCTTCACAATTAATTATGATAACTGATTAATAAAACACGTAATTTGTTAGACAAGATAAGTCGAGTTCAGAATTCGACCAATCAAGCTCATTGAAATCCACATCACGCCTCTTGTGTCGTCCGCCATTGGGCGATTCCTACACGTCACCGGTTTTATACCTTTAGTCAGAATTCCCTTAGCGCGATTGGACAGTATAAAAGACTCAGGATTTAAATTAAACGTTTCAATATCTTTTCAGTGGCTACTATCGCAAGAACCCCATTTTCAACGCCGTGCAGTACCAGGACATTACTTACCGAGGAGCCAACAACGTTCGTATCACCTATCTTGAAGCCATTGAGCAGGGAGCAACCCAGTGGGGAATGCCCTCTCTCAGAGCAGGAGGCGTTGGCTTCAACCAGGCGACCATCAGACTGACATCCGCCAGAGGTTATGGATACTACTACTTAGTCCGCATCTATGGCCGTTAAAATTTTTAAAGACAAATGGACAACATAAACGACAAATGATTTTTTCTACGACGGGATTTTTAAATAATATTAGATCTGAGAAAGGGATTTATTATAACAATACAAACTGAATAATATGATTACAATAAATTATTTTTGAATCAAGTTATTTTCTCATTTGTTTTTCCTATTTGAGAATATATGAAGTTCAGCAAGTGATACGACTCAAATTTGATTTCATAATTCGAAGCCATTCACATACCACATAGAAAAAAATTAAATTATAACCAAAAAATATTGATAAATATTTGTCAATGTTGGAGTCTAACATGTGCCTGCTGTTTATATTATTTCACATCAATAGCCTATTAATGTTCCCATTGCTGGAATACAGGCCTCCTCTCTGTGAGAGGGAATGGGCCGTAATCCACCACGCGGGCCCAGTGCGGGTTGGTGGATGTCACACGTCTTCGGATTTTTGGTTCTAAGACATGCCGGTTTCCTTACGATGTTTTCCTTCACCGTTATGAGAGCAGTGGTGATGAAATATTTTGCACAAAGTAAAGCGCCTTCCTGGGCTCGAACCCACGACCTACAACTTGTAAGTCGCAGCCGGTACCACTGGGCCACCACTGCACTGCTCTATATTATTTACTGATTTAAAATTAAAGAGACATCACATCTATATTTCTCCAAGGGTTGAGCAGAGATTTACTTATAATAAAAACCACGCTAGACCAACGAAGCGATATAAAAAAGTACATATCTTTTTAACGCCGCAATTACTTTTTTATTGCAAATTAGTAATTAGCTACAACACAAAGACAATTATTGTATCTTAACAACATTCCTCCACATCAAAAGCCGTGTCTGAAATGTTTATTTATTCGGTACATCAACAACTTGCTTGTCATAACAGGTGAATCATATATACAAATGTTATATCGGTATGATTTTAATCATCCTCAACTGATTACTTAACTAACTAAATTTAATTTAAGGAAAAGAAGAATAGATAAGCAATTTATTAGCCTGCTTGTTTATTTATTCATTTATTTATTAATATGGCACACCAACGACTCAATTACACATTAACATTACAAAGAAACATCTAGAAACGATCCTGTGAAAGCAAGACACTTACAGGCATGCACATCATTTACAGCGTAAGTCGCATGTATTTTAAAAGGAATATAAAACAAATATAAAATTAAAAAAATAAATTAAAATTGCTTATAACATTCTTGTAAGTACATTGTAAAATAAAATTAAAAGGAGAGAATTAAGAAACAAAATATAGAAATATACAAATTATTAAAAAAATTATACATATATGTTATTGATTAAATTAGAATTCAACTATTATTTACACTAAAAACTAAATAATTGTAAGAGAAAAAGTAAAAAAAGTAAATTATTAAATTGTATCATAATATCTTGTTCAAGTAATCTCCGATAACTTATGTCACAAAGTACATAAGCGGCGGCGCTCCGCAGACAGAGTGGCCACTCTGAACAAAGCGTCATTTTGCACACACACATTGACATTGTGATTTTACAGGGAATAATGGACAATATTGGACCGAGCTCAGTCGCGGCTGTCATGAATGCTTTGTGCGGGCATTGTCACGTCATTCACACATAAAGTACTGTAACGAGGTTGCATGTACCTTCATTAATTGTTACAGACCGAATAAACTTTTTTTTCTTTTTAATTCATTAATTTTTAAGGTTTGAACGTCATTACATTTTTCAAGATGACAAGTTAGAAATTCAATATCTAGGAATATAATAAGTTATTTTAAGTCCATAGACGAAATTGAATTGGAAAAGCTATGAAATTTGTGATAATAATATGGTTTAAGTCATCCAGCTCACAATTATGTTTCCTCCGATTGCACAGCATAATTTTCTTCTAGTTTTTGTACATCTTTTTAGTTCGCTTCTTAAGCAGTTGGGTTTTTGATTTTATTACCTTTTTTGTCACTTTTTTATTTTAGTCAAGCTTGGTGCTTTTCACAATTTAATGTTTTTAGTGAGATCATTATTACACAACTTTTACGTTTTGTTACCCTCCAATCTTCGTCATATGTGGCGTCGTGATTTTTTATGGATATTTGATGCTATGTCTACCCTTTAAGCCATATAAGTATGATATGAAAATAATAAAAAAAAGAATAAAAAAGGAAACTTATGTTTAGAGGAATCGATGTATTTATGTTTGTAACTTATACAACCTACTCTTTTAACCGACTTACCAAAAAAGGAGGAGATTCTATGTTCGACATTATGTATGTTTTTTTTTTTTTATGTATGTTCACCGATATCTCCGTCAATTGTGAACCGATATTGAAAATTCTTTTTTTGAGTTTATGCCGAAATTGGTCCCATTTTAATTTGGTGAAGATCTGATGAAGAACTGCGGAGATATACAACGGAACTCTTCAATAAATAACGGCAAATCTCTCGGGATTGCAGCAATCGCATGTCTGTTTATTGTTTATATCATTTCATAACATAACATCACGCCAGTACGCTCAAAAGGGGTATGCAGGTCTCTCGTTTCACCGGTTATATTCAAGTTTCTTGTTTTTCAGGTAATCTATTCTGTCGTTATAGGTACTTACTTAACTGCTTCCCTATTAGGTAGGTACAACTAAAAAGTGAAAAATAAAAAGCTTTTTTCAAAAAAATACTACCGACTTCCAAATAAGAAAACTAGAAAGTGAAAAATAACTTTATTTTTGGAAGTCGGTGTCCATAACTTAATTTTCGATTTTCGAAACGGCGGGAGTGGCCCTTCTGTATACTATCTATTTTATGCTTATGTATAGGGACTATAGAGCCGTAGACAATTGACATTCTATCATGGAAAGCGTGGTGATAGTGATTCTCAAAAAGTTAATTAAAAAAATCAAAATACCCGACTGCTTAAAAAGCGAACTAAAAAGACGTAAACAAGAAGAAAATCATGCTGTGCAGTCGGAGGCTACATATTCGCGAGCGGGCTGACCAAAACCAGATGTATCCTCCGACTGCACAGCATGATTTTCTTCTTGTTTACGTCTTTTTAGTTCGCTTTTTAAGCAGTCGGGTATTTTGATTTTTTTAATTAACTTTTTTATTTATAACTTTTTAGTTAACATTTTTTTCGAATTAGGTTCATTTAAATATATAAGTGTTATATATTTTTGAAATCACCTCTTAAAACCCTTTATTTTGATACCCCACACGATGGGTTTGGAAGAAAAAAATAAAATTGGCCCCCCACAATATGGCGCCCAAAAGCCGCTATTTTTCTATTTTCCAATTTTAATGTAGCCTATGACACTCGCAAGGTTAAGACGAATCGATTGACGTATGAATCATCAAAATCGGCCAACGCGTTCGGTCTCTGGAACGCCACATAGGAACAAACATACATACATACATACATACATACATACATACATACATACATACATACATACATACATACATAGACTGATAAACACATTACCCTCCTTCGGCAGTCGGGTAAAAAGGCAAAATTGTATGGGATAGACAAGCGATATCGAAAAATCACGTGATCAAACCTTTACATTTTGACAATTCGACTCTCACCTTTTTAGGGTTCCGTACCCAAAGGGTAAAAACGGGACCCTATTACTAAGACTTCGCGATCCGTCTGTCTGTCTGTCTGTCTGTCCGTCTGTCTCCAGGCTGTATCTCATGAACCGTGATAGCTAGACAGTTGAAATTTTCACAGATGATGTATTTTTGTTGCCGCTATAACAACAAATACTAAAAACAGTATAAAGTAAATATTAAAGGGGGGCTCCCATACAACAAACGTGATATTTTTGCCGGTTTTTGCTCGATATTAATAACGGCAACAGGTAGACGCTTGAAATATTCACAGAATGTTCAGTTGTATATTTACTTCAAAAAATAATAATTAATAAATTAAAATAAAATAAATTAAGGGGGGCTCCCATACAACAAACGTGATTTTTATGCAGTGTTTTGCGATAATGGTACGGAACCCTTCGTGTGCGAGTCCGACTCGCACTTGGCCGGTTTTATGCAGTATTTTGCGATAATGGTACGGAACCCTTCGTGTGCGAGCCCGACTCGCACTTGGCCGGTTTTTTTTGGTAATATAATCGACAATCGTAAAACGGACCGTGAAAAAATTTGTCGTATAATTTGGTAGATTTAGGCGAGGAGAGGGCATTAAATGTTTCAAATTTTCCGATGATCTCAAGTGTCATGATGAAACGTTCTTTGAGGTAAGAGTGGGTTCCGTAAATTAATGATAAATAAAACATGTCATTGTGTAATCCGGTGAAGGCGCATTGCCAGACAATTGAGCTTATTGTGAAATTCTGAAAAATGGTAATTTTTGCACGAACCAAGTGTCTGATAACGACCAAAAGTCTGATGCAAACATTTTAGAAACGGCATAGCTTATATAGTTACTATTAAGTAAGATCTGTATAACTGACATAAGTGTAGTCAAGAATTTGGAGAATTTGGAGGATTTGGAGAAATAATACAACTGCGCTCGTCCAATCCCTTGATTGGACGATCAAATCAAGGGATTCGACGAGCGCAGTTGTAGTAACCCGCAAGTTATCATAATCGTCCAGACTAAAATTTTGAACGGAAGCGGGTCCAAACAAATTTTTGAGTCCAACATAATTTTTGAGTGTTACGGCAATACACTCTAGTTTCCTCAAACTTAATGTATCGCAGGGTTTTTCTTCATCATTTTCCTTAAGATTTCTCCTAATTAACAAAGATTGTTTTAAGATAACAAGATATTTTTTGCCAGGTGGCATCACTTATCATTGTTAGTGAGTTTATCATCGCTAAATCTATCTTATCATGTCTTTAGATACTACATATAGGTATTAACTCCAGCTATATTACCTAAATTCACATCGTACTCTAAAGAGACAGCTACTCTGATTTCTTACGGAACTGAATCAAAAAATTAAAATGTAATTATTATTTATTTTATCATATTTCTATATCAATCACGGATATATATTTTTAAATCAGAGCAATATATTAAAAAAAGTTTTTTCTTTTGGAAACAAATACTTTTGTCATTCGACATAAAACCACTCCTGTATTCCCCAAATAGTTAGGAAGAGGTGAATCCCATATTGTCCTAGTTATGTTTTTAAATACAATGTAATAGAGGACAAGTCTATTGTAATCAACCGGGTACAAATCCAAACTCTGGACTGCTATTAACAGTTGCTGCTGTTTCATTAGAGCCATTATTAAATTGTTATAAATGTAAAATTTCAGATGCAAGCCAGCCTATTCCTCCTCGCTCTGGTAGCTGCTTAAAGAATGTTTGTGAATGTTTAAATCATCTGGTATAAAATTTAAAAAAATATTATTCGAGCGAGATAAATTGATTTAAATGTAACATTTCAGATGAAGACCAGCCTTTTCCTCCTCGCTGTGACCGCAGCACTTGTTGCCTGCGATGACGCACCCGTCGTCCCGAAGGAGGCGCCTGACCTCCAGGTTGCGGCCGCCAGGGCTGATATGCACCAAGGATCTTACAGGCCTGGAGACAGACTACTTCACAGGTGTGTGCTCTTCTCCAGACAACACGACCTAAACGAGAATATTGCATGCCGTCGTAAACAGATTGACAAAAAAGCCTATAAACAGCATCTTAACTAGACTGATAATAAAACACGTAATTTGTTCGACATTATAAGTCAATTTAGAATTCGACCAATCAAACTCGTTGGAATCTACACTATGCCTATTGTCTCGTCCGTCATTGGGCGATTCTTACATGTCACCGCTTGACTTTGAGACAGAAGTCCCTTAAGTTACTTAGTCTTCAAAAAATAAGTAAGAATATAATGGGTCTCAGGATATAAACTTAATATCTTTTCAGTGCCTTCTACCGCAAGGACCCCATTTTCAACGCCGTGCAGTACCAGGACATCACTTACCGAGGAGCCATCAGAGTTCGTATCACCTACCTTGAGGCTGTTGAGCAGAGAGCGACCCAGTGGGGCATGCCTACCCTCAGGGCAGGAGGCGTTGGTTTCAACCATACAACCATCAGACTGACATCCACTATAGGTTATGGATACTACTACTTAATCCGCATTTATGGCCGTTAAAAAATTTAAACAAATGGACAAAATAATGACCTTAAGACAAATGGCCATCTTTAACGACGAATGCTTTTTTTACGACAGGGCTTTTAAATAAAATTTGATCTGAGAAAGGGATTTATTATAAATATATAAACGGAATAATATGAATACAATAAATTATTTTTGAAACAACTTTTTTTTCATTTATTTTCCTATTTGAGAATATATAAAGTTGTAAGTGATAGGACACAAAATTGATTTCATAATTCGAAGAGATCACATAACTCATAGACAAAATTTGAAATAAACAAAAAACGGTTCATAAATGGACGTAGTCAAGCAGAAAGGACTCAATCCACACTTTGACCAAAATTGACTTAAGTATTTTTTTTATTTTTTATTTAGAACAATCCCACCGCACTATTCCCAAACCACTGCAACTCTTCAGGAGCCAGAATCAACAGTTTACTTAAGTATGCCATCGTACTCCTGAGGGTCGAATCTAGCATGTAGTGAAATCACTATTTTTAAAAGGTACACGGGAACTAGTTTTTCACACTAGCCTGACTCAACCCACAGTATAAAGAGCATACAAAATGTATTTGCTGAACGAACTGAGTTCTGCTTGAATTGTTTCTGAGTAATGACATTTCTGTAAGTATGATATTAAGGTCAATAAAACAGAATAAACTCAAACAGGAAGAAGTAAGAATTAGTCATTAGTTTTCTCTCCTTTGTAAGAATTAGTTTTGATTGGAAATATAATTTTATCAAATAACTGAAACGACTCAAACAGGTTGGGTTGTTTTATTTTTATTTTATTTTATTTATTAGGAAAAACAAACGGTTACACATTACAGTATAAATATTTTTTTTACAAGACAGTGAAATTAAAGCTGAAACTTCAAACGTCCATAACTCAAAAGTAACTTATTGTGGATTCAGTCTTTTCTGCATAACTACGTCCAAATATCCGTGATTGTTGGAGTCTAACATGTGCCTTCTCGTATGAAGTTATTTATTGATTTAAAATTAAAGTAAAATCACATCTATATTTCTCAAAGGGTTAAGCAAAGATTTACTTATAATAAATACCATGCTAGACCAACAAAGCAATTTATTTTAATTACTGATCTTTATTACTCTAAAATAATCGTTTTATTGCAAATTAGTAATTATCAACAACACAAAGACAATTATTGTATGTTAACAGCATTCCTCCACATCAAAGGCCGTGTGTAAAATGTTTATTTATTCGGTACATCAAAAACTTGCGTGTCATAACAGGTGGATCAGATATGCAAACGTTATAACGGTATGATTTTAATCATCCTCAACTGATTACTTAATGATATAACTTACTAAATTTTAATTTAAGGGAAAGATTAATAGATATGCTGTCTATTAGCCTGCTTATTCAAGAACTCTCCGATAACCCAACTGTAGGGACTACAGGTAATAATAATGCTAGCGGTTCAAAATACAATGTTCCCCGCGCACACAGTTAAGCGGCCAGTCGTTTGCCGCGCGTGCACACACAAAATCTTTCCGCTTACTGTTTGGTCACTTTAACGTACTGTCCGTATTTTATTTCTCAACAACCACGTCTCGAAGATCAGATCGGGGTCACCAAATTTTAGGACCTTGTGAGTATCGTGGTTGGAGATGGAAAGTAAATAAAATGACAGTGTCCAGGATAAAGTCTATTCAGATGAACATGAATATTATGCAAAGTGACGCTTCTTACATAAATTATATACAGAACACAAGTATTGACCTGAGGCCTTAGTGCGAGTTTTTACTCACGCTCAATCGCGTTAACTTAAACATCAATTTTTATTGTAACTGGATAAGCGCCATCTGGTGACGGTAAGGAGAAACCTCTTTTTTTGTATACAGTTTACGTTAACGCGATCGAGCGTGAGTAAAAACTCACACTAAGCCCACAGAACGCGTAGATTCCGGATGTCAATTTTCGGCTGGTGCTCAACGTGTATTCTGAGGCACAATACAGTCTCGGCATTAAATAGATGGTTACCCATTCACGGCCTGATCGATCTTGGGAAGCGTTGCTTACCTCGAATACCGAACCGTGCAGTTATTACTCGTATTATTTGTTTCATAATTATAAAACAAGCAGCACAAAGTAATCGTTAACGGGGTGACATCCTCTGGTAGTCGAGTTAAATTTGGACTGCCTCAAGGTATATTCTTGGCCCTTTCCATATTCTAGTTTATATTGACCTTCCTTGCTTCCAGTCTCTTAATTTGCATATAATTTTGCATAAAAATAATATTAATATAATTATTTAGATACATAAAACACACATATCTTCTTCTTTAATCGGTCCCTCATTACTGAGGATCGTGGTCACTGGACCCCTTTAAGCGGACAATCTGCCTCCATCGATTCCGGTCCAAAGTTGCCATCACCACCTGCTGAAATTTGCTTGAGGACGTAGCTTCTTTCACTTGGTCAGACCATCGTGTTGGCGACCGGCCTCGAGCTCTTTTCCCTTCGGTATTACCAACAATGACCAGTTTTTCCAGACTTCTATCTCCCCTTCGCATTACGTGACCGAAGTAGGTCAAAATACGCTGTAGGCATACTGTAGACAATCTGGTCTTGATATCGAGTTGGGAAAAGATAGACACATTTGTGCGTTTGGCTGTCCATGGTATTCGGAGCATCGGCCTCCAGCACCACATTTCGAATGCGTCTACCCTCTGTCTTTCCCTTGCTCGGATTGTCCACGTCTCAGCTCCATAGAGGAAAATGGGGAAAATTAATGCTTTGACTAAACGGGCTTTGGTTTTATAACTTATGCCACGATTTTTCCAGATGTTCTCCAAGCGTGTCATAGCATCTTTAGCCATACCTATCCGTCGTTTTATTTCTGGTACGCAGCTGCCCTCAGTATTAATAATAGACCCCAGATAAATGAAACCATCCACAACTTCGATGCCCTGGATGCTGCAGGCGCCCGATAGCTTTTCCGCACGATCTATCACCATAAGTTTAGTTTTCTGCCTATTTATTGCAAGCCCCAACTTGCCACTCTCCACTTCCAATCTATGTAATATCTCCTTCATGTCTTCATATGTTGTAGCAAGGAGAACAGTATCGTCAGCGTAGCGCAGATTGGAGATGCGCTTTCCACCAACAGCAAACGCCCCCTCCCAGCCCTCAAGAGTTTTCCGAATTATATACTCTCCGTATACATTGAAGAGTAAGGGTGAAAGGATGCATCCCTGTCTAACGCCTTTCTTGATGGAGAACACATTTGAACAATCGGTGTCTATTCTGACGAAAGAGCGGTTGCTGATGTAGAGGCATCGGATCAAGTCAACAAGATGCTGAGGCACAGCCATATCCTTCAGCACCTTCCACAGCTTATCCCACTGCACACAATCAAAATAATACACACATATACCTATTGATATATGATACACAATTTTGTCGTAGGAAGAAAACAAAGGTGCGGTGATGATAAATAAAGAAGTGACAATAATAAACGTAATAGCATTGCAGAGAAAGAAAATTGTCATGTCTTGGCAAAACGTTCCACAATCGTAAAGTGGGCCGTGAACGATTTGTCGTAGAATTTGGTAGATTGCGAAGGCATTAATAGTTTCAAATTTTCCGATGATCTCAAGTGTAGTGAAGAAACGTTCTTTGAGATAAGGGTGGGTTCTGTAAATACAATATGCGTATTCCGATGGAGGCATATTGACAGTCACTTGAGCTTATTGCGAAATTCTGAAACATGGTAATTTTTGCACGGACCAAATATCAAACGATGCAAAAATTTTAGAAGCGGCAAAGCTTATCTAGTTACACTTTAGTAAGATCTGTATAACTGACATAAGTCTAGTCAAGGATTTGGAGAAGGAGGGATTGAACAAGCGCAGTTGTAGTTACCCGCAAGTTCTCTGCACAATTCGTCAAAAACAAAAAACAAACTTTGGACACATAGTACTCGATTAAACACAGGCCTAAAATTATGGTACGCAGAATTCTTCGCAAGGACAGTAGGAGATATGATGCCTCACAGTAGCAATAGGGTACCGTGAGCCATCATAACCGTCCAGACTAATATATTGTAAGTAGAAGGCAACAAATTTTAAGTGTTATGGCACTAAACTACAGTTTCCTGAAACCTAATGTTTCATAGGCTTTTTCTTCATCATTTTCCTTTAAGGTTTCTCCTAATTAACAAAGATTGTTTTAAGATAACGAGATATTTTTTAAGCCAGGTGGCATCAGTTATCACTTATTGGTGAGTTTATCATCGCTAATACTATCTTATCATGTCTTTGGACACTATATATACTAACCCCAGCCGATGGTTACTTAAATTCACATTGTACTCTCTGGAGACAGCTACTGTGATTTCTTACGGAACTAAATCAAAAAATAAAAATGTAAGTATCTAATTAATCCTACTTCTATATCAATCACCAATATAATTTTAAAATCAGCGCTATAAATATAAAAAATAATAGTACATTATGGTACAAGTGTGTAATGTTGGTAATTACCGCTGAGGCGCCATTGAGACCCGAGCTGTTAGGTGAGGGTGTTAAGAGTGCCGAGGACGGTAATCATCAATACACACGTGTACCATACGACGTTTTTCAACACACTTGTGAAGAAAATAATACTAAAATAACCGTAATTTTTGCAATGGCGGGAAAAATTCATCAGTTTTCCTAAGCGCGCGCATCTAACAATGGCGATCGGCCATAGACTAAAAGAAAGAGGTTTATTTTTTGTGGCTTTTCGCGAATAGCGTTTTAGCTACGGACAAAATGGGGAATTTCAAGTTTTCTTTATTGCAGAGAAAACAAAAGTTATATTTGAGTGAAAGTTTTATTTATTAAACACGTACAAGTTGAAATTATCTATTTAAATACGAAGTTGCATGAAATGAGCAAACAATAGGTCTATTAATTTATTTGTACTATTGAGCACGATCTTTTTTGTATCGAAACTTTTTTAAGAACAAACCAACTCAACCAATAAAAAAACTCTATAACTCACTTGTGAATAATAGAAATGAAAAAGTCACAGTTTGATTACAGGTGTCATTATGTGCCTAATTGCGGTGAAATTAGAGCCACTTTATGAGCAAGTGTCTTGAAAAGTATTTTTTGTTTTAGAACTAAATATTTTCGTCATTCGAAATAAAACCACTCCTGTATTCGGCATAAAACCACTCCTGTATTCGGCAAAAAACCACTCCTGTATTCCCCGAATGGTTAGGCAGAGGTGTATCCAATATTACTCCAGTTATGTTTTTAAGTCCCATGTAAGGAGTGAGCCTATTGCCATCAGCCACGCAAACATCCAAACTCTGGACTACTACTAACTACTAGTGCTATTTTGTCTCTTGAGCCATAATTAAATTGTTTTTAATGTACTTTTTAGATGAAGGCCAGCCTATTCCTCCTCGTTGTGGTCGCTGCACTTGTGGCCTGCGATGACGCCCCTGTCGTCCCGAAGGAGGCACCTGCCCTCCAGAATGCGGCCGCCAGGGCCAACATGCACCAAGGAACTTACAGGCCTGGAGACAGACTACTTCACAGGTGTGTATTTACATAACTAACTATTCGATATGGAACACAATTGGAGAGAGATCAGGTATACGACCAACGACCTAACGTGCATGCAACGCCGAGGTACGGGGAAATCACACCGTCTAAACGCTGGGCTCCTACTGATGAGTAACACAGAGAGCACCGCGTTTGCGCACACACTTGTGCACTATAATATCGCCCGCATCCATGGCTTGTTTCCACTGAGATTGGATGCCGTGATCGAATTTCGGTCCGGTGGAATATTATTATTCGAGAATATTGAATAGATGAAGAGATTTAGACAGGAATTCCAGAACAGAATTTTGTGCTTCAAAGATTGTTAGATACTACTAACCGTACTAGTTGAAATCCACATCACATTTCTCGGCATACTAAATGTTTGAATACCTTTTCAGTGGCTACTACCGCAAGAACCCCATTTTCAACGCCGTGCAGTACCAGGACATCACTTACCGAGGAGCCAACAACGTTCGTATCACCTACCTTGAAGCCATCGAGCAGGGAGCGACCCAGTGGGGAATGCCCTCTCTCAGGGCAGGAGGAGTTGGCTTCAACCAGGCAACCATCAGGCTGACATCCGCCAGAGGCTACGGATACAACTACTTGGTCCGCATCTATGGCCGTTAATTTTTTAAAGACAAATGGACTTCCTCTGCAACGTCTGGATTGCTTTTACTTGGCTTTTTAAGAATGGGTTTTTATTATATAATACATTCAAAGACAACTTTCACGTCTAAAGAATTTATTCACTACTCGGGTTTTTAATTAAATAGGGGGTCTTACATTTTGCAGCTTGGGCATCTTTTTTCTGATATAATAATTTTGTAAGTAAACATGTTAACTGAGTACAAATCTGATTAAATAAAATATTTCAAAGATATTTTATGTTTTAATTCTGTTTTTTTCTAGATGAGGATATTTTTTTTAAATGTTTGCAACAAATACGTGAAATTGACGACAGCCCTTTACATGACTTTGAATTTTGCTGAAATTTATGAGAATGAATTAAATCAAATTACGTAAATAAGTGATGTTAATATAAATCAGCATTCGGTTATATTCATGATCGAGCAAACGAGCACAGTGATATAATGAACAGAAAAAGGTGAGCTTGGGCCAGCCAAGTTTGTCTCATATCGAACGATTCATGGCCCAAAGCCACCACAATGTGGGTCCCAGAAAATATATGTACGATTACATCTCGGCAGACCCAGGCCAAGATGGCGGAATGAACTTGACACCTACAGAAAGGATTGGTCTACACTTGCCCAAAACCGGGCGAAATAGAAAGAGGAAAGGGCCGAAATAAATAATTGAAATAATAATGAACTTTTCAGACAAATAAACGTTCAACTGTATACGATAGTTACCTTTCCAATGATAGTGTTTATAATCTAAAGTGATAATATTGCCTACTTGCCAAAATATACAAATACAAGAATTAATGTTGCCTATTTAAAAAAATAAAGCTTATGCTTTATTTTGGCGGCCCGTGGCGGCCATTTTGTTTTGGTGTCATTTATCAAATCTTTTGTTTATTATTCAGTTACTTATGCCAAATTAGTATGGCAAGTTACACGATTGAACAGCATGTTCAAATGATAAAACTTCTGAATAGCAATATGAGTATAAGATTATCGTTCGCAAGGGTTATGTGAATTGGCCACCAAGGTCATGCGATTTGACCTCGCTAGAAATTTTCTTGTGGGGTTTCTTGAAGGCGCAGGGCATTTATCATTTAAAACCAAATTGCTTGAAGAGGCTCCTTAATAGATCGCTAAGAGGCACAGTTTATTAGATTTATATTGCATACAAGTATTAATGTTTTCTTTTATTTTAATTGGATTGAGTAACCTCTCATTAAAATGAATTGGGTTTTAAAAAGAAGCCTGAGAAACCATAATACTTGTTTTAAAACTTTTATGATCTTGTAAAGGTCATGTTTAACCTGGGCTCGAGCTCTGCTCGGGTGAAAATAGAAAAAAAGAATCATCATTCAATCATTCATCATCATCATTATTCAACCCTTTTTATTTATTTTTCCATCTATGAATATGTGTAACACGTAATATTATATATGTATGTTTGTATATATATATATATATATATATATAGTAATATATGTTTGTATGTATGTATTTAAATTTTTATGTAGCATTACACCACAGACTACCCCCTGTTTTATTTTAAGTTCTTTAGGTCCATCCAAAGGTTGTCTGGTAGATATCGCTGTCAGCGATAAGGCCGCCTTTGTACCCGTAGAAATAAGTATTATTGTAAAAGAGATGTGTAACTTAATTTTTTTGGTGTACAATAAAGTATATTCTATTCTATTCCTTTTATTTAATAAACCAAAATCAACCGATGCCCTAAAGGTGAACACACACAGGCCATTGCTCAAATTTAGCCAGATCTATGCAGAAGAGTTATTGAAAATTGGACCACTCGGATCCGTACCACTGTAAATAGCCGAATAGGGATTTGAACGATGTCATATTCCACACTTAATTGCACAAAAAAATTTGTTAATACTTCACATACAGCTTGTTTTATTTCATTTCAACATCTACCCGCCTTTATTGAAAAACTGTTTTAGCACCAAAATGTTTATATTGGTAGGCCTGGTTATAAGAATGATGGTAGGCTCGCCTTTGACCACTAAGATAAGTTGCTGATAAGCGACAAAGCAAGCTTTGCTTTAGAAGAAGCAACTACTAACTCTTAACTTTAAGAAACCAATTATTTTTGTTTTCCTATGGAAACCTTCAAAAGGCACCTGGAAATAATACCAGGGAGTGTGGAATTTTTACTTCATTAGAACAACGTAGAAGGGGTGACCTCTTAATTTCTCAAGTAAGGCGCATATCTAAATAGCGATGTAAAAGATAGGCTATTTGCAGTACTATTAATGATAAGCAGACGAAATCGCAGGCAAAAACTAGTGTTAATAATATTAGATCTAAGTCCTTAGATCGCTACGACATTGCTAATGAAATCAGTCAGGTGCATGCTTATATGGCTAATAATGTAGGTGTATTGCAAAACATCAGACCATAGACGATTTTATCTACAGGAAATATATATATTTACATAATTATATTTGGTGTGAACTAAATGTTGAGAATTTATGAAAAGTCAGGCAACTGTAAAATCAAAATGAAAGTACCTGAAATATTGATGATAGCAAAATATCTAAACAGTTTTTGAATCAACGATTGTACACAGGAACTGCCTCGTTGATTTAGTGGAAACAAGCTCTAAACATGAAGTCCAGGGTTCGGTCCCCAAATCGGGAAATGTGTTATTGGTTTTTAGGTGGGCGTACCCAAAGGTTAAAAAAAAGTTAATTAAAAAAATCAAAATACCCGACTGCTTAAAAAGCGAACTAAAAAGACTTAAACAAGAAGAAAATGATGCAGTGCAGTCGGACGATACATATTCGCGAGCAGGCTGACCAAAACCAGATGTATCCTCCGACTGCACAGCATCATTTTCTTCTTGTTTACGTCTTTTTAGTTCGCTTTTTAAGCAGTCGGGTATTTTGATTTTTTTAATTAACTTTTTACTTATTTTTTTTTCGAATTTGGTACATTTAACTATATAAGTGTTATATATTTTTGAAATCACCTCTTGAAACTCTTTATTTTGATACCCCACACGATGGGTTTGAAAGAAAAAATAAAATTGGCCCCCCACAATATAACGCCCAAAAGCCGCCATTTTTCTATTTTCCAATTTCAATGTAGCCTATGACACTCGCAAGGTTAAGACGAATCGATTGACGTATGAATCATCAAAATCGGCCAACCCGTTAGGTCTCTGGAACGCCACATAGGAACAAACATACATACATACATACATACATACATACATACATACATACTTACATACATACATACATAGACTGATGAACACATTACCCTCCTTCGGCAGTCGGGTAAAAACGGGACCCTATTACTGAGACTCCGCGGTCCGTCTGTCTGTCTGTCTGTCTGTCACCAGGCTGTATCTCATGAACTGTGATAGCTAGACAGTTGAATTTTTTACAGATGATGTATTTCTGTTGCCGCTTTAACAAAAAATACTAAAAACAGAATAAAATAAATATTTAAGTGGGGCTCCCATACAACAAACGTGATTTTTTTGCTGTTTTTGCGATAATGGTACGGAACCCTTCGTGCGTGGATTTCAAATTTGGAATTTAGAAGCCCGGAGTCTAGAAGAGAGCAGTGGTGGCCCAGTTGTAACGACCGCTACTTACAAGTTGACCATAGCACTCAAAATGGTGAAATAAAACATCGTGACGAAATCGACATGTCTTAAAACAAAAAATTCGAAGACATGTGACATCCACCAAACCGCACCAGTCAGGCGCTTTAGATTGTGTACATTATTTCATCAACATTGCTCTCAAAACTGTGAAGGAAAACATCGGAGTGAGTGAGAGTGAGGAAACCGGTGTTTGGATGTTCTGGAACTAAAAAAAAAATTGTTATCTGACAATTGAAAGTATTGGAATGCATCAATGTTGTTTTAGTTTGGTCTGGTTTTTTATCTAATGTTTACAATTGTGTTTTGAGTATGATGCCTAAAACTTAATAACTTTATTATTGAAAGTAATTTGCACGCTTGCGGCACAGTACAATAACTTTAACCCTCTTACAAATAAACGCGGAATAAAGTTATATTTTTTATTTTTATTTATTTATGTATTCTTTATTGTACACCAGAAAATACAGTAAAAAAAGAAACTTAAAACTAAAAATATACAACGGGTGGCCTTATCGCATTCCGCGATCTCTTCCAGGCAACCTGGAATGGACAGTGATTGCCTGGACATGACATGGGGTTGTCAGGGGTGTAACAATACTAACAATGAATATAATGATACAATAATACTTAATAAAAACACAAATTGATATATATATATATATATGCCATGTAATAGATACATAAATACATACATATTTAGTATATAAGACGTGTAAATAAATGACGTATGACAATCATAGACAAAGTCTGTTTAAATACTAAGAGTACGATTACAGCGACAAGTAATGCTCCTTGACGAGTCTTTTAAACACAGGCAACGACTGAGCACGTTTAATTGGGTCAGGTAATGCATTCCACAGACGAGCAGCCTGGACTGTAAAAGATTTATCCATGAAAGTTGTGGAATGCATTGGCATTTTAAGTCGCAAGTTATCTGATGACCTCAGGGATTTCGTGTGGGAGTCGCAGATAAACTGGAAACGATCCTTGAGATAAAGAGGGGTGGAAGGAGTAAAGAGTACTTTAAACAAAAGTGAAAGAATATGAGTATTCCGGCGAAGGCGAATTGGCAACCACTTGAGCTTTACACGGAATTCGGAAACATGGTCATATTTGCGTAAACCGAATATGAACCTTATACAAAAATTTGTTATACCTTTGTTATACCAGGTATAACAAAGGTATAACCATACATTTTCATAGGTTTATACTTGGTATAACTTTATTCCGCGTTTATTTGTAAGAGGGTAAAGCTTTAAAATTTTCCCTTGTTGAACAATGCATTTTCTGGTAAATAAATATTTTGAATAAGAATTTGAAAAATTCGAAGACATATGACATCCACCAATACGCACTGGGCCCGCGTGGTGGATTACTTATTTATTTATTAGTTTATCCTCGCACTGGAACGCGTTGCAGCAATTACACCAGTGGAGCACAATCTTATAATAAACTCACTATAAGTCCAGGTTTCCTCACGATGTTTTCCTTCACCGTTGTCAGCGATGTCCAAGACAAACTTAGGAAGTACATATGACCTGAAAAAGTCACATTGGTACTTGCCCGGATTCGAACCCACGACCTCAAGCACGAGAGGCGAGATCTTAGCCACTGGGCCACCACGACATAACGGCCCAATTACAAATGGGATTTTAATATAACTGTGGACATGTGGGTGTAATATTTATTGGTACACCTTTGTCTCGAATACAATGGGAATACAGACGTGCTGGTTATGTTGACTTCTATATTCTGACTTTTAATTTTCGTGTTACGTATTATTCATCTGAGAATGTTGAATGTGACATATTGTCCTTTTAAGGGTACACTAGTCGAAAATTCTTACATACAAACGTAGTCTGGCTTTTACTCCACTGTTTGACAATGTACGTTCAAAATAAAAAATGATATCAATTTGTCTCATCATTATCTAGCCCTGTGTGGAAGCAAAAAAGTAAAAAAAAATTACTTGAAAGTTATGAGCTTCGAAAGTTCCATATTTCAACGTATCTAATTTTAACGCATCTTTGGGCGCAATAAGTACCATTAGACGAAGGAAAATTTAAAAACGGCCTCCATACAGGGATAGATTAGTAGTTCAACAATGCAAATAATTTTATTTTGAGCAGATACATTTAGTCGTTTTTTCATGATATCCAGACTCCCAAAGGTCTGTTTATAAAATTTCGCGCGCTCGTTTTCGTTCTAAATCATCATCCATTTCGCTACAAATTTGCAAAAGTGTTTATTCGTACGCGTACTAGCTTCTTACTGCTCATAACAGCATCTATCTGTTTCGCACGTGTTGTCGGTTGATATAACACGCATTTTAACCCCGCGCACAAAATAGTTCGTGCCGTCGACTAGTGTACCCTTAATGGCCCTTTATCAAAATCATTTACTGAGAGTCACTTTTATAAAAAGAAAGAAAGAATGAAAGAAAAATTGTTTATTCTGCACAAACTAAACGCACAATACAAAATAAAGAGTGGCATTCACTAAAGGTACAAATTAGCCAAAAGCCTCGTATTTAAAACAAAAAATTATAAAAGTTTGTCAATTTTGTCTATTGCTTGATGAGAGCAATAAACAGTTATCTGTGGGTGAGAGGCCAAAGACAAAAGGTGGCTGTCCGTCAATATGGTTATCGTTTACTAGGCAAATATTAAAAAGGAAAAACATTTATTTTTGTTTGTTTTAGGTAATTTCTGGAAGTATATAAGTAGAGAATTTTTATTTAAAATTCCATGCATAAAGTTACAATGGCTTAGAAAATCTCTGTCAGTCAACCAAGGGTAGGCAAGTTCTTTCGACTGATAGAAAGCTACACTTTAGACACACGATGTGCTACGGCGTAGCATATGCTACGACGTGCTACGCCATGCTACGGCGTAGCACATATATCATAACATTTTTCTTTTGACAGCCAACCATAGATTTCTTCCGTATTTAATAAATTACTCTTTGGTCCGCGCATCGTTAGTCTATGGTTTCGACAAGTGATCTACATAGGTCTACCTACATTTAATATGTTTTATTTATATACGTACACATATTTTGACCCACCTTCTGTGTTTATTCTATTTTGTTTGTTATTTATATATTCTATTTTATTTTATTTTTTAAGTATTTTCCGTTTCCGTAAGTGTGTCCGTGGCATCAACAGTGGGCCCTATCAGAATATCAGCGCAGCGTTATTTCCTTCGCATATATCCATATCGCTGCACATGCTGCTTAGGAGCTTTTTTAGGGTTCCGTACCCAAAGGGTAAAAACGGGACCCTATTCAAATTCAAATTCATTTAATTCGGACAACAGTGATCCATATTGGGTTAGTATTACAAAAAGCTTAAATTCTAATGTTAGTATCATTTAAAGTTTAGTTTAAGTTTAATTATAAATCTATATTATAAACACTGCGTGCCGAGGATGACCAGCCAGGGACACATGTTTCCTATCTAATTACCCTCCGCACAAAATGTCGGATATCAGTAGTATAACTCTCAGCCACAGCTCTCAGGATATAGTTGCGACTACTCCGCACTCTGCACAGCAGCGACGCAGTTTTTTTGCGCATTATGGCTTGGAAACCATCGGTGTGGGTCTCAGCGAACATTGCCGACGCGCTGCAGAAACGGGGCAGTCGCAACAACATCCTAAAAGCATTATTATATTGCACGCGCAGGACATCCAGCGATCGCTTGGTGTAGTTGACCCATAGATTGCCCGTGTAAAAGCTCTGACAGAAGGCCTTAAAAAGAGTAATTTTTACTAGGTCAGAGCAACGGGAAAATCTACGCGCCAACATGTTACCCCTGACCGCCAGTGCCCTACGCTCCCTCTCAATGTCTACATCATCCCTAAGGTCGTCGGTGATAAAATGTCCAAGATATTTAAATTTGGAAACTCTGTTTAAATGTAGTCCATTAAGTTTTATAATCTCAGGAACAGAGTCCGGATATCTACCAGCTGCCCCAAAAACCATGTATTCACTTTTGGTGACATTATACCTAAGTCCGTGTGAGGCAGCATAATTCTCACAGACTTTGAGCAATTTACTGATAGCCCCAGCAGTCGGACCCAGCAGCACCATGTCATCCGCGTAGCTGATGTTATTGACGCTCACTCCATTTATTCGACATCCAACGTTCATGCTGCTGAGCTCGGTGATGAGGCCATCAACATAAAGATTGAACAGTCTAGGGGATGTCAAACCGCCTTGTCTCACACCGCATTCCAATCTATACGCTGAAGAGAGAGTGTTAGACCACTTTACCTATTACTAAGACTTCGCGATCCGTCTGTCCGTCTGTCACCAGGCTGTATCTCATGAACCGTGATAGCTAGACAGTTGTAATTTTCACAGATGATGTATTTTTGTTGCCGCTATAGCAACAAATACTAAAAACAATATTAAATAAATAATTTAGGGGGCTCCCATACAACAAACGTGATATTTTTGCCGTTTTTTGCTCGATATTAATAACGGCAACAGGTAGACGCTTGAAATATTCACAGAATGTTTAGTTGTATATTCTGTTCAAAAAATAATAATTATTAAATTAAAATAAAATAAATTATGGGGGGCTCCCATACAACAAACGTGAGTTTTTGCAGTGTTTTGCGATAATGGTACGGAACCCTTCGTGTGCGAGTACGACTCGCATTTGGCCGGTTTTTGGTCTCGCACGGGGTTTTTATTTTTTACTATTGTTTAATTTTATGCTTATTTCTCGTGTCTCCTGTGCGGGTCACAAATAAATATTTTTTCTTTCTTTATTCTTTGTTATCGCTATGAAATCTCTTACTATTTATTTTAAGAAAAAAGGAATACACTGGTTCCTGTGGTATAGGTTGCAGAAACGACACCTCACATATGCATGAAAAAAAAAACTACGTTATAATAAATTCGGCAAAACAAGAGAGAAAAAAAATGGAATCACCGAAAAAGATAATTGTCATCTAAATAAGCAATATTTTGGCGACGTTTTCTTTGTTAATTACATTGTTTTCCTTAGATAAAGATTTATTTATCTATTAAAAAAAAATTACAAATTACTCGATCACTGTCACTTTATCTAATGTATTTTTATCGTAATCGGAAATCATTTTTGTATGTCAAGTTGCTGATTCATTCTCCTGTAAATTGTAAACAATTAAATTGGACTATGGAAAATCAAAATATGACTAATTCAGTTCTACTAATGATCCGGGGTTCAAAGAACATGCTTGATGATTATTTTTACCCGACTGCCGAAGGAGGGTAATGTGTTTATCAGTCTATGTATGTATGTATGTATGTATGTTTGTTCCTATGTTGCGTTCTAGAGACCAAACGCGTTGGCCGATTTTGATGATTCTTACGTCAATCGACTCGTCTTAACCCTGCGAGTGTCACTGGCAACTCGCAGGGGCGAGTGTCACTGGCAACATCAAAATTGGAAAATAGAAAAATGGCGGATTTTGGGTGCCATATTGTGGGGGACCAAATTTTTGTTTTCTTCCAAACCCATCTTTTGGGGTATCAAAATAAAGGGTTTCAAGAGGTGATTACAAAAATATATGACACTTATATGTTTAAATGTACATAATTAAAAAAAAAAATAACTAAAATGTTGTAAATAAAATAAAACATTAATAATAACAAAAAACCCGACTGCTTAAAAAGCGAACTAAAAAGACGTAAACAAGAAGAAAATCATAATGTGCAGTCGGAGAATACATCTGGTTTTGGTCAGCCAGCTCACGCATATGTATCCTCCGACTGCATAGCATGATTTTCTTCTTGTTTACGTCTTTTTAGTTCGCTTTTTAAGCAGTCGGGTTTTTTGTTATTTAAAAATATTTTTTTTTTAGGTTCAATAATGCATCGCAGATATTTTGAAGGATCTTTAAAGTCTTAAAAGGATCCGGGTGTAAAGGCTTGGTCTGACCAAGTAAAAGAAGATACATCGTAAAGCGAATTTCAGCAGGTGTTGATGGCAGCTTTGGATCGGAATCGATGCAGACAGATTGTCTGCTTAAAGGGCTTTTGTATTAAGTTCAAAGTTTTGATTGCGCGATGTACGATTTGTGTGCCGTCAGATTTTTTTGTAGGGTGGTATTGATATAATTACAGATAATTCCTTAAAAGAGCTCTGAGCGGATTCATGGATTGGAAGAAGGAGTGTTGGTCATCCCGCTGCGAGATGAGTAGACGACTTTTTAATTTTTTCATCTTTATTTTGTTTTGGTGTTTTTATTTAAACCTCTATGTCAACCTCATCGTGCCTTTTACCATTGTAACATTATTACTTACTAGCGGACGCCTCGTGGTTTCACCCGCGTAGTTCCCGTTACCGTAGGAATACAGAGATTAAAAGTAGCATATGAATTTCGGGGATCGTGTAGCATCCCAACGGTGAAATAATTTTTGAAATCGGTCCAGTAGTTTTTAAGATTATGCGTTACATACAAAAATACAAACCTTTTCTCTTTATATTCATAAACAAATAATAGTAATAATAGATAATTAACACATAAACTATACTAAACAGTTAAACAATATATAAAACACTGTGATAAAGATAGAAGTCTCCGATCAAGGACTGTTATTAAATGACAACACTTAAAAAAAAAAAAGATTGTATTGATCCCACATATTTAAGTCTAATTCTCCAAAAATGACTGCCTCTCACGCCTGTTGCGAACACAATCCATCAGCAAATGCTGCACGTCCTCAATCTGATTACATTATCTGCAATTCGGTGAATCTGTTTTGTTTTCATAAAAAATGCAAATTTTGCTGATGGGTAGTGTCCAGAGCGAAGTCTTAAAATCAATTTAACATAATTCCGACACATTGTTGCTACTCGTATCTCGGGTAGAACTCGTATGAGGTTAGCACAGAGCGTAGGTATTAGCACAAGAAAATATATGCCTTTGCCGAGCTGTGGTTGAAGTCAGACGGTGAATGATTATAATAATTATTATAATGATATTAAACATAAAGGTATCTAAAATAAGAAATTAAGAGCAAATAATGTCTTTGGGGCAAGGCCCAGGCCTTAAGCACAGGATTAAGCTGTTCGGTCACAACTGTCGTTCATAGATCTTTAACAGCCGTTGCGGTAGTCAGATTAGCTCGAAAGTCTGTTTTACTGAAGGGAAATACCCAGTAACTGGGTTATCAGATACGAGGACGTCGAAGAGTCAGGGCGTGAGAACGTCCTTTTCATTTTTATACAGAAGTACTTGGGCGACCGAGCTCTGCTCGGGGGAAAATAGAGGAAACGTTTTCTAAAAATTTAAACCTAGCTAGATTGATTTATCGCCTACAAAACCCCCTGCACACTAAATTTCATGAAAATCGTTGGGGCTGTTTCCGAGATTCAGAATACACATATACACAAGAATTGCTCGTTTTAACAAGCAAATTCCTAAATTATGACTGGTTAAGTAGGGAAAAATACTTTCGTACGCAGATATATCGGCCGTAAAGTTCCTTGAAGTAGTATTAAATTGTATAGTAGATACTCGTATAAAATGTTAAAGTCACTATTTTATTGATAAAATCAATTATTATGTCACTTAGCTTTCGATGTCATTCAAAAAGGTTGGCTGCAATTGTGAAAACTGTTGAGAGGAGACTTACCTGAAAAGAAAAGAGAAAAATAGATTAACTATACCAACACATGTATATCTGAATATTGCGCAATAACATAATGGAGTATGAATTATCCAACACAGAATGAGAAGGTAGATATTTGCTAAATTAGACAAGGTTTAATTAGGTTTATTTATTAAGGTTGAAACACACATCCATAAGTAAGTAGAAACCACGTGTAGACAAACACTTACAAAAAAATGTGGTATGAGTTTCGGCCTTTATAGTTTTTTTTTACATAACCCCACAACAAAAGGTCTGTTCATTATGTTTGTCGATATAAATCCTCGCACTTGTTGCACGACGTTACGCGAGATAACAAGTAAGTATTTTTGGGCAAGTTTCCGAGTTAAGTACATATTTTGTTAAGAAAGTGTCAAACCCAACTTTAATACTTACCAAAATTTTACAGATTTTCAGTCTAATCTAGAATTTGGCTCATACTCAATTTTTATTTTTTTATTTAGTAATCGGGCATTACCCTTCTCCATGATTGAGGTCGGGCCGCCGACTGAAGGTATGGGTAATTCCGCATGTCTGGTGGGGAATTCTACATGTCTGGTGGGGGATTTAAGACACAGCATTAACTTATATCGATAGTATTATCTTAATATTATCGTAATTCATGAAATTAAATGCCTAATAAATATTATTTTTCTTGTGTCATTCACAATGATCTATTGTGAATGTGTACTCTATGGAGATAGCCACTGAGGTGTTTTACTGGACTAGTCAGAATTTGAAAAGTGAGTAATTTTTAATTCATTATTACATACGTACGAAATATTACGATACCTTTAATAGTTAAATTATGTTTTCTCCGACTGCAGCAGAAGAAGGGTAACATTTTTCAAGTTCATGTTCAAGTGCGCAAGTGTGTTAGTGCATCAGTTTATCTATTTTTTTAGCACGCACTCTAGAATAGGATTTTATCAAATAAGGTGTCGTTACATTTGTTTTAAAATTCTGAATAAACCCTAAAAAATTAACAGTGAAAATAATATTTAATCATTCATTTAGGTCTCACCAAAATATTAATAGCGGGAATTATGAAGTGAAAAATGAACAAGATAGATTTTAAACCTAAACCTAACTATCCAGAAACATCTTAATCCATTTATTTATAACATTATCTAAATTAGACACAAGAAGTTAAAATAGATCGACTAATACCACCGATACCGACTCCCACATCAACAACACAAAAAAACCGGCCAAGTGCGAGTTGGACTCGCGCACGAAGGGTTCCGTACCATTATCGCAAAAAACGGCAAAAAAAACACGTTTGTTGTATGGGAGCCCCAATTAAATATTTATTTTATTCTGTTTTTAGTATTTGTTGTTATAGCGGCAACAGAAATACATCATCTGTGAAAATTTCAACTGTCTAACTATCACCGTTCATGAGATACAGCCTGGTGACAGACGGACAGACAGACAGACGGATCGCGGATTCTTAGTAATAGGGTCCCGTTTTTACCCTTTGGGTACGGAACCCTAAAAAGACGAAAACGCTTGCTTGTCCAGACTGTTTTTAATTTTTTTAATGTAGGTAGATTTACAACAAATCACCCGTAGTACACAATATTCATTTTCATTTTTGATGACGAAATAACATTCATAAGTCAAAGTGAAATTAATTTTAAGTATTTATCAGTGTATTTGTTGCTATGTCTTTGTGTAAATGTGTTAAAAGTGTGTTTTTTGCCTAACCGTCGCATTGTAAGTATAATATTTTATTTCACGCAAGTAATAAGAGTCGAAAAATCAAACATTTAGTATTATTGAACACTACATTACTCATTCGTAAATATTTATTATGTACGGCCGTCATAGTATGCAATTTAGTTATGTTCATTGACCTGAATGTCATATGTGTTTTATTTATTTGATCAATTTCAAATTAATCAATGTAATGGTTGTTAGATCATAGATTTGGGCGCACGGTTGGCGCAGTGGTTGAGCAATTGACTGCTGCGCTGCGTGTCGCGGGTTCGATTCCCGCACGGTTTTAAAAAAAAAAAAAAGATAAATTTTATCAGAATTATTTTATAATTATTGTAAAAGCAAATCAAGTATAGATTTTACATATTTATCAACGAAGAAGTGAAATTAAATATTTTTAATTAATTCGATCGCCTATACGTAAACGTTCTCATGTGTCAATTTGTATCTATACTATATACTATAGTAATATTATAAAGAGGAAAGATTTTTTTGTTTGTTTGTACCGAATAGGCTCCGAAACTACTGGACAAATTTGAAAAATTCTTTCACCAATAGAAAGCTACATTATTCCTGAGTGATATAGCCTATTTTTTAAACCCGAAAACAGGTCCTGTGGGGTGGTCCACGGGAGCGAAGCCGCGGGCAACAACTAGTACAATATAAATGGATTTCTTGTTACAGACAGCGCGTATCCAGTTTCAATACAATTGACGTTTACGTCAACATGATCGAGCACCATTAAAAATTCACACTAAGCTCACTGATATTTTAGCGATTTTAAGCTTTTTACTAAGATAGACTTTACAAAAGTCTTATATCCTATTTATAGCTAGTTTTTGACAACATTATGCACAATAAAATACTGAATAAACTTAAAATTTACTTCTCCACATTGCTTTATCAGCCGTAACAAAAAAAAATACAGATAACGTTGTGTTCTTTCAGATGAAGAGCTTCATTCTCATCGCGGTGCTAGCAGCACTTACAGTCTGCAATGACGCAGCTTCCATCACAGGAGAAGACATTCTATTTGAAGATGTCGCTACGTTTCAGAGAAGTGGCGAAGTGTACCAAAAAGATTACAATCTAGAAGGCGCAACTGGCAGGCAGCTGTTTCCTTTTCTTCTGTTTCATGAGTATGTCCAGTACAAACATTTTCTTTATGTCCCTCGGCCAACTTCTTGTTTCGTCATTCGTTGGATTTCTATCAGTTACTCTTTGCACTTGGTGCAGACTGGGCGCTCTCAATCAACTTGGAAGTATAATATAGAGTTGTAAATACTCTTTTAACATAATGTAATTTAGTTTAATAAAAAGGTTTTTTACAATAAAATACTACCGACTTCCAAATAAAGATGTCTCTTGTAGGTAGGTACCAATTTTTTGGCAAGTTGTTTAGTAAGGTAGATAACGCCATAATAGATTACCCGGATATCAGGAAACTTGAACATAACCGGTGAAATGAGAGATCTGCATACCCCTTAAGAGCGTACTGGCGTGATGTTATGTTATGAAATGGTATAAACAATAAACAGACATGCGATTGCAGCATTCCCAAAAGATTTGCCGTAATTTGTTGAAGAGTTCTGTTGTATATCTTCGAAGTTCTTCATCTAATCATCACCAAACTAAAATAAGACCAATTTAGAAACATACTTTTTCAAACAAAAAAAGAATTTTCAAAATCGGTCTAAAATTGACGGAGATATGCGTGAACAAACAAAAAAAAAAAAAAACAAACATAATGTCGAACATAGAACCTCCACCTTTTTGGTAAGTCGGTTAAAAATGGGAGGCAAGCTGCTAAACATGCTATTTTTACAGCTCTATATATTTCACACATAAATCAAAACAAAACATCAATAAATTATTCATGGTCTTTAAGAAAATAGTTGTGCTGTATTTTTTTCTGTCCGATCAAGCCGTTGGGGTATCTTATATTATGTTGCCGCTGGCTGTCGGCAAAGGAAACTTACAAAAAAAAAAAATACCAGTCTGTTATCGATATAGTTAAATGTTGACATAAGCTTGAGTCTGAAATTGCTTGATTTTAGAAAACTTTATGAATAGACTCTAAGACAGTTTGCCCGAATAAATTGGGAAACCGTATAATTTATCGATTTGGATTTCCAATTCCACACACTATTCTAGTCCAAAAAAACCGGCTAAGTGCGAGTCGGACTCTCGCACGAAGGGTTCCGTACCATTATCGCAAAAAAACGGCAAAAGAATCACGTTTGTTGTATGGGAGCCCCACTTAAATATTTATTTTATTCTGTTTTTAGTATTTGTTATTATAGCGGCAAAAGAAATACATCATCTGTGAAAATTTCAACTGCCTAGCTATCACGGTTCATGAGATACAGCCTGGTGACAGACAGACATAAAGACGAACCGCGGAATCTCAGTATTACTGGGGTCCCGTTTTTACCCTTTGGGTACGGAACCCTAATGAACTTATATATTTTGTAACTTAAATAATTCAAAACCTGAAAAGGGTTATTGCATTATGTACAACTTTAAGTAAATAATCAATTTTGAGATTGCGAATACCTCATCAGCTGTTACATTTTGTCGAGTTATGCAAACAGCATTGGTAGTTCATTTTTCACGATTTTGAAGTTAGTTTTCATTGTGACAATCTTTAAGATAAAAAAATAAACGTTTTAAAGTTCAGTGTCAAAAAAGTTCAATGACTATACAATGCTAACCAATTTCTTTTTCATCTTTTCAGAGAATCTTTCCACTTGCCACCAATACCGTACACAGTACAGACCCGAGATGTGGTGTTCCTTGGCAATTCTACCACTGAAATAAATCGCATCAGGGTATTCAACCCCCCACCGGAACCTGGACACACTTCTATAATCAATAATGTTACTGTCGCCCATGTCAGGGTACGATCAGGACCGGGTCAAGGACTTCTCTGCTTGGTTCAATTCTTCGGGTACTACACTGATTCGGTGATTCGGCCTCTCGAAGGTAATCAATAACACTATAGAAACATGTTCAGGGAATAAATATTTTATATTATGTAAAATGTTATTAATATTTTATTACAAGTGAAATTTAAATTTTAATAATTTTGTGACAAATGTTGAAATAAACGTTGAAAATTCTGACAAGTGTGACTACACGTCATTTATTTCTATATTATAATATTTAAAACTGCGCATTGCCGGCCAGATGTGGCGAATACATTGCACGGACCTTCGGGTTTAAATTATGGTCTGACGGGCAATCTCATAAACTATGAAATTCTATTCACTGGACTCAAGAACCGAGACTCTCTACAAAAACTATGGATCATGTGTTAACAATAAAAGTAGATACACGGACCCGGCCCGGCCGGCAAGCTGAAACCACTTAGGCGAGGCGATGAAGGGGCTCGAAGCGTGGTTGCCGGTAGCGTGGTGGTATGTGAAGAAGAAAAAGGTTGGGAATGAAAAGGGCAGTCGGTTTTGAGAGGCGCGAGAGGTCGGGACACTGGGAACTTGACTCTAGGCATTGATAGAGGAAGGACGAAAGCGCGAAAGGTGAAGGATTGATAGTTGAGAATCACGTAGTAAGACGGATAAAGGAGAGTGGCTACGGAATCAATAATCAAAAGTCGTGTCGTGGTAGTTATCGTGGTAACGAAATTAATTATTAAGTTAATTATAATTTAGTCTAAACTCGTATTAATATGGTGTGAGTGAGTGCCGGTATGTTTGGTAAGTTTTAATCATTATATTACATAGGTAGGGACAAATCACTAATGTATCCTTTGTTTCTAGCATGGCAAGTCCTTGTATTTATCTCCCAATCCACACCTTGGCAGATATTTGTCACTAGCATTTGGTCTAGGGAAGCGGTGAAGCCTTTTGTCACACGTTACATGCTCTAATCCACTATTTATACACTACACAAATACTCATTTGATTATGGACTATTATTGACTTTTAACTGACATAACATGCATGGAAGGCGGAACCGCTAATATTCACCGTTGTATAAAATAGGCTATAAGGCCGCTCTCAATTAAGAACGTAGGACAACCAAATGTTAGTTGTTAAATACTGTTTCCTATAGAAGGTCTGATTATGAGTCTCATTGCATTGAGTTTGTTGTGTGTACACTTATAAACTAAAGGGGGTAGTCATCGCCGAACATCACACACTGGGATATATGATCAATTTAATGAATGTTAGTGTCGTGTCTCGTTAATTCGCACCAGGTCTTCGGGCCAATCTCTGAATAAAAAAATAATATTTAGCGAGACACGATGGAAGCCCAGTGGAAGACCCCGCTGTTGACGTCACACGGTTGTCAATTACACTGGAGCAACCTCGAAATTGGGGAGTTTAAGAAAGTGTGAAATGACGACTTAATCCATTTCCTCATACAACAAATCGATCTCAATGAGTTCTGTATCAGACTGAGTCTACGGTGCGCTTGCTAGTTTTGTATTGTCTCAGTAAGGGTGTTAGGTCGAGGGTGAGCTATTTATTATAGTGCGCGTCCAGTAATTCTGGAAGCATGTCTCGCTCAATGGCAGGGCACTTAGGCACAAAACTGTCCCTGTCTTAGGATTGTGTAAGACATGTTTAAGTATAGGGAAACATGTATTGTATGGACCGCTGCTAATCCTTCTTAGGATTCGCAATCGAGGACCTGCAGTACGCGTATACGACGTGCCTCCTGCTGAAAGTTGGTCTCACGTCACTTGGGTGGGAATCTAGACTATTGTCAAGTAACTCATTAACGTAATTCAAAGTAATGTATTTCTCAAAGCAAGCGTAGCGTTCCTTCCTCTGACCTTCCATTAGGTAAATAATGCACTTTGCAACCCCTTTGTCTAATTAATTTCATACATCACTATTGTATTACTAATATAGTCCTTATGGCTAACAGACAGAAAAGTGTGCTGGGAAGTTTGTTTCGTCATTTCTTCTTACCAGCTATTACACCTAGGAAATGATGGCGGGATGGGCGCTTTTGGGGCTGTCTGTAGGAGAGCTGATCTAATCAACTCCAGTTACTTCTAGAGTTAAAACTCTCTGCCAATTTAGTTACTTGTATTTGTATTAATGCTTGAATATATATTCACTATCTGCGACCACTATTAGGTCTTTGATTTAAATACTCTATACATTAGTGTAAAGGGTTAATCAAGCTTTAGGTAATTGTAACAATTCAGTTTAAATCCCTTTAGTTATATTTTATCCTTCTAAACCACTTCCAAGTTATAATTTTATATCTGTGAATTCCAAAACAAAACAAAACCATAATTTGGAATTCATGTGTACTCGGTGCAAAGGTGTCCAGGTCAGGAAGACGAACCTTACAAATTTGTGCGGCTGGATGGGGCACAGATTCTACTTCTTCAGAAGTAGCCGACCTTGTACTCTAAATCTAGGGCAGTTTAGGAAAAACGAAATTTTTATCAGCCTAGGGTCTTTTAGGAACAGTCACACAAGCTTTGAGTATTTTTTTTGTTTGTTTATCTGTTTACACGTAAAATGTACGAAACCAATTTAGATAACTTTTACATAAAAATTGTTCGTAATTTGAAGTGTTACCTAGTTTATCAAACGCACACTATCAAAAGTTATATTAATTTAGTGTTCAAAAAATAAAATATCACTACACACGCAATTCAGATACCCGGACAGTTGTTTCGGCTCTGGGTGTTGTGTATGTGAGTTTATATGTTTGTAAACGCACCCACGATACAGGAAGAAATTCCTAGTGGGGGACAAAGACTAAAAAATAAAATAAAAAAATTGATTCTCCGCGGAAGAAACACCCTAGAAAAAAAATATATGTAGGTAGGTAAGTAGGGTAGATAGGTAAGTAGGGTAGGTAGGTGGAGTAGGTAGGTAGGGTAGGGTAGGCAGCTGACGGGAGGGAAGCCGCGGGCACAGCTAGTCTCTAATAAGTGCATTGCACAGTGCACTTCGAATGTTAATCTATAGTCGCTCTTATCGCTAAGGAGATAAATAATACCACCCTGTTACTGTCCCACTGCAGAGCAAAAGCCTCTTCGTATACTAGAAGGCACACGCATGAATCGCTTGTCAAAATCAAAATCAAATGTTTTTTATTTCACATAGGCCTACATGGGCACTTATAAAACGTCGACAAAAGGTGCACGGTTCGTGTTGGCCGTTTCCCATGGAGAAGAACCGGCAAGAAACTCCACGGAAACATTTAAAAAAAAATTGGTTTGGTTTTTACAATATTTCCATGTTACAGCATTAGTGCTTAGATATGGGGGGACAACGTAGGCCCGACAATAAGTCGTAAGAAACTAATGAAAAAAAAAATTGTATTAACGAGATAAAAAGTTAACAAACATATAGAAATCTAGAAGGCCTACAATGTTCACTCATTCACAAAACAATCGGTAAAAAAATCTATACAAAGAAAAAAAAGCTTGCTCAAGAAACTCCGGTTACGCAAACAAACTCTCGCCTTTGCCCTTTAAGTGGTTAGGCTTTGTGTTGAGACCCATTGTGAATAATCATGTTTCAATTCCATGATTGCGGTAATGCCAAGATTGTATAAAACTGAACGGAACGTAAAATAAAGTTACAACAATCAAAAAAACCCGACTGGTTAACAAAAAATCATGCTGTGCAGTCGGAGGATAAATACAACCATATTTATCCTCCGACTGCACAGCATGATTTTCTTCTTGTTTACATCTTTTAACCAGTCGGGTTTTTTTGTTTTTACAAGTTTTTTTTATTTACTTACTACTTTTTAGTAAATATTTTTTCGAATTACTTTTAAACATTTACGTGGTAAATATTTTTGTAATCACCTCTAAAACCCTTATATTTACACCTTTATAACCCGTATTTTGATATGAAGGGGTTTGAAGGAAAAAAATATATTGGGACCTTCACAATATGGCGCTCAAATGCCGCCATGTTTGTTTTTTTAACGTCACATATCTAAAAACACCTGGGAGGTCAAGATCGATCTAACGATGTCTCACCTTTACTGCCAGGTGACCGATAAACAATTAATTTTCTATTGTTAAGACACAATAGAAAATTATTTGTCTGGCAGTTAATGTTTTCATGTAAAAATCCGTCTATAGGTTTTAAAGATATGAGGTAATAAAGAAAATTACATACATACAAACAAACATAATACAAGATACGCTCGAAAAACATAACCCTTTCCTTGCCGTCGGGTAAAAAATAAGACCCAAGAGAAAACAACATGTGCTTTAAAAAAAAAAACAATATCAAAATCAAATGTATTTTATTAACCGACTTTAAAAAAGGAGGAGGTTCTCAATTCGTCGGAATCTTTTGTTTTTTATTTTTATGTATGTTCCCCGATTACTGTAAGACGCCTGAACCGATTTGGAAAATTCTTCTATTGTGTGAAAGGGTATACTTCCCAGTTGGTCCCATAGTCATCAGGTCAGGATCTGATGATGGAATCTTGGAGAAATCGAGGCAACTACTCAAATATTATAGGCATACATATACCGATTTTGGTATTTTTATCAACAAGGCAATCATCTGCACTCAGAAAGTAACATTTGGTGAAGTGGAACTGGTGAAGAAGACCACAGATGGCCAATAGAATTCCTTAATGCTAAGTATGTCATGGGTTAAAAGATATCTCAAATAGTTTAACGACTATGCTGAAGCAAATACTTATAAATACATAGTGCTTATGAAAATGGTACCATCGAACTGATCTGATGATGAAGCCGGCAGGTAGGCACTGGTACTCCGAAATAAAACAATGTATCCTAGTCGTGTATTTCATTTCATTTTCAAAGATCTTTATTTAGCATAATAAAAATAACAAAAATGCACTTACCCTAAAAGACACATTAACACATATAACAGGACACTTTATGAGGCTACAAAACATTCGCCTTTCAAAGTTTATTTAACACATTTACTTTAACTGATTTCAACTTATAATTTTAAACATTAATAATATTAACTTAATATTTTTGCAAATTATTTAGAAGCATTATAATTTTGCTGTTTGCATGTAGGTAGGACAAAACAAAAATAAATAAGTAGATATCAGCTGATCGCACGGCAAACTAAAATATATTAGTAGCCGTGCGACCAGCCAACGATCAGCGGACGAAGCCTCCCTGCCGCCCGCGCTCCCGTACTATAGCAGCCGGGGCCTAAATTTTAATTAAGAAATTGTCGAAAACGTCACTTTCATGATTTTTACAAAACACGAAAGTTCGAGTCTCACCCACTTTTCTTAATCGTACAAAAATATTTCTAATTTATGAGATTACCTATACTTAAACTTGCTGAAAAGTCTAACAGGAATCTCTAATAAGATAAAAGTAAAATAAAATGTACTTATAAATTCGTCATTATAGTCGTGACAATCTAAGAAGTGGGATTTGACAGCTATAAAATACTTAATAATAATTAAACTAGATGCTTACGAATGATACTAGTTGTTATGTAAGTAATTAATTAGGATCATGAATATGATTTTTCAATATATACGTACAAAGTTATCACGACATGTAAAATGAGAAACGTCATCGTACATGCTGCGTACTCTTAGATTTTCACGATTATAAGTCCACAGTACTATCTCCTTAGAATACACAGCAACTTTAGACCAACCACCAATCTTTAGTGCGTAGAATGTAGGTATAGGCATCACTATCTAGGTATTACATTATTATCTATGATGATAGGATAGTCATATCAAATACCGGACCTTGTTGAGTCATACCGATTTGCTAATAAGCTATTTTTAAGAGATATTAAAGACATACAAATAAGACTGATAAAGTTTCTGGTTAGTAAAAATGTTAAAGATAAGTGCAACAAAGAGTATGATAAGTTATTTCCCATCTGTAAAATTATACCCATAGAGAAAAAAATTGAATATTTGGTAGGTCTGGAATATTATTATAATGATGATTATAAGGTTAATGTTAAAACAAGTACAACACACGTAGGGCTAGAGAGAACAAACTGGTTCAACCAAAGATTACAAATTCTTATGGTAAGAGAACATGTAAGTATTTGGTACCTAAAGTGTTTAACAAAATAGATGTATTAAGAGAAAATGTAAAAATTAGTAAAGGAGCAATTAAGACAAAATTAAAAACACATTATACAGGATAGCAAACAGAACTAAATATGCACATAAGGTTAAACCATAACAGTATTTAATATATAAGTAGTTGATTTGTAAGTAAGGTGGTGCATTGTGATGTAAAAGAGCGCCTCTCGCCATCAAACGTAAAAAATTGGCGAGTTTAGAATTAAGTAACACCTCTGTATTAAAATTACATTAAATAAATAAAAATAAAAGAAAATGACTGTGTAAACACTAGGGACAGCTATTTATCTAACCTTTTCCCAAATAAGTTGTGGCTGGTTTCTAGTTTCACTGGATACAACTGAATAACAATATTTTACATGAAGTGACTGTCTATCTGACCTCCACAACCCAATGACTACTGAGTACTCGTAGATCTGATCTCAAAAACTCAAACTAGGTATGACTTACCGGACTTACTTGTGCTAAAGCCTGTCCGTGTTCCCACCATAAGCGGCACAGGAGGACATCGTGGAGTTTTAGTGGGTTGGAAGATACAGCCGTGTTATTAGGTGTATGTAAAAAATTGACAAAATGTTAAATATTAATAAACAGGGTTACCGACCCGAAGAATTGCCAAACTTAAGTGGCAGTGAGCAGGGCACATTGTTCGCAGAACGGCTGGCTGATGAGGCCGAAAAGTTCTGGAATGGCGACCGCGTACTGGATGACGACGACGCAGCGTTTGAAGGCCTCCCTCTAGGTAGAGCGATGACCCAGTCAAGGCTGTGAGAAACCGGTGGATGCGAAACGCACAGGACCGACCAATATAGCGACGCTTGAGGGATGCTTTTGTCCAGCAGTGGACGTCTTTCGGATGAGATGATGATGATGATCAATAAACAAATCAATAACCCGTTTTCTGCTTTTCAGCCTTTTAAATGTTATTCCGCTCCTAAATGACGACACATCTGAGGGTGTACAGATAATCGCAAATCCATCAAAGAATTTGTAGGTAATTGGCTAGTGATATTAATATCTTATCTTTTGTCATTTCTATTATTAAAACAGATATAAATTACAATAACACTTTAGTGTAAAACAACAAATACAGTGGGCACATACAAACAGGAAAAAGAAATAATTGAAAATGTAAGTTATAAAATCGAATATATTTTTACGTGACCAGAGGCCTTGACCTTTTATTTCGGCCAGCGAATCAGCATTGCCTTTCAACGTTGAAATGCTACCAGTGTTTTGTGCAATTTTGCCATCGATAGCAGTGTGGAAGATTTTTTATGCCCACTGAGTTCTTCCTCTTCTCCTTGTACACCCACTTTTGCATAATTAGTATTATTTGCTTAAGTCAATCAATCTGCCTAGCCTTTTCCCAACTAAATTGGGGTCGACTTCCAGTCTTACCGGATTCAGCTGAGTACTAGTGTTTTACATGAAGCGACTGCCTAGCTGACCTACACAACCCAGTAACTGGGTAACACGGTACCCCTTGTCAAGACTGGTGTCTGATCTCAAGCTTCTGACTACTCGTAACGACTGTCAAAGATCTTCAAATGACATCCGGGACCAACAGCTTAACGTGCTTTCCGAGGTACGGAGGAAACTCGGTATGTTGAAATGGTCACCCATCCACGGACCGACCTCGTCAAGCGTTGTTTAACCTTGATGATCGACCAGTGCGGCTGTTATTATTTAGCCACGAGCTCCTCCTATTATTTGCTTAAGTATTTTCAGATTATTACCTATTAGAAGTGATAAAATTTATTTCCTGCATAAACACCTAATTTACATTTTTAATAATTTTTGTTCATTTGTTTCCGAGAAAATGTTGTGTACCTATATAAATTATTGTATACGACTAAAGCACCACGATTTCCATACAGTTGTGTCCATATAATTAGGAACGTCTGATGTTGTAGTTACATTTGGTTAAACATCGTCGACCACATCAGCGCTAAACATCAGGTGAGATAGTGGTCAAGCGCAAGCCTATTACAAATAAATAACATAAAAAATAAAAAAGCAAGTTGTTATAACCTTTGTATCAACTAACTGATAATAATTTTAAACCGCATAAATAAAAAAATATTTTAATAGGCTTTAATAATACATAAATATAATATGCAAAATAGTTGAACTTCTATTAGGAATTTAACTATGGTCCATTTGAACTACATATACGAAACTTCTCAGCTGTGGACAGATTTAGACAGAATTAGGAACGGCTAAAATAACTTAATTTATAAAACCTTTTCAGAATTGATTTTAAGAAATAAACAATACTTATTAAATAAGCTTCACCACTGCTTACAAAACTGAATATTTATATTTTGTAGGATGTCCTTAGCTTACAATAACTGTTCTGCAGCGACAAAGCATGGAATCTATTAAGTTTTTAGACGTTTCACCAGAAATAGTGTTACTAAATTCGTTCAAATTGTTCGCCCTATTAGTAGCCACACTCTTCTTTTTCATATCGCCAATGTTGTTCAAAGTTGCTATCATTAAATTGATACAAAAGTAAAAGAAACTTTTTTATCCAAAAGTGCCCAAAGTCACTCGGTCAGTCGTTCCTAATTATGTGACCACAACTGTATGTAAACGTACGTTTAACAAATATTTGCTTTATACATGAACTTTCCAAAATAAATCAACTGAATAAATTGTGAAAACTGATAAAAAACCGGTTGATAAAAAGAACAACATTAAACTATAATAATAGAACCTCCTTTTCCTTGACGTACTAGGGCGGTAAAAAAATATGATAATGGGAGAAAACTAGAAGAAATATTGAAGATCAGGAACTACACACTAAGAATTATGTAAGACTCAATCAAATGTTTCTGAAAAAATCTGACCGTAGCAAAGAAGTCATTCTACCAGCAATTGCGCCAATCGACCCCTCGTTTATTGTTAACATTTTGCCTTTCAGATGAAGTGCTTCATCCTCATCGCAGTGCTAGCAGCACTTACAGTCTGCAATGACGCAGCTTCCATCCCAGGAGAAGTTGCTCTGTCTCCAGAACAAGCGGCTCTATTTGCAGAAGAAGGAATCGTGTACCGAGAAGATATTAAGATGTACCAGAAAGGAGAAATCAGATCAGGAGATATTTTGTTTTATTCGTAAGTACCAACTTAAAACGTGTTCCCTTTTATTTATTATTATTTATTTATATACACTTTATTGTACACCATAATTATTCCATTTATGTATTTACCATAGATTATTTAACTAGACTAGACTGACAGAAAATTCACAATTGCTCAGCCTAAACTACAGAGTCTAGGAAATGCTTTCATAAAATGTTGCACTCGGCAGGGGTCAAAAATTAGTTTCATTTGGAGTTTTTTTTTAAATAATATGCCATAATAAATTATTAAATAAACAAATGTAATCAAAAAAAGTAGGTACCAACTTTTTTTTTCAAATATAACGTGAAAAATGTTTTGCCTTGAACTATAAAGAATATAATAAATAAATAAATAACTAGAAAGTTTTGACTAAAGTTGGTGCCGGTTATTGTCATTCAATCTTGGAGATGTTCATCGGATTCTTCATCTTGGAAACTACATGTACTACAACTACTTGTATCCAAACTCAACTACAAACTACAACTACTTGTATATGGATGTGAGACGCACGAGACCGGTGAATGTGGCGACATTTGGGAGAGGCCTATATTCAGCAGTGGAAGTCTTACGGCTGAAATGATGATGATGATTGTATCGATTTTGGATACATCCGCAAAAAATAGGCCAGCTGTCCGGATACGGACCGCGGTCCGCTATTTGGTGACCCCTCACTGGAGAACCTTGTAAACGACCTCAGAAAAAAAAGTTGTTCAGTACATTTTGAATATATTGTATCTTTGATACCTAAAAGGATAAAAAAAAAACGGATGATGATATAAAAACCAAGCATAGTGACAAAAATGAGCACTAAGTCAATCTAGAAATTATGAAGAAGGGGTTGAATGCCAAATTAAAGTTTTATGGAAATACATCAATTTTAATCTCAGTGGTCAGAATAATATTTGTAAGTTTAACCACTGTTTACTTGAAAAAAATCACATGAGGCTCCATCAAAGTTGAGGGCTTTACTAGAACACAAGATATAATCGTTTGACATTAACCAAACCTAAACCTATTTTTGCAAACAAAATTAGAACTTAAAATTTAACCTGACCTGGTGGTTGTATATTAGGTGCAACTTTACCTAACCTGTCACGGAATACATACGTGATGTCAATATTTTATATTAATTACACGTTGTTATAGACTGTAAATGAACTCAACCTTGGTCAGTAAACAAAAAGGTATAGTGCCCAGCACGAAAGTTGGCAAGGTTTTGGCGTAGTGGGGGTAAGTACGCTCATATGCCGCGAACTGACCAACCACCATTTAGAGCGAACGGAACGTAGACGCGATACGATTGGTTAGTCGATCCTTGTGTCAACTGACCAACCAATCGCCCGCTCGTAACAGTCCTAAACGTTCCCCGCGCCCCGCTTCAATACTAGAGATACCTAAAAAATTACTTCTGCGCATCTAACGACTCTTGTCAACTTACGTGCCGGGGATTATATCTAAATCTAATATTTTACATTCCAGATACACCTGTAATCTACCAGGCATTCCACACACAGTACAATTCGAAGACGTGAGGTACAGAGGCAATTCTACTACCAGAATCACCACCGTTTATATGAACAACCTTCCATCTGTCCCGGGACATACCTGGGTAGGGGCACTAGGCACTACCCACATTAACGTCAGGGTGATGTCAGCGCCAGGAGCTGGGCTTTTCTCTAGCTTCCAATTCTGGGGACACTACACCGATTGGGTGTGAATATACATCAGGAATAGTTGAGACAACAATATATATTCTTTAAATTTGGCAATGTATCTTTTTTGCACATTTTTTTTTAGTTTTCGTTATGTATTTTATACTATGTAAATTTGTATCTAATATATTGTTTTTTTTATTTGAGATATATATTTGAAGTTGTTATTGTAATAAATATTAAATGATTTGGTAATTAATTTTTATTATCTTTTCTTTTCTCGTAGAAACATGACATGTTGAAGGTGATGAAAAGATCTGTTGAAACCATCCAACTTACCAAGACTAGTACTGCTAACACTTGTTTTAGAAAATTGATTGTTTAATAAGAGCTGTAAAAACAATAGTGTAATAAAAATAAGAAACAATAAGAAGTATATTATAATGAATAAGAAGAAGACAAAAAAATAGAAAGTAATAAGAAGTGTATTTTTTAGAAGAGCCTAATATGAGTAATTGAGCAGTAGGCATAATTATTAAATCTTGTAGATAAATATAAGTGTATGAAACAAGAAAATATCCTTAGAGAATAGCAGTGGTCGTATGCCACCGTATCATAAAGATTATTTACTATCTACTGTTATAATGTATTGTTGCGTAAACAACCCGCAGGTCTATTCTCTGAAAATATTTTCTTGTTTCATACATTTCAGGGCATGATTTTTTTGTAATCGGGGTTTAAACTTTAAACATATTTTTTTTTCTAATTTTTTTGAAGCTTTATTTTATAGTGAAAAGTAGGTTCAGAACGTAGAAATTTGGACAAATTCAAATTCATTTATTGCTCAACACAGTACATAAAAATACACTTCCAGATGTCAGGTGAATGCGCTGTCAACCGTGTTCCACCAATTTAGGCATGCAAAATTATAATTACAATAATAATTAAAATTATACAATGTTACAAATTAAATTAAAATTAGAATTTGAACGTATATGTCATAAATTAAAAAAAATAAACTAAAACGTATTCAATGTCATAAATTAAAAAAAATAAACTAAAACGTATTCAATGTCATAAATTAAAAAATGGTATAAAAATGTCATAAATTTAACTTTAAAACGCATCTAATGTCACAATTTAAAACGCTTACAATGTCAAAAATTAAAACATATCCAATATCATAAATTAAAATGAAAATCTTATTCAATGTCATAAATTAAAGAAATCAATTGTATGTATGTCATAAATTAATATTAAAACTTTAAAACGTAAACAATGTCATAAATTAAAATTGATAAGTAATGTCAGATTATGCAATGTATTAGTAATTAACAAAATAATGAGTAAACAAATCGGATGCAAGTATCCACCCCAATTATACCACTATTATACAGTAAAATTTCTGTCTGACAGGTACCCATGTATAGTGTAGTATGTCTTGCTTACCAGTAAATTTTTTAATTGTTTTTTAAATATAATGATGTCATTAATATTTAAAATAGAATTTGGTAGTTTATTAAAGATTTGTGGAGCCATTCCTGTGAAATTTTTATGAAACACTGTTTTTTTGTGCTGTCTACCGCTTATTTTATTTCTGTGTCTTGCGCTATGAAGTTTTTCAAACAAGTGAAAGTTCGTTTTAACAAAGACAGCCACTTCGTATATGTACAGACATGGTACTTGGGACAAACCCACCGCACTATTCCCAAACCACTGCAACTCCTGAAAGCCAGAATCAACAGTGGCGACCACCAGAAAAGCGCCGAGGCAATGAAGCTCGACGAAGTCCCGGAGAATGAATTTAACTGTCTTGGATCCCGCAACGAAATTAATCAGAAAAGAATAACGGAGGAGTAGGAAAAAACATAAATTTCCACTTCCCTCCATATCAAGCAGGAGACAGAACAAACAAGGCCACTAGGCACAAAGGGTCGTTTACAACTGGGATAAGCCCAGTTGCCTAGCACCACGGATAAAAATAGGAATTAATAATTAATGGGTCCTAACATTGTGAGCTGCTATGTTTGATTCCAATAATAGGTATGGCAAAAACGCTTGAACGCACGGAAATTTGTTCTAGTTTCCACAAGGTCCGTATAGTAAACAACTCCTGAGGTAGCCTCTACATTATTCAACATAATATTACGTTCATTCTGCAAAAGAATACACTCCCATAAGATATGATGTGCAGATTGTACATATTCGCAGTCAGATGTAGAACACTGACATAAAGGCGAGGCAACGAGCTTGAAGGAAAACAGTTTACTTTTAAAGTTACCATGCCCTGTGAGAAATTGGGCAACACAGTGATCCACCTCCAGCCACGTCCTGGCCAGCCGAACGCGAAAGGATGGAAAGAATTGGTGGAGATGTCGGCCCTTAATGGAATTATCCCACCTACATTGCCATTCGGATAAAAGTTCCTCCCAGACGTCAATAGGTGGTTTAAATAATCTAGAGATTTTCTCACGATCACTCCGCGTTAAAAAGTTCGCGTCCGTGGTCTCTCGTGCGGAATAGTACATTGCAGCACGTCGCTGCACTTCAAGGTCGACCGGAAGTACGCCAGCAAGTACCGGTAAGGCCTCAGTACTAACCGTCCTGTACGCTTTGCATAAGAATATCAAAGCCAAACGCTGACTCTGAAGCAACTTACGTCGCACCGCCCCTATGGTGGCCCTATCAGCCCAAACTGGCGCCCCGTAGCAAATATAACCCAAGTAAGTAGCCCCATAAATAGTTTTTAAAGTTCAAAAAGACAGACCCCACGTAGATTTAGATATTCTCGTTAAGGCATAGAATTTTTGTTTTTGCTTTTTCACCGACTATTTTAATATGATCTATAAATGCAAAATTCCTCTCTAACACGAGACCAAGATAGCACACGGACTGCTTCCTCTTTACGGGAACGTTATTAAATTTAATAGTAGGACACGATTTAAGATTACCCTTCAAAATGAGTTGATAAGTTTTGTGCGGAGCAAAGGTCAGGCGGTTTCGATCGCCCCACTGAGATACCAATCGTAGGCAAATGTCAGCCAAGTTCTCGAGTCCAGCTCGAGTACTTGATTGAATGAGCAGAAGAGCGTCGTCCGCGTAACCGGTTAATGAACAGCCGCTTGGAAGAGGAATCGCGAGGAAATCATCAAAGCCTAAATTCCATAAAGGCGGACCAATAACCGAACCCTGAGGACATCCCATGGTGAGAGACTTCGACATGGAATGATGGCCGAGTTTGAGTTTCGCGGAACCATTTAAAAAGTAAGAGTAAACTAGATTATATATATTTCTATAGCAGCCCCGAATTTTCATTTTAAGTAGTAGCATTGGCCACCATGCGTTATCAAAAGCCCCAGAAATATCCCAATTACGTACTTATGTTCAGATGTATTAACTATTTGCCTAACAGTAAGGGCCGCATCTACGGTAGATTTTCCAGTAGTGAAACCGAATTGATTGTTATGAAATTTTGGTCCGTCCGGTAGCAAACGTGGAACGATAAGGCGCTCCAGGAGTTTTCCCAAAGATGGAAGTAATGTTATGGGCTGGTACGACTTAGGGTCGTCCGGGGGCTTGTCGCCATTTTTCGGGATGATTCGTATAAATCCGCGTCGCCATATACGAGGAAATACGCCCTCCGCAATACAACGGTTGTAAACGGTCAAAATCGCATCAGCGGCTATTTTACACGCTTCTATAATCATCCGATTAGATATTTTATCTTCACCCGATGACTTGTTGAGTGGTAACCTCTTGACAACGTTTATAAATTCGTCAGTGGATGGAAGGTCTGACGCTGGTGATTCAGGTGGTACAGCTGCCCACGCTCTGATCTGTTGATGGTAGTCGTTGTCATTAGCAAGTAAGTCATCAGGTATAAGAGTATTCAGCAAAACTTCAGTTGTTTCCTCAATACTGGTGGTGTGTTTATTATTTACTTTAATGTTCTGAACAAACGCGAGGTCGACTGATCGATTGGCTTTAAACTCATGATATAAAGGAGACCACGGACCTTCTTTATCTAATTTATCTACTATTTTACGCAATAAATTACCCTTAGATTTTTCCACCGAAGCTCTGTAGCGGGACCTGGCAACTCTAAACGTATTTAACGCAATGGAAAGAGGGTCACCGGTGACCTTACGTTTTTTAAGCTTGTTAAGATGTTTACGCGCTCGGCGATAACTTTTACGCTGTTCAGTTAGGTAGTCACACCACCAATCACATCTACGTATATTGGTCACAGATCCACGACCAATGGCAATGTCAGCACAGTAAGTGAAGGTGGCTGACATAATTTCAGCACTTTCTTCAGCTGACAGCCCAACACGAGTGAAGTCTTTGGCGTGACACGCAAGAAGCGAACTAAAGAATTCCCAATTAGCACCCTTACATTTATACCTAAAGTTACCAATGACATGTGACGTACCCTGAGTAAAAACCGGAACAAATTCGTACACGATCAAGCGATGATCACTACAAGACGCGTCCGGTAGGACACGCCACCTATCCAAGCGTACGTCTGCACTAGAAAGTGTGACGTCAATACAAGATTCGCCCATTTGGCTTCAAAAAGTTGGTGGTGCGTCAGGGGTATTATGAATAGTCAGATTCATTTCAGCAATGAAATCTTCAACAGCGCAGCGTCGTTCATAATTCGTAGACCGAACTTTGCCATACCATAGACTCGAAGACGCATTAACATCAGCGCCAACGATAACTTTGCAGCCCGCGAGCGACTGCAAGACATGACGGAGGTTATGTATATGAGGAGCAACAGGGTCTGAATATTGAAAGTAGCAGCTCACAACGTAAACTTTAAAAGAAGACGATGAGACCTCCGCAACGGCACAATGGGGTGTCATAAGGTTACGTAAAGACGTTACTGTGAAGTTAGAAGAACGCGCCACGTAAATTCCAGCTCGTGCTTTGCCATCCAACTGTACTACTTTGTGACGTAACCGCACGTTTTGATATTGTTCTTGAACGAGCACTATATCTAAGTTAAAATCGATAATTAGTTTGTCCAGTTCAGAAGTCGCTACCCTATCGTTGTGGAGATTTAATTGTCCTATGGTTAATCTATCCATTTTCTTAGTAATTGGTGTTGAGGATCAGTTGTTCGAGCTTAAGTTTATAAGTAGCACACCCAGGTGACCCACAGCGATGGTCAGATGGTTTCTTTGATCGTTTGCACGCTACGCAAGACGGTGTATAATTTAAATTATCCTTATGCGGGCAGTCTTTGGTTTCATGTGCCTCAGAGCAATTAGCGCAGGTAGGTGATTTAATAGTGCAGTGTTTCTTAACATGACCGAACTGTTGACAATGTGCACAACGTACTACGTCAACATCATCAATGAAACGGCAAGTCGCCCAGTCAATAAACAATTTATCTTTAGTCGAGACTAAATGTTTCCGGACCGCGGACTCGAGTTCTATGCCTATCCATTTCCAACCGTTGTCTAGCGAATGCCTACGTATAATTTTTGTTGATTTAATAAAGTCGTCTTCTTTTAATGGCAACTCGTCTTTAATGTTTTGACAGTACAACGCATGCAAAAAGGCACTGTCCTCCATTGACGATGGGACGTCTTTGACTAAAATACGAGGCCTACGGCCTTTTGGTTTCTCAAGTCTTGCGACTTGAGAAACCAAAAGGCCGTAGGCCTCGTATCGGCCAGCGGACCTAATGGCATCGATCGATTGTAATTTTTTTATTTGATTATCGTTAGTATGCTTGCTGCATGCATGGTGTATGCTTGTTTGAATGCTGCATGTTTGCTGCATGAATAGTGTATGCTTCTTTGAATGCTGCATGCTTGCTGCATGCATGGTGTATGCTTGTTTGCATGCTGCATGCTTGCTGCATAATATGTATATGAAATGTATGCCAAAAGACGATTCTAACTGTGAACTTTCTGCGATATGATGGTTCTGCATTTTAATGACATCGATATGAAATTTATGCCGAAAGACGATTCTGACTTACAAAATTATGGGTTTGAATGTATGATAAATGAGTGTATGCCAAACGATTTTCTGCGAAATTATGTTTATGCTATCAGTTGTTATCTATACTAATATTATAAAGAGGAAAGATTTTTTTGTTTGTTTGTTTGTTTGTTTGTACCGAATAGGCTCCGAAACTACCGGACCGATTTAAAAAATTCTTTCACCAGTAGAAAGCTACGTTATTCCTGAGTAACATAGGCTATTTTTTAATCCCGAAAACGGGTCCTGTGGGGTGGCTCTGGAGTGGACTGCGTTTCGGAAGACGTAGCGTAGGAAGGCCTCCCTCTAGGTGGAGCGATGACCTATTCAAGGCTGTGCGATTCCGGTGGTTGCGAAACGCACAGGACCGACCAGTGTTGCGACGCTTGGGGGTGGCCTATGTCCAGCAGTGGACGTCTTTCGGCTGAGATGATAATGATGATCAATAAACAGATCAATGACCCGTTTTCGACTTTTCAGCCTTTGAAATGTTATTCCCCTCCTAAATGACGACACACCCTCATTTAATGCAAATAATCGCAAATCCATAAATAATGCGTAGGTGATTGGCTAGTGATATTGATTGATATCTATCTTATCTTTCGTCATTTATATTTATAAAACATATATAAATACAATAACTCTGTAGTAAAGCAACAAGTAAAGTGGACACATACAAACAGGAAAAAGAAAGAATTGAAAATGTGAGTTATTTTTATTTAGTAAAACCGAATAGATTTTGTCGTGACCAGAGGGCTTGCCCTTTTATTTTGGGAAGCGAATCAGCATTTCCATTCAACGTTGAAATGCTACTACTGTTTTGTGCAATTTTTCCATTGATAGCAGTGTGGAAGATTTTTTATGGCCACTGATGTCTTCCTCTTCTCCTTTTATTCCCAAATTCACATAATTACTATTATTTGCTTGTGTACATATAAAGTATTTTTCTTATTTACCTTTTAGAAGTGATATAATTTATTCCCTAAATATACACTTGCTTTACATTTTTAATAATTTTTGCTTATCTGTTTCCGAGAAAAAAATTTGTACCCATAGAAATTATTGTAAGTATACGATTTGATAAAGCACCAAGATTTCAATATAATATATGTACTCGTACGTTTGACATTACTTTGCATAACACAAGAACTTGAACATGAAAAAACCGATTCGTACAAAAGGCAACATTAAACTATAATAATAGAAACTCCATTTCCCTGATGTCCTTGGGCAAAAATAAAATTATGATAATGGGAGAAAACTAGAAGAAATATTTTATAAATTCCGAATTAATATTGATAAGGTAAATATTGCACAATGAGAAACAATAAAAAAAAAACAAGAAGTCAATCGGTCAGCAACTACTAAGAATTACGTAAGACTAAATCTATTGTTTCATGAAACAATCTGACCCTAGCAAATAAATAAATCGCTCAGAAACTGCGCTAATCGACCCCCGTTTATCTTTAACGTTGTGCCTTTCAGATGAAGAGCTTCATCCTCATTGCGGTGTTAGCAACACTTACAGTCTGCAATGACGCAGCTTCCATCCCAGGAGAAGTCGTTCTGTCTCCAGAACAAGCGAGTCTGTTTGCAGAAGAAGGCATTGTGTACCGAGAAGATATTAAGATGTACCAGAAAGGGGAAATCAGATCAGGGGATGTTATGTTTTATTCGTAAGTACCAACTCAAAAAGTGTTCCCGTTTATGTATTTAATATAATATATATAATTTAAAAAAGGACTCACTAACAGAAATTGCACAGTCTAAACTACCGAGACAAGGAAACGCTGTCATAAAACACTAGAGTTTCTTATACAGGGTAAGATTTTTACGTGGGCGTGGATGGCTAAATCCGAAACTATGAGGAATAGTGAAAAACACTCAAAGGATTCACGAGCTCGATTTTAATGAAAACTAAAACTGCACCATTGGAATTTAAAAAAAATTAATATTCCTGGCCAGGAATCTATATATCTTGACTATTATGTAACACATTGTCTAAGTAATTCATTTAAAATATGAACATTTAGACACAATATTATAAAATAAAATTTAAAAAAAAACAAAATTACATAATAACAGTTACAAAATTACTTTTATCTACACTCACATCGTAATGTTCTAAATACGAATTCAAAAAATATTGTATAAACACGTACTTTATATTCGTGGATAGGTAAAATTAAAAAAAAAACCATTACAGTTCAACATTTTCCTTTGATTTTCAAACAACTGCATCATAAAATAACTTTTTAATTTTTATAGCACACTTTTACTTTTTAATTTTCTGGCGCGTATGGGCTGTAGTAAAGAAGTTTCATTGTCTGTGGATGCGATATGCGATACTTACGTATCTTCAATGAGCCAATAAATTAAAAAGTAAAAGTGTGCTATAAAAATTAAAAAGTTATTTTATGATGCAGTTGTTTAAAAATCGAAGGAAAATGTTGCATTGTAATGTTTTTTTTATTTTTATTTTATCTATCCATGAATATAAAGTACGTGTTTATACAATATTTTTTGAATTCATATTTGGAACATCACGTTGTGAGTGTAGATAAAAACCATTACAGTGTAACATTTTCCTTCGATTTTCAAACAACTGCATCATAAAATAACTTTTTAATTTTTATAGCACACTTTTACTTTTTAATTTACGGGTGCATATGGTCTCATTGACTTTATGTAGAAAAGAAGTGTGAATATGTATATGGATGCGCGCGCTGCGCTGTCATGCGCAATGAGAATCTAAATTGCCCGCCATACCAAATATTTTTCCCTTTCCACTTTTGTTTTATTTCAACTGTACGAGTGAAGATAAAGTAGTGTATGCAACGGCATATTATTAGGTATTAAAACACTCGCGTAATATTATTATCAAATTCGGCTTCGCCTCATTTGATAAACCTACGCTCGTGTTTTAATAACCCCTATTATATATCCATTGCATAAACTACTATTATATGGAGTTTCGACATCATTATGTAACTGGCAGAATGATACTGAACCTGTTATCTCTCGAAAAATCGTGCGTTGATTGTGTGTATGTAGTCTGTGATTTATAGTCACAAAACGTTTCTAATAAATTGTTGTTGGAACTTATTTGCATTTAATTAAGTAAGCTCATCAGATAGTGGAAAGAGAATCGTTCGTGTCTCGCATAAAAAGGCTTTATTTTAAAATCTCGACTATTTATGCTCGACACGAAATGTACTATTTACTTTTATTTTTGTTATATTCTCTTCCTTTTCCAATGGACTTCATCCTACTATTTTTTTTTCACTCTTTATCATTTGCAAAGGCTTCAGCCCTGGTCTAATAGGCTGTTCTGTGGATATAGCGCTTTATTAGAGCACAAAGTATGTCCTGTGAACATATAGGGCTTTACTTGAAAGAATAAGTGGTGGATAACGGCTCATTCCCTCTCACAGAGAGGAGGCCTGTGTCCCAGCAGTGGGAACATTAATAGGCTGATGATGTGATGTGTGGTTGTACTCTAGGTGCAATTCTGCCTAACCTATCGCGGCATTCAGACGTGATGTCAATGATATGGGTCGTCGAAAGGCGTCTATTGTGCAAAACAGTAACACAAGGTTACACTAAACATTTGTACAAAAGGTGGTCAACATCAGGTTGAACAGCTGGCTCCTGAACTAAGTAAATAGATACATGTATCTCAGGAGCCAAAAAAAAATTACCTTGTCATAGACTGGAAATGAACTCAACCATGGACAGTAAACAAAGAGGTACGTAATCTAATATTTTACATTCCAGATACACCTGCAACCTACCAGGCATTCCACACACAGTACAATACGAAGACGTGAGGTACAGTGGCAATTCTACCACCAGAATCACTACCATTTATATGAGCAACCTTCCACCTGTCCCGGGACGTACCTGGCTAGGGGTACTAGGCACTACCCACCTTAACGTCAGGGTGATGTCAGCACCAAGAGCTGGGCTTTTCTCTAGCTTCGAATACTGGGGACACTACACCGATTGGGTGTGAATATATATCGGGGAATAGTTGAGAAAACATATATTTTTTAAATTTGGCATTGGACGTTTTTTGCACAAGATTTTTTTATTCTAGTTAAGTATTTTATGCTATGTATATTTGTATCTATGTGAATATATTGTTTTTTTTTATTTGAGATATATATTTGAAGTTGTTATTGGAATAAATGATTTGGTAATTCATTTTTATTATCTTTTCTTTTCTCGTTGTAAAAACATGATATGTTGAAGGTGATGAAAAGATCTGTTGAAACCATCCAACTTACCAAGACTAGTACTGCTAACACTTGTCTTAGAAAATTGATCGTTTAATAAGAGCTGTAAAAACAATAGTGTAATAAAAATAAGAAACAATAAGAAGTATATTATAATGAATAAGAAGAAGAAAAAAAATAGAAAATAATAAGAAGTATATTTTTTTTGAAAAGAGCAATTGAGCAGTGGGTATAATTAAATCTTGTAGATAAATAAAAGTGTATGAAACAAGAAAATATCCTTAGAGATTAGCAGTGTCGTATTACCTTGTCATAAAGAATTGTTTAATATCTTCTGTTATAATGTATTGTTGCGTAAACAACCCGCAAGTGGCATACGCTCATGACTATTCTCAAAGAATATTTTCTTGTTTCATACATATAAGAGCATGATTTGTAGGGTTCCGTAACCAAAGGGTGTGACCATGTCGACCTTTTTTTTGGTTCAAATCATTTTGGCGATCTCTTAAAAATAAAAATTCAAAATTCATTGATGGAATGTCTGTCAAAAAGCCTCGTTTTTTCAAGGGAGCTGTCAAGAAAAATAGCTCTGGCCTGCTGACACTCAAGGCATTAATTTAAATTTTATATTGGAAAAATTATTATATTATATTAATATATTCGGTTTATGAACTGTGTGTATTGCGCTATATTGTGATTTCTAGTACCTACTTCAAGGTGCCCTTTGGGTAAGTTATTTTGTAATTGTGTCTATGTATTGAGGCTTGAACGAGTATCCATTTTGTAATCATTTATAATTTTTATTGTTTTAGGCACCTTTATAAACCTTTAATAAACGAGGAGATTTGGACGCAGTTTTGTTATTTCGAACCCGACTTCCCCTGCCCATCAATTCCGCTGGCTGGCCGTGGCAGTGGCGCCTCAACGTTTTTAAGGCTCTCAGGACCTACTGAAGAACCAACACTGTTTCGCTGGAGTCAAACTGTTAGTCCTCATTTTCTAAATTCCAAAAGCCTTACGCACCTTTTTTTTTCCTGACCCTCCTTCTTTGGCAATAGATGCATACTTTTATTTAGCTATTAGCTATATACAAATAGAATTACTTAATTTAAGAACCTAACTTAAACCCACTCTCGTAATCACCAATTTGATTTACCTACTTGTACCTTTATGTTGATTTTATTATTGTGTTGTAATTAACTATTAATTCAACAACAATTTATTTGAGGGATTTTACATGCCATAACATTACCATAATTTATTTTTGTTGTTTATCGTCACACCGACATCAAATTGTAAACAATTTGAATTGACATTTGACATATTTTATTCTTGTTTGTTGATTCCTGATATCTGCTGGCCGCTTTTCTTAAAAAGTTTTTACTTAAAAGAAATTTTTAATTTTTATTACGGACTTGTTGCATTAGGGTAGTTACACACTTGCTACAACGGTACATACGACTTATGCGTATTATCTTTTTAATATTCTGACTTTTATCGTTTCTTACTTACACCCTAACGTTACTTAACGTAATTTTTAACAACTTTAAAATATTACCCAATTTTTAAATATGGACTTAAACTTACTCAATAAAAATGAACTAACTTACGAAGTTTTGTTAAGGGGTGCTATTCCGGCGATTACTGCGAACTTACTCCGTCAACAATTATCAGATCTCGTTTCTACCAATTCTGTAGTATCTGATGCAAGTCCTCTCGATTTAGACCAGGACTTGTTACAAATAAACAAATGTTTGGTGGATTTAAACGCAAAAATCTTACTCTTTGAAAACAAACCAACAGAAAGTTCGAAAAATAAAATTTTAACTTACCTTTCTCACCTACAAGACCGGCTTAACAGGATCGACACTTCTGAAGCTACTACTGAAGTGTTAACCATATTTAACGAAGCTTGCAAATCTCTTTCACTACTGCATAAAACTTTTAATTCTTTGACCATATTTCCTTCTTCTTCGTCCTCTCAGGCTACTTTTGTGTCGGCACAGGACAAAGATCATACTACTTCTGTTGTTGATAAACTTGTAGAGACGTTTGCCTCTCTGCAAGACAGACCTCGTGTTAACGAAATAAAACGATTTACGTTTAAAGGTGATACCTGCCCTAGGGATTTTATTCGTCAAGTTGAGGAATTCGCTACTGCTAGGGAAATTAAATACGACAAACTACATAAGTACATTTATGATATCCTCGCAGGCACGGCACTCGAATGGTACCGTTGTAGGGTCAACACCCTTACTACTTGGGAATCTTTTAAAAATCAATTACTTAATGATTTTGAAATCGATGACTACGACTATAAAGTGCTCAAACAAATCGATGAACGGAAGCAAAAGCCTGGCGAACGTGTCGCCTGTTTTTTTACTGAGATTGAAACTTTATTTAGTAAACTTAAGGAGCCGCTTTCCGAACAAAAGAAAATTGATACTATGGTTCGTAATCTCTACCCGTCTCTTAAACTCGTTTATTACCGGAAAATATTTCTTCGGTCTCTAACCTATTCAAAGCGTGCAAGTGGTACGAATCAATGACTTTAGGCCAAGTCTGGGTACAATCTACTCCAAGCTACTCTGGTACTCACTCTATTCACGTGGTCAATAATTCTAACAATCAGTTCTGCCCCAGATGCAGGAACAATCAACACTCTTTGAGATCATGTCCGAAGAAGGACATAGTTTGTTTTAAGTGTGGTTTAAAGGATTTTAAAGCCACCAACTGTCCTAATTGCGTTACTAGTAAAACTGAACCAAGTTCAAAAAACGCATAAGTCAGGATTGTGGAGAGTGGCAACAATGGCTTAATTACATTAAGGTATTCATGAATTCTTATAAGACCTCTACAGTCCTGTTTAAAAATGATACTGATACTTTGAGACCGTACTGCAATGTTCAGCTTAAACACCTTACTCTTTGTGGACTACTCGGCAGTGGTAGTCCGATTACTATTATTGGCAATAATGCTTATAAAGAACTTCTCAAACATGATTTTATTATTAATACAAAATATAAAATAAGTGGCTCGGTAGCTAACGGCCAACCTATTAACTCTATAGGTACGATTGAATTACCTATTATTTTTAAAAAACAATTTAAGATTATTACTGCTCACGTGATTCCTTCTATTACTCAACCCCTTATTTTTGGAATGGATTTTTGGAAATCTTTTAACCTAGCTACTGATATTCTAGAACTTATATCTTTTTCTAAAAATACTAACCCGTCAAACTTTCTTGCTACTGTTGAAGCTTCTAAAGTTTCACATTACGACACCTTGACCCCTGTACAAAAAATGGCAGCGGATCATATTATAGAACAATTTAAAATAAATTCTACGGAAACACGACCTTTAGGTAGGACGCATTTAGCGGTACACCGCATTGATACTGGTGATCACGCTCCTATTAGGCAACGTACTTACCGCTTATCACCTGAAAAGCTAAGAGCACTTTCACACGAGGTTGATATGATGCTTAAACTAGATGTAATCGAACCTTGCGAGAGCCCATGGTTGAGTCCTGTTTTAATTACTCTTAAAAAAGATGGCTCTTGGCGTTTTTGTATTGATAGTAGGAAACTAAATTCAATTACTATGAAAGACGCATATAAACTGCCTTTTATTGCTGATATATTAGATAATTTAAGAGATGCAAAATATTTGTCTTCTATTGACATCGCTAAAGCTTTTTGGGAGATTCCCTTACATAAGGATGATAGGTTGAAAACCGCATTTCACGTTCCCGGTCGTGGGATGTTTTGTTTCAAAGTTATGCCTTTTGGTTTAACTAATGCACCTGCAACACAACAGAGGTTTATAGATAACTTACTTTCTGATGAATTTGATAACAAAGTCTTTTGTTATCTCGACGATATTGTAATCGTTTCTAATACTTTTGAGGAACATATATCTCTTCTTCAGAAGGTTTTAAACAAACTTATTCAGGCGAACATTACCGTCAATTTTAATAAGTGTTCATTCTTTAAGAAAGAACTAAAATACCTAGGATTTATCGTTGACGAGTACGGATTACGCACAGACCCAGATAAAGTCAAAGCTATTCTTGACATACCTGCCCCCACTTCTCGAAGAGAAGTTAAGAAATTTTTAGGCACTGCAAGTTGGTACCGTAGGTTTTTACCAAACTTCAGTACTTTAACTGCACCACTTAACGCGTTAACCTCTACCAGTAAAAAAGCTCCTCCTTTCAAATGGACGGTTGAACATAATAATGCTTTTATTAAGCTAAAACAAGCGTTGACTACTACCCCGGTATTGTCACGTCCTAATTTTAATGATCCTTTTGCGGTACATTGTGACGCGTCTAGCTTTGGTATTGGAGCTATGCTTACGCAGGACATCGATGGCGTTGAAAAACCTATTGCTTACATGAGCAAATCATTAACTGGTGCTCAAAAGAATTACTCTATTACTGAGCGCGAATTACTTAGCGTTATTACAGCCCTTGAACACTGGCGTTGTTATTTAGACAACGGCCAGAAATTTACAATTTACACTGATCACTCTTCTCTACAGTGGTTTCTTAATTTAAATAACCCTACCGGTCGTTTAGCTCGCTGGAGTATTCGATTATCTGCTTTTAATTTTGAAATGAAACACAAAAAAGGTAAAGACCATCTGGTTCCTGATGTTCTTTCACGTTCTGTTCCTATTTCTTTAATAAATTATGACCCTAGTCAATCAGCTGATGCTTGGTATAATGAAATCAGGGCTAAATGTATAAACAATCCTGCTGCTTGTCCTGAGTATATAGTTAGGAATAACAAATTATACAGGTATACTCGCACTAGCACTATTCTTACTTCCGATTACAATTGGAAAGAAGTGATACCGGCTGAGCATATGACGGCTCATATAGTCGAAAATCACTCTACACCTACCACTGCTCATTTTGGTCTTCTTAAAACGTATAACAGACTGAAACTTAGATACTTCTGGAAAGGTATGTATAGGGACGTTGCAAATTTTGTTGCCAAGTGTGAGACATGCCTTGCTTTCAAACATCAAACACAAGCTACTATCGGTCTAATGGGAAAACCTAAGGTTTGTTCAAGACCTTTTCAAGCTATATCTATTGACTTGATTGGTCCTCTTCCTATGTCCAGGAAGTTAAATCGTTATATTTTCGTTGTTACTTGTTGCTTTAGTAAATATTGCCTTTTGTTTCCAATTAAGCGGGCAACTTCTGCTATTATTGCACACATTTTAGAAAATCTAGTCTTCATGAGCCACGGTATTCCCGAAACGGTTATCCTTGATAACGGGCCCCAATTCGCTAGCAATGAACTTGCCGACATGCTTAGACGTTACAACATTCCAAAAATTAGCTTTACACCGCTATATTGCCCACAAGTCAATACAGTCGAACGTTACAATAAAACCATAATTACAGCCGTAGCATCCTTTGTCGATCAAGACCATAGGACTTGGGACTTACAATTACATAAAATACAATTTGCAATAAATACCGCAGTAAATGAAGTCACTAAATTCACACCAGCCTTCCTTGTTTATGGTCGTGAACTCGTTTCGTGTGGTTCAATTTACCCAAATCATGACACCTTGGAAGATTTGATTTTCGCTCCTCGTGACGTTTTCGCTGATAATGTAGGTTCTCTTAGCCCTATTCTTGCTGAAGTTCAGAATAGGCTCTGGTTTTCTCATCAAAATAATGCTGCTCGGTACGATGAGAAACGCCAACATATAGTTTTCAATGCAGGCGACATAGTGTGGAAACGTAATTACGCACTAAGTGCGGCCGGCAGATATTATTCAGCTAAATTAGCTCCCAAATTTATTAAATGCAAAATCATACAAAAAATCTCTCCTCTTGTTTATGATTTAGCAGACTTAACAGGTCGTCCTATAGGTCGATGGCATGTTAAAGATATCAAACCTAGACCTAGTGTTTTACAATAATTGTTCTTTTATTCATTTATTTTCTTTCGGTTTCATTAACATTGTCTCAAATTTTTCTTAATTTATACATATTTCTTTTAATTAATTAATATTACGCGAGTTTCTCAAGTTTAATTTAATTATATTTATATGATGTAAACCTAAAACATCACCCTCTTATTACTTTTCTTCTATAATAATAAAAGAAGAAATGATTCTAAAGACCTTTTGCGCATTTGAGCACACATTTTGTAAATACTTTACATCATTCACCATTATAGAGCGGATGGTGACTCTTTAAATAAGCCTACACTGATTGCAGAGTTGTGTCGGAGTAGCCTGTACACAGTTTTCAGCTACTTCATTTGCGTGATGTTTTAGGGCAATATTTTATACCTAAGACTAATATTGATAGGTTGTATGATTGTATGATTGAGTGCTTGTAGGACTCAGACTCTGTTGTAATATTCACATTGTAAATATCACCCCCATCTCTAAATTTAGCATTTCGTAATTATTTTTTTTTTTTTTTCCTCTCCTCATCAAATTTCTCGGCCTACCTCCAAATTTTTTCAAGGGGCGGCGGGGTATTGTGACCATGTCGACCTTTTTTTTGGTTCAAATCATTTTGGCGATCTCTTAAAAATAAAAATTCAAAATTCATTGATGGAATGTCTGTCAAAAAGCCTCGTTTTTTCAAGGGAGCTGTCAAGAAAAATAGCTCTGGCCTGCTGACACTCAAGGCATTAATTTAAATTTTATATTGGAAAAATTATTATATTATATTAATATATTCGGTTTATGAACTGTGTGTATTGCGCTATATTGTGATTTCTAGTACCTACTTCAAGGTGCCCTTTGGGTAAGTTATTTTGTAATTGTGTCTATGTATTGAGGCTTGAACGAGTATCCATTTTGTAATCATTTATAATTTTTATTGTTTTAGGCACCTTTATAAACCTTTAATAAACGAGGAGATTTGGACGCAGTTTTGTTATTTCGAACCCGACTTCCCCTGCCCATCAATTCCGCTGGCTGGCCGTGGCAAGGGTAAAAACGGGACTCTATAACTAAGACTCCACTGTCCGTCTGTCTGTTACCAGGCTGTATCTCATGAACCGTGATAGTTAGTCAGTTGAAATTTTCACAGATGTTGTATTTCCGAACAACAATATATCACGGGAATTTAACGCGATGATTTCGATTATTTACTTACCTATTTCACCCGACGATTCGGCCGTGTTGCAACGACTGTGGTCCCGGGTAGACCGGTATCTCGATTTACAGGCTCCGTTGGGGCAGAAAATTGTTCATAAAAATCAATAGGTAAATAAAAAAACGAAATCATCGCGTTAAGTTCCCGTGATATATTGTTTTTTAATTATGAAATGCGAAAGTTTTAAAGTTAATATTAATATTTCTGTTGCCGCTATAACAACAAATACTTAAAGCAGAATAAAATAAATATTTAAGTGCGGCTCCCATACAACAAATGTGATTTTTTTCCCGTTTTTTTGCATTAGGCAGTTGAAAATTTTGCAGATGATGTATTTCTGTTGCTAATATAACAACAAATACTAAAAGCAGAATAAAATATGTTTTTTTAAGTGGGGCTCCATTACAACAAACGTGATTTAGCCCGTTTTTTTGCGATAATGGTACGAAACTTTCGTGCGCAAGTCCGACTCGCACTTGGCCGAGTCAAATCGATGTTTAAGTTTTTAACCATTTTTTTTTCTAATTTATTTGGGGTTTTAGTTTTACAGTTAATAGTGGGTTCAGAACGTAGAAATTTGGTATAGTCTGTATCTAATAATTCTTTCCTTGATAATGAGCAAAAATAATAAAAGCAATTTTGTTGTGACACGATATTGCTAATTAAATAAGGTAGGTATTGAAGCACACAATCACTCAGTGATTGGCACATAGCTTAAATATTGCAAATCACATTAATATTATTGTGGCGAAAGATTTTGAGTGTGTATATTTGTTACTTCTTTACTCCAAACTGGCTGAACGGATCTGTATGAAATTTGGCATAGAGATAGATTATAGTCAGTAATAGCACATATAATACTTTTTATCCCGGGAATATGTTCCCTCAGGATAATTTTCGAGCTTCTCGCAAGCGATGCTGCTGGCCTTCTGTCTGAGAAGGTTACTGGTAGAACAATTTAAAGGTAGGTACTAGTAGTTTCATAATTCTCATGCCCTTAACTCAACTTTTATTCTATCTTAATATTTAGTTTTAGCACAACATGACAGCTTCGTTCTTTCATAATTATGGAAGAGAAACTAATAATGAAGTCTCTTTTTCACCAATTTTCCAAAAAGAAGGAGGTTCTATGTTCGACTGTATGTGTTGTTTTTTTTTTGTATGTTCACCGATATCTCTGTCAATTACTGAACGAATTCAAAAAAAAAAAATTGTTTGAATAAGTATGTTCCAGGATTGGTCCCATTTGAATTTGGTGAAGATCTGATTAAGAACTTCGAAGTTATACAACAGATCTCTTCAATAAATGACGGCCAATCTCACGGGATTGCTGCAATCGCAATTATATTTATCTACACTCACAACGTTCCAAATATGAATTAAAAAAATATTGTATAAACACGTACTTTATATACGTGGATAGGAAAATTTAAAAAAATAGTAGTTTATGCAATGGTCATATATTAGGGGTTATTAAAACACGAGCGTAGGTTTATCAAATGAGGCGAAGCCGAATTTGATAATAATATTACGCGAGTGTTTTAATACCTAATTATATGCTATTGCATACACTACTTTATCTTCACATTTCATACATGTGCAATAAAACAAAAGTGGAAACGGAAAAATATTTGGTATGGCGGGCAATTTAAATTCTCATTGCGCATGACTGCGCAGCGCGCGCCTCCTTAGACAATGACAGTACTTCAATGCACAGACTCTTAGAGATACTTACGTATCTTCAATGAGCCAATAAATTAAAAAGTAAAAGTGTGCTATAAAAATTAAAAAGTTATTTTATGATGCAGTTGTTTAAAAATCGAAGGAAAATGTTGCATTGTAATGTTTTTTTATTTTTATTTTATCTATCCATGAATATAAAGTACGTGTTTATACAATATTTTTTGAATTCATACTTGGAACATCACGTTGTGAGTGTAGAAAAAAACCATTACAGTGTAACATTTTCCTTCGATTTTCAAACAACTGCATCATAAAATAACTTTTTAATTTTTATAGCACACTTTTACTTTTTAATTTACGGGTGCGTATGGGCTCATTGACTTTATGTAGAAAAGAAGTGTGAATATGTATATGGATGCGCGCGCTGCGCTGTCATGCGCAAGGAGAATCTAAATTGCCCGCCATACCACATATATTGCCCCTTTCTACTTTTGTTTTATTTCAACTGTATGAGTGAAGATAAAGTAGTGTATGCAACGGTATATAATTAGGTAATTAAACACTCGCGTAATATTATTATCACATTCAGCTTCGCCTCATGTGATAAACCTACGCTCGTGTTTTAATAACCCTTATTATATGACCATTGCATAAACTACTATTATTGTTTACACCATTTCATAACATAACATCACGTTGGAACGCTCGTAAGGGTTAAGCAGATGTATACAGTTCACCCTGGTATACTCTCATTTTAACGGCTATGTGCAAGTTTATCTTGAACATCACTAATAATGGTGAAGGAAAATATTGTGTGGAAATCTGGACTAATAGTTTAACCATACTATAATAATAATATGTATAATATAATATTATAAATGTGACAGTAAGTCTGTCTGTCTATCTGTTACCTTTTCACGCTTAAACCGCTAAACTAATTTAGATAAAATTTGGTATGGAGATAGTTTGAGACCCTGGGAAGGACATAGGATAGTTTTTATCCCGGCAATCATACTTCAGGGGGTGAAAGGGGGTTAGAAGTATGTATGGTGAACTAATAATTTATCAAGTCTTCTTCTTCTAGTATAATATACATTCAAGAACTGCCACTGAAATCAAATCTTTTATTATGTACTAGTTTTTCCCCGCGGCTTCGCTCCCATCCCACAGGACCCGTTTTCAGGATAAAAAGTTGCCTCTGTCACTCAGGAATAATGTAGCTTCATACGTGAAAGAAGTTTTAAAATCGGTTAAGATTTTTTTTGAGTTTATCCATTATAAACTAACAGACAATCAAATCTTTCCTCTTTATATTATTAGTGTAGATAACCTAATTAACGATTTTAATGCCGTTATTAATTATAACAAAACCCCCAAAATATAAGATAGCTCGTATCACTTATATCAGTATAGTAAGTGGTGTTACCACTACCACTTTAGATTAGAAAAGATTAAATATTAGATTAGATTTGAGTAATTAGGTATATTTTTTTACTGTTTTTAATCAGTCAATGCAGTTGGGCATCATTAAGTTAGGAAACGTTATATATTTAATCGACTAAAAATGAGGAGGTTCTCAATAAGTCGGAACCTTTTTTTTTAAATGTATTTTTCCCGATTACTCAAAGACGCCTAGACCGATTTGGAAAAATCTTCTTTTGTTTGAAAGGGTATACATCCCTGGTGATCCCATAGTCATCAAGATGGGATCTGATGATGGCATCCTGGAGAAATTCAGGAAACTCCTCAAATATTATAGGCATATGGATAGCGATTTTGGATGTATTTTCATCAACAATGCAATCATTTTCACTCAAAAGTATCGTTTGGTGAAGGATGAACGAGACCACAGATGGCCACTGGAACTCCTTAATGCTAAGTCACGGCTATAAGATATCTCGAATAGTTAACAGGCTATGATGAAGCAAATCACATCATCATCACATCATCAGCCTATTATTGTTCCCACTGCTGGAACACAGGCCTCCTCTCTTTGAGAGGGAATGGGCCAAGCAGCACTGGGCCCGCGTGGTGGATTACGATCCACCACGCGGGCCCAGTGCGGGTTGGTGGATGTCACATGTCTTTGAATTTTTTGGTTCTAGGAAAATTCTCAGAAAAAAGTTTTATCTTGCTATTTGAGAAAACTATTACGATATAACAGAAGCAAGTTACTGTTTTCACTGTCTCATAGCGTGAGTGTATTGTCTTTAAACACCTTTTAGTGTGTAGCACAATAATTAGGAAATTATAAAAACCAATTCATCAATATATCGTTGATAATTAGGCATAATCTTATCATTATGTAGATATTAAAACAAGTACGAACAGTATATAAACTGAGCCCCGAAAAAATTGATAAACGTACATTAAATTCTGAAGAGTTAAAGGTAATACTGTGTTAGTGAATTAAGTGAGAAATTAAAAATGTAAGTACCATTTAAAGTTATTGACATTATTTGCAGCATTTGTATTGAGCTGCATGGCTACATAATTCTAAGAACCATTAGAAATACTCTTCTTTCTTTCTTTCAAATATTCGAAATCTATGTAATAAAAAATCACACTAAAGACAGGAAAAAATCCAGTTTTCAAGTTACGTAATTATACTTTTTGGTACGAGTCGGATCAATAACTTTTTATTTTTATGTTATTTGGCGGAGACTAAAGTTTTCTGCCCACGGCTTCGCTACCTTGGCCTATACCACGGCACTATGTATTTTTTTGGTATAAATCTAGCCTATGTCACTCAGCGATAGTGTAGATTACTATCAGTGCGAGTATTTTTACTGACTCTGTCAGTCATCATTATCATCATCATCATTACAGCCGCAAAACGTCCACTGCTGAATGCTATATCGACTGGCCCCATGCATCTCGCATCCACTGCATTCCCGCAACTTTAACCATGCCATCAGACCACCTAGTGATAGGCCTTCCAACGCGTTTTCGGGAATCGGATTCGGATCATTCCCCCTTACAAACATAATATGTATAAACACAATTCGTTCTCTTTATGAAATTCGTTTAGAAGTTCAATATTGAAATTTTACCTTTCAGATGAAGAGCTTCGTCCTTATCGCAATGCTAGCAGCACTGGCAGTCTGCAATGGTGCGGGTTCCATCCCAGAAGAAGCTGCTCAATACGAAGATGAGGACATTGTGTATCGAAAAGATATCAATATGTTCCAAAAAGGAGATGTTAGACTAGGAGATGTCTTATTTCATACGTAAGTAAAATAAAAAACATAAAACGTAAAGAAACAATCATAAAATATTGAAAAAAAAACATAAATCTAAATAAACAAAAAAAACATCAAACTTAATAAACTGCCTCGTTGGTCTTGTGGTCGAAAGTAAAATGGAATTGGGAGTTGCAGTATTTACTATGCCAAAAAGAATGTATGTCATCAACTATTCAGCCTCTGGTTACCTAATTCATACTATTAATATGAATGGCAAAGTTACTCTGTCCATCAGATTTTACGTTGTCAAGGTTAAAAACTGTTTTTTTTTATTTTATAAAGATAGCTTGAACATTTTTATCCAGTGATTACGTTCCCTTGGGATAAGTTCTGACGTTCATGCAGAACTGTCAACTATCTGACATATAGAAAGAATATACATGTCATTTAAAAAAATAAACATAAAAAAAGAAAACTTACATTAAACGATAATAATATAAAACAAAATAAAAGTGTTTATATCAATACACAATATTTGGTGTGTCCCACGGCTGCGCCAAATAGAACCAGTTCAGCAAAATGTCGGGCAACTAGTGCCCGACGCTGGTTTTCAACTGGACCTGTGACTGATGACGTGACGGACGTAAAGCAGTCATTTATCTAACACAGACTAAATAACTCAATATACTAGATACATAATAATATACAACAGATAAAATAAAATAAAAGTTTAAAGTCTGATGTTAGAACTTAGCAGGAAAGTATGCCTCACGGCTATGAGAAAGTGGGGTAGTGCATTTCGATTGGACTCGCCGATTTATTGACAAAAACGAATTAAAGTTAATTGAATATCAAAAAGCAGCTACTGTCTAAACTGATGACACTTTAGATTTTGTTGGGCTGAATAGTCGATAGTATTTTTAAAGATATCATTTTATATATTTTTATTAAAATGTATTTTCCCCGATATGCAGCACAGCTGAGACCAAAAGGTCACAACTATTCAGTAAATAAAAATAAGTACCTAATCATACCATTTCTTTCTTTTCAGACACACTAGCAACGTCCCAGGCATTCCGGGTACAGTGGTGCGCGAAGATGTGGTATACCGTGGCAATTCTACCACCAGAATAACCGGCTTGCGTTTCAACAGGCCTCCGGCACATATGCATGTTGGGGCTCTAGGCACTACCCACCTCACTATCAGGCTAACATCAGCGGAGGGAGAGGGCATTTTCAGTAACTTCGAATTCTGGGGAGTCTACACTGATTGGGTCTGATGATGTATAGTGATTAAATGTGACAATAGTACATTTCGTGTCCAGCATAAAAAGTCGAGATTTTAACACGAGCGATGTAGCCAATTAAAAAATGCAAAGGTACATGCGAGTGAAATAAAGCCTTTTTATGCGGGACACGAACGATTCTTTTTTTACTACCTGATGAGCTTACTTAATTAAATGCAAATAAGTTCCAACAACAATTTATTAGAAACGCTCAGACTAAAAACCACAGACTATATACACACAATCAACGCGCGCTTTTTCGAGAGGTAACAGGTTCAGTATCATTCTGCCAGTTACATAATGATATCATAACTCCATACAAAAGTCATTTCAACGTTATTATGTAATTTCTTTTTTTTAATATAATCTTGTTTCTAAATGTTCATATTTCGAAACAAATTGCTTAAACAATGTCTTACATAATAGACAAGGTTGTGGAAAAAATAACTATTATCTACTCTTCTATCGTAATATTCGAATTATATACTTCAAAACGAGTTTTATTGACATACTTTATAAACACAATATCGAAATTTTAAAATAGAATCTTATTATAACACTTTTTCTCTAACAAAATAATGCGGTAATGATACTATTACCGTGGTTTTGATTCCAATTTTTATTTGTCTGTGGCAACGCCCTTTAGCGCAGGCGCGGTTAATGCGGTGATGTGCTGGGTTTTGGCGCCATTCATACGTTTTGCTGTAGTGAATTTCATGAGGTTTGTAATTCTTGCTTAAAAATTTCTGGTATCAGGGAATGTGCAGAAAATTTTACTCCACCCGATATTTTAGATGCGGTGATGGAAATTACTCATAATCTATTACCAGCAAAGTCGGGAAAATTATTTGATAAATGCTATGATAACTTTATGACATGGAAATTACAATAAAAGGTACATATTTAGTAGGTTCAATCCCAATGTATAAGTGTAGAAAAAGTAGTGTATGAAACTAGGTATTAAATCATTCGTGTGATACTTTTAATACCCCTTATTATGCAACAGTTTCATAAACTAATATTTTATACCAGAAAATTCTTCTTTAATAAATGATGCTGTTAACTAATTTTGTCGTCTTATTTTTAACTAGTTGCCTTCTTACTTCCCCATCGAGCTCAAAATCGTCTTCTTATTTGTTATTTTGATGTATATGCTATATTACCATTATTATTTTTAAGTTTATCTTATACATCGCTGACATCGGTGAAGGAAAAAATTGTGAGGAAACCAGGACTTTTTTTTCAGGAAACGAGTTTACTATAAGATTGTGCTCCATTGGTGTAATTGCTGCAAAGGCGTTCCAGCGCGAGGATAAATTAATAAATAAATTACTGTAAAGTTTGATCAACGGAATTCCTTGCCGGAGTCTGTATTTCACGATAGCTACAACCTGGGAGTCTTTAAGTCGAAGAGTGAATAGGTTTCTTCTAGGCAAGCGTGCTTCATTATCGACCACATCATCGCTTACCATCAGGTGAGATAGTGGTCAAGCGCAAGCCTCATACTAATAAATAAACAGAAAAAAAAACATCCGTTAAGTTGTTTTTGCGTTGAGAAAGATAAATAAATAATTTTATTCATCAGCCCATCCATTCTAACCAACGTTTCTGTTCATAATAGTAATTAGGTGTGTGATGATGATCATCTTCCATCGCTAGACAGATGTTGCTTGGGGTTTGGTAACTTGTGTTATCTTCAATTCCTTCCGTCAAGCTATCAATGACTCTCTTTTCGTTCATGTTTCTCACACACGACTATTCGGAGGCACGGTATTTCATATACATTATAAAGACGAAAGTTTGTGAGTGTGTTTATATATTTTTGGAGGCATGCGGAACAGGGTGTAAAGTCCCGCAAACCTCTATAGAAAAGGGAGGAGCCTCCGACCAGACGGGTGTTGTGTCTGGTCCGGGCAACTGCCCAACGGTTATTGTCGGACTGTTGTATGTGTTCAAATCGCGCCGAAAACTTTGCTTGCGCGATGCAGGATTTGTGTGACGTCATGTCATTAGCTTGTAAGTGGCGGCGTCGGTGCCGCTACATGTCTGTTTTTCTTTCACGCAAAAACTACTGAACGGATCTGGATGAAATTTGGCACAGAGATAGATTATAGTCAGAAAAAAGCACAAAAGAAACTTTTTATATATATATTCCCGCGATAACACACATTCTCAACGGTCACATGGTTCACTCGGGATAATATACTACTTTCTCGCGGTCGGAGCCGCTGGCAAAAGCTAATACTAACATAAACTGTCAAGACTAAAATCGTAAAAGCGTATAAAACGATTTTAATTAAACTTGATACGCATATATTTATGTAAGATACCTAGGTCTAAAAAGTTATTTGAAACTATGTTTAAGATGACATTACGTAATAGATTTGGATTTGCCGCTTGATGGAAAATGTAATTTCTAGTTCCTTTTTCAGGAAATAGATCCAATGTTTTGCCATCGTCTCAGTGTAAGAGTTAGACCCTGTGCGATGAGAACGAATTTGAAGACGACAGTAACTCTCTCTCCGAATTACCTTTGATTTAAAAATTCTACCCTTGATAGTAAATTAACTATTGTATCAAAGCAACTTTTCTTCCACGATTTTGCTAATTAAATCAGTCGGGTGTACCTTACGTTCATCATTTTAGCCGAAAGACGTCTACTGCTGGACATAGGCCTCCCAGGCGTCACCACAATGACCGATCCCGTGCATCTTGCAACCAGTGGATTCCCGCAACCTTAACCAGAGCATTCGATGTCAGCAAAGGCGATAGTCAAAATGTCAAAATTTAAGAGATTGATCACGTGATTTTTCAATCCCATACAATATTGGCTTTTGGACAATCACTATCACCACGCTTTTGATGATAGAATGTCACTTGTCTAAGGCCTTTAGTCATCGGTTCACCTAGTGGGAGGCAATCCAACGCGACGTCATCTAGCTCGCGGTCGCGATTCCTGAACTTTTCAGCTCCATCGGCAATCCGTTCTACGAGCAATGTGTGCTCTGCCCACTACCACTTTAGTGCCGCATTTCTTCGAGCTATGTCGGTAACTCTGGTTTTCCTGCGGATATCCTCATTTCTGATGCGATCACGCAAGGAAACGCCAAGCATAGCCCTCTCCATTTGGGTGACTATAAGCTTTCTGATGAGGCCCATTGTGAGCGACCGCGTCTCTGTCCCATAGGTACTCTGGCAACATACACTGGTAATTTGTCTTGAGACACTGCGGTAAATTGGACGAGAAGATACCGCGCAACTTCCCGAACGCCGCCCAGCCGAGTTGGATTCGACGATTGACCCCTTTCTCGAAGTTAGACCTATCCAACTGGACTGTTTGTCCCAGGTAGATATGTAATCGTCTTCAACTTCGAGTGTAGAGTCTCCGATCTTGATAGGAGATAAAATTTAGGCTCAACTGGCATAACCTATTATAAGACTGTTTCTGCCATTAAATGATAATTACATATTTTTTATTTACCATATCAGATAATCTTAATGACAACAATACAACTTTAGATCATTACAAATGAAAGTTAAATAAATCTGATATCACCTACTAATGGATATCAAAATAATGTATGTGCAATAATGCACACACACACACAATTTAAGTATTCGATACATAAACAGTGTCCGTGGAGCTTAACGCTTTATCTAAGTTGGGCTAAGGCGGATGATTTGCCCATAGGATAGGCTATACCCAAAGGCTATGTGCGCAAGCTATGCCTATATGCATAAACAATGCAAAAAAAATATTGTAAACTAACCTCAAAACACTAAACTTGCATCTGCATCGTCTCCGGCGCTGCGGGAAGTGCAACCCCTTCGCCCTTAAGCAACAAAGGATAGGCACCCATGCCTCACCTCCGCAGCTTCGGCTAGCTAGTCGCCTCTGGCGCCCATCCTCAGCCGCTACTGCTCGCACGGGAGCCTATGCTTTGTTAAAGCGAGTGGAGACTGCTCTCAATTCGCGCCTCCAGTTTTTATATACACTCTAGGGGTAGCAGTTCCCGCATTGTCGAGGTGGAGGGTGCTCAGTAGCCGTGGTTTGGTCAACCACGGTGAAGCAAAGAGGAAACTGAGGAGAGGCCGCTCGTCAGGGCTTTTTCCGATTAAGCCGACGACGTAGCGGCCAACAAATTCGACTTATTTAACTACAAGCCGGTGTAAAAATCAAGATCACAATAGTCAAGACATACAATGAAATAATATTTTAGCGAATGAAATACCGTCTCACCTTTGCAAGAATCTCCAACTTTTTTTGCAGCTAACTGAGCTTTCGCCTCAATGAATGGACCGAAGTTGAGGGTCGATGTCAACGTAACACCGAGAAGTTCGAGATGGTCCGACAACGGCACGGTTACACTACGGAAAGATGGAGCCGGGAGGAATTGGCTCGTTTTAGAAAAACAAAACTGACCAGATTCGCATCACCCCATTCGGAGACCGCCTTCAAGGACAGGTTCAAGCGTTCAACCATGGGCTCCCGGAGAGACCGAATCTGAGGCCCAGTAGCCCGTGCGCCGGACACGAATCTCTCAGCAACAGTGCTGTCGTCTGCGTACCCAAAGGTTCCGGGTTTTAGCAGATCATTAATGTGCAGCAAGAATAATGTTGCCGAGAGCACTGACCCCTGAGGGACTCCGGCGTTGATATGTAACTGACCGGACGAGCAGCCGTCGATAAACACTCGGATGGATCTCGGATTCCTCAGGAAGTCCGCAATCCAATCACACAAACCACTAGGTAGACCGAAGGATGGAAGCTTACCAATGTGGCATATGCTGAGGAATTTGGTATTCAGCATACCCAATCGCGTAGAAGCTGTATTGAGAGCACATGGAGGAAACACCAAGTACTGAGTTATCAAAACCTACGTTTACACCTAATAAAACCCCTACTTAGAGATTTGGTTTTATTTGCCAAATGGTTCCAATTTTTTAACCGACTTCAAAAAAAGGAGGAGGTTCTCAATTCGTGGGAATCTTTTATGTTTTTTTTTATGTATGTTCCCCGATTACTCAAAGACGCCTGGACCGATTTGCAAAATTTTTCTTTTGTTTGAAAGGGTATACTTTCCAATTCCCATAGTCATCAGGTCAGGATCTGATGATGGGATCTTGGAGAAATCGAGGGCACTCCTCAAATATTATAGGCATACATATAGCGATTTTGGTATTTTTATCAACAATGCAATCATTTGCACTCAGAAAGTATCATTTGGTGAAGTGGAACTGGTGAAGAAGACCACAGATCGCCAATAAAACTCCTTAATGCTAAGTATATCATGGGGTATAAGATATCTCGAATAGTTTAACGACTATGATGAAGCAAATACTTATAAATAAATAGTACTGATGAAAATGGTACCATTGAACTGATATGATGATGAAGCCGGCAGGTAGGCATTGGAACTCCGAAATAAAACAATGAATCCTAGGATTTGTTCCGGTCTGATCCCCTCGATCTGATCCCCTGGGGGATCAGTTTTTTTTTATAATATTTTCTATTCCGGTCTGATCCACCGTGCAGGGTATCACAAATAAATTTCAATATTTTATACCGGTCGGATCCCCTAGTTATCTATTAACAGATTTTTGGACAGTCAGCCACAAAATATAGGTATAGGGTTTAAAATTGTTAAATAAATAATTATGTTCGTAATTCTTATTGTAATGAAAACGTGTATTGAGGAACAACGACTCTACATTTTCGTCTTAGCCAAGTCACCGCAGCCGGTTTGAACCGTTTTTAATAATGTTTACTGTATTTTGCAAGCAGCAAAATTAATAAATGGCAAATTTTTTTTTTTTTTTTTTTCTCTACCTTTGTGAAATTGTCAAGAAATACATAGGTCTGACGTTGTGATGATATTCAACGCATAACAAATAAAAACAAATATTATTTACATAAACAACTGTTTTCTCTTGATTGTACATACCTGTCAAAAAGAGTTAGGGGATCAGACCGGAATGTCAAAGTTTATAGTGGATCAGAACGGAAATAATAAAAAAAAAACCAGCAGGGGATCAGATCGAGGGGATCCGACCGGAACAAATCAATCCTAGTCGTGTATGGGCTTATTAGAATCGTCATGAGGTGTACTTTGGCTAATTTTATGGCAATTGGAGGAACTTATTAAAACTAAATAAAAAACTTTTTAACAAAAAAACAAACCGACTTCCAAAAAAAACTGCAAAGCGATAAATAACTTTCTTTTCCGAAGTCGGTGACGAAACACGGCAAAAAAATAGGTACGAAAGACACCGACTTCGGATGAAAAAGTTATTTATCGCTTTGCAGTGTTTTTTTTGGAAGTCGGTTTGTTTTTTTGTTAAAAAGTTTTATAAAACATTTAATTTAAAATTTGAACACAATATTTACGTTTTTAGTTGGTAATATTCTGATGCGCTGTTAAATGTACTGCAATTTTGCAGACGGCGTCATTAAGCTAGCCTTTCTCGTTTAGGAGTAATTTGGTGCTATGTCACTGGAACTTTATCATTGCTCGCGAGTGTATAATCAGTTTTTGCAAAAATATACAAAACAATACAGACGTTTTTAAATTAAATCAAACGTTACTTATACATTTTGAATATTATAGTAACTGAATATTATCCTAATTGAATATTATTTCAATTGTGCATTATATAAAAGGTTCATTATACCATATAACATTAAATAATTCATTATATCATTTGATCGTTATACTAAAAAAATATATTAAATGAAATTAGGTCATATGATCATTAGAACTTTTGTTATTATTTCAAACGTTACACCCCCCCATGAGGCCCATAAAGAAAATCTGAAAGTTCCGAGTCCGGAATACGAATAGTCGGATATCTAAATAAAAAACCTAATCTTATTAAGTAGGTTTCTAATCTAAGAACAATAAGTAGCTATAAACAATAAGTGACAAACTTTTATAATATACAATAATCGCAATGTATTTATGATTGCTATACTAAATGTATCGGCATCCCGGAACCACGACAACTTGTTGTGTTATTGGTTCCGGTTCATAATGATTTTCGTTCCTTGGCAAGTTTTAATGGGACCCGTCTTAAAAAACGACCTCATGCTTCACTGATACTAATGTTTTAATTAAAAGATGTTTGGAAACGACTAGCCATCTTTCTAGAGTAAAAGAAGTCACAAATGTTAACTACTTTCTTAATTGCATGAACGCTGAAATATGAAAAATAGCTAGGTAGTCCCCAAATGTCAACTCATAGGGACATCACATACCAAGCAGTAGATTTTGTTTATCATATTGTAGAATATGAATTCCACTGTTATATTAATTTGTACTTCCACCACCTAAAATATTATTGAGGAGCTCAAAGTCACCATATAGCGTTTTAGAAAAACAGGGATAATGTTTTACTACTTATTTTTGAGGCTCTTGTGGTGACGTTCTTCTATCAAATGGCTGCCAAAAATTTGGGGATCCTTGCGAAGGTGAGAAGGTACTTCACGCCGGCAATAGCTGCTCAACTTGTATCAAGCGCAAGTTCGATCGTGCATGGAGCACTGTTCTCATCTCTGGGACGGATCTGCCAAATACCAGCTTGATGCACTAGAGTCGATCGAAAAGCGGGCCAAAAACTCATTGGCAATGAGGCACTGGTCAAGTCAAAGCTCCAGAGCCTTGAACATCGTCGCCGAGTTGCCAGCTTGTCGGTTACATTTCGGGGAGTGTGCGATGGAATTGCATGATTTAATTCCGCCCAGCCCGTTCCATCATCGGACTACCAGATGTACGGCGATGCGTCATCGGTACATGGTGGACATCCCACCCATACGCACAAAACGTTTTGGGGCACTTTTATTATGCGTACAGCTAAGAAGTGGAATTCCCTGCCGGAGTCTGTATTTCCTGATAGCTACAATGTAGGGGTCTTTAAGTCAAGAGTGAATGGGTTTTTTCTAGGCAAGCGTGCTTCACCGTCGACCTCATCATCGCTTACCATCAGGTGAGATAGTGGTCAAGCGCAAGCCTATAGATAATAAAAAAAAAGAAACAACAAATGCGTCGTAAAAGGTCGCAATAGCGGTTGGATATAATTATGTTAAAAATGTCTGGGCTTGTCACTATTGAAATGTCATGTGATCAATCTCTTAAATTTTGGCATTTTGACCATCGGCATCGGTGACTTGTCTATTCAAGTGTCATTCGACTTACAAGGTTCTAGACTCTACAGCCTGTGGTTATATATTTCAGAAATCATGTCTCTCACGTAAATCAAATCCAGAGATAATATTTACCTACTTAACGAACTTAACGCCTTTATCGCAGATAAATATGACGAAAATCGATTTATTATAATCTAAGGAAAATCCTTAAGACCAGTCTATTGTAATTAGCTATAGTATCATGTTTTGACTCATTTTTTATCTGTCAATTTAGTAGTGATAATATTTTTACGAGCTAATTTAAAACTTATCGTCATAATATCGGAGATAAGAGTCGGAAGAGCGCTGTTGTGGCGAATTATAGAGGTGGGCTATAATTTGCATTTTCCATCATCGTCATCATCATTTCAGCCGAAAGACGTCCACTGCTGATCATAGGCCTCCCCCAAGTGTCACTACATTGATCGGTCCTATGCGTCTCGCATCCAGCTAATTCCCGCAGCCTTAACCAGGTCCAGTTAGTGGGAGGCCTTCCAATGCAACGTCTTCCGGTACGCGGTCGCCACATCAGAACTTGCCAAGCTTTTCGACCATCCGTTCTACAAACAATGTGCCCTGCCCACTACCATTTAGATTTCACAATTCTTCGGGATAGGTCGGTAACTCTGGTCCTCCTGCTGATGTCCTCATTTCAGATGCGATCACGCAAGGAAATTCCCAGCATAGCCCTTTCAATTCGGGTGACTTTAAATCTTCTGATGAGGCCGATTGTGAGCGATCACGTCTTAGTTCCGTAAGTCGGCAGTCCACATGGATAATTCTGCTTATCTGAAACCGCTAAATCCACAATTAATTTGGATCCAAGCGACGTAATGTGAAAATTTGTGGATATGTGCTGGATTTGTTACTCTTGTACGCAAAATTTTTTTTTTTTTTTTTTAATATCTTTATTGATTTAATTTGGGGTTTTTATCCCAATGGATACGCCAACCCCATCATGCCTTATACATACTACAACAAAAAAAAATGCTTTAAATTTAAATTAAAAGGAGGATCTTAATTAGTATGATATACCAATTCGCAGAATCTTATCGCCACATCCGACTTCGGTTGTGCCAAAATTGACTGAATTAAACCTACCTCTGATATATTTAGATTAAACTCATTGATTAAAATTCTCCTTTTGTCCTGGTTCTTGACGCAATCCATCAACAAATGGTGTACATCCTCAAGTACATTACATGAGTTGCAGTTAGGAGAACTTACTTTCTTCATGAGGAATGCAAACTTTGCCGATGGATAGTGTCCAGACCGTAATCTTACGGCTAATTTAACATAACTTCTACTTAACTTACTATTTTCAAACCAGGGCGCTTGAGGAAGCTCATTTTGAATTGTTTTGTACCATATTCCTTTTTCTACTGATTTAAGATTAAAATGTTGTTTCCAGTTATTTAAACATTTCATTTTAAATTTTGGCATGTATTCCACGTAGTCTGGTACAAAATTTAGCTCGACTCCTTCCTTCGCAGCTAATTTAGACGAACAATCAGCTTCCTCATTACCTCGTAAACCAACGTGCGCTGGAACCCATTGCAACCTCACCTCTATGCCATTTCCAATAAACTTGGAAATATATTTTAAAATGTCGTAAGCTATCGATGTGCCTCTGAAGCCAGAGGCGCATCGAGCCACGTGGTGCAATGCGCTTTTGCTATCCGTAAATATTACAACATTAGCAAATTTTTTCTCTATTGCATAGGACAAAGCTTGCGAAATTGCAATGAGTTCCAACGTCATGATGGATACATCTGACATTATTTTAAAACCTACACTATAATTACAACTTGGGTCGTAAAACGCTGCCCCTAATCCATGAGCGCCCTTAGACCCATCAGAATACAGTTTCTGCCACCCACTATAATTAATGTTCAATTCCCTCACGACTTCATTAACTAAAGTAATAGGCTCATAACTTGATTTAGCTAGTGATATACATTCCAAACTTATAACTAAGCACTTATGAAAGTCAACAGCTGATAACCAAATATCGAAAGCAAACATTGAAAGAATATCTACAGAAACACCTTCAGACTGTTTCACATCCTCGATTGTTTGTGTAAGTAAAGGCTTTTTTTTATTAACCCAATAACTAATGTGGGTAAGAGCACTAATTTCAGAAATTAAATTAGTAGTACTATTATTTGCCCAAGCACTGATTTTTAATAAATACTTATAAGCTAGATATTGTCTTCTAATAAATAATGGAGCAATGTGTAACTCGCTCTCCATGACGTGGATTGGAGTACTTTCGATAAATCCGCCTACTACTCTCGAGGCTTGATTCTGAATTTTATCAAGTTTGCAAATATGACTTTTAGCACTACTATCATATAAAACCGATGCGTAATCAATACGGCTTCTAATTAAGGACATGTATAATCTTCGCAAATGTATCATGTGCACCCCCCAAGACCTTCCTGCTAATAACTTTTAATATATTTAAAAATTTTGAGCATTTGTTGACCACTTCGTTAATATGTTTTCCCCAGTTTAGACTTCTGTCTAGCCATATGCCTAAATACTTTATATTTTCGGCATAAACTAAAGGCTTTTCTACCCTCAGAACGGGTAGGTTTTTCCTACGACCTCTACTGAAAAGGCAATATTGTGTCTTATTTGCAGATAACACCAACCCTAGTTCGTTTAATAACTCCACTACTAAGTTTAAACCATTTTGTACATATCGTTCACATATTTTAATGTCCTTATTACACACATATATCACAAAATCATCCGCGTATTGCAAAACTGACACATTTTGAAGTCTATGACATATTTTGTAAGTAATTAAGTTAAAAAGTAGCGGGGATAGAGGATCTCCTTGTGCTAGACCTTTATTTGTGTACCTGCTTATTACATTACCGTCACTCAATTTAATCTTCAAATGTCGCTCATTAAGGAACCTCCACAGGTACTTACAAAGTTTGGAACCAATCCCTAGACTATCCAGTAAATATGACGCTGCGTCGATTGAAACATTGTTATAAGCGTTCTCGATATCCAAAAAACCAGCTAATGTTGGTAAATTCTTGGAGAAACCAATCTGGATGTAAGTAACTATCTGGGTCAGGCAGTCCATACAGGACCGTGATTTTCTGAAGCCTACTGTGGACGGAGATAGTATCTTTTCCTTTTCAGTATACCATTCCAAGCGCTTACAAATCATTAAATGAAGAGTTTTACACATACATGAAATTAGTGATATGGGTCTCAATTTCGCTTCACTGTTATTATTGCTACTACTTTTGGGAATAGGGACTATTTCAATGTTTCGCCACTGGGAAGGAATAATACCACATTGATAAATATTATTATATAAATTAAGCAAATATGTTTTAGCTATGTCCGGTAAATAATAAAGCATTGTATATGATATGTCGTCTTCACCCGGGGATGAGTCCTTTTTTTTTAAAACGCTGTGTAACTCTTGGATTGAAAACTTAGATTCCAACAGTTTATTATTCGAAGAGAAAACTGGTTCTGTGTTGGGCGCATAATCTGTAGTGAGAGAACACAATAAATCGTGAGATTTTTCAATAGTCGGATATACTTTTGGTTGTTTAAAACCTTTGACCCATTTCATACGCTACCAGATATAAGAAGCCGAAACTTTTTCATTAAAGGAATCGCAGAGCTTATGCCAAGCATCGCATTTTGCTTTTCGAATTAAGGATTGTGATTTATCAGTTAACTCTTCTAACTTTGTAAGATTATCAGGCGTCGAGTTTTGTCTGAACTTAGTTAAAGCTAACCTTCTCTGCGCGACTATTTTAGACAGATCAGGATTCCAATATTCTTTAGGTTTGAATTTTTTATCGGGTTTATTACAAATTTTAATTAAAGGTATGTGTTTATCCGCCGCCTTATTAATTATATCTACTAAATTGTCATAGTTCTCTTGAATATTTTCACCATAGTCATTATAAAAGGTAGGATTTTCTGAAATAGTTTGTGAATACTCATCCCAACTAGCACGTTTATAATTGCGTTCTTTTATGTATCTAAAATCATTTACGATATCAATTGTCAGTTTAATTACTAGGTGATCACTCCCTAGATTTTCATTCAAGACTTTCCAACAAAAATTTATGGCTACATCGGAAGAGACAAACGAAATATCGGGCGAGGTTTGCTGCAAGTGCCCGTTTACCAGCTTAACCCGCGTGAAGTTACTATTATTAATGGATATGAAACCATATTCTAAAGAAGAATCCATGATTTGGGACCCGCGTACATCTGATTTCACTGACCAATTGGTGTGGTGACCGTTAAAGTCACCCGCTATCAGAGTTCTCGATGAAAAGTGTGAGAAAATATCATCCCAATCGTAGACTTGAGTTTGTATACTAGACGGACAGTATATAGACGCCACATATTCTAAGTCCTTGCAGTTAATTAACTTTACACAAACTACTTCAATACCTGTATTATTTGGTGAAAATGGCTCTAAATAGGATTGTATCGACTTATGAACGATAATCGCGACACCACCGTATGAATCCGCTCTGTCTTTTCTATAGATATTATAACTATTAATGTTTATGTCGGACTCAATATCCAGCCAAGTTTCACTAATGATGCCAATATGTATAGTTTCACGAGCTAAAAGGTCTGTAAATGCTACTAATTTGGGGCGCAGGCTTTGAGAGTTCCACTGTACTATGTTAATTCTAATATGACTAGCTGTATTATCCATTAGCAAAATTCGAAAAATTTAATAACTCATTAAAAAAATAGTGCTTTAGTATTTCCCATATAACTTTAAAAACTGCCGATACTTTGTCTTCCAATTTGCTTTCTGAAGTAATTATAGGTTTAATTTTAATCCAAAACTGCTTAAATTCAAACTTATTCTTAATGTGCTCGTCTCGCTTTCTATTTTCTTCTGTATTCTGCCAATCCTCATGTTGAACCTCCATATTTACTTCTTTCAAGCTCTCTTTATTTTCCACTCTCTTAGACACTTTTTCTGATTTATTAATCGCTTTTTGAACTGATTTTCTAGTACTAAGCCTTAACATATTTTGTTCCGAAGTTTTATCGAACTCTTCTTCCTCTCTCTGAATAGCGACCTCCGAAATGCCGCCTGAAAAACCTTGTTGATATATTGCATTCTCCTTGACTACACTGCTGTAGGTACCTCTTACGTTCATAGTATTAAATGAGGCGTTCTTAGCTGCTGTCAATGTACACTCTCGAGTTGATGTATTCTTATTTGTTCTCATTTCGGTGTATAACTGTAGGGCTTTTCTATAAGTAACCCGTTCTTTACTCATAATGTTTCTTATTTCTTTTTCTCTAATAAAAAAAGGACAAGTTTTGTCCAGAACAAAATGGTCCCCTTTACAGTTCAAACATTTATGCTTGGTGATATCGCAGTTATTATGTTCTGAGCCACCGCATTTTGGACATAACGACTTTTTGACTGAGCAGAACTTTTTAACATGTCCGAACTGCCAACACCCTGTGCACTGTGACACGGGGAAATGATATGCCTCTACTTTAAAACGGCAATCGTATGCTTTTATATATTGCGGCAATACGCCACCCTTAAAACAAATTTTGATAGCTTCGCTCGGTATCCATGAACCATTAGTTGATATTCTGTTCATTCTATTCAAATTCAAAATTTCAAAGTCGCACTGTATAATATTAACGAGTTCTTCTAAACTTAAATCTAGATCAATTCCTCTTACTACCCCATGGATCACGTTTAGCTCATGTGTAAATTGACAGCGAAGCCCCATCTCTTCAAGTTCTTTGCATTCCACCAACAATAGGGCATCTTGTTTATTTAAAAATGTAACAATTGCTTTGTTTATGTTTTTATATTTAATATGATCAATACCAGTAATGTTATGCGATCTTAACAACTTAGCCATCGCAATTTGTTTAGGCAACCCTTCTAAAGCAGTGATGCTAACTTGATAATTCTCAACAATTTCTACTTCATCGTTTTTTTTTTCTCCAACTACCCTCACATTTGTTTGTGTATCTAAAGAATCACTCCGGATCAAACGTTTCGGTTTCCTCCGAGTAACCGTAATAAAACCTTCTTCATCACTCTTTAATCCATCTCCTTCACTACTTTCGTCTCTTTCCTTTCTTTTTGCCACCTTCTTTTCTGAACTTTCATTTCTATTTGTTATTATATTTTCACTAACTGATAAGCCTAGCTCTCGTTCAGCTTTCTCTAAAAATTCCGAATCACTCATGTCCACCTCACTTGTACTCTCCTCCATCTTGAAGTCGGGACTTCAAGTGGAGAGGAAAAAAGAAAACACAAAAACCGCTAATCGCTGCGGAACTAGGAATTTGTACGTAAACGTGTCACCTGTACAACCGCTCGCGCGCAACTCGTTGTACGCAAAATTATGGAATGGATTTTGATGAAACTTTATAGTAATATAGTCCATAACTTAATAACACATAGGCATTGATAAATATATTGGGGTAAATGCCTACTAATTCCATGAGGGCGACGGCTACTAATAATATATATTTGTTTAAAATTGGTTTTAGTCTTAGCCTTTATATATCAATAGATTCGTTGTGAGCCACACCTCTAGTGGCCGTTTGGTTCCGAATTATTAAGTTTCCTATTTTAAATCTGTCAAATCAATCAAGCTGCCCTGAAATGCGAAGACGTGTAATTTACAAAGTTTTATTATAAAGAGATAAAGAACTATTTGTAATGTATTTTTTTTTATCTTTGGGTGTGCGAATAGTACATAATCTGTGCCCCCCAGAGCTTGACTTGAATTTCAACCAGCGCGCGACGTAGTGACAATTGAATGATAAACTAGGTCAGTATAAAGGTGCCGGCAGCATCGCTGTCCTGCGATAGCCGCAGAGTGCGATGGCCGTCAGAGTCATCAGGGGGTATCGCACGATCTCCTACGAGGCGGCTTGTGCACTGGCCGGATCCCCGCCCTGGGACCTGGAGGCGAAGGTACTCGCGTCACTATTTTTTTTTTTTTCCAACCAGAAAAAAAAAAAAAAAATCTTTATAAAGGTTGAAACGGAAAGGTATGAACATATCTTAAAAATATATGAACAACTTTCTTCATGAAAGTAATAGTAAATTTTCAACAAAAATAATGTTTTATCTTTGATCCCATACAGATTTTGGTCATCTGACGACAAATTTGTATATTATAATCGCACTTTTCCGTTACAACCTGTTTACTGCCCTAGTTTATTATTCGATTGTCACAAGTTGATTTTTTACAAAGTCATGCGGGCAGCTAATGCATATTCCCCCCTCTACGATGCAGTTGACGTTTTTTTTTCAGTTTCAAAAAATTTCAGCCAGTGTACAAATACTTTTTTGATTATTTGTTTTAAACCCAAAGCTACTTGAGTAGCTGACGGTCGGTTCACTTAATTAAAAAAAATTAGTCATATGACATCAAATGTCTATGTTCTATGTTAGGGGGGTTTGGTTTCCGCAATTAGTCCCTCAAATGGACCTTTGTACGTGGGCCATGGCGGCCGTTGGGTGGTCATTCCAACCAGCCCACCTCCCTCCAGAAGTCAATTAGAGCTCCTGGTTTTCTCAAAACATCTGTGTAAGATCTGGGTAACCCGAGGGTTCGTGTTCTTATCTGGGTGACACCTGTGCATTCAAAGAGAACATGCGTAACGGTTTCCTCGGCCTCTATGCATGCCCTGCACAGAGGACTGTCCGTTATGCCTATTGTGTGGAAGTGTTTGTTGAGTGAGCAGTGTCCCGTGATGGTCTCCGTCACCAGGCGCAGGCCATTCCTGTTCATGCGTAAAAGACGCCTGGTAAGCCTACTGTCCAAGGATGGCAGAGCTTTTTTGGATTGCCTACAGCCCGGTGCCGAGGCCCACCAGTTCTCCGCCTGTGTCTGGGTGAATTCCTGTAGCCACCTGCGTATTTGGTTGAAGAGGATGGGTACAACAGGTTCGGGTCCATAGACCGTCGAGCTGCATCCGCGCCTCGCAAGCTCGTCAGCCGCGTCGTTGCCCAGCGATTCGTTGTGTCCCTTTATCCATTGTAGTGTCACCGTGTTACGGCTAGATACAGCTATCTGTTCTAGTGCATTGTGACATTCTAGTATTAGTTTAGATGTAATGTATTTTTTTCGTAAGGATTGGAGGACTGATGCGCTGTCGGAGAGTATCCGTATGTGGGTGTCCGTAACCCTCCTGGCTTCTAGGGCATGGACCGCTTGTATAATGCCCACACACTCAGCCTGATAGACGGTGTAGAACCCTCCTAGCGGTCTGGATATATTTATATTGAAATCGTATGAGAAGACTCCGATTCCGGTACCTGAGTCAGTTTTCGATCCGTCGGTGTATATTCTCATCCCTTTCGGGCCAGAGTAGTCACATCTTTCCTCTGTGAGTATTATGTTGTAGTGCCTATGAAAGTGGTGTGATTTTGGGGCTTTGTCACATGGTGATGCTAACATCGGTTTACGCTTGATCGCATCTTCCTTTATGCGTGTGTGCTTAATTCTGGAGTCTTTATTTAGGGAACCTGATAGGTGGAGTCTAAAGGTGGCTAAGGCTGCCTCCTCCATCACAATTAGGTGTTGAGGCGGGAGTCCCAGCATTGCCTGTAGGGTGGCAGTGGGTGTGGTTCTCATACTACTGGTGATTGCAACACAGGCGAACCGCTGTAGTTTTTCGAGATCTCTTTGGGCTGTGCTGAGGTCTGTCCTGGGCCACCAGACCAGCGAGCCATATGTGATGATTGGTCGGAATGTTTGTCCAAATAAATGCCCAGGTACTTGGTTTCAGTTGAAAGGCTTAGGGTTGTTCCGAAGAAACGCGGTAGTTGCAGTGTCATGGTTTTCTCTTTTTAGTAAAGAGAATTAGTTCAGTTTTTGTGGGGTTCACTGAGAGTTGGTGCTCGTTGCACCATTCCTCTAATATTTTCAGGGCTTGACGCATGAGATTGCATAGAGTGTTTTCGTGGGTCCAGTTTATTATTATTGTTATGTCATCAGCGTAGCCAACGGTGAAATAACTTTTGTCGTTGAGTGTTTTGATGAGGCTGTCAGCTACCAGGTTCCACAGAAGTGGCGAAAGAACGCCCTCCTGCGGACAGCCCTTCGCGACGATGGCCCTTGTAGTGTCATTAACCGTGACTTGAACCGCTCTCAGTTTGAGCATATTGGTGACCCAGCCCCCTAGGGTTGGGTCTATGCCGTGTCTGTCGAGGGCCGTGTTTATGCTGTTGAACATGGTCTTATCGATGGCGCCCTCGATGTCACTGAAGGCAGCCAGTGCTGAGCATTTGTGGTCTACTGCGCATTCAATTTTAGAAACCACGTTGTGCAACGCGGATTCTGTTGATTTGCCTGTGGAGTACGCATGCTGTTGTTTGTGAGGGAGTTTTTCCCGGAGAGGCCCATCACGGATGTGCCTATCACAGAGTCTTTCGAGGGTTTTCAGTAAATAGGATGTGAGGCTTATAGGTCTATAAACCTTGGGGTGTGTGTAATCAGTTTTACCAGGTTTGGGTATGAAGATGACTTTCACCTCGCGCCATCCGAGAGATATATATCTAAGTGCTATGCAGGCCCGATAGATCTCCAACAGCCATGGCGTTAGATAATCTACCCCCCACTGTAGTAGGGCTGGGAAGATGCCGTCCAGCCCAATTATGGCCAACTTAATCCAAGCTGACAGCTGCACTTGAGATGATGATAAATGATCAAACCTACAGAGTGATGTGCGTAATTCATTGTTTACCTGTTTTAACCATTTATTGCAGTTTTTAATGATTCAGACAGGCTAATGCTTTTGTGAGAAGATTAGGAGATGGCAGAAAACCCGTACTTCTATCAGAAATAATCGTTTAATTCGGTTTTGCGTTCGCAAAAACCCGCATCTAAAGGCCGTTCCGCCAGAAATATGCTGAAGGAAGTTTGAGGTGCAACAGTCAGTGAGCTTACGGTAGGAAAGAGGTTGAAGGAAGCTGGTTTTGGTTCGTCCGTGCCCTGCGAAGGTGTAAAAGTTGAAGTACACCTCTATAGAAACTGAATAACTTTAGCTAGAGAACGTCGACTTTGGTTCACGGACTAATGGCGTAAAATATTGGTATGTCTAGGTGGGTGAAAACTTTACTAAGAGCATATGGAGGAAACACTCGTTTTTATGTGAATTAACTTATTAAACTATTTAGTAACCTTAATAAAACAATAATGTCCAATTTTCCCATTAAGTCAGGTTACTCGAAAAAAAAATTTACTAAATGCGATCTAATTTTTATTTTAAAAGTTGTATTTTTAAGTAAGGAAATTTAAGCTAATATAAGTTTTTCATTGTGCCCACAGCTAAGGAGTGGAATTCCCTGCCGGAGCCTTTGTTTCCTGATAGCTACAACCTTGGGGTCTTTAAATCAAGAGTGATAGGTTACTTCTAGGCAAGCGTGCTTCACCGTCGACCACATCATCGCTTACCATCAGGCGAGATAGTGGTCAAACGCGAGCCTATCGACAAAAATAAAAAACGTTTTTACAATTAAATCTTAACAAAAAAGAAAATCGTCTTTTTTATTTTGTATATTCAAATTTTGCCAGTTTGTGTAAATATAATCGCCGAGAGAGATTGACAAAAGGCCAAGTGCGAGATGACGCACAGAAAATCATACATAAATAAATAAAGTTACGCCTCATTCCCATAGGGGTAAGCAGAAACTACAGAACGCCACCTGCTACGATTCTTTCATACATAGGAACATCTTGTTATTTGAGCTAACTACGACGATATAACAGAAGCAAGTTACTGTTTTTATTGTCTAATAGCATGAGTGTAGTATCTTTATAAACCTTTTAGTGACCCCGTATAAAGTACAATTATAAGCAAACTAGCGACCCGCCCCGGCTTCGCACGGATAGTAGAGCATTATTGTGCCTACATGTTTTTAGGGTACCCAAAGGGTAAAAACGGGACCCTATTACTAAGATTCCGCGGTCCGTCTGTCTGTCCGTCTGTCGTCAGGCTGTATCTAATGAACCGTGATAGCTAGACAGTTGAAATTTTCACAGATGACGTATTCTGTTGCCGCTATAACAACAAATAATAAAACAGAATAAAATAAATATTTAAGTGCATACAACAAACATGATTTTTTGCCGTTTTTTGCGATAATGGTACGGAACCCTTCGTGCGCGAGTCCGACTCGCACTTGGCTGGTTTTTATTTTACAATAACTCCTAGGATATTCATTTCAATTATAAGGTGTAATGGATTAAAATAATGTGCATGAAATGCTTATTAGAGGCAGTTTGAAAGTGGCGCCAGTAACAGAAAAGTTGAAAGGAAACCGATTGTCCTGGTATGGTCATGTGATGAGGAGGGATGAAACACATGTTAACAAAAAGCTTTTTTACAAAAAAATACTACCGACTTCCAAATAAGAAAATTAGAAAGTGTAAAATAACTTTATTTTTGGAAGTCGGTGTCCATAACTTAAAAATTTAGTACCTACCAAAGACACCGACTTCCAAAAATAAAGTTATTTTTCACTTTCTAGTTTTCTTATTTGGAAGTCGGTAGTATTTTTTTGTAAAAAAGCTTTTTATTTTTCACTTTTTAGTTGTACCTACCTAATAGGGAAGTAGTTAAGTAAGTACCTATAACGACAGAATAGATTACCCGAATAACATGAAAAATGAATATAACCGGTGAAATGAGAGATCTGCATACCCCTTTCGAGCGTACTGGCGTGATGTTATGTTATGAAATAGTATAAACAATAAACAGACATGCGTTTGCAGCAATCCCGAGAGATTTGCCGTTATTTATTGAAGAGTTCTGTTGTATATCTCCGAAGTTCTTTATCAGATCTTCACCAAATTCGGAATATAATCTTTCAAACAAAAAAAGAATTTTCAAAATCGGTCCTTAGTTGACGGAGATATCGGTGAACATACAAAAAAAAAAAAAAAACATACATAATGTCGAACATAGAACCTCCTCCTTTTTTGGTAGTCGGTTAAAAAGAGTTATGAATATAAATGTGGATGGATGGAGAGGGAGAGGAAGGCCAAAGAAAAGATAGATGGACTGTGTGAGGAGTGATATGAAAGAAAAGGGAGTCAGTAATGACGTGACGGGGGACAGGACGGTATGGAAGAAGCAAACGTGTTGCGCCGACCCCAAGTAACATGGGATAAGGGCAGGAAGATGATGAAATGCTTAAGGTAATTAACCTATTCAAGTTGATAAGTATTAATACTGTATCCCTCTAAATAGCTAACCAATTACCAATTTAGAATAGGGTATAGCTATCATTAAAAGATACGCATAATATGCCATCGCGGACTATTCTGTAGACCTATAAAGGTCTATCCACACATATCAGGGCCGTGCCCGGGACGTGCACGGGACCGTGCACGGACATGTGTGAACGATGTCATATAAAATGCTCCCACCGATATTTTTTGAGCCCCTGACGGGACCCGGCCCTGTCACGTCCCGGGCATTCCCCTGATATGTGTGGATAGACCTTAAAAGAGGAACAATTTCACCATACATTGTTTTGTTATATTTCAAAGGATAATTCATGCAGTTTTATCGATGAAAGCTCCCAGGCGGCTTGAATTTTCCGACATTTTCAACAATTATCGTCAAATTTCAACCAATTTACATAAAACCTTAACAAACTATTTAGGTACACCTAAGGTTTTTGAGTACTGACAGACAGACAGCCGCGGCGGGGGACAGTTTGTTTTATAATAATATGTAGTGATAAAAACCAATTCGTCAATAAATTTTTGATAATTAGGTATAATCTTATCATTATGTAGATATTAGTACGAGTACGAACAATATATAAACTGAGCCCCGATAAAAATTGATAAACGTACATTAAATTCTGAAGAGTTACTGTGTTACTGAATTAAGTGAGAAATTTAAAATGTAAGTACCATATAAAGTTATTGATTTCATTCTCTAAACATCACCAAATTTCAGGTTCAATGGACAGTTAAAAAATTATTCGGAACAATTTTTTTTAATAAATGCTGAATTTGGTGTTCAATGTTAGGGGGGTTTGGTGTCCGCACTTAGTCCCTCAAATGGACCTTGAATTTGGTGACTTTTCATTCCATTGTTGCCCAATATTTTGTAAAAAAAAATTACAGTATTTACTTTCTCAGCCAGCTCTAAACACCGATAGGGGTAGGCCAATTTAATTTTTTCACACCCCGATTTATTTGTATGGAAAATACAAAAATAAAAAAATATTTTAAAATGTCTTTAAAAAACATTTAAATATATTTTTTTGTAATTTTTTATGGCTTTGGGTCAACAAGATGCTTATATTGTGAACATTTAAAGTCGCTCCAACCATTTGGCTGTAAAACCTGTGCGACAGACGACGAACAGACGAAAAGACAGACAGACGGATACGTGAGTGACAGCAATAGAGCTCCGTTTGGAAAAAAATATACGTTTACGTTAACCATATCGAATGCAAGTAAAAACTCGCACTAAGCCCACTAATTTCAAAATCAATCAATGCCATAAACAAGGGATTTAAAAGTTGAGTAAAAAATATTTTGAATGTTTAACATAATATTGTCTGAGGCCTACTCAATTTCCAAGGCATCAGTAATCGTAAGGCCGTGGTATTCGACCAGCGCTCCTACTGCAGAATAGGCCATGGTATCCGAGGCAGCCGACTGCTTGACGGTATAGGGAACAGTGTGGAACTCCACTAAGAGCACTAGATGCAGACGTGTAGCGATCCTTAAAGTGATGACACTTAGCATAGATCCTACTAAAGTCACCGCCAGATAACAAAAAAATAAAAACGCTAACACCTGCCTACCAATGTATTCCAATATTTAAAACGCTAGCTAACACGATCAAAACAAACGTATTGCGGTAAGGGGCGTCCTTGACCGTTTCACTTGGCATTCAGTATTACCGATAAAAGCGTGGACCGATTTATAATAAAATTGTTCTACGCCTATTACTTTCATTTGAAAACAAAATTATCAAAATATCTCCTTAAACAAATATTCAGTTTTCAAGTTACGTATATATACTTTTTGGTACGAGTCGGATCAATGACTTTTTATTTTATTGTTATCTGGCGCAGACTTTAACTTCATGCTCGCGGCTTCGCTACCTTGGCCTATACCACGGAAATATGCATTTTTTCTGTATGTAGCATATGTCAGTTAGCGATAGTGTAGATCACTATCAGTGAAAGATTGTTCACAACCTCTGTCAGTCATCATTATCATCATCATCCACGACGTCCACTGCTGAACATACCGCTTCCCCTAGTGTCACCATATCGACCGGCCCCATGCATTTCGCATCCACTGCATTCCCACAACTTTAACCATGCCATCAGTCCACCTAGTGAGAGGACTTCCAACGCGTTTTTCAGAATCGGATTCGGATCATTACCCCTTACAAACATAATATGTATAAACACAATTCTTGCTCTTTAAAAAATTCGTTTAGAAGTTCAATATTGAAATTTTACTTTTCAGATGAAGAGCTACATCCTCATCGCAGTGCTAGCAGCACTGGCAGTCTGCAATGGCGCGGCTTCCAATCCAGAAGAAGCTACTCAATACGAAGATTAGGGCTTTGTGTATCTTAAAGATATCAATATGTTCCAAAAAGGAGATGTTAGACTAGGAGATGTCTTATTTCATACGTAAGTAAAAAAAAACTTAAATCTAAAAAAACAAAAAAAAAATTAAACTTAATAAACGGCCTCGTTGGTCTTGTGGTCGAAAGCAAAGAGATTAGGGCTTTGCACTATTTACTATGCCAAAAAGAGTGTATCTACTATTAGCATCGACTATGTAGCGTCTGGTTATCTAATTCATACTAATATTATGAATGGCAAAGATACTCTGTCCGTCCGATTTTACGTTGTCAAGGTTAAATTTTTTTTTTTTTTTTAATGAATTGTATATGAGAAGCTCGTGGCTAAATAATAACAGCCGCACGGGTCGATCGTCAAGGTTAAGCAATGCTTGACGAGGTCGGTCCGTGGATGGGTGACCATTTCATCATACCGAGTTTCCTCCGTGTCTCGGAAAGCACGTTATGCCGTTGGTCCCGGCTGTCATTTGAAGATCTTTGACAGTGCTTACGGGTAGTCAGAAGCCTGAGCTGACACCAGTCTTGCCAAGACTGGTGTGGTGTGTATCTCAGAAAGTAACTAAGCACAAATCGTACCATTTCTTTCTTTTCAGACACGCCTGCAACGTTCCTGGCATTCCGGGTACAGTGGTGCGCGAAGATGTGGTATACCGTGGCAATGCTACCACCAGAATAACCGGCTTGCGTCTGAACAGGCCTCCGGTACATACTCATGTTGGGGCACTAGGCACTACCCATCTCACCATCAGGCTAACATCAGCGGTGGGAGAGGGCATTTTCAGTACCGCCGAATTCTGGGGAGTCTACACTGATTGGGTCTGATGATACATAATGATTACTTGTGAAAATTATTTTTTGCTGAATATTCTTATTTAATAAATGATGCTGTTAAATTATTTTGGTGTCTTATTTTTAACTAGCTGCCTTGTTACTTACCCCATTTCACCACCATTGTGCTGAAAATCGTCTTCCTATTTGTTATTCTGATATATAAGCTATATTATTCGATCAATAATATACTCGTACTAGATAAACAAACCCATATAAAACTTCTCTTTAAAGCTGGCGCCAATTGTGTTTAGGGGTAATCCTAATAATTCTAGTTGAAATAAATATACATTAATACAAAATTCACGAAATTTTTTGCGTCTTAATGTTGGCTATGATTGGACCATACTTATTCGAAATAAGACCACGACCGTATTTGTGGCCATATTTTTCGGCCCGTTTCTGATGCGCTGATCGGGCATCTAATGTATTATTGATAGAAGGCTATATTACTGTAAAGTTTGATCAACATCCGTTTAGTTGTTTTTGTGTTGAGAAAGATAAATAAATATATTCATCTGCCTATCCCTCCTAACAAACGTTTGTGTTCATAACAGTAATTAGATGTCATCATCATCTTCCATTCCTTGACCAATGTTATTTGGGGTTTCGTAACATGTGTTATCTTCAATTCCTTCCATCAATCTATCAGTGACTCTCATTTTTTTCATGTTTCTCACACAATCCTTACAAACGAATATTCGGGGGCACGGTATGTCATATACATCCTAATATCTTTTTGGTTTCAGAATTTATAGTTTTATTAATGAATGAGTTTTCCAAATAAGTTATGTGGTAAAAGATAATTTATTTTGCTATCAAAGTTAGCTCTGAGCTAAGCTGCGGACGGACAGACGGACAGAGCGAAACTATAAGGGTTCCTTGTTGTCTTCGGAACCCTAAAAAAGTGAAATTTTGTGAGTGTGGTTGTATGTTTGTTACTCTTTCACGCGGCACAGAGATAGATTATAGTCAGGAAAAGCAGATGGGGAAATGGGACTTATTATCCCGCGAATATGTTACCTCGAGATAATTTACTAGTTTTACTCGGGCGAAGCCGCTGACACAATGTAAAAGTAGACCTTTTGCGGTGAGAACGAATTTGGAGAAGACAGTCACTCATTCTCCTAATTACCTTTCATTTTGCAATTCTACCCTTGATAGTAAATTAATTATTAGTAGCAAAGCAACTTGTTGTGACTACGACTTTGCTAATTAAGTCAGTCAGGATTACTTATTGACATAGTTATTTTACAAAGAAAATACAATACTAAATAATATGTAACTACAGTACTGTCAAATTATTGATTAATTATCTTATAAAACAATCCCATTTATCCATCACGATATTATATTGCAATCGATGTCTTCTTGGTTTGGCGACCGCTTTCACATCAGTCTTGCCTATGTAGGGTTGCTCCATCGTCGAAGCCGAATAACTTGCCTATTAAATCAGTCTGGTGTACCTTACGCTCACTAGCAGAGAAATTAAGTTAATTGTTGAAATAGGTATACCTACATTTTGAGTCAAAATCAAAATCTTTATTTTTTATTTTACATAGGCCTACATGGGCACTTATAAAACGTCGACAAAATGCGCACGGTTTGGGTTGATCGTTTCCTATGGAGAAGAACCGGCAAGAAACTCCACTCTCTTTTAAAAATATGGTTTGTTTTTACAATATTTCCATGTTACAGCATTACTTAAATATGGGAGGCCTACGTTAGGCCCGACAATAAAACGTTAGAAACTAAAAATAAAAAGTAAAACAAGATATAAAGTTATCAAATGTTATCAAGCATCTAGAAATCTAGAAGGCCTACAATGTTCACACATTCACAAAACTATCGGTAAAAGCATCTATACAAAGGTAAAAAAAATAAAAATTAATGTATAACAAGACTAAATTTAACATGTGGCACAAATGTAGTTATCAGTGCTGTAACTATTCTTAGCAAAGGGTTATTAAGATAATTGAAAACCATTGTAAAAAGTCCAATTAAAAGAAGAGAAAAAAAGAAGATAAATGAGATTGAGAATAGTTAGAGACATCCACACATTTGTAGTAGAGTACAGTAGCCTAAAGCTCTTTATGGCAACCAGTTATCTGAACACTAACACGATGAAACTAGATAGGTTTGTCTATTTACAATACACAACATACATAATTTACGATAAGGCTAAAGACACACTTAGCCAAAGCTAGCCCACGTATTTTCATTGGTCAAAAAACAAAGTAATAAAAATCCCTACTGCTAAAATATAATTAACTAAAAAGAGAAAAACAAGTTCTAGGTATAATTTATACATCTTCTTTTTCTTTTTCGTGTGAGGATGTGACCACCTCTGGTGTCAGAGTTTATTAAGCCGCCTCTGGGAACCCGCCAGGCCTCTGACTTGGCTATTTCAGACTTACATTAAGTATACAAATCCAGGTTTCCTCACGATGTTTTCCGATTTTCCGTCACCGTTGCCTGTGGTTATACATTTGATATCAAGAGATGCTGCAGACGGGGACAAACAAAAATTATAGAACAACCTACCAAAACTGCGTTTGTCACCGCTGGCAGTCGGGTTTTCTGTTTTAATAATATATTTTTTTTGGTTTCATAATTTATAGTTTTATTAATGAATTAGTTTTCCAAATAAGTTATGTGGTAAAAGATCATTTATTTTGCTATCAAAGTTACGGTTATTTTGAATTTGTGTCAAAATGGTAACATAAAAGCATAACGATATATATATATATTTGGAATGGTCTATTTAGTAGCTTTCAGTTGATATATTGTTATGACAACGAAAAATAAACTGTATCCCCTTCTTTTTGTGGGATGGGGGCGTTATTTTTAAAAATTATATAGCCTATTACACTCCCACAATTGAGAAAAATTCAACGACACCTCATATTATGTCACAATCCAACAATCCGTTTGGGCTGTAAAGCGTGTCATAGAAATGGACATACATACCTACGCTCGAAAAACATCACCCTTCTGCGGTCGGGTAATGACAAGAAAATAGCGTCACGAGATAACATGTAGGCTCCCCTATTATAATGGATTAGGTAAATATCACCTATTATAAGTTATTTACCATAGCAGATAATCCAAATGAAAATAAGTACAACTTTAGACCATAACAAATGTAAGAAAAATAAATCAGTCAATCAATCAGTCTGCCTAGGCTTTTTCCCAACTATATTGGGGTCGGCTTCCAGTCCTACCGGATTTAGCTGAGTACCAGTGTTTTACATGGAGCGACTGCTATCTGCCTATCTGACCTCCACAACCCAGTAACTGGGTACCACGGTACCCCTTGGCAAGACTGGTGTCAGATCTCAAGCTTCTGACTACTCGTAACGACTGTCAGATCTTCAAATGACAGCCGGGACCAACGGCTTAACGTGCTTTCTGAGGCACAAAGGAAACTCGGTATGTTGAAATGGTCCCCATCCACGGACCGACCTCGTCAAGCGTTGCTTAACCTTGATGATCGACCAGTGCGGCTGTTATTATTGAGCCACGAGCTCCTCAAGAAAAATAAATCAGTCATAACCTACTAATGGATATCAAAATAATGTAGGTGCAATAATGCGTTACATAAACTGTGCCCGTGAAGCTTATCGCTGTATCTAAGTTGGGTTAAGAAGGAGGCTTTGCCCTTAGGGCAGGCTATGCTTACAGGCTATGCGCACAGGCTATGCGCACAGGATATGCCCACTGGCTTGCCCACAGTCTATGCCCACTGGCTATGCCCACAGGCTATGCCCACAGACTTTGCCCATACGCTATGAGTATGAGTATATTATATTCTATTCTATTCTATGCACGTGTTATGCCTATACCATAAACTATGCACATAGGTTTTGCCCAACACATTAGTAATAGGAATGTACAATAATTGCCATGAATGGGCTATTAGGGATACCCCCTTATGGCCCTTTCATAAAATCTGAAAATCCAAGTCCGGACCACGAATATTCGGATATCGAAATAAAAAGCTAATCTTATTAAGTTGGTTCCTAATCTAAGAAAAATAAGTAGCTATAAACGTGACTAATTTTTATAATGCAATAATCTCAATGTCTTTATTATTACTGGAATAAATGAGGTGGCATCCCGGAACTACGATAAGTAGAGTGAATAGTTCCGGTTCAGGATTCAAATGGTTGTCGTTTTGTGGAAATTTTTGATGGGACCTGTGTAAGAAAACTTCCTCGTACTTCCTACTAATGTAGTAAAATATGTTTGGTGATGGAATTGCATGAATTAATACCTCCTATCCCGTTCCATCATCGGACTACAAGACGTACGGCGATGCGTCAACAGTACATGGTGGATATCCCACCCATACGCACCAAACGTTTTGGGAATACTTTTATTATGCGTACAGCTAAGGAGTGGCATTCCCTGCCCGAGTCTGCATTTCCTGATAGCTTCAATCTGGAAGTCTTTAAGTCAAGAGTGGATAGGTTTCTTCTAGGTAAGCGTGCTGCATCGTCGACCACATCATCGCTTACCAACAGGTGATACAGTGGTCAAGCGCGAGGCTATAAAAAATAAAAAACTTCCTTCCCCTGAAACATTGTCGAGGTGCAAAAAAGTCACTATGTAGCGTTTTAGTAAAACAGTGATAGTATTTTGCTTTTTAATTGTAAAAAACAAAGTCATGGTATGATATTCACAGCGGATCTTTGTGTCTCTGAAGTTGGCTCTATCAACTATTGCGCAAGAAACAGTTTAACTACATAGAGTAAGCGAGATAGGATGATAAGACAAACGAAAGCGAGTGAAAGAGACAGTTATACAATGCTATCTTCACTTTCAATATTGACACAAAATTAGCTACTGCGCAGGCTCTTGCAGCCAATTCAGAGACACAAAGATCCGTTGTGAATATTATAAGCGTTAGCGACGTCATTTTTTTTCAACCACGCCATGGATTTTTATACGGTTGCCATTAATATAAAGAGCGAAAACGAGCAAGTCTTTTCTTATAAACAATATACGCTTTTATAACAAGTTGCCAAAGCCAGTTATAGGAAGAACCGATGGAAAGTTCAAAAACTACATCAAACGTGTCCTTATTCAAAAAGCATATTATAAAATCAAGGACTACGTTGAAGATAAAAATTTTAGCTCCTTCTGCGCATGCGGCTTCCCTGGTAACTCATAAACGGCACAAATATGTGGATGTCTCTAACTATTCTCAATCTCATTTTTACTTTTTTTCCTTCTTTTAATTAGACTTTTTACAATGATTTCAATAAACTTTATAGCCCTTTGCTATGTATAGTTACAGCACTGATAACAACATTTGTGCCACATGTTAAATTTAGTCTTGTTATATATTTTTATTTATTTTTTCCTTTGTATAGATTATTTTACTGATTGTTTTGTGAATGTGTGAACATTGTAGGCCTTCTAGATTTCTAGACGTTTGTTAACATTTGTTAACTCTCTCGTTTATCTTTTTTTTTTTAGTTTCTTACGACTTATTGTCGGGCCTACGTTGTCCCCCCATATCTAAGCACTAATACTGTAACATGGAAATATTGTAAAAACAAACCAATTTTTTTAAAAGAGTAACCGTGGAGTTTCTTGCCGGTTCTTCTCCACAGGAAACGACCAACCCGAACCGTGCACCTTTTATCGACGTTTTATAAGTGCCCATGTAGGCCTATGTGAAATAAAAAACATTTGATTTCATTTGATTAGAGCGATAAATGAGGAAGGCTTTGTTTTTATAATTTGTTACGTGCAAAGCCGAGGCGGGTCGCTAGTTAATGTTTAAAGCAATATACATATCCGAAATGATATCTTTCACGTAAATCAAATCCAGAGATAACATTTACCTGCTCAACGAATTTAACGCCTTTATCGCAATAAATTTGACGAAAATCGATTTATTATAATCTTAGGAAAATCCGAAAGATAAGTCTATTGTGATTATTGTATCATGTATTGACTGATTTTTAATCCATCAATTTATTAGCGATAACGTTTTTTACGAGCTAATTTAAAACTTATCGTCATAATATCGGAGATAAGAGTCGGAAGAGGGCTGTTGTAGCTAAATATAGAGGTGAGACATTATTTCGAAAAACTGGACTAATACTGTAAATTCAAATGAAACTGCCTGTTGGCCTGGCTGTGTATGATGTACATGATGCTTTTCACAATGCTGTGAGGTAAATATTTTTAGTAGATATCGAAGCAAAAGGGGGTCATTAATTTCTTTAGGTTTAGGTTGATCATTCGTCTATATCTCGTTAGTCAACTAGCCGAGGTCTGAGGATATTTTGATATTTGATTAACAAATGTTGACTTTAGACTTTACACTGCTGAACAAGGCACTGCCACCGAACACGAAGAAAGAAAATTTGGTTCAAATAAATTGCTCTAGATGGCGTGACAAGCTTCGATTTGTTATTGAGTTTTGTGATATATTAACATTATCTAGAGACGATCATAAAAAAAAATATGCTCTTGTTCAATTGACTCTCCTAAGCACAAAATTAAGGAATATTGGGACGGATCATTTAAAATTGATTTCAATAGATGGCGCGGTTTTATATTTCTAAGGCATCCACTCGATTTTTCAATTTGTTTTGTTATATACAATTAAACTGTAAAAACGTGCAAAAAAATGCTATAAAACAAATGATCGCTCTATTAAAAAAAAAGTATTCGAGAACCGAGTAAACGCTTTTACTAGCAAGTCGCTGCTAAAGCTGCGTCTACGCTAGACGAGGCGAGCACGAGCCGAGCACAAATTCGACTTACGAGCCTCAAACGCTGCGGACAAAGACGCCGCGAATGGCTCCGTCGTCGTCGTCGACGTCTTTGTCCACGGCGTTCGAGGCTCGTAAGTCGGTCCACAGTTAACGAATAGTGCTCGGCTCGTGCTCAGCTCGTCTAGCGTAGACGCAGCTTAACACCATCTGTATCCGCGGAACGGAACCGAATTCGATCGATGTTCTTAGAAAAATAATCAGATTACTCAGACGAAAAACGCTAGTTTCTTCGGCACGGTTTCTTTGTATGGCACGAGGCATCTGTATGATAGTATTATATTATCTGTGACAAAGGCCTTATTTTTATTTTTTTGCTTGAATAAATGCTCATGCATACTGCACTACCACGGGGAGATAGCGCAGTTATGTGGGACTCTAACCCATTAAAACTCCACGGTGTCCTACTTGCTTTATGGCGGGACCATAAGCGGTAAAGTAGGACACCGTGGAATTGGACACGGGAACGCGGAAGCATACATCCGCGAACCCACCGCGGCTGTCCGTCACCGGACCCTCCTTTGGGGAGTAAGCCCCGTCACCGGCGTACGAGCACACGTTGTACGCCGTGACCACCCCAGGAACCAAACCGGCACATGGGCGCCAGATGACCCCGTGTGGCACCCTTGGTTCCCCTGTGACGGGTCAGGACAGTAGCCCCGCCACCTACCACTTTTCGGCCGCAGGAGATAAGGAGAGCGGCCAACGCTATACCGACAGTCCACTTCCCCTGCGGCCCCACCGCGTCCGCCATCAGACGGTGGTGACCCCGTGCAGGCCGCGGAGGATAGGGCGAGCGGCGCACTGTAATACCGGCACTCCTCTCCCGCCGCGGCCTCCAACCCTCAGCCGCTATGCCTACCATACCACATCGCGGCCCGCCTCAGTTGCGATGCCGCCCAAACGGCACCGTAACCTACTTATTAGCCGCTACGTCGTCGGCTTGTCGGCAAAAGCCCTGACGAGCGGCCCCTCCTCGGGTTCCTCTTCGCTTCACCGTGGTAGTCCAAGCCACGGCTACTGAGCCCCCCCGCCACGACAATGCGGGAACCCACCGGGGATCTGTGACTTAGGCCTCCCCCAACTGTCACCACATCGAGCGGTCTTGTGCGTGTCACATCCAGCGGATTCCCGCAATTTTAATTATCATCAGTCCACCATTAGACAGCGTCTGTAAAGTGGTGATAGAAAGGCATTCCCTGTTATGCGGCGTCTAGAGTGTGCATAGTCGACTAGGTTACTATATCCGGACTTTATTTATCGATACCTAGCTGCCTAGCTAGCTGGTAAGTCAAACCTCTAGTGGCCGCTTAGTTCCTAATTAAGGTTTTTCTATTTAAAATCTATCAAATCAATCAAGCTGCCCTGAAATACGAACACGTGCATACGCACAGAACGTTTTGCAGACACTTTCATTATGCGTACAGCTAAGGAGTGGAATTCCCTGCCGGAGTCTGTGTTTTCCGATAGCTACAATCTAGAAGTCTTTAAGTCAAGAGTGAATAGGTTTTTGCTTCACCGTCGACCACATCATCGCTTGCTATCGGTTGAGATAGTGGTGAAGCGCTAGCCTAAAGACGATAAAAAAAATTTGTAATTTACTTACGAAGTTGCATTGTAAGGATATAAAGACCAATAATGCACGAATTGTTGATGAATAGGCACTATCTTATCATTGTGTTTACGATTGGTATAATATCTGTGTCCCCTAGAGCTTCGATATACAAAAACTGCACTCTAACGAGATACAACGTGATATAGTTGGACTAAGTGAGAAATTGAAAACGTTAGTACTTTTTAAATTAAATTATTATTAACTAGCTCTTGCCCGCGACTTTATTCGCGTGACAAATTTGTACTATAATCTATCTCCGTGGCAAATTTCATCCAGATCCGTTCAACCATTCTGGCGTCATTGAGTATCTAACATCCATCTAAGCTTTCGCATTTATAATTAACTAGGTTCTGCCAGCGGCTTCGCCCGCATGAAAAGTCGATAATTATCCTGAGGGAATATATACCTGGTATAAAAATGTATGTGCTATTCCTGACTATAATCTATCTCTGTGCCAAATTTCATCCAGATCTGTCCAGCCGTTTGAGCGTGAAGAAGTAACAAACATACAAACACACACTCACAAACTTTCGCCTTTATAATATTAGTGTGATAGTAGGACAGGATCGATTTATATTTACTGATTGGCACTTTTTTGTTTGTTTACTTGTTTGTTTTATAAAAGACAAAAGTGATTGACTGATGTATCAGCGCACAGGCCAAACCTTTAGGGTTAGAAACTTAAAATTTCGCACACGTATTCCTCTTATGACGTAAGCATCCATTAAGGAAGGATTTTTCAAAATACAACCCCTAAGGGGGTGAAATAGGGGATAAAAGTTTTTATGAAACTTTTTATTAAAAAGTCATCTGTAGGATAAAACACGGATCACGCGAACGAAGTCGCGGGCGAAGTACTAGTCTACAATATTAAACGGCATGGCTAGCAACAAGACAACATAACATTGCATCACGCTAGTTATCCTCATTTCCCGAAAGATTAGACACAGACTTAGTAGCTTACGAGTATAAGGCACGATTTTATGATCCCTCTAGTTAACACAACCATTGGTTAAATATACTAACTCCTGTAAAACGCGGTTATTCACCAATTGTTAGTCTGAATGGACCAACTATTGATGAAAAAACGCGTAAAACCGAAATTTTATACAATTTGTTAGCATATTAACCATTGGTTGAGTTAACTACGGATCAAAAACTGGACCTGGACGTAAGTCCACCAAACGTTTCGTCAATTTATAAATATCCCAACTGTAGTTTTTATCTTATTTCAATCAATTAATTGTCCAAAAAAAAGGTGAAATCATGTTGTTTTTGAATGATTAAAAAAAATCTACACTACATCTTCAATTCAGTTTAATTTTAATTATTTTGTTAAAAAAATAAATGAATATTAAAGAAAATCTTTCAGAGTCGATAATTACTACCGGGTCAAATTAACTATCACGTCACTCTGACGTTCCACTCTCGCTATTGGCGCATGAAGCGAACGCGGGGCGCCACGCGGATAGGCGGGAGTGGAGTCACGTTCCGGCGAGGTGCACAGTTATTTTCACCGTGTTGTATGCCACTTAGCTTTGGATGTCATTCAAATAAGCCAGCTGCAATACTGCAAGTTGTCGAGAGGTGACTTACCTGAAAATAACAGAAAATCATTTTAAATTTAATATCAAACTTAACATTGATATGTAAGTATTATATTATCTGTGACGTTGAGCTCGTGGCTAAATAAAAATAGTTTAAAAAAAAAATCAACCGACTTTATTTATTTTATTTTTATTTATTTATTTCGGTTCACCAACAATTGTATACACTGGTATAAGCAAATTAAACATACGCAAAAAATCAGAATAGAGTGAAACAATCACTTACAGGTAAACTCTGCATGCACACAAAACGTCGTCGTAACTTACAAGAAAACAGAAAATAGACCAAATTAAACTTAACAAAGAAATTAAACTAAATTAAAACAAATTAAAACTAAATAAAACTAGGTATTACAGCAGTGTGATAATGCAGGGCTAGGAAACTCAATGTTCGGGCAGATACTTATAAAAACTGGATTTCAATTTGCCCAAACCGTCAAAATGGAGGTCGATTCGATCACTGCAAATGTTCACAATCCTACAAAATCTCGCGTAGGGAGAATTAGCACCCAGAACTGTTCTTCTCTGCGGAGGGCAGAGTGGCGTTATTGGACTGCGAGGAATTCTTGAGGGGGCACGGAAGTCAAAATAATTTAATATTTGCGGGCAGTCGATTTTAAGGGCCATTACTTTGCACACAAACATCGCGTCATTCAGACGTCGACGTTTGTCCAAAGAAACCATATTAAAATGCTTGAGCCTATCACTATATGAACGCATTTTCTTGGTCAAACCGCTAGCATAGGCCAGGTGCCCCAGAAAACGCTTTTGCACACGTTCAAGGCGCAATGAGTGAGTAGCATAGTGTGGCCGCCAGACCACGCTACAATACTCCAATATGCTCCGAATCAAGCAATAATAAAGGATAATTTTTGTTCTAGAGCGTTTAAATTGTTTAGTGTTTCTGAGAACAAACCCCAGCATTTTGGAAGACTTTTTCACTACATTATCTATGTGAGGGATAAAAGTTAGTTTCCGATCAAACATTACACCAAGGTCTCTTGATGTGTCCAATTCCTTTATATTTTCTCCGTCAATATAATAATCCTGGTCAATGAGATGATGCTTCCTGGTAAATTTTATATGGTAACATTTGCTAGGATTTAGAAGCATCTGATTTATTTGGCACCATATTACCAATTCATCCAAATCACTTTGTAATTCAGAGGCGTCATGCTCAGATTTAACTATTTTGACGAATTTTAAGTCATCGGCGAACATATAAATTTGACAGTGGCGAAAGCAGTTCGGAATATCGTTAATAAAAAAGTTAAATAAAACCGGCCCCAAATGAGATCCTTGTGGCACGCCTTCCAAATAAAACGGTTGTTTTTTTGTAAAAAGTTTTTTTTATTTTTCACTTTTTAGTTGTGGTTCATAATGGACCAGTTATATAGGCTAGGTACCAATAATGCCCAAAGTGAAAGCGCGTGTTGTGTGCATTCCATTTAACTATAGTACAATTATAATAAATTTAAACACTCGCTCGTGAATTAAACAAAATAAATACATTAATGTGGGTGTGTTAGGTGTACGGAGTATTGTGATGTGTGTGGTGTGTGTAAGGTGTATCGAGTGTGCGTGGTGTGGGTTGTGTGCGGTGTGTGGAGTGTGTGCGATATGTGGGGTGTGAATGGGTGGTGTGGATGTGTGTATGAGGAATGATGTATGTGTGTGTGTGGCGGTGCAAGTATAACTAATTTCCACTTATTCTAAAAGTTATTCAATATCTGCATACGTGCGTGATTTTATTACTTTTCTAACATAATTTAAGAACTACTAACACTATCGTTAAGTGTTTAGTTTTCAAAATCTGCTATCACTGTTCTTATTCTTGTAATGTAATGTATGTTATGGAGTTTTTTGTGCATTATGGAGTTTCTTGTGCATTCTTCTCCATAACAAGCTACTTTCCGAATGCACGATAGAATCATTTTAATGTAACGTTCAAAAGTGCCGCTTGGTGGCCTAGTTGAAATAAAATATCTTTGTCTTTGTCTATGTATGTCGTTTTGTGGCAATTAAATACTTTTTCTTTCTTTTTAATACTAAATCTAGTAGAGATCAACTGAGGTAGTCAGTGGTCAAATCAAATCAGGGTTTAAGCAAATTACCAGTCAGGCCTAAATTAGTTACAGGTTATTAGGTAATTTTTTCAGCACGGCAATTCCGAAAAGAATTAAATACAGGTTTAAGAATGTAACATTTATTATAGAATCAAAATATACGAAAATAAATATTGTCAAATTACAATATTCTTAGTTTAAGCACTCTTTTACCACGTAGGGTCGTATCCCCAGACTTGGAACATGTAGTGGAATCCTCCTCCAAGGGTTGAGTTCATCATAGCTGCGGCTTGGTTAGATGCAAGTGCACCAGGGTTTATCGCGGCGAACGAACCATCGAAAAAAGGCGGCTGTGGGGACAGAGCAAAGGCGGTGATCTGAGTGGTATCATTGGGAGTGAAGACTACATCCAGGTAATGCATGATGCCAGCTTGTTCTACCCTGCGGTAGTTGGTTCTGAAAAGAAAACCCAATAGGTAAGTATTTTCTGAAACTTTTTTTTACGCTTCATTCGAGCCAGCCGTTGCGCCCATATATATGCCCAAAATCATGTTTAAGCACTATTGGCATAAGAATATATTTTAAACAAACCAAATACCATGGCAATTAAATTTATTTTTACGTGTTGTGTTTCATTTAAAAAACCACACCGCTTAAAAAAAACCTTATATATATAGAAAAAGAACTGAGTAACAAAAATCATAAATTCTTCTCTTTTCTTAATCATAATTTCTTTTCTTTTTTGACTTTAGTTGAATTAAATAAATCCTCGTAGCAAGCTTTCATTTTGATTTCCTGATTTTGAGAAAACCATTTCGTAAATTTCTCTTCTGATATTTAACTTATACATAAATAAATAATTCATTAAAAAATCTTTTTTTTTAACAAGCTCTTTTGAAATTCCTCTCAGCAAACCCTTTCATTTGATATCCATATCATAGTAATGAACAAAAAATAACTAGTCCGCCATGTTGGGCCGTCCGCCATATTGGATTTAGAATGATGTCACTTAGCTAATCATGCATTGTCATCCAAACTAAACGTGTACACAAAATTTAATCTTAATCGGTAGAGGATACCTGCTTTAAAATTCAGTTGCAAAATTTGGCCCGAACAAACATACATACATACATAGCAAGTTAAATAATAGCTTGCAAAAAGTTGAACGTTGCTACGCACCTGAAAATCTCGGTGAAATAGGTGTCGATATCGACTCTACCATTTTTTTTGTAAGGAATTTCCTGGTATAGAGCCGCGTTCGGAGAAGAAGCCGCGAAGACTGCAAGTGCTGCTAGCACCACCAAGAGGATAAGACTCTTCATCTAAAAATACACGAAAAAGAATAAACAAGTCTGTTTGGTTTCCCGTTCTCCTTCTTTGCTAACTCGATCTAATGGATGTCTGTAAAATATCGATTGTTACACTCTATTGAGTTTTAAGATTTTTAAATTAATTTACTAGCTTTTGCCAGCGGCTTCGCCCGCGTGAATGTCGAAAATTATCCCGAGGGAACTTATTCCCGGGATAAAAAGTATCATATGTGCTATTCCGTACTATAATCTAACTCTGTGCCAAATTTCATCCAAATCCGTCCAGCCATTTGAGCGTGAAGAAGTAACAAACACACAATAAGTGTGGTGAATTACAGTCACTATCACAGAGAGGAAACATACCTGTGTATCAGCTGTGGGAACATTATATGCTGATTATTCTTTTGTTTATGTACATATCTATTTTTAGGGGTCCGAAGTCAACAAGGAACCCATAGAGTTTCGCTCTGTCCGTCTGACGGTCCGCAGCATAGCTCAGAGAATCTAAGCACTAGAAAGCTATAATTTGGCATGGATATACATATTAATTATTCCGACAAAGTGGTAATATAAAATAAAGAAAAAAAAATATTTTTTTCTCATCTATCCCAGAGTGTGGGGTATCGTTGAAAAGGCCATTCAAAAATATTGCGGGTTTGTAACAACCATTTTTCGATCCAGAGATCCGTTTGCGTAAAATTAAGTTTTAAATTGCAAATTAAGGTTAGAGTCAAGTGTCCCCCCCCCCCTTCCCAGCTAAATAGTTGCTGTTGGTTATGTGAAAAAATTCACGGCAGTAGTAAATATACCGAAATTAAAAGGAAAGCTGTCACGGATAAGTAGGCTTCACAAGTTTACGAGTAATAGTCAACCAACTTATAAAATGTACTTGGCACAGTAAATTTTTTGAACAAATTCCATTAAAAAATTACTTAAGTAACGTTGTTAATTGTGTAAAACCGATGGTAAATATATGCTTATGAACCTTGTAAAAATATACAAAAATAAAATCATAACATCCTTAATAATAATGATTTCTAAATTAATAATGTTTAAGCTCGAATAACGCATTGGAGTGATCGGAGTCGTTGGCAGTACCGGTCCGCAGTCCATACGGCGCATGCGCGCGGGAGAGTCTGTTTTGTGTTCGTGCAGAAGTATTTTCGACGTTTTGTAATCAAAACGTAAAAGTAAAGTCAAATTAGATTCGATATCCAAGCAAATTAATTATTTTCTTTTGTAGATATCCTTCTATAAAGCCAATATTCGACCCGACTACATCACTAATTAAGTAGCGTAAAACTTTCCAGAATGAAAAAGTGAATACCACAGATGAGAGGTGAAAACATACGAAATTTTTCTAATTCCGAAAGAGAAATAAACCTGTAGCGTGCGAGCAAGGATCCAGGAACGAACCATACTATTCTCCGTGGACATAATGCGCGCTTGTATCGGCTCCTTTCGTAATTCGCACCCGCGGTGGTACTTAAATAAATAATATATTTCTAACTTCAGTTGCGGAGCTGCATTTTATAACTCCTTCTTCAGTTACCAGTTAGTCCTTCTTTAGTTTAAGTCAAGAGTGAATAGGTTACATCCAGGCAAATGTGCTTCACCGTAGACAACATCATCGCTTACCGATAATACAGATGAAAAAAAAACATCATCTAATGTGAGCCCGTTTTTAGAAGTTGTGTGCCGCTGAAACTATTTTAATGTTCATGTAACAACAACAAAACCCTCTTCTTAGTCCGCATTATTATGCAACTTTGGAACCTTATTACTGCACGTGGCCCGTCACGCACTTGGTCGGATTTTTATATTTATTTTATTTATGAGGAAACACAAACGGTTACATTACAATATAAATAAAAATTTAAACAAAACAGTGTGAAAAATGTACAACCAATGACGTTTTCCACAGAATATATATTATATAAGAATATATAATAAACATGAATCTTACAGAATCAATACGACGTGCGCTAACAATTCATATCATATTAAAATTAAAAAGTACATTATTTTCAGGTAAAGTAAAAACGGCATGCATAAAAAGAAAGAAAAGTAAGAAGTTATGTAAAAATCCAAAAAACAAAACAATTATTATTATGTCAATATTATTATTAAATTATTAGCAATACAAAAAGACAAAAATTTCGAATTACAAAATAAAAAATAAAACAACAAATTGCCAGAAAAATGTCAAGCAATAAAAAAAAAACAACTTCTTTTTTTAAAAAAAACGTTAGTTAAATCATCAATCTATTCTTATTCCACACCGCAACAGCATACTCTAACTGAGACCTGATTAACGTTTTAAAAAGGTATAAATATGTATATGGGCGTCCGAATTTCCTAGCTGATCTCATGAAAAAACCGTACATACGGAAAGCATTATTAATAATTTTACTAATATGAGCGTCGAAGAGTAGATTGTCATTTAACATAACTGTAAGGTCACGAACCAGTATTTTTTTTTTAAGAATATGCCGCTTAACGCGTATGGATATTTTACAAAATTTATTTTTTTGGAAAACTGATGCAACTACATTTGGATATACTAAGTTGGAGTTTATTGTTTTAACAATATGCACTGAACCTATCTAGATCTTCTTGTAAAAGAAGACAGTCGCGAAGATTTCAGACTGGCCTAAAAATTTGGGGTCATCTGCGTATAGTAACAATTTCGAATTTAGACAACACTTATTGGTATCATTAATAAAAATTATAAACATAAGTGGTCCTAAAATGGAACCCTGAGGCACTCCGGACGTAACACCGGAAATGAAACCGTTTACCACCACTCTCTGAGTCCTATTCGATACGTAAGAAGAGAACCATCTTCAAAGATCGCCACAAATAACCATTAAATGCAATCTTGTTTAACAGTAGCTGATGGTCAACTTGTCAAAGGCTTTCCGAAAATCAGTGTATATAGCGTCCACTTGAACACGTGAGTCCATGTTGTTAAATAGGTAGTCCACAAAAGTAACCAGGTTGGTTGTAGTTGACCTGATTTTGACGAATCCGTGTTGTTGGTGTATTATATTATTGTGCAACAAAGGATATATTTTATTATGGACTAGTCTCTCGAAAACCTTTGACAAAGCCGACAGTATGGATATAGGATGATAATTCTCAACAATATCCCTAGGTCCCGACTTGTATAAATGGATTATTTTTGCTAGTTTCCAAGCTTCAGGAAAGCATCCCTGGGAAATATACAAGTTAAATATGATTTGCAACGGTTTACAGATATTATCAGCTGTTATTTAGTGAAAAATACCGGTAGACCATCCAATCCTGGCCCTTTACAAGGATCGAATGCCTTGAGCGCACTAAGTACTTCATCAGTAGTGAACTGTATGTTATTTAACACAGTGCAACTGTCAGAGCAATCGTCGTACGTAGATGGAATAGAAGCCGAAGTCGAAGGTTTATAAACCGAATTAAAATAGACGGAAAAAAGATCACAAATGATTTCTGGGTCATTAGTGGTCTGGTTGTTAAATTTTATTGTGGACGGAATGCCTGCAGATTTCTTTCTATTAGATATAAAAGTCCAAAAATGCTTAACATAATGCCGAATGCCGTCCTCAATAGAATATATATATCTTTTGTAACACATTTTGCATTCATCTTGGAATCGAGATTGATATTGCGATACATTGTCCATCTAACCCAGGCCTAGCCTTCATCTATCTCTATATAGATGCTTCAACTATGACAAGCTAGACTCTTCATCAAGCCCGTCACATCTATATGCAATGAGTTATGGTAGCCGCACTTGTAAAGATCTCACTGAAGAATGAATCTGTTTCGTATCACATACATTTGAACTTGCGTGAGTAATCGCACCATCCTTCAGAACAGGCCACGGAAGTGAATCCGTAAAAGTAAAATGATGATCAGACAAGAACAAAGTTTAGTTAGTTCAAAGTAGGGTTATATAAAATATACAGTTAAAATAAACACTTACATTTCCAAAATTACAGTAGCGACCTTAAGTGAACAGTGTGACAATTAGGCTGTAGGATACTCTTTATATACTAAACGGATGCTTGCATGACGATAAAGCAAGACCAGACTGATACCACTATCAAGAACAACGCAAATTAAATGATACAATCAATTGCTCTAATTATACCTTTTTAAACTATGATTGATAAATGATAATACAGATTAGAAATTGTAGCACTAGGGTTATGACTAATTCTGGATCTAGTTAATCGATATCCTTAATATTTTTTTTTTCTCGCAGCCTTAGGTTTAGTTGAAAACCAGCGTCAGGGACTAGTTGACAGGCATTTATGCTGAACTGGACATATTTGATGCAGCAGTAAGGCTCACTATTTTCATATTTTTTTAAAATGGAATATAATAATACAAATTATTTACAATTTTATTTTTGTCTGTCCTGAAAACTTATTAACTTTTAAGTGTGTGCCAGTGCCAAAACATAGTATTTTTTTCTTTCCTGGATAAAAGTGTTTGTAATGTGATCAGAGATAACTCATACAAATAAAAAAAATAGATAAGTTGTCACAGAGTTGCCATGTCATCAGTCTTTTGGACACTTCTCCCATTAACATGAATTTTTGAAATCTTACGAGCACTTTCTCCATATTTACCTGACTGTAAGGAAAGAGTTATGTTTTTCGCGCGTATCTTGTATGTATGTTATAGTCTTACCTCATATCTTTCAAAGCACTAGATGGATTTACATAATTAAGACACCGCCCAAGAGTCTTTGATAAATGATGTTAAAAAAAACATAACGGGTTTTTGGCGCCATATTGTGAGGGTCGCAAAATTTTATTTTTCTTCCCCATCGTTTAAAATGAAGGGTTTTTAGTTGTGATTACAAAAATATAAAACATAATATTTAAATACCGACTGGCTAGGAAACTTCAAAGATGTTAACAAGAAGAAAATCATGATGTGCAGTCGGAGGATCCATATTCACGAGCTGGCTGACCAAAACCATAAATGTGTCCTCCGATTGCAAAGCATGATTTTTTTCTTATTTACTTACTTCTTTTTAGTTCGCTTTCGGGGTTCGCATTCGGGGTTTTTTGATTTTAATAACTTTTTTGTTTGTTTATTTTTTACTTGTAAATTTATTTTAGTTAAGATAATAAATATTATAAAGATGGTTTACTTGCAAGTAAAACAAAAATATGTTAAATTAATAAAATTGATTTCAACATCCATCATAGAGATGTGACTTATGACCGTTATCGTACTCATCAATAAGAAAGGTTTTACGTTGGGATCAACCCTATTCTTAACTAAATATATACAATTAAGACAAAAAGCTGCGCGAGATGATGAAGAAGCGATATCAACATCAGGCGTTGAAATTAACATCCGTATCATTTTTTAAATATTGATAATCAATCGAGATTAAGATCAACAATTTAACGGCGACACGACCATTTGTTTTTCCAGTTATGTGCGTGAGTTTTTAGTATTATCTTATCAAAATAATTTGAATATAAAAAGATTTCGCGCCGTATATATAGTTGGTACACTATTTAGGATTATCTATTGTGATCTTTACCGGACTACCAAGCAATTGAAAATGTAAGTTATATATATTTTAATAATTTTTTCAACCTTTTGTTATTCAAACCCAGCGAAGGACGAACTAGAATATATTGATTAAAATTAAAATAGGTTTGCATAGTTATGATTAGGTAATATTGCATAAAAGATAATTCTTTCAACATTTTACCACAGTAATACTCGTGTACATATATTATACAAGGTGGGCCAAAAGAAGTCATCCGATGTTGTTTGGCTCTCTTTTTTTCTCTAAATGAAAAGCTTCGATTCTGTTTTTTGATTATGTTTATTTGAACCTTTAGAATTTTATTGGTCAAGTCGAGAAGATTATATCGGCTAAATGGGCGCCGTCACAATTGATTGCTATATGGGCTCGTTTTATGGCATTTTTCATCACTTCGACGAGAACTTCGGGCGGCAGATTCTCGCACTCATGTCGAATGTTGTCCTTGAGGGCATCCAGAGTCTCGAGCTTGTTCACGTAAACACGGGACTTCAAAAAACCCCACAAAAAAAGTCTGGAACGCTTAAATCGGGCGATCTTGCGGGCCAGTGCAAATCGCCAAAACGAGAGATGAGGCGACCCGGGTACGCTGCCTTCAGAATATCGGTTGAAGCTCGCGTAGTTTATGCCATTGTTCCGTCCTGTTGGAACCACATGTCTCTCAATCGTAATTCTTCCAATTGCGGCAGAAAAAACTCGGTCAACATGGCCCTATAGCGCGCACCGTCCACTGTTGTCGTTTGGCCAGCGGCATTCTCGAAAAAAAAATGGCCCGATGTCTCCTCCAGCGTGGACAGCGCACCATGCAGTCACTTTGAGCGGGTGTAATGGCTCCTCGTGTATCACTCGTGGATTTTCGGTGCCCCAGAAGCGATAGTCTTGCTTGTTCACGTACCCGCTGAGGTGGAAATGAGCCTCATCGCTCATTATGATTTTGGCCAACACCACAGAAGAATTGTTACGCAAAAAAATAAACACGATTATTCCGCATTCTTGGGGAGTGTATCGCTCCATGGCTTGTTCACTTGTATTCTGCATCTGTCTGGTCTACAAATGTCAAATAGATATGACCTTGGCGGCCATTTGCAAAAATGAGAGCATCTTCCAATAGGGTGATTTCTTTTGGCCCATCTTGTATTATAGTTTTGTCCATTAAATACGTTGGAAAGGTCAGAACGGCAGTCACTCAATGTAATCCAAACCAAGAGAGAGAAATAGTCGCCTTCCATCTAAGTAATACTGTAATTTACTTAACTCAAATATATTTAACTAGTGGATCTAATTGTGACGTGTTTATCTCCAACAAACTAACGGCGAATCAGTATACGGACTTACAACCCGTGCATTAAATGGCATCAGCATGCATTCGAGATGCAATCCAAATCAATGCAATAGTCTGCTCAGTGCCGTAGTTTTAAAAGGTCCTGAGTCTATACAAAGAAAGAAAACTGTCAAAAGTATAAATAACTACATTATACAAAGTTGATGCACTAGAGTTGATCAAAAAGCGGGCCAAGAGGCTTATCGGCACTGACGCGCTGGTCAACTCTAAGCTGAGTTGCCAGCTGGTCGGTATTTTATCGGTTACATTTCGGGGAGTGTGCGATGGAATTGCAAGATCTAATTCCACCTAGCCCGTTTCATCATCGGACTACCAGACGTACGGCGATGCGCCATTGATACATGGTGGACATCCCACCCATACGCACAAAACGTTTTGGGAACACTTTTATACGCTTAGCTAAGGAGTGGAATTCCTTGCCGGAGTCTGCGTTGCCCGACAGCTACAATCTGGGGGGCTTTGAGTCAAGAGTGAATAGGTTATTTGACCACATCATCGCTTAACATCAGGTGAGATTGTGGTCAAGCGCAAAACTATAGAATATAAAAAAAAGTTATGTGAATCGCTCAGTAACTGCACCAATCGTTTACTGCTGTCCTTTCAGATGAAGATCTTCATCGCGGTGCTAGCAGCACTAACAGTCTGCAATAACGCAGCTTCCATCTCAGAAGAAGGTGCGTCCGTGTATCAAGAAGGATCAATTGGCAGGCTGGCAGATGTCATCATTTATAGGTGTGTACAAATATTTAAACACTACTGGCAGTAGTAGTAGGGACTCCATTATCCGCACAAAAACTCCCATTCAATCCGTTGTGCGTGGGGGTTCTAGCTAACACAGCCAGCCTAGCTCCACCCAAATGGGGGCTTCACAACTTCGCACATTTAAATACTAAATAATTATGATACCAGATTTTTAATAAAGCCCCTTGAGACCCTTCCTATTTATTTTGTTATTAACATTGTTTTATATTTTTCCTTTTGACATTTTGATATTATTTTTCACTTTTGTTTTTTGTATATTATTATTTTTAAGAAAATAAATTAATACTATTGCATTCCATTAATGTAATTGTGTTAACAATGTTAATATCAATGAAATCCATAAATATTTGTACGCCTTCTGGCATAACATAGCGCGCTTGTAATTTTTATAAAAACTATTTTTTGTACCTGTGTTAACAAATAAATAAATGCCTTATGACCTCAGTAGTAATATTCCTCCAGACAAGCCTACTCGTAGCCATCGGCGCGGGAGATATTACAGTGCGCAAGAGTGTGCGCAAACACTGGTATACCATCTGTTCCCTAACTCTCATAGTCCGATGGGTTCGCAATCAGACACGATCGGAGAGAGATTAGGATAAAGATCAAATGCTTAACGTGCTTTCCGAGGCAAGGGATGTCATACCGGCAACTTCCAAACTCCGGGCTGCTACTGAGAAATTGCTAAAAACCCAATATTATCAGTTTTCTACCGTGGTCCCAGCCACACGCACAGCAGTCGCAGTTGCAACCGTCAGGACAAAGAGGCAGTTATAACCCCGGTAAACCACTAACAGAGTCAATCTACGTTTTCAGTCGAATGGTCAACTTGGACGCTTGGCCGAACGCAGTAAAGGTCCAGGACATAGAATTCAATGGAAACGCCTCTACTACGATCACTGGTGTGCGCGTTTTCAACCCCCCGAACGGAAACTTTACGACTACCCCTCTTGGACTTAACTATATCACCGTCAAGTTGACTACACAACCTGGAGGGACCATCTCCAGTCTAGTCCAAATCTTTGCTCGTGTTAATTAAATGACAAACATTTGGAAAAATTAGTTCGTCTTTTTTATAATTGAACTGTGGTTTTTTTGTAAAAGTAATATTTTATCAAGTGAAAATTAAAAACGTTGAATTGAATTGTGTTTTTATTTATTTCTATTCTTACATTTTAATTTTTTTAACATTGATTGGCTTTTTGACCACTTTTTCGCCTGATGGTAAGCGATGACGTGGTTTACGGTGAAGCATGCCTAGAAGTAACCTATACACTCTTGACTTCCAGTGCGTTTTCAGCATAATTAAAAAAATACATAAATAATCCTCTAATCGAGACAATTCTACGTTTTCGGTTGAATGGTCAACTTGGACTCTTGGCCGAACGCAGTTAAGGTCCAGGACATAGAATTCAATGGAAGCGCTTCTACAACGATCACTGGTGTCCGCATATATAACCCCCCAGTAAACACAACCGTTAGCTCTCTTGGTTTTAACCACGTCACCGTCAGGCTGTCAACAGTACCTGGAAGGAACCTCTCCAGTCTAGTCCAGATCTTGGTCCGGTCGTGTTAATTAAATTAAATTGGAACTCATTTTTAATTGAACTGGGGTTTTGTAAAAGTAATGTTTTATCTTAGTGAATAATAAAAATATTGAACGAAATTGTTTAATTATTGTTCTATTTTTTCACTTTTTATGACCCATCGTTGACCACATCATCGCTTACCATCAGGTGAGATAGTGGTCAAAAGTGAGCCCAACAATAGTAAAAAATATAAATGTCGCAATAACCTTTAAATATAGTGAATGTAACTCTCAAAAAACCGGCCAAGTGCGTGTCGGGATACCATTAAAGATTACGTTGAGGACAAAAAGGCTTGGGATTGAACTGCTCCAATTAATTTAGAATTTTTATATTTTACACCGTGAATTTTGTTTTTTCTGGTTTTCTTGCATATACAAGAATGTTTACTTTTTAAAGTATTATATTATTTTATTTTAATTTATCTTAGTTATTTTTTAATCATGGTCTGGTAGTTTGTGTAGTTAATGCGGCCTACCCGAATGTCCTTTCTTTGGTATTGTTCGTCGAATCATTGGGCTCCTTAAATTCTGAGTTGAGCTGCACGATTATTGACAAATGCGTGCACTGACTTACAGGTCCACTCAATCTGGCTGGTTCTTTTCTCAAAAGACCATTTCAGACATCAGTCTATAATTATGGTCTTCACATGATCTAACCAAGATTTTGTCTGGACTTTAAAAGAGACTGTGACCTCTGAGTTTGTTTCGGCCTTTCTTCTCAGAGTAGTCAGATAGGAAACGCCGACCTCATCTAGTTTTAAAAAATATGATCGACATGTAAAAGTGTTTTTACAAACCAACTTACAGAAATAAAATCATTTATCACTTCAGTGTCGATAATTACTACCTGGTCAAAAGAACTATACACCTGGCGCTGTCACGTCACTCTGACGTTCGACTCTCGCTATTTGCGCGGGAGTGGGGTCGCATTTCGACGAGGTGCACAGTTATTTTCAACGTGTTGTATGTCACTTAGCTTTCGATGTCATTCAAACAGGCCAGCTGCAATACTGAAAGTTGTCGAGAGGTGACTTACCTGAAAAGAACAGAGAATCATTTTAAATTTTATATCAAACTTAACATTGAGCTTGTGGCTAAATAAAAAATAGTTTTAAAATACTAAAACCCAACTACAACAAAATCGCGCTCTGATAAGTATGTAACAAGAAAATATTCTTAGAAGATAGCTGTGGTCGTATGTCACCATGCCATAAAGATTGCTATTATAATGATCTACTGTTATAATGTATTGTATTATAAGTGTAGTGCATTACCACTTTTGGCTTCGCCATAATTGGGTAAAAATAAGATGCAATTATCGAGTGAATATTTTTTAACATGTGCTAATTAAGCCTTTTTATTATTTTGTATACTCGTATTTATATTCTCTAAAGGACGCCACATTGAATTTAGTATCCCACCGCACTATTCCCAAACCACTGCAACACCTAAAAGGCAGAATCAACAGTGGCGCCCACCGGAAAAGCGCCCAGGCAATGAAGCTCAACGATGTCCCGGAAAATGATCCCGCAACGAAATTAATCATAAAATAATAACGGAGGAGTAGGAAAAGATATAAATTTCTACTCCCTCCATACCAAGCAGAACACAGAACAAACAAGGCCAATAGGCACAACGGGTCGTTTACAACTGGGATAAGCCCACTGCCTAGCACCACGGATAAAAATTATCATTAATATTAATGGATCCTAACATTGTGGATTTATTTTCGATGGGTCCCACTTTTGAATCCCATTTTAATATTTTTGGCGTTGGATCCCACAAAACATTATTATGTATTTCCGTTGGATCCCGAATTTTAAAAATGCAAGATAATTACGTTTTATTGTCGTTGAATCCCAAAAACTATTTCCGTTGGATCCCAAATGCTCAAAAAAATCTGAATGCGGGTACTTTCAACAACAAAATTGTTTATAATACAATGAGATTATATTGGCTGTCCACATTAAAGTCCACATTTTGCCTACATACACGAGATCCAAAACGAAGCAGCTGGCACAGCTCCGGTATACTGACGAAAAGCATTCGGAGTCGGATGTGCCCGTCGTGGCTGGGCTCGGTTGGTCCCCAGAATTGGACCGCTTTTCGATCGAAGCTACCAATACACCCGCGAACGTCGATGCGGTCTCCGTAGCATCACGCCAAAACCCCACTATTAGCACTGAACCTTCTAAATCAAGTTCTAGATCTAGTGTGTTACGTTCTTCACGGTCATCAGCCACTATCAAGGCAAGTAAGTTGACCGCAGAGGCACTTTTAACTGGCAGTTCGCTAGAAAGGGAAAAGCAACTGCTGCTACATGAACAGCAAATCTTTTTACAGACTCCGCCATCTCCTGCTTACGTCGGTTTATGGCCCGTTCAGGTGTTCCAAGAAAAATACTGTCAGATAACGGCACCGCTTTTATTGGGACAAACCATCAGTTATGTAACTGTTATTTTTGCGACGCATTTCAAGATTCTGTTGCCAATAATCAAATTGAATGGAGCTTCATTCCACCTGCGTCGTGCTTTATGGGTGACTGTGTGTGTGGGAAAGACTCCATGAAGACAGCCTTTCAGGTTACTTTAAGAGAAAAAGCCCCACGAGAAGAGCTGCTACACATGCTTCTATTAGAAGCCAAATCAATTTTTAATTGCTAATAATGAATACGAAAGCCTCAAACCTTTTCATTTTCTAATAGACAGCTCATCAAATCAGCAGTTATCTACCTCTCTGGACGATGGAGTTTTTTTATTAAGAAAAGTGTGAAAAAAGCTCTTAGCCTCTCTGAGATTTATTGGAGCAGGTGGCTCAAGGAATACTTACCCCTTCTCAAGACAAAGAAGCAGCAAGGAGACGGTTATCGTAATTTGGCTGTTAGTGACGTTGTCACTAAAGGCCAAACGCTGAAGGGGCCCGATAGAAAGTTAGCCGTACTGGAATGCCAAAATCCAGTAGGTTTTGCGACCTCTTTATATATTTATGAGTTTTTACTCGTTTTTGGGGTTCCGAAGTCAACAAGAAACCCTTATAGTTTCGGTATGTCCATCCGCAGCTTAGCTCAGAGACTCCTAGTACTAGAAAGCTATAATTTGGTATGGATATAAATATTAATAATTCCGACAAAGTGGTAAAATAAAATCAACCAACAACCAACAACAACAACCTTTTGATACAATACACATCAAAGTCGCATTAATAAATACTCTTTCCAAAGAGTAACCACAAATAACCTACAAAAGTTGATGACTGAATATCTATTAATCTCGACGTTCCCGAGCAAAAATTTTTGCACAAACTAACTCAGAACATGACTCGAAGATAAACCAGATATTTTTCATTTAATGACGTAGGAATTTAATCTCAGCTAAAACAATGTAGTTATGAGCTTCTGCCATTGTCCTTTAGTATGCAGGAGGTTTCTGGGGCGTAAATCGATCTAGCTAGGTTGAATTTTTAGAAAACGTCGTTTTCTCTATTTATTTATTTCTCTCTCTATTTTTCTTTATTTTCACCCGAGCATAGGTCAGTCACCCAGGTACTTTAGTGTAAAAACGTGACCTGACCTTTTAACACTAAAGTACATGAGTTGTGTGCAAATAAAGTATGAATTCATTCATGTTTCATTGTTCTGTCTTTCATTCATTTAATCATTTAATAGTCAGTGGGCCGAAAACACACGCTGCTTTTTATTTGTTTGCTAGAGGTAAATCACTTTTCTTTTGACAAGTACACATGTTGTTATAACATGGGATTCAATGGGAATAGCAAATGGGACCCATCGCCAATACCTAAAAAATGGGATCTAAAAGTGGGATCCAACGAAAATAAATCACATTGTGAGCATTGTGTTATATTTGATTCCAATAATAGGTATGGCAAAAACATTTGAATGCACGGAAATTTGTTCTGGTTTATTGGTTTTGAATTTAGTATGACATTACATCACAGTACACCAACGGCTGCCGCCCGTGGCTTCGCCCGCGTGGTATTAGTACTCTTCCCAATATCTTTATAAATTATAGCCTATGTGTTATTCTGATCTGTAAGCTATATTTCTGTAAAGTTTCATCAAAATCCGTTTAGTAGTTTTAGCGTCAAAATGTAACAAATCCATCGATCCATCCATCCTCACAAACTTTCATGTTTATAATAGTAGAAAGAAGTAGTCGGATAGTTGAGAAGTTTTCCATACATACAAACCGGTTAAAATCATAACCCTCCTTTTGGCTTCGCCGTAGTCAGCTAATAATAAGTTAAAATAAGTTGTAAACGACCCGTTGTGCCTATTGGCCTTGTTTGTTCTGTGTTCTGCTTGGTTGGGAGGGAGTAGAAATTTACATTTTTTTCTACTTCTCCGTTATTCTTTTCTGATTAATTTCGTTGCGGGATCCAAGACATTTAAATTCATTTTCCGGGACATCGTTGAGCTTCATTGCCTCGGCGCTTTTCTGGTGGTCGCCACTGTTGATTTTAGGTTTCAGAAGTTGCAGTGGTTTAGGAATAGTGCGGTGGGATACTAATTCCAATGTGGCGCCCTTTAGAGGATATAAAGACGAGGATAAAAAAATATGAAATGGCTTAATTAGCACATGTTAAAAAGTATTCACTCGATAATTGCATTTTATTTTTAACGGATTAAAAATATTTTTTTAGTCATCATCCCAAAGGAACACACTACCATCATAAAAACTTATCCTATGTCCTTCCCAGGGTCACAAACTATCGCCATAACAAATGAGCCATTTCACGTTTTCGCACGAATTTCTAATATTTTGGGCTCCTAAATTACCATATTCTGTAATACCCAGAAGTTATTGAATACACGCAAATAATAGGCTAAGCTTTCATGTTGACGTTTAATGTATCACATTTACTAAAAATTACTTATTTTATCTACAGTAATCAATTTCCCACAACCATTTTATTGAAAAAACGCCACAGAGTTGATTTCAGAGTCGTATTTCTATCAAAAACACTTATAAATTAAATTAAAAAAAATTCATAAAGCTTTGGACATATATTTTACTCGTCATTTAACGTAACAGATTCTTGAAATGTATTACCATTAGTTAGTAAAAAAATAAACCATTAGGCCAATTTTTGAGTTTAACATTGCAATTTAATCGTGATTTTTGGTTTAAATACACAGTAATTACAAAAATACAATTACTCCAACATGAACTACGTTTATTAGAGAACCAATTTCTACAATAATATTGAAAATTCTTGCATTTACTTTGTCAAAATATTGATAAAACTTCAATCGAAATTACAATAAATTACGATACACAAGTGGGCACCGTTTAGTATAGGGGTGGGTCGTAACGTCTTTTAGGCGTAATCGGTTATACGTAGTTTCGTGGATATGAGTAACTAGTTTCAAAACTGCTTATTTTTGCAACTAGTTATTTCCGTATACAGTAGTGCGTTGGTTAGTTTTACGTTTGTATTATGGTATGATTACGAAAATGTTACAGGTTATAGATATTATAATATTAGTTTTAATCTTGTGTTATGTTATGATTACGAATATATGTAACAGTTTATAGGCATTATAATATGTATGCTAAAGTGTGTAATTTTTTGTAAAATTTATAAAAATAAATAGAAACACGGTCAACTGGTCAAGGTAGCAATTTCTTCAAAAAATAGTACCGTATCACAACAGTACAGTACCGTATCTTTCAGTCTCTTTCCATTTGTATTATTTTATAGTACCGCATGCGCGAGGCACGAAACGGTGCTGTTTTTGTATGAGATTTACTACTTTGCAGCCATTGTAGCCAACTTCAGGGCGGCCAACAAGTTTGGCGAGAACTCGTATTCGTTTCGTAAGTTAAATGCTCTAAGATCGTATCACGTACCTAAATCATTTTAATAATCATCTGTTGAACGAAACGATTATGCGTGCGCCGTCGTTGTTTGAGTGTCAATGTGTCAACTGCGTACGTAAAATAATCGTTACATTTTTGTCCACGAAACTAGTTACACGATTATCAGCCTCGTAAGCAGTTACTGAAACCGATTACGTTAAATAACGCCCACCTCTAGTTTAGTACGGCGCGAGAGCCCATCGAAGCAGGACCTGTGTCATTTTTCCCGCGTCCCGATTATCGAGCGTTCGTAGAGTGAAACCATTATTGTACTGCGACCACATAGTTTTGATTCGCTTTGTATTTTTTCACAAGGTAAAGTTTGGTTTATTATCAAGTATAATGAATGATTTGAATTGTTTGTAGAATAAATATATATTTTTGTTTTATTAGTTTTAGCAATGGGGCGCAAGGATTGTGTATACCGTTGTGTTAAAAAAAGGAAACGTGATAATTCTGCAGCCTTAAAGAAAGCAACAGAAGCGAGGTAAATACCTATTCATTTTTATTTACAATATGCATTTACATAGTAACTAATTATGTATTGATTAAACATTTATTATTACATTTTCATTTTAGAATGAAAAATCGTCTAAAACGCTTGGAGGAGGATAGCACCTTTAGAACAGACGCCGTGCCGGGTACTAGCCATACAAGTGATAAGTCAGAATCGGTAACAGAAGCTGTACGAAACATTTATCAATTCTTGGTTTAAATCAGAAGTTTAGTTGTAAATAATTATATCTTTAATTTTATAGGAGAAAGAACATGATGTTGCATTCGAGCCGGGAGACCTAGACGAATCAATGAAACTTTCGGACTCAGTCGTAAGTATTTTTGTACACACGATATATTTTTTAAATTTGTTTTAAATGTGATTATTCATGAAATTTTACTTTTTTAGGACGATTATATAGTTGATGGCAGAAGGATAATTGATTTTCAATACTTTTGGAGTGAATTAATAAGTATAAGCGAACACAGCGAAAAATTCGGCTGCAAATTGAACTATCTCAAAATATATAAAGAGAAACAGGTGGGCCTCATATCTAAATTTGACATTAAGTGTACGATGTGTGGATCTAGTTTTGTTCTAAAAACGTCGGACAGCAGCACGACTGAAGCAAAACTAGATCTTAATGCTGGGGCGGTATCTGGTTCAATCATTACGGGTATTGGTCTATCAAACCTTAATGAGATCACTGCTTCGATGGATTTGCCAACAATGCCATTTCGTTTATACAGTAAAAAACACGACGCTATTTCTGACATGTGGAAGTCTGCTGCTGAAGAAACTATGGTAAATGCTGCTAAACAGGAAATTGAGGTGGCAAAATCACGAGGCGATATTAATAATGCGGGTATAGCCATGATACCGGTAGAAGCGGATGCCTGTTGGGGCAAACGCTCATATAAAAACAATTATTCTGCCCTCTCTGGTGTTGCAGCCATAATCGGAGAGAATAGTGGTAAAGTACTACACATTGGGGTTCGCAACAAATATTGTGTTATTTGTGCCCGAGCAAACAAAAAAGGCCAGCCAGCAAGACCCCACAAATGCACTAAAAACCATTCGGGATCTTCAACCAGCATGGAGCAAGCCATATTAGTTGAAGGTTTTAAAAATTCCATTAAAGACCGAAATTTAATTTATAATATCCTGATTGCGGATGGCGATTCTAGTACATATAAAAGTATATTGGAGAGTCGACCATATCCAGATATTCCAATTCAAAAAATTGAATGTACAAACCATTTGTTGCGGAATTATAATGGAAAAAATATGCTTCTTCAAAAAGATACTAGTATTCCTCTGAACGAGCGTAAACTTTTAAATATGGACCGTATGAAAAGGCTACGTACTGCTGTTCGTGCTGCTATTAGACAGAGACAACAAGACAACAGTTCAAGATCCTGTAAAATTGAAAACCTCCAAAAGGACATTTTAAATAGCCCTCATCACATCTTTGGGGACCATTCAAATTGTGATAATTATTACTGCACAGATGAGAGGAAAAAAGAGCCTAATCTTGTCCCACTAATACCTACGCTATTTTTGAAGATTAAAAAGAACGTATCTCAACTCGCCTATAATTCCCGAAGCCTTTTATATGCCTACACCAATAATCGCGCAGAACAATTCAATAGCATTGTGGCTAAGATGGTAGGTGGGAAACGCGTCAACTTTTCGCTAAAAGACTCCTACACTACAAGGTGTTATGCCGCAGTGGTATCTTTTAACACTGGCAAGCCACAATACACTTTATATAAGTCAATTTGTCACGCTAGTCCAGGAAAATCATTAAAATTGTTGGAAACCAGGAGACATGCTAAAAATACTCGAGAAGTAATAGCACGTGCAGGTAGTTCTCGCAAAAAAATTAATTTTAATCCTGTTGATGCTCATTATGGAGAAGAATGTGAAAGACCGGATATGGAAGCTGCAGATTATGAGCGAGGAAAACAACTGTTTTTGAACAATTTAAAAGAACAAGCGTTAAACCGCCATGAAATTGAGAGAGCTACTGTATTACAGGCAGAAAGCTCTCTGTGGCTCGAACTTAGAAGGTGTATACTAACTGCGTCCTTCTTTGGTAAAATTTGCAAAAGGCGAGCTAACCAAAATTCTGCTCCCCTTGTAAAATCCGTTCTATATTCTTATAACCTGGACCACATTACCTCAATAAAACATGGTAGAGACAATGAACCAAAGGCTTTGGCACAACTCAGTGTCCAAGAAAACACCAATATAGAAAAATGTGGTCTTTTTATAGACGACGAATATTTTTATTTAGGTGCAACACCAGATGGATTGTGCAGTGAAGGTTTAGTGGAAGTGAAATGTCCAAGCTCACTATTTGGAATAGATCCTGATACCGCTTTGCAAGCTAAAAATCTGAAATGTTTCAAAGTGAACAGCCAATCACAAATCGAGATGAACAAAAATCACGACTGGTACTACCAGGTTCAGGGCCAGTTGCACATAGCGAAAAGAGACATATGTGTATTTGCTGTATGGACTGGGCCTGATTTTCCACTGAAAGTAGTAAGAGTAGAGAAAGACGACGGTTTTTGGCAGGAGAAAATGCTACCCAAATTGACTCGGTTCTACCAAGATTGCGTATTACCGGAAATCATAGACCCAAGAAAGGCAAGATCAATGCCTTTACGACAAATATTCATATAAATATATGAATATAATAAGTATGTAAGCAATTTAGCCAAGACTTTTTTAATTAATATTTTGTATGTTTAGGTTTTTATTTTTGTGTTAAACATGAAATGCAAATTTAGTTTAAGCTTGAATGTTGTACTGTGTTTTATTTTTATTTTATTTTCTTGTTTTATTGGTAGCTGTGTTGTGTTTGTCTCACTCATCATTTATAATATGTTTTTGGAAGTGGTGACTTTTAATTGGCTGTCAGTCTCACATACTATTTTTTTAATCTGTATATTTTAGCTGTAAGTCGTCCATAGTTGATAAATAAATAAATAAATAAATTAGTTGTTAACCGACAATAATATGTTTTTATGCCAATTGTTATTATATTATTTTACATACGATACCTTCTTGTTTTTCTATTTACCTAGCTTGAAAATTTCATTACAATAAATAAAATGTATGACTTTTTATAAATCACATATAAATCACATTACGGCTCAAGATTGCTTCGTCCGTCTCGTCTCTCGCGTTACACTGTTTACGTTAAGTTTGTGTGAGTAGCTACGCACACATAAACAATGATGCAATATTTTACCTAAACTCGAGCGTAATCATTTTGTGAAATGGCTCTTAAGCGTGAAAAGGTAACAGACAAGCAGACAGACAGATCGAACAATCCCACCATACTATTACCAACCCACTACAACTCCTATAAGCCAGAATGGACGGTGGCGATCACCAGAAAAGCGACGAGTCAATAAAGCTCGACGAATTTCCACATTTTTTACTTGTTACTTGTGTGCAAACGAAACACTTTTTACTTGTGTGCAACCGCGGGCGGAATCTAATAAAATATAATGTAAAACAACTTCAAAAATAAAATGTGTTCTTTCAGATGAAGAGCTTCATCCTCATCGCGGTTCTAGCAGCACTTACAGTCTGCAATAACGCGGCTTCCATTCCAACTGAAGTCGCTAACGAAGGGAAGCCAGAGCAGGGAATGTACTACTTTTCAAGTGCGTACCTTCTTTGAATACACTAGATAACAATAAAGTTTTTTCCCTACCCCTAAAATAGCAAATGATTCGAAATAACCCTGTACCTGACTTTGTTCTATGTCATTTTTCAAAGCCGAAATCCGTTTGGACCCTATCCCAAACACCGACTAAGTTTATAGAATACCGCGGCGATGAAAACACCTGAGTAACATATCTCTCTATATTCGAACCCGGTCTACATTAGGGAGGAAGCACACTCGTGAACGGTTTTGGAACCAATCACGTCACCGTCACTATGATGTCAGGCTTAGACAGAGGATTTTTTTTTTTTCTTTTTTTATCTATTATAGGCTCGCGCTTGACCACTTTCTCACCTGGTGGTAAGCGATGATGTGGTCTACGATGGAGCACGCTTGCCTAGTAGTAACCTATTCACTCATGACTTAAAGACCCCTAGATTGTAGCTATCGGGAAACACAGACTCCGGCAGGGAATTCCACTCCTTAGCTGTACGCATAATAAAAGTATTCCCAAAACGTTTAGTTTATGGGTGGGTAATATGGTGATTCTACTATATTATTGAGATATGGGGCCCAAGGGCTCAATAAAGAACAAAACGACACATGTTATTATTCTAGGTTTATATTACCACTGATCTACAAAAAAATATTCAATACTGAACATTTGATCAACGTTTAAAAAGCCACTTTTGACAAACAGCTATGGCCAAATCTATTTTTAGAGCCTGCAATCAGCAGCACTTTTCGTCGGTACAGCAACGTTATTATTATTTAATACTCAAACTTTGAGTATGGGTTCATGTATTGAAATTAAGATAAATCTTGTAACAAAAAACTGTTTTACAGCAACGTTGTAAATTCTGTCTGAAATACATGAAAATTTTAAATTACAACGTTATTTTATTTTTGTAATAACGTCCTTTTCTGATATACGATCTCTGAAAATAATGGGGTACCGACCTTAATTTTTAGTAAATGTCGATTCTTATTTTTTTTTTTTATTTGAATGAATAATGTGTTGAATATTTTAGGAAAAAGCGTTTTTGCTTACTGGAAAACAACTACTAGACAAACTCACACGGAACTGTTTACGATATGTCAGTGCAATAGTAATGACCTATTGAAGAGTGTTTCATTTCTCCATCCTATTCACATTCTGAATCTGTTTGTCAACAAGTAAAATTTAAAAAATCCTCGATACATTTTTATTTCATGCTTTTTAACAACATATTTTATGAGACCAAACGCGTGCGCCGATTTTGATGGTACTTACGCCAATCGATTCGGCTTAACCCTGAACGTGTCTACAATAAAATTGTAAAATAGAAAAATGGCGGCTTTTGGGCGCCATATTGAGGGGGCCCAATTATTTTTTTTCTTTCAAACCCATCGTGTGGGAAATAAAAAATAAAGGGTTTCAAGAGGTGATTATAAAAATATAACACACATATGTTTAAATGTACCTAATTCTATAAAAAATAACTAATAAAATAAGTTAATTCAGAAAATCGGAGGATACATCTCGTATTAGTCAGCCAGCTCGCGAATATGTATCCTACGACTGCAAAACATGATTTTCTTCTTGTTTACGTCTTTTTAGTTCGCTTTTTAAGCAGGCGGGTTTTTTGATTTTTTGTTTATCTATAACTTTTTTTATTTATAACTTTTTAGTTAACATATTTTTTCGAATTAGGTACATTTAAACATATAAGAGTTAGATATTTTTTAAATCTCCTCTAAAATCCTTCATTTTGATACCCCACTCGATGGGTAAGAAAAAAAAAATTGCAACCCCTACAATATGGCGCCCAAAATCCGCCATGTTCCTTTTTTTTTATAGGCACTTAGCTAAGAACACTTGGGCGGTTAAGACCTATCTAACGATGTCTTAATTATAAAAATCCGCCAAGTAGTTTGAAAGATATGAGGTAATAAAGAATATTACATACATACAAACATACAAGATACGCGCGAAAAACATAATCCTTTCCTTGCAGCCGGGTAAAACGATGTAAATAAAAAAATAACAAAAAACCCGACTGCTTAAAAAGCGAACTAAATAGACGTAAACAAGAAGAAAATCATGCTGTGCAGTCGGAGGATACATCTGGTTTTGGTCAGCAAGCTCGCGCATATGTATCCTCCGACTGCACAGCATGATTTTCTTCTTGTTTACGTCTTTTAGTTCGCTTTTGAAGCAGTCGAGTTTTTTTTTATATAATTTTTTTTTTCGGCGGGGATTTTTGTAATTCCCCGGCTAACCCTCCCGGTAACTCGATAATTATATTACTTACCTAAGTCAAGTAAACCATAAGAGTGCCAACATTTATATTTGTTATACATAGTACTTTATTGATTTACTAGCTGCCGCCCCCGGCTCCGCCTGCGTGGTAAGTACTACTTCCAATATGTTTATGAATGTGTTATTCTGATGTATAAGCTATGTTTCTGTAAAGTTGCATCAAAATCCGTTCAGTAGTTTTTGCGTGAAAGAGTAACAAACATCCTTCCATCCTCACACTTTCACGTTTCACAACACACACAATTCAGATACAGACAGTTGAAATCCATATTCTATAGATGGCGTTGTACAATAGGCGTAATATTATTATTATTTATTATATACTTTATTGTACACCACAAAAAAACATACAGGACAAATGTTCAAATACACAAGTGTACAATGGGCGGTCTTATCGCACTAGGCAATCTCTTACAGACAACCTTTGGATGGACTGAAATATAGGAGAAGAATTTAGGGCTGTCAGTGTACAAAAAACCAAAAATAATATTACTTAGACTTAATAACATACAATACATACATACAATATTACATAATATACTATTACATATCAAATATATAATAGAGAAAGGAGAATAATAAAAATTACAGTGAAAGGTAATGCTCCTTTACCATTTTCTTGAACGTTGGTAGTGTTTGAGCACGTCTCACTTCAATAGGTAATACATTCCACAACCGAGCTGCTTGAATCGTAAAAGATTTGTCAAAGAAGGAAGTGGAATGCATACGAATACTTAATTTTAGATTTTCCGATGATCTCAAGGACCTAGAATGGGTGTCACAGAGGAACTGAAAGCGTTCTTTGAGATAAAAAGGAGTAAAAGGATTAAATAACACATTATAGAGCAAAGAAAGTATATGGGCATTCCGGCGAAGGCGAATAGGAAGCCATTTGAGCTTAGTACGAAATTCGGAAACGTGATCATACTTGCGCAAGCCAAATATGAACCTGATACAGAGATTTTGAAGTCGCTCAAGCTTGTCCAATTGGTCTTGGGTAAGATCAAGATAGCTGGCATCAGCATAGTCTAGAATAGGTAGAAGAAGAGATTGTGCAATCGCAATTTTAGTGGTAATGGGAAGAAAATTACGAAGACGTCTCAGGGAACCCGCAGACGCAAACAGTACAATAATAATATTCAGTAGTAATATAAAGTAGTAGTAGTAGGTGTAGTAGTGGTAGTGTTCAGTAGTAATGTAGTAGTAATATTCAGCACAGCGGTGATAAGATTGTCTGCGGAAAAATGAATCTGGAAAAAAATGGTAGATTAGTAAGTAGGTAGGGTAAGCAGTTGATGGGAGCGAAGTCGCAGGCACAGCTAGTCTATCAATATGATACGTCATCATAATAAATCTACAGTATAAGTACCACCCTGTAGACAGAGTTGTGAAAGATCATAATTTAATCAGCCAATCAGACGCGGTCTTAGTAGATTGTTGACCAATGATAAAAGTGGATGCGCTGGCGTTAAGCCTTTCATGACCCACCCTCTCGTGCACGTGCGTCGGTTCGTGTTTGTTATAAGATGCTTAATATAACGCATTATTTCCCGGGAAGTTACAAGAATATAATAATGTACACATATCTTGCGAAAACAACCCGATTGAAACAATAAAGCGCCCATTACTTTTGAGTATTTATCATAATATTTGCCTAGGTTTGGCTGATCAAACCTTAGGTCTGACAAAAAGTCATAAGTAGTCAAATTCTAAACCAAAAGCGTGTTTCGGTTTTTGACTAACGAATTCTAATTCTAGTAGTGATCAACTAAGGCAGTCAGACGCCGAAACAAGCAAATGAACAGTCAGACCTAAATTAGGTTCAGGAATTAGTAAGTTTATTAAATTTTTCAGCACGGCAGTAAATTAAATACAGGTTTAAAAATGTAACATTTATTGTAGAATCAAAATATACGAAAACAGAACTTGTCCAATTACAATATTCTTAGTTTAAGCACCCTTTTACCATGTAGTGTCGTATCCCCAGACTTGAAACATGTAGTGGAATCCTCCTCCAAGGGTTGAGTTCATCTTAACTGCGGCTTGGTTAGATCCAAGTCCACCAGGGTATATCGCGGCGAACGCACCTTCGAAAGGCGGCTGTGGGGACAGAGCAATGGCGGTGATCCGGGTGGTATCATTGCCAGTGAAGACTACATCCAGGTACTGCATAATGCCAGCTTGTCCGTCCCTGCGGCAGTTGGTTCTGAAAAGAAAAACCAATAGGTAAGTATTTTCTGAAACTTACAACAGTTCTCAACATCGTCATCATCGTCCGCTGAAAGGTGATAAACAAGAAGTATATTTTGATACAACCTTAATCCGTAGTGGGTGTTTTTTTAGAGATTTGGTTTTTAAAATGAAATAAAACACGTGAAAATAAATTTAATAATTGATGAAATTTATTTTCACGTGTTTTATTTCATTTTAAAAACCACACCTCTTAAAAAAAACATTCTATATACAGAAAAAGAACTGAGTAACAAAAACCATAATTTCTTCTCTTTACTTTATTTACTTAAGATGAATTTAATAAATCGTCCTAGCGAGTTATCGTTTTGCGTTTCCTGATTTCTAGCAAACCATTTCGCAAATTTCTCTTCTGATACTTAATTTATATATAAAAGGTTGAAAGTTTCTACGCACCTGTAAAGCTCGGTGTAGTAGGTGTCGATATCGAATCTGCCATCTTTTTGGTAGGTATCTGCTTGGTATAGAGCCGCATTCGGAGAAGATGCCGCGAAGACTGCAAGTGCTGCTAGCACCACCAAGAGGATAAGACTCTTCATCTAAAATTATACGAAAAAGGGTAAAAAGATCTGTTTGGTTTCCCGTTCTCCTTCTTTGTCAACTCCACCCAATGGATGTCTGTTGCTGCCAGCGGCTTCGCCCGCGTGACAGTCGGAATTTATCAAATTCAAATTCAAATGTATTTATTTGCTAGAATTTAGGTTTACAAAGTATGATCTTAAATCTATGACGGTCCCTTTATATTCTACCATTAAATATGATGTGCAAATATTTAATTTTAGCTTGTACTATCATCAAAATTTATTTTTATTAAATAAAGAAAATAGACAGTAATAACAAAAAAAAACTTAATGCATTAGAATTTATAAGAAACAAATTAATTAATTGATGTCAGAGTTACATTATTACGAGTATACCGATGTCAGTTCGAAAAATGTCAGCTGAAGAATACAATTATAAATTATTGTAAATTCAATTGATAATGTCATAACTATTATAAAAATATTGTAAATTGTAATTGATAACATCATAACTATTTTAATATCAGTGTTTATTCCGTACATTTTAAACATCAATTAATTATTATAAGGTATCCCACGGGAACATAGTACCGGAATAGAAAGTAGCCTATGTGGCTACTATTTAACCCGACGTTTCGGCCGTGTTGCAACGACCGTGGTCCCGGGTAGACTCAGTCTTAGTTAAATTCCCGTGATATATTGTTTTACATAGCCTATGTGCTATTCCAGACTATAATCTATCTCTGAGGCAAATTTCATTCAGATCCGTTTAGCAGTTCTGGCGTGATTGAGTAACAAACAAATATCCGTCCATCCATCTAAACTGTCGCATTTATAATATTAGTAAGATCTATTTGGACCAGTGTGGTGTCTACTCTCGATCACAGAGAGGAAACAAACCTGTGTATCAGCTGTTGGAAATAGACTGATTATGCTTTTGTTTATCTACCTATCTATATGCTGTGATTTTTAATTTCGTACAAGCGCGGAGCATAGTGTTGTAGGTAAAGCTCACAGAACAGAAAAAACGCCTTCTACAGGTAAAGCTCAATCATACATGGTTCATCGAATCGATATGACATGTTTCCTCAATCTAATTTCACTGTTCTGTGGTAAAGCTCAATCATACATGGTTCATCGAATCGATATGGCATGACTCCTCAATCTAATTTTATAGTAAGATTATTTTAAAATATAAAGTTAAAAATTGCACTTACATTTCCCAAATTGCAGTAGCGACCTTCTAACTGAACAGTGTGACAATTAGGCTGCAGGATACACTTTATATACTAAACGGACGCTTGCATGACGATAAGACAAGACCATACTGATAGCACTATCGAGAACAACGCAAATTAAATGATACAATCAATAGCTCTAATTATACCTTTTTGAACTTTGATTGCTGAATAATACAGATTAGAAATTGTAGCACTAGAGTTGGGACTTATTCCGGATCTAGTTAATCGATATCCTTAATACATTTCTTTTTTCTCGCAACCTTAGGTTCAGTTGAAAACCAGCGTCAGACACTAGTTGACTGGCTTTTATGCTGAAACTATTTGGCGCAGCAGTGAGGCTCACTTTTATTCTTGTTTTTTTTTTTTAAACAGAATATTATAAATTCTTTACTATTATATTTTTGTTTGTCATGTAAACTTGTGTTCTTTTAAGTGTGTTACAGTGGCAAAAAATGGTTTTCTTTTTTGCCGGGTTAAAAGGGGTTTTTTGGCTATGCCTCTGGCTTGGTTTGTAATGTGATCAGTACATCCAGAGATTACCTCATACAAATAAAAAAAATGATAATTTGTAACAGAGTTGCCATGCTACCAGTCTTTTGGACACTTCTTCCATTGACAGATTAATTTTTTAAAGCTTATGAGCACTTTCACCATTTTTACCTGACTGTAAGGTAATGGTTATGTTTTTCGCGCGTATCTTGTATATATGTAACCTCATTTATCTTTCAAAGTACTAGATGGATTTACATAATTAAGACATCGTTTGATACGTTTTAGCCACCCAAGTGTAAAGATAAGTGACGTTAAAAAAATGGCGGATTTTTGGCGCCATATTGTGAGGGTCTCAATTTTGCTTTTTTCCAAACCCTTCGTGTCGGTTATCATAATCAAGGGATTCTAAGGGATTACAAAAAAAATAAACTACTTATATGTTTAAAAGTAACTGAAAGTTGTAAATAAAAAATATTCACGAGCTGTCTGACCAAAGCCATAAATGTATCCTCCGATTGCACAGCATGATTTTCTTCTTGTCAACTTGTTCGGGGTTTTTGATTTTATTAACTTTTTTGTTTGTATATTTTTTACTTGTAAGTTTATTTTCGTTTAGGTTCTTAATATTAGAAAGATGGTTTACTTGCAAGTAAAACAAAAATATGGTAAATAAATAAAATGGCCGTTATCGTACTCATCAATATGAAAGGTTTTACGTTGGGATCAACCCTATTCTTAACTATATACAATTAAGAAAAAAGGCTGCGCTAGATATTGAAGAAGCGATATACAACATCAGGCGTTGAAAATAACATCCGTATCCTTTTTAGGGTTCCGTACCCAAAGGGTAAAAACGGGACCCTATTACTGAGACTTCGCTGTCCGTCTGTCTGTCTGTCTGTCACCAGGCTGTATCTCATGAACCGTGATAGTTAGACAGCTGAAATTTTCACAGATGATGTATTCCTGTTGCCGCTATAACAACAAATACTAAAAACAGTATAAAAATAATATTTAAGGGGGGCTCCCATACAACAAACGTGATATTTTTGCAGTGTTTTGCGATAATGGTACGGAACCCTTCGTGTGCGAGTCCGACTCGCACTTGGCCGGTTTTTTTTAGATATTGATAAACAATCGAGATTAAGATCAACGATGACACGACCATTTGTTTTTCCAGTTGTGTGTGTGAGTTTTAAGTATTATCTTATCAAATTAATTTAAAAATAAAAAGATTTCACGCCGTATATATAGTTGGTGCACTCTTTAGGATTATCTATTGTGATCTTTACCGGACTACCAAGCAATTGAAAATGTAAGTTACTTATTTTTAATTATATTTATTTTAATATTTTTTCAACCGTTTGTTTTTCAAACCCAGGGAAGGACGAACTAAATTTAATTAATTAAAATAGGTTTGCATAATTATGCGTAGGTAATATTGCATAAAAGATAATTCTTTCAACATTTTACCACAGTAATACTGTTGTACATATATTATAGTTTTGTCCGTATATTATAAGTTGGAAAGGTCAGAAAGGCAGTCGCTCAGTTTAAAGTACTGGTATTCGAGATGCAATCAAAATCAATGAAATAGTCTTCTCAGTGCCGTAGCTTTAAAAGGTCCTGACTCTATACAAAGAATTGAAAACTGTCAAAAGTATAAATAACTACATTATACAAAGTAGATGCACTAGAGTCGATCGAAAAGCAGGCCAAGAGGCTTATTGGCAATGAGGCGCTGGTCAACTCAAATCTCCAGAGCCTTGAACAACGTCGACGGGTTGCCAGCTTGTCAGTTTTTTATCGGTTACATTTCGGGAAGTGTGCGATGGAATTGCAAGATCTAATTGAACCTAATCAGTTACATCATCGGACTACCAGACGTACGGCGATGCGTCATCGATACATGGTGTAAATCCCACCCATACGCACAAAACGTTTTGGGAACACTTTTATTATGCACACAGCTAAGAAGTGGCATTCCTTGCCGGAGTCTGTGTTTCACGACAGCTTCAATCTGGGGGTTTTAATTCAAGAGTGAATAGGTTATTTGACCACATCATCGCTTACCATCAGGTGAAATAGTGGTCAAGCACGAGACTATAAAATATAATATAAAAAATGTCAAGTGCATCGTTTAGTAACTTCATTGTTATTGCTGCCCTTTCAGATGAAGAGCTTCATCCTCATCGCGGTGCTAGCAGCACTTACAGTCTGCAATAACGCAGCTTCCATCTCAGAAGAAGGTGTCTCCGTGTACCAAGAAGGATCAAATGGCAGGCTGGGAGATGTCATCATTTATAGGTGTGTACAAATATTTAAATATTATTAGCATTAGAAGTAGGCACTCCATTATCCACACAGACTCCCATTGGACCTGTTGTGCGTGGGGGTTCTGGCTAACAGAGCCAGGCTAGCTCCACCCAGAAGCCTGGGGGCTCCACAGGTTCGCACATTTAAATACTAATAATAATTATTATAACCTATTTTTTTTAAAAGCCCCTTGAGACCCTACTTATATATTTATTTTTTATAATGGAATTATTTTTTTGTTATTAATATTATTTTCGATATATTTTTTTTTTTATTCTATTGCATTCCGTTAATGTAATTATGTTAACAATGTTAATATCAATGAAATTCATGAATATTTGTACGCCTTCTGGCATAACATAGCGCGCTTGTAATTTTTATAACAAATATTTTTTGTACCTATGTTAACAAATAAATAAATGACTTATGACCTCATTAGTAAAAGTCTTCCAGAAAAAAAAAATCAGTAGAGACTAGCCATCGGCGCGGGAGGTATAACAGTACGCAAGAGTGTGCGCGAACACAGGGGCATTTTCTGTTCCCTAACTCTTATAGTCTGATGGGATGATAACTAGACACGACAGGAGAGAGGTCAGGTGTAGGATCGACGGCTTAACGTGATTTTCGAGGCACTGGATGTCACATAGCCAACACCCAAACTCCGGGATGCTACTGAGAAATTGCTAAAAACCCAATATTATCAGTTTTCTCCCGACCTGGGACCTCACGCACAGCTGTCGCAGTTGCAACCGCCAGGACAAAGAGGCAGTTATAACCCCGGTAAACCACTAACATAATCAATTCTACGTTTTCAGTCGAATGGTCAATTTGGACGCTTGGCCGAACGCAGTAAAGGTCCAGGACATAGAATTCAATGGAAAAGCCTGGACTACGATCACTGGTGTGCGCGTATTCAACCCCCCGAACGGAAACTTTACCACTACCCCTCTTGGACGTAACTATATCACCGTCAAGTTGACTACACCACCTGGTGGGACCATCTCCAGTCTAGTCCAAATTTTTGCTCGTGCCAATTAAAATGACGAACATTTGGAAAAATTAGTCCGTCGTGAACTGTGTTTTTTGTAAAAGTAATGTTTTCTGCAAGTGAATATTAAAAACGTTAAATTAAATTGTGTTTTTATTTATTTCTATTTTAATTTTTTAATATTGATTGGCTCGTTTTTGACCACTTTTTCGCCTGATGGTAAGCGATGGCGTGGTTGACGGTGAAGCATGGCTAGAAGTAATCTATACATTCTTGACTTCCAGTGCGATTTCAGCATTATAAAAAAATACATAAATAAACCTCTAATCGAGACAATTCTACGTTTTCAGTCGAAGAGTCTACTTGGACTCTTGGCCGAACGCAGTGAAGGTCCAGGACATAGAATTCAATGGAAGCGCTTCTACAATGATCACTGGTGTCCGCATATACAACCCCCCAGTGAACACAAACGTTAGCCCTCTTGGTTTTAACCATGTCACCATCAGGCTGTCAACAGTACCTGGAGGGAGCCTCTCCAGTGTAGTCCAGATCTTCGGTCGTGTTAATTAAATTAAATTCGAACACATTTTTAATTGAACTGGGGTTTGTAAAAGTAATGTTTTAACTAAGTGAATAATAAAAATATTGAACGAAATTGTTTAATTATTGTTAAAAAAAAATCACTTTTTATGACACATCGTCGACCACATCATCGCTTACCATCAGGTCAGATAGTGGTCAAAAGTGAGCACATCAATAATAAAAAAATATAAATGTCGCAATAACCTTTAAATATAGTGAATGTAACTCTCAAAAAAAGTGGGTCCCTAAATATTTGTTGCTTACAAATCTAATGAAATGTCAAATGAAACGGAAGAAAATTCTGAATTTGATAACATAAATTAGTTCTATGTTAAAAAATACTCGTGAAATATTTGTATGACCTGCAGATAGTTGTTCCGGCTCTGGGTGTTGTGTATGTGAGTTTATATGTCTGTAAACGCACCCACGATACAGGAAGAAATTCCTAGTGTGGGGCAATCAAAAAATCAAGTTAAAAAAATAAAAACCCTGAAACCATTTTAAAACCTGTGGCAGTTGCTCAGATTGCCATTCCGAAGATTAGCACCTTTTAACCATTATTGTTTCCCACCGTGCTCTTTTAGGGTTCTGTACCCAAAGGGTAAAAACGGGACCCTATTACTGAGACTTCGCGGTCCGTCTGTCTGTCTGTCCGTCTGTCTCCAGGCTGTATCTCATGAACCGTGATAGCTAGACAGTTGAAATTTTCACAGATGATGTATTTCTGTTGCCGCTATAACAATAAATACTAAAAACAGTATAAAGTAAATATTAAAGGGGGGCTCCCATACAACAAACGTGATATTTTTGCCGTTTTGCTCGATATTAATAACGGCAACAGGTAGACGCCTGAAATATTCACAGAATGTTTATTGTAATATTTACTTCAAAAAATAATAATTAATAAATTAAAATAAAATAAATTAAGGGGGGCTCCCATACAACAAACGTGATTTTTATGCAGTGTTTTGCGATAATGGTACGGAACCCTTCGTGTGCGAGTCCGACTCGCACTTGGCCGGTTTTTTATTCGTAATTTTATATCAAGCAACATAAAAATCTTACCTACGACCCACTAATTTAAAAAAGACATACAAAACACTTGGTTTTCCCTCAATCCATCGCTTTTAAAATCAAATTAACCTCTAAAAATATTTTATTTATTGGCACCTACATTTAAAACAAGCTTAAAAAGATTCTTAATTTATACCCGTTGAAAAGTTGCAAAATTAAAGTGAAGGTCGCCAGAAACTCATGTATGAGGAGACAGAGGAAATGCTTCGAGTTCCTAGATAGACAACAAATTACTCAATAAACTAGTAAAATATTAAAAACCATGGACACATTTTTATTTCATGTTACATAATTTATCTAGTCGAAGACACGCTTCGATCGAAAATATATTGAACACGTAATTATGACACGATATCTTACCGCCCGATTCAAACAGTGAAACGCTCATAACTTTTGAACGGCTGAAACGATTTACATCAAACATAGCTAAGAACACTCTCGATAAAGTCACCATTCAACGAAAACGAAATCAAAATCGGTTCATCCCGTTAGCAGCTATGATGCCACAGATAGATACACAAATACACATATACATAAATACAGCAACGCACAGGTACACACGTCAAACTTATAACACCCCTTTTTTCTTCCGTATGGGGTTAAAAATGTTATCATCTAAACTATGATTTAATTTTGTTAATTAAAACCTAAGATAGTCATAATAATAAGAACTGATCTGGATGATTCGGGATAGAAATCCCGAATTTCATCCAGATCAGTTCTGGTGTGTCCTTTCCTTACAGATCCCGCGACGAAACTTGCGATCGGCGTCTCCGTAACCTTGAGGACTCCAGATTCTCAACGCTGTGGGCTTTAGTGGACACAGGTCTGGATAAAATTATCTACGCCTGTGTCTTCCGTCCGCACAGCGGAGATCAGGAGACAACCAAGCTCACAGAGCACATCAGTGAGGCGGCTGATACGGCTCAGCAGCGGTACCCTTTCACCCAATTAGTGTTACTGGGGGACTTTAATGCCCACCACCAGGAGTGGCTCTTCCCATACCAGTGCACTGACCATCCTGGACGGGAGATTTGCCTCTCTTTTTGCGGAATCTTCACGTCTGAATCCTGGTAACGCGCGGAGGTCCTCCTTCTCCTGATGGATGCGAGACGAGTATGTCTGACATTCGTATCCATCAAAAGTACGTCCGTAGGGTGCTTCGCAATATCGACGTGAATAAGGCTAGCGGCCCTGACGGAATACCAGCAATTGTTCTTAGAACCTATGCGCCTGAACTGTCTCCGATCTTGACACGCCTATTCCGCCTTTCGTATGGGGCTGGAAAAGTGCCGAATGCTTGGAAGCAGGCTAACGTACAGCCTGTGCCCAAGAAGGGCAGTCGAGCTGATCCGGCTACTACAGACCCATATCTATAACCTCCATACTCTGTAAGAGTATGTAACGTGTACTCAATATAAAGCTCCTGGCATACCTAGAATCAAACGATATCCTAAGTGACCGCCAATACGACTTCCGCCGAAATCGGTCTACTGGGGACCTTCTAGCGTATGCCATTTACATCTGGACTGAGGTCATCGAGAGGCACGGGGAAGCGCTTGCCGTCTCCCTAGATATCTCGAAGGCATTTGATAGGGTCTGGCATGAAAACCTTATTGATAAGCTTCCTTCATTCGGTTTGTCCAGTGGTCTGTGTGATTGGATTGCAGACTTCCTGAGAGATCGGTCCATTCGAGTCGTTATCAATGGCTGCTTGTCGGACTACTTGGATATTAATGCTGGGGTCCATCAGGGGTCGGTACACTCAGCAGCTTTATTCTTGCTGTACATTAACGATCTGCTAAAACCCGGCGGCACCTTTGGGTATGCAGACGACAGCACAGTTGCTGAGAGATACTTGACCAACGCTCGTGCTACCGGGCCTCAGATCCAGTGTCTCCGTGAGGCCATAGTGGAGCGCTTGAGCTTGTCCTTGGGGGCAGTCTCCAAATGGGGCATTGCCAATCTGGTCAAGTTTAATGCTGCTAAAACCCTTTTTTCCGCTAAAAAGAGCCAATTTCACCCGGCTTCAACTTTCCGAGATGTGACCATGCCAATAACTGACCATCATGAGCTTCTTGGCGTTACGGTGACATCGACTCTCAATTTTAGCCCATACATTGAGGCAAAGGCACAGCTGGCTGCCAAAAGCTGGAGATCCTTGCAAAGGTGAGAAGGTACTTCACGCCAGAACAGTTGTTTAGCTTATATCAAGCGCAAGTCCGAACATGCATGGAGTACTGTTCTCATCTCTGAGACGGATCTGCCAAATACCAGCTTGATGCACTAGAGTCGATCGAAAAGCGGGCCAAGAGGCTCATCTGCGATGAGGCACTGGTTAAGTCAAAGTTCCAGAGCCTTGAACATCGTCGCCGAGTTGCCAGCTTGACGGTTTTTGTGTTTATCGGTGACATTTCGGAGAGTGTGCGATAGAATTGCATGATCTAATTCCACCCAACCCGTTACATCATCGGGCTACCAGTCGTACGCCGATGCGCCATCGGTACATGGTGGACATCCCACCCATACGCACTTAACGTTCTGAGATAACTTTTATTGTGCGTACTGCTAAGGAGTGGAATTCCTTACCGGAGTCTGTGTTTCCCGATAGCTACAATCTAGGGGTCTTTAAGTCAAGAGTGAATTAGTTACTTCTAGGCAAGCGTACTCCATCGTCGACCACATCATCGCTTACCTATAAGAGATTTAAAAAAAAAGACGTGTGGCACTCGGGGACTGCCGCGGTAAAGCTATTGCATAGCATTTTTTATCAACTTATGCAATTATAATTATTTATAATTTTTTTAAATATTCTAAATCTCCATTAAAAATGTTCATCCATCAGTTGTAAAAACTTCTTTTGCCACGCGAAATTCAACCTCCAAATTTCAAAAACACAAATATCTCGGAAACGGAGCGAGATAGCCCGATTTTGAGTCCGACCTACATATACCAGTAAACTAGTATAATAGTAAACTAGTATATGTGCCGAGCCCTCAGGACAATTCCTCCGGAACCCCCCGATTTAATTTTAATTCGAGCATAATTATCCATTATCATACAGTCTGCAAGAATAAAAACTTCTTTGTTAAGCGGAACCGAACCTCCGAACTGGCTTAAGGAAAGTAAGAAATTTAATTTAGAATGTAAACTGCTCCTCTATCACCGTATCCTGTAAGATAGAGAAAATAAGTAAATAGAAAATGGATAATGTATTAAATAAGAAATATGACTTAAATTAGATATAAGCACCTTGTAAAATAGATATATGTACCTATTCTGTAAAATAGAAATAATAAACAGGTAGAAAATGTAAAATAGTATAAGATAAGATATCCCCTTGAGTGTCCATCGCGCCAACTTGCCATAAAACAATGGAATTTCTATTGTGTCTGCTAATTTACAATTGAATGGATAAATGATTGTAAAATAGACATTAAGCAAAAATGTTAGAAAAGTCACAAAAATAAAAAACTAATTCCCTGTTTTATTTGTAACACCTAAGAAAGAGAATAAAATAAAGAAAGTAGATAGTCCGATACAGGGAAATAGATGGGCATCCCACCCATGGAATACATAAATGCAGATGAATGATAGAATGATAAGTATGATGGAATGAAAGTGCGAGAGGAATAAATGCAAGAACTGGAATGAACGTAAAGCTTAGAATAGAATCCGATCATGTTGGGTTTGGTATAAAAAAACAAAAATAAAAAGAAAATCCTCCGAACTGGAAAACGCGGCACCAAATTCTGAGTGACTCTTATTACCACTGGCATAAGGCCACTTTTAATTGCCACGCAAAAGCGACCCGTATTGTTACAGGGATAAGGTCGTTTTCTTTAAATACCAATATTATTAAACGCCAGACGTACAAAATCCTCCATCACAGGACGACCCGAGCCAGCGCGTTTCTAGAACCGACCTCGAGCCGCCATCAAGAATGAACCGGCGACCAAATCATAAAAACTAAAAAGTCCCATATCTTGGAAACGGCTGGAGCAAGCCGGAGAACAAGATAGCATAACCCCCCCCCCCCCGTTAACTCTTTACCTTCCCGCCCGCAAATAATTTTTTACTTCAGTCTAAAAATATCAAAATTAAACTTCTATAAAATCGCGCAACAAACCTCTCCTGCCCATCCCCCCTCACCCCTCGCCCGCTCACACACTCGGAATCCATCGTCCGATTTCAGAGCAGCTCGGGGTGTCAGGTTTATTTTCGTAACGGAATTTCTTGATTCGGTCGCCGTACTCAAAGCCCGCGATAAAAGCTATGCAATAGCTTAAAAAAAGATAGATTATACACTGTAATAACACATGGGCTACTTTTTATCCCGAATTTTTATGAATTATATTTTTACCAGCAAAAAAGACACACATTTAAGAATGAAGCATTTATTGTAGAATCACAATTTACAAAAAAAAAACCTTTTGGTTTTGGGTATAATGTTCTTAGTTTGAGCACCCATTTACCATGTAGTATCGTATCCCCAGACTTGAAGCTTGTAGTGGAATCCTCCGCTAAGAGTTGAGTTCATCAGAACTGCGACTTGGTTAGATCCCAGTCCACCAGGATATATATGGGCGAAAGCACCTTCGAAAGGCGGCTGTGGGGTCAGAGCAATGGCGGTCACTCTGGTGGTATCATTGCCAGTGAAGACTACATCCAGGTACTGCATAATGCCAGCTTCTCCTTCCCTTTGGTAGTTGTTACTGAAAACAAACAAAAAAAAACAATTGTTAGTATTCCCACAATATTACATAACATTGCTCAACACCATTATTATCTTCAGCTGAAAGTCCACTGCTAAACGTAGGTCATGATAGTCATGTGCTTCTCACATCCAGCGTATAGTTGTGGCCTTCACCTGGTGGTAACCTTATATTCCAACAAGGTGATGTTGGAGGCCTACCAATGTGTTGTTTTGTGCCTTCAACACCAACTCGTTTAATAAACGTAAAGTTATGCCACAGGGAACCATAAGCAGAGGTAGACCGTGCTTCTGTGGCAAGATGAGATAATGGCAATTGCGGGCAAAAACTGGTTTGAGAAAGCGAAAGACAAGACAATTGGCACTCTTTAGACGAGCCTTTTACCCCAAAGGATGAGACTTAAAAATGTCTTTTAATCCAATAATCTTTTCTAATGTCCAATTATAATATCTAATTAACCTACCTACCTACCTTCTATTAACCTATGTATTGTTCTTATGAGAATAAATTCTTTAAACCGATATCTAATTTAATATCCAATTATAATATCTAATTTAATATCCAATTATAATATCTAATTTAATATCCAATTATAATATCTAATTTAATATCCAATTATAATATTTAATTTAATATTTCTTGAGTTCATAGAATTTTTATATTGAATGTTTTAATGTTTAAATTATTTAATTTTATCTAATTAATTGCAATCAAGGCACATGAATATTGATTCTATTATTATCTGTTATTTTACCAAGTCAACAAGTGATTACTTTAATGAAATTAAATGCATATATGGAAGGAATCAAGCTATGTTTTTAAGTTACTCTTATTTTTTTGAATCAAACATGCGGAATACACAATGACAGATACCAGAAGACGGGCAACGTTTGCGAAGCAGGCCCAGGAAACGCTGGTAACGACTCATATGGGACGTTTATGAAGATTGGCTGGAGAGGGCAAAACTAAGTTTATAAATCCAACTGCAGCTTGACTCAGGTTCACAAATTTTAACAAAGTACTACGAGCGTGTGTTTGCGTTTTTCCTTGGGTCTCATAAATTTTTCTTTTTGCGACAAGCCCGCCACTCCATTCCCAATCACTGCAAGTCCCGATGATTAGAATCAAAAGAGGTGACCAAGAAGTGAAGAAACCAGGAACTGGACCTTGACACGTCCAGGAGAAGTGATTCGACCGTCTTGGAGCCCGTCAGAAAAAACAGCGTAACAAAACCTATAATTTCTTTGACGGGTTTATTTAAGAAAAATATCGACGATATTTTTGTTAGTTTAAATAATTCGTCGTAACAAGCTATTTTGTGTTTCCTGATTTTTTACAAACTGTTTAGCAAATTTATATTCTGTTACTTAATTTATTACATACTGGTAAATTTCGGTGTGGAAGGTGTGAAGATCGAATCTGCCATCTTTTTGGTAGGTAACTTCCTGGTACAGAGCCGCATTCGGGGAGGAAGCTGCGAAGACTGCAAGTGCTGCTAGCACCACCAAGAGGATAAGGCTCTTCATCTGAAATAAGATAAAAAAATAAAAACTGTTTGCACTCCTTTTCACCGTCTCTGTCACTGGGCAACTACAATATCATTTTATATTGGTATAATGTTGAAATATTATCTAATAATATGCAATATTACCTCTTAAATGCAATATTACCTAATATTATCCAAAAATATTTTAATTATAATCAATAAATTCTAATTCAATAAATCAAAACAAGTCTGGTTGACTGAAAAAAATAATATAAAGGATTTTAAAAAGTACTTACATTTTACGTTGTTCGGTAGTCCGTTAAAGATCACAATAGATGATCCTTATGAGTACACTGAGTTTATATACGATGTGAAATCTTTTTAATTATAAATAAATTAGATAAGATAATATTAAAACTCACACAAATCCTGAAAAATAAATCGTCGTGTCATCGTTGATGTTTATCAATAAGGAAAACGGATACTACTTTCAACACCTGATGCTACATATCATTTCGTTATCATCTCGTCCAGCCTTTTTCTTATTGTATTCGGTTTATAGTGATACCAAATTAAAAGTTTTTTATAATAATGAGTCGAGTGAGATGAAATTTTTCACAATATAGGTCATGGGTCACATATCTATTAAATTTCGGATTGTCCCGGAAAACGCCGAGAAGAACTAGTCTCTTCATCATCGTCATTTCAGCCGACAGACTGCTCCTATGCTGAAATTTAGACTTTCCTTAGTGACCCACATTGACCGGTCTTCCATCCAGCGGATTTCCTCATTCTTCATCAGGTCATCGGTCAATGTGGAAGGTCTTACAACCTTCTGGTACGCGATCACCACTTCAGAACTTTTCACCCCATCGACCAAACGTTCTGTGAGCAATGTGCTCTGCCCACTGCCACTTAAATTTGGCAAGTCTCTGGGCTATATCGGTAACCTTCGTTCTCTTGCAGATCTTCATTTCTGATTCAATAACTTCAAGTGAATTCCTAGCATAGCCTCCATTGCTTTTAAGGCGGCTTTAAGAACCTTATTTATAAAATCTTTGAGGTGTTGAGCAACGGCTTACCAGATACAATTTGAATATAGAATGTACTAAGTAACTGACAAACAATGTCGAGATTGGATTTTTGGCGAAATTTTTTCGTGTTAAGTTCAGTGGTTGTTTTAATATTTCGTTAATTGATTCCTAGTGAATACTGCGAAGTAAAATTAGCATAGTTTTGTGTCTCAAGTGTTTATACAACTGGAAAAAATTCGGCATCATTGAAATAGGTGCTATCTTGGTAAAGTGGAGCTGAGATTTTGATTGTAGTGATGACTAGCTCAGCAAAGCTTTGCTAGAAGACCGACTCAATATATTTGCTGCCAAATATTCCAAAAAATATTGGAATGTGTTACATGCACTTTCTAATACCAATACAAGTTTTTGTGCATAGGGACTGATAAAAAAAGAACTAAAGGAACCAAACGTCACACTGGCTAAATACACAAACCGTGCAAAAAACAAAGAAAAAAATTTCGAGATTATATAAGGGTGTGAGTTTTTTAGTGATATCGATTTAATTAGATCCGAAATATTTCCCCATCTCCAGTGCTACTCTTTATAATCTGTATTATCAATCAAAGTTAAAACAGGTATAATTAAAGCTATTGATAATTTGTGTTGTTGTTGATAGCGGTATCAATATGATCTTGTCTTATCATCATGCAAGCATCCGTGTAGTACTCGTATATAAACTGTATCCTGCAGCCGAATTTTCACACTGTTCACTAATTAGGTCGCTACTGTGAATTTGAAAATGTAAGTACGTTTAATTTTATATATTTATGGTAACAAGGTTTTTCCTTAATTGAATGATTAGTTTTGTCCCGCGGCTGCACTCCGGTAGCCTATCCCAAAGGAATGGTAGCATTTTAGAATTGCCTAACAAGTTTAATATATACTTTAGATTACATGCTATAGATTAACTCAGTCGTGAATCATTGATCCTCTTCTACAAATCATTTGATTCTGCTCGGTGCCGTAGTTTTAAAAGATATGTCTCCTCAAGCTATAAAGGTAAGAATTCAAAACGGGCAAACGTATAAACGACTACACTATATGAAGTCAAGTCAATCGCTCAGCAACTGCACCAAACGAGCCGTCGCGTCGTTTATTGTTAACATTGTGTCCTTTCAGATGAAGAGCTTCATCCTCATCGCGGTGCTAGCAGCACTAACAGTCTGCAATAACGCAGCTTACAACTCAGAAGAAGGTGCGTCCGTGTACCAAAAAGGATCAATTGGCAAGGATGGACAAGTCATCGTTTTCAGGTATGTAAATAAAAACACAATACCAGTTTTTTTTTGGAGCTCGTGGCATAATCCGTACCTTGGAAAGCACGTTAAGTTGTTGGATCCGGCTGTCTCTTGTAGATTTTTAACAGTCGTCACAGATAATCATAAGCCTGGAAATTGTGCACCAGTCTTGCCAAGAGGTATCGTGTTACTCAGTTACTGTGTTATGGAAGTCAGATAGGCTGTCTTCCATGTAAAATACTGGTACTCAGCAGCACCCAGCCAACACTGGAAGCCGACCCTAATATAGTTAACTAAAGGCAAAGCTAATTTATTTTTCAATAGACTTTACCATGGCACCATGTCACCATCGCACGCAGTGCGGCCGGTTACGAACTTTTTAGAACGTTGCTGTCACTTCGGTACTCGCTAGGCACTAACCGATATAATTCTACGTTTTCAGTCGATTGGTCTTCTTGGACTCTTCGCCGAACGCAATAAAGGTCCAGGACATAGAATTCAATGGAAACGCCTCTACTACGATCACTGGTGTGCGCGTAATCAACCCCCCGAACGGAGACTTTATCACTAGTCCTCTTGGACTTAACTATGTCACCGTCAAGTTGACAACACCACCTGGAGGGAGCGTCGCCAGTCTTGTCGATATCTTTGCTCGTATCAATTAAATTACGGAAGAAATAATCATAATATTTGGAATGGGGACTAATTTTAAACTGAACTGGGGTTTTTGTAAAAGTAATGTTATATACAAGTGAACATTAAAAATATTGAACTACATTGTTTTTTTATTATTTAGCAAATGCTGTCCCTCTGGGCTAAGACCTCCCTCAAACCTTTCACCCAACTTTATCTCCTGCCTTCTCCGGCAAGAAATAGATAAAACGGTCAGCGTTTTCTTGGCCTGCCTCGCTTATGACTTCCATCTTCAGGTACGTCATATGTGGCGTTCATGGCCCATCTGTCTCCATGCATCCTGCAAATATGACCCACCAAACCTTTATATTATAGACTCACAGCCTTGTCTTCAAAATCTCAGCGATGGTCCTGGAGCGCATAATTGTGCTGCAGATTCGGTCGGTCAATTTATTTAGCAGAATGCTACGCTCTATAATTTTTCGGCAAATCTTAAGTTTGGACTTCTGTGTCTCTGTCAAATCCTAAACGCTAAGACTTATTTTTGATATTGTTTTACTATTCACACTTTTGCTGGTGTGTTTTAGCGTAATAAAACATACTCAACAATTCAAATTCAAATAAAGAAATATATTCAAATAATTTTTATTTCAATTAAAGCATGAAAAGGTACTTTTGAATTGTCAGACAAAAAAAAATAATCTAGTTGCACATTCGCAAGCGTCAGTATGTCTCTATGGAAAAGAATGTGCAAAAAACTCCACGGACATTTTTTCCACCAATAAAATTTTATTACAAGTTTTTGGTTACTTAATTCTTGTTGGAAAATTACATATATGTGAGAACGATGTAAAAAAACGTGCACGTAAAAGCGTTTTAAGTAAAACAAACAAACCCAAAATACAAAATGTATTTAAAAACAGGCTGCGGCAGTTAAGTTATGACCAATTTCAACTGATGGCGCCCGTTCACGAACATGACGAATGGATCGGGACCACTCAGCTCAATAAATCTCTAACCGAGACAAATTAAACACTCTAGACATATACACTAGAGACATACACTACACCTTTATTTAATGTTTTTTGTTTTTTATCTTTTTTATTTTGTTTCTCTTGAACTTGCCCTAATGGATTATTGTGTACAATGTGTGTCCTATTTTTCTTTAAGCACTTCACTTTGAAGGGACACTGGCTTCTACGATACAGGTACATAAACCTAGTTTAGAAGTCCGGGTTTTTTACTCTGGAACACTTGCTTAAGCCATTTTTAGATCAAAATAATGTAATGCATTTATGGAGAAATAAAGATTTATTATAATAAAAAAAAAACTACATTTTCAATCGAACTTGGACTCTTGGCCGAACGCAGTTAAGGTCCAGGACATAAAATTCAAGCGCGTCTACCACGATCATAGGCGTCCGCATATAATTCTAATCTCCAGTGAACACAACCGTTAGCTCTTTTAGTTTTAACCACATCATCGTCAGGCTATCGACAACACCTGGAGGAATCCTCTCCAGACTAGTAAATTTTTGGTCAAATTAATTAAATTAAATTGGGACACTTTTTTAATTGCACTGGGGTTTTTGTATAAGTAATGTTTTATGAAAGTGAATATAAAAAAAAATAACATTATTTTATTACTGTTTATTTTTTGTTACAGTTTTTCTAAATATAAATGTTGCAACAATCAATAAATTAACGATAAAAATAATTTCATTTCGTACTAATTTCCTCGTTGGTATAGTGGTCGCAAGCGCTAAAGCTAAGCACGAGGTCTGGATTCGATTTCAGGTTCGGACAAACTGTTATTGGGTTTTTCCATCTGGAATTGCTCAGTAGCAGCTCGAAGCCAGGACATGTGCCCGGTTAATAGCCGACCTAGATACTCTTCTCCTTGTCAGAAAATCTCGATTTGTCCGACCCAGGCAGCCATGATTCCCTGCTCTACAAGGTGACTTTTAATTCGGACCACCAGTCATGCCTAAAAGATAATGATGAGCGGTAAATAGACAATGACTAATCCTATGAAAACTCAGTGTCATCAATCGTACGTAATCATAATAATTAAGCAGATAGCAGAGCACCTGAAGCCAAGTTAATAATCTACAATCGATAACGCTAGTAGAAAACGAATCAATGTATGGGAATGACACATCTGAACGTTATGTCACAAATAGAAGGCGTTACGATACGAAACGTTTATAACTTGGCTAGGGGGACAGGTCTACGATGGTTTTCGCCAATTTGATGACTGATTTTATGTGATTTAGGCCGCTGATTACAAGACAAATATTTAAAAAAAAACCGGCCAAGTGCGAGTCGGACTCGCGCACGAAGGGTTCCGTACTATTATCGCAAAAAACGGCAAAAAAAACAAGTTTGTTGTATGGGAGCCCTACTTAAATATTTATTTTATTCTGTTTTTAGTATTTGTTGTTATAGCGGCAACAGAAATACATCATCTGTGAAAATTTCAACTATGTAGCTATCACGGTTCATGAGACACCTGGTGACAGACAGACAGACAGACAGACAGACGGACCGCGAAGTCTCAGTAATAGGGTCCCGTTTTTACCCTTTGGGTACGGAACCCTAAAAACCAGCACGACCTGATTTAATTAACTAATATATGTGAGACCGCATTATGACGTGTTTGAGGCTTGTTGTTCTAGTGCAAGAGAAGAAAGATGGAGATATATATGATGTATAATACCATACCATTATTGCAATCGCAAAATGATGACTTTTATACTTCTTAAGGCCACATTGCGGTTGATGCTGACATTTTCTCTGGTTCAGGTCAAAGCATAAGAAAACTGATCTTTTAAACATAAAAAAATCGCTCCATATAATATTAAAATTGAATACCATTCGTAAATATATCGCGTGTCGGTCAACATGAATATAATATATTTATTTTTATATTTTATTTTTACATTTGAATCAAGTTTCATCTATACCAATAACTACAATAGTTAAATCAACCGGTCCTCATATTCAAGAAGATAATTTTGAGTATAATGAAGATTCCTAAGTTGTCGAGGCTACAATATTAAAAGACAGTTATGAAAACGCTAAGTTGGAATATGAAAGTGGTATTGGTTTGACAGTAGTGAATAACACTCATAAAGTGTTCAAGCGTTTGGATATCAACAATTCATTAGTCTTGGGAGGAGGATGCTCTACAGGAACAGGGAGGTACGGACCCAATTGTCAAAGATTTTACGATTAATCTGCACTGAACTACCAATCTTTCTCAACTATATGTTGTGGGTTGGCACCCAGATTAACCGGACGGACGCACATATAATTACATGGAGCGACTTCCTAACTTATCTTTTTTTTTTTTTTTTTTTTTTCGGGGCGTCTCACAGCTCAGTCAGAATGACTGGTAGCTGCTTAACCGGACTTTCCTACGGAGACTAAGCTATATAGCCTCCAGCTAGGCAAAAAATTACTAAACCTAAGCGACAACGCTGAGGGCTACCCCAGTTGGGGTCGGACCTCGGCTCAGGGCCGTCGCTGGGGGGACAAGCAAAAGCTGGATCTTGACAAGTGATTCTACCATCCGTTCGGAATAAGCCTACGTGGAGAAGAACGGACAAGAAACTCCATTTCATATCTAATAAATTAACGCGGGCTGGCAAGATTTTAATTGAAGGGATACGCGACGAGCCTCGGCGGCGAGGACTGACGAATCGGTTTGTATTTCTACGTTTGTATATTCTACTCCCTAGGCTCTTAAGGAGCAGAGTAGAGATCGTGAGGGGTCAGAGGTGAGCCTCAATTGGCGAAACTTGGTTAGAAACGGTGTAGGTGCGACTTAAATGCGCACCCATTGACCGTTTCTATAAACGAGGCTGTCTAGCTCCTCGGTTATGTTAGGGTACCGTTTGAAGAGGTCATTGGATTGGGCTTGGGTCATATCCCCGGCTGCCTCGATCCTATTGATCTCGGCAGCCAGCGATCTGGCCTCGTCCGTCATCCAGATTTTGTACGCACTGATGATGGTATCAGATACGCAGCGTCTGGGTTTGGGCGTGGATAGAGACGGGCTCTTAGCAGCGGCAGAGGTGGGAGCCTCCTGTCGGCTTTGAGCGGGCATGGGGGCTATGGGTGCCTGAGGGGTCGGAATGGGATGATCCATCAAGCCTGGAAGCTGTTGGACGGTCTGGGGAGCCACATTTTGGTGGTTGAGCTTGCCCCATGGCGAAGCCCTCTGAGGGGCTAGCCGGGGAGGGGGTTTAGTCGAGGGAGCTTGGCGTGCTTGACGCTCAGCATGGATTTTGGCCAATCTAGGCGCAACTTTGGGGGCTTTAGGACAACCCTTGTAGTTTGCCGTGTGACCGACTTGGTCACATAGCACGCAGCTGGGAGGCTCCGTGCATTCGGCAGGGTTTTTGGGACGGGTGTGCACCCGTCTCTCTTTTGTGCCGTGATCCCCTCGGCACTTAACGCACCTTGGGCGGACAAAACAGTGTTTTTGGCTATGGCCATATTGTTGGCAGTTGTGACACTGACCAACGACAAAGGGACGGTAAGGTTTCTCTATGGAGAACCCTGAAAGGGAGCATAGGGTTTTGATTTTGAAGATAGGGTTATAGGACTCGGCAGGGTCGCACTCGACCATTACCATGTCGTATTCCTGTCCACCTCTAGCTTTACGCATGCGGTGGACGGCATTGACAGGGACTTTTTGTGCGGCGAGATCCGCATAAATTTCGTCAACGGGTATTTCCTTCGGAATGCGCCGGATAACCACACGGGTGGGCGCTTCCGATGGGAGAGAATAAGTATGGAACTCTATCCTCAAGGTTTTTAGGAGCCTGGTAAGGTTCCTGAAATCAGTAGGGGTCGGGAGTAGGATTTTAATGCCCACCTGGCAAGCGGTGGCACTAAGAAATTTGATTTTGCGTTCATCGCAAATTTTAGAAACTTCTGTCCACTTGGCCTTATCGTGGAGGAAGATAGGAGGGCATTTCTGCTTCTTGGGAATAGCAGCAGGACTGGGGTCGCGGCTCGACATTGGGGAAGCGTCGGCCTGAGTTAGGGGACTACGGGAGCGACTCCTGGGGGCTGGGGAGCGATCTGAGCGCCTAGACCGCTGGGAAGCGGTGACAGGGGTGGGCTGCACGTCGGAGGAGGAGGTGGACGGCAGAGTTGGAGGGTTGGTCGAAGCGACCTTTTTGGGCTTGGTGGCTTTGGGGTGGGACTTGCCCTTCTTCCTCTTCCTCTTCCCCTCAGAGGTAGCTTGACAGCTTTCTGAGGAGGAATCGGCGGAGGCGTCATCAGTAGTGACATAATCATCGGAATCATCTTTACCGTGATCATCACCGGACATGGGTTCGTCGACGAGTGGACTGTCAACGTTCGGGGAGGCAGGATTTTCCGAGAAATTAATCGGAAATTTGAGAGTTGGGGGTTTAGTGGGCGCAAGCGCCGAAACGGGGGCGGGCGCCGGGATGCCGATGGACATGGGCTCCGGGGCGGGTATGGGAGGAGGGGGGGGGGCATGTAGCAAGCTTATGGAGGATGAAATTAAGCCTTTGCTTATTCACGCTGACCGGACTGGGATCGTCCGACAACGCGTCCTTGACGAGCTCTATCAACGCTTCGACAGGATGCATCCTGTCGCTATTGATAGAGCCAGTACAAGTGAAGGAAAAGGGAGTGAGATATTCCCCGGGTGGACAGGCCCGGGGATGTGTGCAATCCTACACTCCCAGTCGGGTTAGACTGGGAGGTGAGTATCTAGTGAGCCCTAAGCTTGTTTACCTGCCACCAATCTTATTGGGTGGCAGGGCCCTAAGGTACCGGTAAACCCACCTGGTGGTGGTGGTGGGCCACCCACCACTGTGTACCAAAAGTGACCACACAAGATGTGGATTTGAGCTGCCACTACTAGTAACCAAAGTTACTAGTAGCGACACCTTTGGAGCGGCGTGCGAAGACGCGACGACCGCAGTGACGTCACGCAGAGGGGCGCGACGAGACGGAGAGTGGGGGCGCCGGAGAGCGCGGTGGGGCGACGAGCAGCGAGACGTCCGCACGGAGCGACGGCTGGCGAGCTACCCCTAACTTATCTACACAAACCATGTTACTAGAGCACAATTCTTCTGAAGACGATGCCATTACGACAAAAATACAAGATACTAGGCCTGTAATAATTAAAGCGTATAAATAAAACAAAAACCAAGACATGATATATGCGAAGGAATGTAATGAAAAATCCTTAAAAATCATAACAGAAAACATTCGGGTACAATACTTCGTTGGAAAAGAGATGACATCACATGACGTTATAAAACAAGTTGCGTTGGTACCAGATCTGAACAAGTCATTCAAGACAACTAGTCAGTGATTAATGAAGATTCTGAAGACAAATCAGTTGTAACAGACAATATTATTGTTGTTTGTAAAAGTGATGCAAAAGTGAAGAATCATAAAAAAGCTGATTAGCTAATCTAATCGAGTCAGCTTATATCATCTTTATTCCGGTCGGTCGGTCAGAACATAGCTCGGATATTACCAAACGGGCGTGTCCGTTAGTGTATAACGTTCATATCGCACCAACCCGCTTACGTCTTTTGTGATATAAGCCAATCAGCGTTCATACTTATCTTATCCCAACCTAACCTTGTCTCAATCTAAGATATGTTAGTTATTAGCAAAAATTCTGATAATATGTACAACTGTAAGTTTAGTATTATTAAGAAAAAAATCTTAGGCTCTTTACTGATGGCGCGATGCAATTCGATTTATATCACACCGACAAGAGACTTTTACTATGTGAAATTGCAAGCATGTTCAAATGCACCAACACGCACTTATATTATTCATAGAAATAATTTACCAACTTTTTTTTTATAAAGAAGCTTTTTTTCTTTTGTTCCTTCTTTCATTTGGTACCTATATCATGGCAGTGCACAAAAAATAACTATTCCGCCATCTTGGGCCGTCCGCCATATTGCATTTAGAATGACGTCACTTAGCTAACCATGCATTGTCATCCAAACTAAACGTATATGCAAAATTTCATCTTAGTCGGTGACGGATAACTGTTAACCAGAAAAATCTTGTTGCCATCACTGGTTAACTGTGAAGTGTCGTACTCGACCAATGCAGTGAATGCGTGGAAAGTGCCTTGCCCTTTTTGGGGTTTGGGGTTGAAACATTAGGTCCATGGGGTCCGAGTGCTCATCGAGTTTTTCGAGACATAAGTAAACGGTTAATCGACTGTTCGCGTGACCAGAGGGCTGGCCTTTTCTTCAGCCAGAGAATCAGCATTGCCATTCAACGTGGCAATCCTGCCAGCGTTCTGGGCACGTTTCCCATTGACATCGATGTGGAAGAATTTTTTGATGCGCTATGAGTCCTTTTCCCTCTCCCTTTTCTAAGTAAGTTTGTTTTGTTATTAGTCATAAGATTAGGAATAGTCAGTTGTACATATTAAAAACATGTTTGTTTTTGTTTGTGTATGTTCACCGATTTCTCCGTCAATTGTATTGTTTTGTCGATTTGCAAACACTACAAAGTGAAAAATAACTTTTTTCTATAGATTTTCTCCTTGTTTACGTCTTTTTAGTTCGCTTTTAAAGCAGTCGGGTTTTTTGCTTTTTTTAATTATCTTTTTTATTTACAACTTTTTAGTTATGTTTTTTTTAGAACATAATTAAGTGTTATATATTTTTGAAATCACCTCTTAAAACCCTTTATTTTGATACCCCACACGATGGGTTTTGAAGAACAAAAGTTTGGGCACCCACAATATGGCGCCCAAAATCTGCCATTTTTCTATTATCCAATTTTAAAGTAGCCACTGACACTCGCAGGGTTAAGACAAATCGATTGACGTCAGAATCATCAAAATCGTCGAACGCATTTGGTCTCTGGAACGCCACATAGGAACAAACATACATACATAGACTGATAAACACATTACCCTCCTTCGGCAGTCGGGTAAAAAATCAATTAAATTGTCATGTGCAAAATCTCATTGAAATTAATAAACTATCGAATGACCTTATTACTTTATGAACTTGTTTTGATTTTCTAAACATTTTAATAAATTACCATGACGTTGTGCAGTGGGATATATATACAGAGAAGGTCATAAAAACATGCACACGAATAGATGATTTAAATATCCTAACTTAATATTATAAATGCGAATGTGAGTTTGGTTGTTTATTACACTTTTACCTCTTAACTGCTGAACGGATTTGGATAAAATTTGACACATGTAGACCATGTCTTGAATTACGAAACAGAATACTTTTAATCCCGATATAATAATCCTTGTGATAATAGAAAGAAAGAAATAAAAGGTGTTTATTGGTCACAAAACGACATATTGATGGTCAAAGGTTGACAACATGTAACTGCAATGTGTCAAATTTTACACGAGAGGGAAAAAACTGTATAATTTCGAAAAAAAAAAAAATAAAAAAAAAAAAAAGAAGTTGGTAGGTAATCGAATTAATTATTGATATAATTTAAAACAATAAAATGTCCACATATGTTATTAATTAATTAATCAATACACAAACAGTTACGAGTAAACAATATTAAAAAAACCTCACTACTAACGTGTTACGTGCAGTCAAAGTTTAAGCATGTATATATTTTATATATACATAATATTATTATGTATATATAAAATATATAAATGCTTAAACTAAACCCTTAACGATATTATTATCTATTAGTAGTACATTCACGCGGGCGTAGCCGCGGGCAGAAGCTAGTTACATAAATAATTTTGGAAGTTACGTCTTATGACGAAGTTAGATGCAATTTTGCAAGCTTATTATTATAATAGTTCAAATAATTTATGTTAATGTGAACATAAATTATGCAGGCTTTTAGATAATATAGCATTTAGTAAAGCAAAAACAAATTTAAAATATCAATTTAATAGATACTTAAGGAGTCGATTGACACTAAACCGTATCATCACCCACGATCGTGCTAGGAAGTACGTGTCAGGCAAAAAAATTGTCTTTGTATTGAAAAGAGCAATAACTCTCTGAGAGCAGTGGTGGCCCAAGTTGTAGGTCGTGGGTTCGAGCCCAGGCAGGCGATTTACTTTGTGTAAATAATTTCATCACCACTGCTCTCAAAACGGTGAAGGAAAACATCGTGAGGAAACCGGCGTCCTAGAACCAAACATTCAAAGACATGTGACATCCACCAACCCGCAATGGGCCCGCGTGATGGATTACGGCCCATTCCATCTCACAGAGAGAAGGCCTGTGTCCCACCAGTGGGAACATTAATAGGCTGATGATGTGATGTGTGAATAACTCTCTTATTGCACTTTTCATGTCCACTAGACCGTTCCATCACCGACCAACACCGTTCCATCACCGACCAACACCGTCACATGCCATCCACGGAGATCAACAAGTGTTGGCGTGGATATTTTTCCGGTGCCTATACACTATGGTTACTAAAACCTGCCGTCAAGGGTATAATTCACTATTGATAGGTACTAGAGAGCATAGTAGGATTAATATGCTCTCTAGAACGTATCATAGTGTATGGGTGGGTGGGTCTTGGGTGTATAGGGTGTGGTGTGTAGTGGGTGGGTGGTGTGTGTGTGTGTGGGTGTGCAGTGTGTGTGTGTGTGTGTGTGAGTGAACTTATCAGGCATGGTAAAATTTGTCACGGATGAAGTTCTTTATTATTTTATTAAGTTTAAAATACAATAGTTTATAATACAATATCATTTGAACAGCTTATGGTACGGTGGACAGACTCCTTAATGCTTTATTTTGATTCTTAATTTTTTATTACTACTTAATAATATTTATCGTTGGCAAAATCGCTGGTGTATTATGAGTATACTAGTAAACTTGTCTGACTGCTTTGGTGAGTTCATAGAGCATGGCACCACCGCGTCGGCAACGACTAGTGACGTCACTTGTACTTATATCACGTAACCTAGTAGACTAAGGACCAATTTTTCAATAGTCTGATAACTTTTAACTGAGGAATAAAAATGGCGGTTTGACAGCTTTTGTATAGAAAATATGTCAAACGGCCATTTTTATTCCTCAGTTAAAAGTCATCAGACTATTGAAAAATCGGACCTAAGTGACGGACCTAAGGCTCTATAATATACAAGTTCATTCGATGACAGCTACGACGATGGTCGGAATGCCAAAATGTCACGTGATATTTCGATAGCAATTGGGGGTTCGTTTGAATTTATCGCTAGAGGCACTGGCTTTTACCGCGAGTTTATTTACATTTTGTTATTGTTGTAAATATTTTCTAAATATGTCAGATTAAAATAGGTACGGGATTTACCAACGACTGCTTTATGTTTCGGTAAATGTCATCTCCTCTTTTTTTCGAAAAAAGTGTTCTGCGCAAAACTTTTTTTTTTTTTCAATGACTTCTCGCAGTTTTCAATCCAAGTGATTGGTTACTGCTTAACCGGACTATCCTGTGGAGACTAAACTAAGCCTCCAGCCAGGCACAAAGTTCTAAACCTAAGCGACTACGCTGAGGGCTACCCCAGGTGGGGTCGAACCTCGGCTCAGGGCGTCGCTGGAATGGACAGCAAGGGGACAAGCTGGATCTTGATTCTTTTGGGGATAAATATAATGACCACCTAAAATTACTTTGTGACCATAACCTCTATTACCTAAAATTGTACTATGAAACCCAAATTTAGTAAATTGATCACCAAATTTAGTAAATTGATCACCAAATTTTAATAGCAAATTATTGCGCTATTTAATGTTGTAAAATAGGTTAGGTTAGGTTAGAACTGTGACCAACCGCGCGCGAGCCGAGCGAGCAAAGCGAGCGGTGCCGCGGCAGCGGCCGGCGAGCGCTACTTCCAAGTTGCTCCCAGAAATTTTATAATCTTTTTGGTCATTGGTTTAATTTTGGTGATCATTTACTACTTTTGGTGATCATTTACTACTTTTGGGTTAACAATGATTTATTTGGAGTCATTTTGCCTAAACAGGATAGCGAGATGTTAAAACTTTGGTTATAATTTTACAATAAGATGCGGGTTTAATTTTGGTGATCATTTACTATTTTTGTCTGTTATATGTTACTATATCTGGTGGTAAGTTAAACATAAGCCGATTATTTTTACTAATATTGATTCTACCATCAGTACGTAAAGTACTTACTGTGGAGAAGAACTGACAAGAAACTCCACTATCACTGTTTTGATTTTGTTCAGCAATTTGCGGGCTGCATCGAACTACTTCGGGGCCAGTTAGGGCGCACGGTTGGCGCAGTGGCTGAACAATTGACTGCTGCGCAGCGTGTCGCGGGTTCGATTCCCGCACGGAACAAATATTTGTATGACCTACAGATAGTTATTTCGGCTCTGGGTGTTTGTGTTTGTGAGTTTATATGTTTGTAATCGCACCCACGATACAGGAAGAAATTCCTAGTGTGGGGCAACGTTACAAAAAAAGAAAATAAAAAAAGATTTACGGGGATTTCGCGAAGGTCCTCGGCGGCGAGGATGGAACGATTTTGTACTATGTTTTTTGAGTGTGCTAGTTTCCCTAAGACTCTCTTAGAGTTGGGTGGTGACGTCATCGGGAGTGGTGAGAGTGTGCCTCGGTCGGCCAACTCTAGAGATTTTGGAGGATTCATAGCGGGTGGCCTCTTTTATTAGGGGTTTTTTATGTTTGACAGCAGTTTCAAAGAATCGCTTTGTAAGGCGTTTCGTGAACTGCTGTATCGTGGGCATTTTCATGTCCACGTGAAGCTCTTGATTACGGACAAACCAGGGAGCACCCGTGATTTGCCGGAGGAATTGGTTTTGTGCGCAAAACTGCGGCATTCTCGATTTTATATTTAATCGCACTTTCACAGCATTAGAAATTAATTTTAATTCTAACTGCTGTTGCTTCCGTACGCGTTGTTACAACGTTTAATAGCTATATTTGAAGACTTTAGTCGATAGTGGCGCCAACTGGTGAGCAATAAAACGTTAGCCCTCATTGCATTGTATCAAGCAAGGTGGCGAGCATAAACGAATAAATAACGCGAGCCTATAGATAAATAAAAAAAAATAGGGCGCTTGTCTTTTTTTTTTATTTCCAATTGCCATCGCCAGTATTTCGTTAACAGAATGTCACTTGTCTTGGGCATTTCGAGAAACTCGTGGTTGAATAAAAACACTCGCACGTATCGATCTTTAAGGTTAAGCAACGCTTGCCGAGGTTGGTAAGTGGATGGGTGACCATCTGTAGATCTTTGACAGTCAATATCTAGTGCAGTGGTGGGCCAGGGGTAATGGCCGTAACTAACAAGTTGTAGCTCGTGGTGTAACATCTTTTTTGGTAGAAAGAATTCTTGTTAAAAGAAAGTTTGTTACCTAGATCATCGCCGGGTTTCACTATATTTAATTCCTTTATTCGAAGTAATTAAGTAATTAAGAACGAAGTAATTAAGTAATTGAGTAATTAAGTAATTAAATAATTAAGTAATTGAGTAATTATGTAATTAAATAATTAAGTATAGATTAAAAAATCTCTCTCTAGAGGCGGCCACGGAGGTGTCTCCGTGATCTGTGGATTAGTTTTACTTAGTAAGACAGCTGCTATTATTACTTCCGTTATCTTTTTTATCTGTCTACGTCTATGTTTCACCGACCAACATATTATATATTCCTTGGCCATTGCTCTTTAATTCTTATATTTTATTCTATAATTTATTTAAAACAGTTTTTTTATTTACAAAAACTTGTATTCAGGTTTGCGATTAGCATTTTGACTCAAAATATAACCCTGCGGTTACATTAGCGGGATGTTAAAGACAAAATAAAAGCATAATCAGCCTACTACTAGGATTCAGGCTAACCCTCTGCGTAATCCACCTCGCAAACCCAGTGCGGATAGGTAGATGTCACATGTCTTCAAAATTTTTGTTCTAGTACATGCCGGTTTCAACAAGATCTTTTCCATCACCGTTTTGAGAGCAATGGTGATGTTATAAATTACACAAATTATTTTCTTTTTTTTCATTACATTTTTTTATACTTTTTGTAAAGCATAACACTTGTCTAAAACCTTAAAAGGTTAATGTGACAAAGTAGGGGGAAGCAAACTCGCACCACGTATTACTAAAAGTACCTGGACGACCGAGATCTGCTCGGGTGAAAATAGAGTAAACGATGTTTACTAAAAATTAAACCTAGCTCGATCTATTTATCGCCCCCGAAACCCCCTGCATAATATATATATATATATATATATATACTCTAAATTTCGAAAACGGGTATACAAACATTGCTCGTTCAAAGGTAATAGATAGGTAAACAAAAACTTATAACCACTTAAAACTTAAGATGTGATGTCACCAGTAATATAACATATTTTTAAGGTAAATTTACATTCACATTCTAAGAGTATATTGTAACTGATTACATTGTAAGTAAAGCGACTATCTGGGCTCGAACCTACGTTCTTCGACTTGGTAAGTCGGGGCTGTGACCACTGGGTCACCACACACTTTTTATTTTATTTTAGACTAGCTTTTGCCCGCGGCTTCGCACGCGTAGACTACATGCTTCTCCTTATCTTATTTTAACAGTATGTAGAGAAAAGTAAAAAATAATGTAATGCGAAAGTGTTTCTTAGGGCAGACTTATACTTACCTACTCTATCATCAATACGCTCTATCTTTGTCCCGTTCCGTATGCCTACACTATTTCTGTGTTTATCCATGACTAATAATAAGTAATCATAAGCATAAGTAAGTAATTAAATTAAAGTATTTCCTTATAACCAACATTTTAAACCATTTTGGATGTTAACGCCAATATCACCAGACTATTTGATGAGATAACACGTGAACACGCTATATAGAACTGTCCATGGAAAAAGCAATTTGCCCTCAAATCTACACCAGCATACTTCAGAGTTTGTCCTTGAGCCTTTTTAATTGTCATGGCGAAGCAGATTTTCCCGTCCCTATTTAATTCCTATATTTATGCGTTGAGCCATTTTATAGTTACATACCAACAGACTTCAAAGTATTGAAAGTATTTTTAATAATTTTTCTTTGTAAAAGAAGAACTTTTGTACACAACATTTCATCCCCCATGATCCGCCCCCCCCAAGGATGGAATTCCCAAAAAACCTTAATTTGCGTTAGATTTTAATCTTCAGCCCAAACCAATTCAATTCTTCTTTAATATTCGAAGATCCTAACTTCAAAACTGGCCGACTTTCATACAAACTTTCATCCCCTATTTCACCCCCTTAGGGGTGGAATTCACAAAAATTCTTTCTTAGTGGATGCCTGCACAGTATAAAGTATCTATTTGCAAAATTTCATATCAAAATTTATATCTTTTTTATTTCGTTTGTCCAGAAAACTTGTTGTTTCAAATTTTCATTTGTTTTTTTTACATACAATATTACTTAGTTTTTCCGAGGTCCTAGGCAAGTGACATTCTATCTTCGAAAGTGTGGCGATAGCATTTGTCAAAGAGGCAAAATTGTATGGGATTGACAAGCGATATCAAAAAAGCATTTGAAAATCCCTTACATTTAGATATTTCGTTTATCGACTTCGCTGACATCGAACGCCTCTTGTCTAAAGCCTCTTGTCAGCAAATGAACGACGCACTCTTCAAAAGCTTCAATGACAGATTCTTTTTAGGGTTCCGTACCCAAAGGGTAAAAACGGGACCCTATTACTGAGACTCCGCGGTCCGACTGTCTGTCTGTCTGTCACCAGGCTGTATCTCATGAACCGCGATAGCTAGACAGTTGAAAATTTAACAGATGATGTAAATCTGTTGCCGCTGCCGCTGTAACAACAAATACTAAAAACAGAATAAAATAAATATTTAAATGGAGCTCCCATACTACAAACGTGATTTTTTTGCGATAATGGTACGGGAACCCTTAGTGCGCGAGTTCGACTCGCACTTGGCCGGTTTTTCTTTTTAAATTATTATTATTATTATTTTTCCATCTATTATTGTACAAATATAGGCGATATCTCAACAGGAAAAATCCGTTCATGTGATCACAGCGCTAAGCATAGAATTAATATATACCTAGTTACTCTATTCTTTAAGGAAAACGGTTACTATAAAAGGCTATGTTTCTCATTTAGAGAACACACTAAATCGCAAACTAGTCCACTATCAAGACAGTCATCATGAAGCATATATACGTCGCCTTGCTCCTGTTCGTATTGTACACTTTCGGCGCATACTGGATTCCTGAAGATGATTTAACTACTACGAAAAGACCCAGCCAGTTCGGAAAAATTTGGAAACAAATTAAACACAGGAATGGATAAAGAAGCCGTGAATAATGCTAAGAATTTTACTACTGTTAATATAATCAATGTGTTTTATCATCATCAGCCTTCAGCAGTCCACTGCTGGGCTTAGGCCTCTCCAATTGCACGCAATTTGCATTGATATTCAGCAACTCTCATGCAGCTGCTACCAGCCATCCTGCTAAGATCGTCGCTCCATCTAGCCTGAGGACGTCCTTCCTTACGTTTACCTGTTCGTGATTTCCACTCAAGAAGACGTCTACCACAATGGTCATCGGTTCTACGGCTGATATGACCGGCCCATTGCCACTTCAGCTTGCTTATTTTGTGAGGTATGTCAACAACATCAATGTGTTTATTGTGATTAAATAATTTAAGTGTATTTTATTGTGTTTCTTTTAAATGGTTGGTGATTTCTCACGGGTGTTTTTAAAATCAATGACGCTCCGTCTACCAGGCATAGTGCGTTCTTGGTTTGGTTTTCAAATATTTAAACATTTAAGAGTAGTGTAAACTATTCCCTGTTGATTTTAAGACTTCGAGTCGCAGCAAATAAAGACTCCGATAGGGAATTCCACTCCGTAGCTGTACGTGCAATCAAAGTACTCCTAAAACGTTTAGTGGCTATGGGTGGGAATTTCCACCATATACCGATGGTGCATCGCCATACGTATTGTAGTTCGCTGATGGAACGGGCTTGGTGGTATTAAATAGCTTGGCGTCAATATTCGAGCATCATTACCGATAAGATTTTTAAACATTGACTGAACAATATAATTGATAACTACAATTTAACGTCTTTATAATATACTAGCTGTTGCCCGCGGATTCGCTACCATGGACCACCCCACAAGACCCGATTTCGAGATTAAAAAATAGCCTATGTCACTCAGGAATAATGTAGCTTTCTATTGATGAAAGAATTTTTCTAATCGGTCCAGTAGTTTCGGAGCCTATTCGGTACAAACAAAAAAATCTTTCTTCTTTATAATATTACTAGCTGACCCGGCAAACTTTGTTTTGCCATAAAAACACCAAACATTCATCTACCCTACCTAACCTACCCTAACTACCTACCCTACCCTACCTACCCTACCCTACCCTACCCTACCCTACCCTACCTACCCTACCTACCCTACCTACCCTACCTACCCTACCTACCCTACCTACCCTACCTACCCTACCTACCCTACCTACCCTACCTACCCTACCTACCCTACCTACCCTACCTACCCTACCTACCCTACCCTACCCTACCCTACCTACCCTACCTACCCTACCCTGCCTACCCTACCCTACCCTACCTACCCTACCCTACCCTACCTACCCTACCCTACCTACCCTACCTACCCTACCTACCCTACCTACCCTACCTACCCTACCTACCCTACCTACCCTACCTACCCTACCTACCCTACCTACCCTACCTACCCTACCTACCCTACCTACCCTACCTACCCTACCTACCCTACCTACCCTACCCTACCTACCCCACCTACCCTAACCTACCCTACCCTATATCTCAAGTTGGACCAGACTGCTCACGGTGTGCCAATTTAATTTAAAATCGGTTATGTAGTTTAGGAATCCATCGCGGACAAACATCGTGACAGGAGATTTATATATATTAGATTATTATATAAGTATAGAAGTATAGACTAGCTGTTCCTCACGACTATAATACATCATTACCGATAAGCTTTTTCACCTTTGACTGTACATGTAATTGCTAAGTCCAATTTAACGTATATAAAATAGACTAGCTGTCGTCTGCGTAGCAGTAGTACTTCGCAATCTTCAATATCGCGCAATAATATTGCAGGTGTGTGGGCCACTTTACTTGAGAATTTATTGGTTCACCATACGTTACATCGTAACAGGAGATTTATATATATTAGATTATTATATAAGTATCTATCATAGTTTCATTGGACTTAAGGATGACTTATGGAATAAAAACTATCATATTATGTCCTACTCAGGGTCTCAAACTATCTTCATACCTGATTTCATCTAAATCGGTTTAGCAGTTTATGCATGAAAAGGTAACAGACAGACAGAGTTACTTTCGCATTTAAAAAATTAAGTTTGGATAACCCGACATGAATTATTATCCGCTCATATGGCCACAGCGTTAAGCTTTAATTAATTATTCATTTATTTATTCAATGAGGTTTTTTCAATGCCTTAAGGAAATGAATATCACTATAAATATACTGTGTTTCTCATTTAGTCAACATAGTTTATTGTAGACCAGAGCAAGACAGTCATCATGAAGAATATATTCGTGGTTTTATTCCTATTTTTATTGTATACTTTGGAGACATATGTCGTTGTGCCACCACCTTTACTGCCAACGAAAGGCTCCAGCTCTACCAGTGGTAGACAGCCCACATTACCGAAACCTAAACAAAGGAATGGATAAAGAAGTCATGATCGTGAGTTCTAAAATTGTTGCCACTACTACCAATTAAATATTGTACCAACTTTTCCGGTGCCATATTGCCCACATTAATGAAACCTAAACAATAATACAATGAAAGAAACAAAGGGAGGGATAAGAAGTTTTGATAGTGTGTTTTAAGGTTCTCCCTACTACTACAAATGAACCTGAGTTCCTCTAGTTCTGCTAGACTGCCCACATTACCGGATCCGAAACAATAAATGAAAGAAACAAAGGCATGGATAAGAAACCGTATCGCGAGTGTAAAGGTTCTCGTCACTACCACCAATGAAAGACTCCACCAGCTCTAACAGTGCCAGATTGACAACATTACCGGATACGAAACAGTAATAAAATTAAAGAAACAAAGGAATGGATACAGAAGCCGTGATCGTGTGTGTTAAGTTTCTTGTCATTACTATTATTGAAATACTCTAGCTCTGGCAGTGCCAGACTTTTTCGGATTCTGCAATGTGGGCAACATTGCAGAGTCCGAATCAATAAAGCGAGTACTAAGGTTCTCGTCACTAGATACGAACAAAGAAAGACTCCACTAGCTCTTCCAGTGCCAGATTAACACCATTACCGGATCCGCACCAATGATACAAGGAAAGAAACAAAGGAATGGAATAAGAAACCGTATCGTGAATGCTAAATTTCTCGTCGCTACCACCAATAAAAGCCTCCACCAGCTCTACTAGAATTACCGGATCCGAAACAATAATACAATGAGAGAACAAAGAAATTAATAAAGTAGCCGTGGTCGTATATACAAAGGTTCTTATTTTTGTAATTTATCATTGTGTTTACTGTGAATAAAGTATTTAAGTGTATTATTGTTTTTTTTTTGTCAAACGTGTAGACAATTTGAATATTTTTAGAAGTTATGCCATTAGCCAAGTTAGATGCAGTTTTCAGTAAGTAAAAATTATAGTGTGTTGTTTTTCGAAATGGCATCTAAAATATACAATAGGATACCTGTGGACATTTAAAACCCAAGGAACTCCCACTATTCAAATTTAAATTGCGTAATTTTTAGACAAAACTTACTACACGATCCAAGATTTTCTTAATATTTAGTACCTGTCACCATACACCTAATTCTAATTTTGTATGATTTGCTTTTTATTTATTTATTTATTTATTTATTTATTTGGTTAACCAACAATTGTTTACACAGAACGTTTACAGTTTCATAGTAGCTTCATTTATAAGTGTAACAATTAATTATAGGCTAACACCACATGCACACTTAGTGGTTATACCTACATATTGTTATTGCGTATTATATATATAACAAAACATGACAACAGCATTCAATAATAAAAGTACAGCAAGATTTTTGGTTAATAAGCCCATTAAGAAAAATTTTAAAACAACACAACGTAGGTATACAAATAAAAACATTAAATTTATATCAAAATAATACCAAATATTAAATTATAGAACAATACAACATATACAATTAAAACCATTCAATTAAAATTAAAACAATTGAAACAACATTAACAGATTGATAAATTAGATTAAGTACATCACAGCACATCATTAATATATTTAGAAACAATCAAAATCAAATAAAAATTATAATAATAAAAGCAAGTAATATAATTAAATTAAGAATTATTGAAAAAAAAAAAAATATCACATTCTTAATATCACATTCATAATATCACATTCTTAATCAATATCTAAAACCTATCAATATTCAGTCATCATTGAATACTAGAATAGTGCTCTCTAATTATTTTGTAAAATTTGCTTAATTTGTCGTGGTGTATATCTATTTGATCACTGCAACTATTAAGCATTTTACATAGTCGTGGAATCGGAGAGTTTGCACCCAAAACCGTTCTGCGTGAAGGTGGGCACAACGGAGTGATGGGGTTTCGCGGGTATCGGGATGGGGCACGAAACTTTATAAGACTTAGTAAATTAGGGCAGTCGATTTTATTTCTTAGTAGTTTATAAAGAAACAAGGCATCAATGATATCCCTTCGAGTTGATAATGAGTGCATCTTGAAGTATTTCAAACGGGTGTTGTAGGAGGGCAGCTGTTTGCTTTTCCCTTTCGAAAAAGCAAGATGCCAAAGAAACCGCTTTTGTACCCTCTCTATGAGTAACTTATGCGTGGCGTAGTGCGGTCTCCATACAACACTGCAGTACTCCAAGACGCTTCGCACAAGACTATTGTATAGCATTATCTTGGAGCTAACCAGTTTGAAACCTTTTGTGTTTCTCTGTACGAACCCTAACATTTTAGAGGCCTTTTTAATAATATTCTCGATGTGAGGGATAAAAGTAATTTTCTTATCAAAAAGTACTCCTAGATCTGTGATGTTATCGACTTGTTGCATTTTTGTGTTATCTATCAGGTACTCTGAGTGTATAGGATGAGCCTTCCTTGAATATGAAAGGTGGTAACATTTTTTCAAATTTAACTCCATTTTGTTATTTTTACACCATTCGACTACCCTATTTAAATCATCTTGTAAGAGCGCGATATCACTAGATGAATCGATTGCTCTGGCAAACTTTAGGTCATCGGCGTACAAAAAGCACTCAGAGAAGTAAAAGCAGCTGGGGAGGTCATTGATGAATATAATAAATAATATGGGAGCAAGATGTGAACCCTGCGGAGCCCCGGAAGTCATGCGATAATTGCCAGCAGATCGAAAACCGTTCACCACAACATAGAATTCCCGATCCAGTAGGTAAGACGTCAGCCATTTCAGCAAGGGCCCAGTAATACCATATGTAGCTAGTTTATGTAATAGTATGGAGTGAGAAATTTTATCGAAGGCCTTACTGAAATCTGTGTACAACACATCAAATTGTTTGTTTGAATCAACAGATTCTATGAGGGACTCCGAGAAGGACAACAAATTTGTGGCAGTCGACCTAGACGCAACAAAGCCGTGCTGGTGATCACTCAGATAAAGTCTGAAATGATGTTGAATGTGAGGACAGACTATAGACTCAAATATCTTGGCGAAGGTGGAGAGAATCGCAATAGGCCTATAGTTGGATATGGTGTCTTTTTTGTCCGACTTGTGGACAGGAACAACTTTAGCCTTTTTCCATTCAGCAGGGAAGGTTCCAGTAGCTAAAGACACCCTATATATTTTTAGGAGCGGGGCAACCAACGCAGTAGCGCACGCCGAAATAAATAATGGCGGAATTCCGTCTGGACCTGCACCTTTCCTAATATTAACAGATTGTAGTTTTTTTAGGAGAGTATCACTGTCTAGTTCAGGGATTGTAAGGCACTGGCTATTAACCTCTAGTGTGTCCAGAAAATTTGAGTCACTCTTAAATTCCGTGTCATGATCAGGGGTGTACACCGATGCGAAATAGTTGCCAAACAGATCGCAGACAGTTGTGCCGTTTGATGAAATAGTCCGTCCGTCAGTCATTATTAGTGGATAAGCACTAGACCCACCACGCTTAGCCTTTAGATGGTTCCAGAATAGTTTGGGATTTTCTTTAATTTCAGATTCTAGGCTTTCCATATAGTTGTTGTACAAAGTTTTAGCTAGGTTTTGACAACGTTTTGTAACCAACTTGAGCTCCAATTTATCCAACGGGTTTAAATATTTTTTAAAGCGCAACCTTAACTTATTTTTCTCTTTTAATGTCCTTATAATTTCTCTATTAAACCACGGGGGATAGCGGAAGATCGCCGACTTACAATTTGGGACAAAATTTTCGATTGCTGAGTTCAATATTTCATAGAATTCTTTTACCATGACGTCTACATCATTACTATCCGCAAAATTTTGCTGCCAGTCATGTTCATTAATATAGGTTCTAATATGTTCGTAATTAGCCTTGTAAAAGTTTTTTCTCTGGTTAAGCTTATTGTATGGGAGATTAGATTCTTTCAATAATGTTAATGTAAAATCAAGCGGGGGATGCAGTTTATCAACAACGGTCAATGAACAACTGGATTCCCTTACGGTGCATGATGGTATTGTAGATAAGATTAGATCCAATATCCGCTCCGAACAGTTTTTAACTAAATTGTGCTGAGCAAGTTTACACACATTCATGAATTCCAATAATCTCAAACAAGTGCTGGGCAGTGAACTATTAACGGCACCTGGGTCCCAGGCTATTTTGCCCAAATTGAAATCACCCACTATACAAACGGGAATATCAGTTGTCTCAAACACGTTGTTACAGTGTTCGATAAAATGTTCGATTGAGGGAAGACATACAGGTGGAGGAAGATAAACTGCACAGAGGGCCAGCTGTCGCGATTTATTTATAGTCGAAACATCAATAGTGACCCACAGATCTTCACATCTACTTTGCCATGAATCAATACGTTTTGAATTGATTTTAGTTGATACAGCAATCAGAACTCCGCCACCATCTTTATTAGGATGAAAGCCTGTTGTTTCCCTATCTCTTCTGTAGACAACATACCTATCATCAAATAGTTCACTACTCAGTACACTATTATTGAGCCAGGTTTCAGTTAAAATAATTACATCATAATCCGTACAACTAAGGTTAGAGTAAAAAGCGTTGGTTTTGGTTCTCAGACCCCTACAATTCTGATAAAATATTGATAAACTGTTGAATTTTAACAAAATATAAGTACAAAGGCATGCAATTTTAGCAAACAAGAAAAAGTTAAATGATTTTACTTAAACTATTCATGTTTTTGATGAGTATGTATTCTCCACCGTCAGACTTTCTCGCAAATATTTTGCCGTTTCTCACCCAGACGTATTTGTAGTTCATTTCTTTAGCCTTGATCCTAGTCGCAGCATGGAGAGCTTTGTTGGTGGGAGAAAGATGTTCAACAACATAGACTGGCGATTTCTGACCGGCAAATCCAAGATGTCCACAGTTTAGTTTATTATCTCGGTTATTTTGATTATATTTAATAACCGACGCCAGGACTTGATCGCGCAGCCTAGGTGATGCCAACTGAACGACTATGGATTTAGGACGGGTGCTGGTTGGGTTAGTTTTGGCAATTCGTGTACAATTCAGTATGTCTTTTTCTTGAACATCACAATTTACTACTTTCCCGAGCTGCTTGATGATAGTGTAAACATTTTCGTTTTTTGTTTCAGGCATACATTGCACCTCAAGATTATTTGATCGGGATTGTTGCTCTAAGTTATTCATACGCACTCTAATATTCGCAATATCCGTCTTCAGTTCCGTATTTTCCAACTCTAATCTGTGTATTGTTTCGTTAGATGCTTTCTGATTACGCTCAAAATCTTCAAATTTGCTTGCTGCTTTTTATGTGATACCTATGATTTTTTTTTATATTGCATGTTGATATTCTCTACCAGTCAACCAAGGGTGGTGAAGAGACAATATGGCAGGTGCATAGTTTAATAATAAAAAAGTTAATAAAAAAAATAAAAAAACCCGACTGCTTGAAAAGCGAACTAAAAAGACGTAAACAAGAAGAAAATCATGCTGTGCAGTCGGAGGATACATATTCGCGAGCTGGCGGACCAAAACCCAGACGTCGGGTTCACTGTTTTTTTTTTTAGAATTAACTACATTCGAACATATAAGTGTTATATATTTTTGAAATCACCTCTTAAAACCCTTTATTTTCATACCCCACACGATGGGTTTGGAAAAAAAAAAAATATTGCCCCCACAAAATAGCGCCCAAAAGCCAGCATTTTTTTATTTTCCAATTTCAATGTAGCTAGTGACACTCGCAGGGTTAAGACGAATCGATTGACGTAAGAATCATCAAAATCGGCCAACGTGTTTGGTCTCTAGAACGCCACATAGGAACAAACATACATACATACATACATAGACTGATAAACACATTACCCTCCTTCGGCAATCGGGTAAAAAGCTAGTAATAGTTAATATACTAAAATAGGTAAAATACACGTACATATATATTGAATATAATATATACCTATATAAATATACATATTATATATATTTATGAAGTAACAGAAAAGAAGAAAGTGAGATGACTCTGCTTTATGTTATGTTATGTTATAAATTAAACACGAATTTACATAAGCTTGATGATGTGTGCTTACTCACACGATAATTTATTAGAAACAATGCAAACTTGATTTTTATCACCTGTTTATTTTGATTTTTTACCACATCAAATGATTCATTATTATAGTCCCAGTCTCAAAGTCATTCATCTTATACATAAAACATAATACTGCAGATGTTATATATAAAAATGTGGGAGCCTTTTCCTTAGTCGGGTATTAGTGTTCAACTTTATGTTACTTCAAGTTTTAATCGTACCTATACTGTATAGTTTATCTTAATCAGTTTTTTTTACAGAAACGAAATTGTAGCCACGTTTGGATTAGCATTTTAAACTCAAATATTAGTCTGCAGCTACATTAGCGGGGCAGTTTTTTAATAAACTGTCTAGTGAGCATATATTTAGTTTAAAACGATAGTAGAAAAAATGTCCTTATTTATTTTCTTCTTGTAATTAATTGTATGAACATTCCAAGGTCAAAAATGCAGTTCCAATAACCGAAAGATAAAGTGCCATTTTTTTTTGAAGACTAATTACATTGATTGACAACTGACTTATTCTATGATATAAAAGTTAAGATTACACTAGTCGTAGATCATTGAACTTCTACAAATAAATTTTAGGCACTTTGCGACTGCAATTTGGACTCTTGAGAGATAACCTTTTTACACATAATTTTACCCCTTTATAATATTAGTTTAAATCACCAGACACGAACTTTAATACGCTCATGTAGTCCTAGCCTTAAGTATGGAATTAATATGTATTTATTTTAATTGAGGCAAATCGATGTGACTATAAAAAGCCGTGTTTATTACTAAGTAAACATATTAAATCGTGGACTAGTACAGATCAGTCAACATGAAGAACATATTCCTGGTTATATTCTTGTTTATACTGTATACATATTTCGTATTGCCACCACCACGACTACCAGTGGAAAGCACTACCAAACCATCCATACTACCCGGACTACCGGCTCCAAAACAATATCATGAAAGAAACTAAGAAATGGATACAGAAGCTGTGATAATGAATGCTAAGGTTCTTACTTCTGTTAATAATCTTTGTGTTCATTGTGATTAAATGATGTAATTGTATTATTGTGTACTTATTATTGTCTGTTTTTCTGAACTGTAAGTATCTTCTCCTTTTTGTGTGAATCTTCCCCGGTTGCTTCATAACTTTTTTTTTTTTTTTTTCGCTTGGTGAAATGCTCATGCATACTGCACTGCCACGGAGAGATAGTGCAGTTATGTAGGACTCTAACCAGTACTCACCGCAAACCCGCTGCGGCTGTCCGTCACCGGACACCATCACCGGCGCACCAGAACACATTGTACGCCGTGACCACCCCAGGGACCAAACCAGCACATGGGCGCCAGACGACCCCACGTATGGCATATCTTTAGTCCCACTGTGACGGGTCAGGTCAGTTGCCCCGCCACCCACCATTTTTCGAGCGCACGGGATAGGGAGAGCGGAATACCAGCACTCCTCTCCGTTACGTCGTCGACTTAATCGGCAAAGCCCTGACGAGCGGCCCCTTCTCGGGTTCCACTTCGCTTCACCGTGGCCTGTGGATGACCAAGCCACGGCTACTGAACCCCCCCGCCTCGACAAAGCGGGCACCCACTGGGGGGTTGAGTCGGGGGCCTGGAATACAATTAAATGCGCACTTCAAACTGGTTTTCGCCCGCGATTGCCAGCGTGCCCTATCACGTAGTAAGGCTGATCCAACGACTGCACATGAGGATGTGAAAAACAATCAGGAGAAAACCCCTTATGGGAGGTTGCAAGGTGTTTTAAATGTAGTAACTCTTGGTCTCCCAACCATATTGAGTTCCTAATTTCGTTCCAAACATGTAGACAAAAATATGTGTTTGTGTACCGTTTTTTTTGGTGTGGGACATCACTCAAGAACTTCTCCTGCTCTGGGTGAAGCGGGAGGGTGGGAGGGGGCTTACTGACTAACACCCACCCGCGTTCCATCAGTTGCTTGTGCCGGGGCCGCGGTAACTCTCTTTTAAATTTATCCGTGCATGTGTTTGAGTACTACTCTATGCCACACATTTTGTGCAGAAAGAAGTAAGAAACGTCTGCGGGCTCTGGGGTCTTGCTCTATTTTCAACGTTATGTCTCTCAAATTTGTATAGTATATTTTATTATTTATCGTATCTATATTCATATGTCGCAATCTGGTTTGTGATTAGCGTTTTAAACTCAAATATAGCACTACGGCTACACCAGCGGGACCGTTTTAATATACTGCCAGCAAGCACGATGGGGATATAGGTATTCAATACTGGAGTCCCTCAGCTTTAAGCATTTCGGGCTGAAAAGCTTCTTTTGGTACGAATAACTATTTGCATTTTAATTTAGCCGCGATTTCAAGATTAGTTCTTAGTTTTTAGTTATTACATTTATAACTATCGATGGAAACTTGTAAATGGCCTTACATTTTCTACTTGTGCTTATGCACAATACAGGGATAAAAATGCAGTAGCAATCACCCAAAGTGAACATGCACACAATTTTACCCTTTTTTTTTGTTTAGGTAACCTGACACGAAATTTGATCCGCTCATGTGATCCTAGCTTTATGTATGGAATTAATATGTACATAGATTAATTGAGGAAACTGAATGTGACTATAAAAAAGGCCGTGTTTATTATAACGAGACCATATTACATTAAAAGTCAACATGAACAGTCAACTGCGCAGGTTAGTCAACGTGAGGCATATTCTCGTGGCTATATTCCTGTTTATACTGTATACTTTAGATACGTACGTTATAGATCCACCACCAATTCTTCCACCGGCGGGATACGAGAAATACATCAACAAACCATTTGATGCCAGTTCACTACCCAGAATACCGGATCCAAACTACCAGATTTAAAAACAAATGAACGTCTGCCAGCCTTTACCCAACTATTGCAGTCAGCGTCCAGTCCAACCGGATAACATGGGGCAACCGCCTATTTGACCTTAACAACCCAGAAGCTGGGTACCCCTTGGCAAAACTAGTGTCCGATTGCTTGGTTTCTACCTTCAAAGATCTACAAATGGCTGCTGGAACCAACAGCTGAATGTGCTTTCCCAGGCACGGAGGAGTTCTGGTATACAATCTATGGTCACCTATCCATAGACCGACCTTCGCAAGTGTTGGTTATCTTGAAGATCGGCCCGTGTGGCTATTTATTTAGTCACGAGCTCCTCAAATAACAAGGAAAGGAATGGAAATAGAAGCCGTGATCGTACTAATGTTCCTACACTTGTAAAATCTTTGTGTGTGTTGTGATTAAATTACGTAAGTGCGTAAGTGTATCATTGTGTTTTTGTTCTGAATGGTAGGTATTTTTTTCTGCAATGGGTATTTTTTTGAAACAGTAATGCTCGGTGTCCCAAGCATACTGCATTCTTGATTATGTTTTTAAATATGTAAGCAAATAAGTATTTGTAAGCAACACATATTTAAAAAAATGTGTTGGTTGGTTAACTTTCTTTATTATATTAACATACTAGCGCCTGCCAGCAGCTTTGCCCGCGTGAAAAGTGTATTTTTTATCCCAAGGGAACATTATACCGGGTTGAAAAGTAGACTACTCGTATGTGCTATTCTAGACTATGCCTATATGGCCATTCTGGTTTGATTGAGTTATAAACATCCAAATTTTGGCATTTATAATTTTAGTGAGATAACAATTAAAATCGTTGTTTGAAGTGGAAATATAATGAAGTGAAAAAAAAATAAAGAGGGAAAATATATTCATTTGTATCTCGCAAAAAAGATACAGACAAGGAAAACAACACAAATTAAAAAATAACCCGGTGCGAAAGCAAAAACGCTCCTATATCAGTATTATGCAACGATATTTAAAAACCGGCCAAGTGCGAGTCGGACTCGCACACGAAGGGTTCCGTACCATTATCGCAAAACACTGCAAAAAAATCACGTTTGTTGTATGGGAGCCCCCATTAATTTATTTTATTTTAATTTATTTTAAATAATTATTATTTTTTGAAGTAAATATACAACTAAACATTCTGTGAATATTTCAAGCGTCTACCTGTTGCCGTTATTAATATCGAGCAAAAAACGGGAAAAATATCACGTTTGTTGTATGGGAGCCCCCCTTAAATATTTATTTTATACTGTTTTTAGTATTTTTTGTTATAGCGGCAACAGAATTACATCATCCGTGAAAATTTCAACTGTCTAGCTATCACGGTTCATGAGATACAGCCTGGTGACAGACGGACAGACAGACAGACAGACGGATCGCGAAGTCTTAGTAATAGGGTCCCGTTTTTACCCTTTGGGTACGGAACCCTAAAAAAGAATAAATAACGCCGCACTGGTATTATAGAAACAAATTAATGTATGTATTATGTTCGTGGGCTTGTTTAACTCGTTTTATGTAGATGATATTTACACTGACTCATCTACCGGTTTAGGCGGCAACGGCGGGGCGTGCCGAATATGACTCGGTCAAACCACAGTATAAATATGGATCCATATTTTTATACTGTGGTTCTTGTCCGTTCTTCTCCACGTAGGTAATTTCCGAACGGATGGTAAAATCATTTAATCAAGATCCAGCCCTAGTTGTCACCCAGGGACGCCCTGAGCCGAGGTTCGTATCCCATAGGAGATAGCCCTCAGCATGGTCGCTTTGGTTAAGTTTTTATGCCTGGCAGGAGGCTCTAGTTTAGCCTCCACAGAGAAAGTCCGGTTAAGCAGTAGTCATCACTTGGTTGAACTGCGAGACACAAGTAAAAAAAAAATGTATACTGTGGTCAAAGCGTTGCTGACACAGAAGGTAAACAAACATGCAGCATGCGTCGATGCCAAACTTGATCGTCGCCGAAAGACTACGGATTCAGTCGTCAGTCGACAAGGCGTTTACACAGAGTCGTTGGACGACTTCGGATGCCCGCGGAAGTCGTCCCGACGACCTTAGGCGGCAAGTGACATTCTATCAAAGACAGCGTCGCGTAACGATTGGCAAAATGACAACAAGTAAAATTTAAAAATTTTGAAGACTCCCGGCACATATTTATTTCATGCTACATAATTTATCTAATACATAGTAGATACGCTTCGATCGACAATCTTTTGAACACGTTATTATGACACGATATCTTGCGTAAACATCCCGATTCAAACAGTGAAACGCCCATAACCTTTGAACGGCTGAACCAATTTTATTCAAACATAGCTAAGAACACTTTCGACAAAACCACCTTTGAAACAAAAAAAAAACCTAATCAAAATCGGTTCACCCGTTTGGACGCTACGATGCCACAGACAGACACACATATACACAGCAACACACATCAAACTTATAACACCCCTCTTATTCCGTCGGGGGTTAAAAATATATGGGATTGTCAAGCGCTTTCGAAATGTCACGTGACCAACCCCTTATTTTGGCATTCCAATTATCGCTATCGCTGACATTGAATGACTGTTATTGATCAACAGTCATTCATTAAATCAACAAAAAATTTGTTTATACCACTCACCCTCTAAAAAGCTTATTTTATTCACTGAAAACAGTGAATAAAAAGCACTTTTAATCACTGTTTAGGTGTTTGAATTTGGAACACACCAAAGTATTGGACCTCCGTCTCAATGCTATATAACCTTCTTGCGCAAAAAATACTCAATACAAACTTCTTGTGCAGAGAATACTCGAATTTCAAACTCCTTCTTCGATTTTAATTTTGAGTTAGTTTAAATTTAGGATTTTAATAATGATTTTGATTTAAGTCGAGGATATTTATTGAATACTTATTTGAATTGTAATTCTATTATTAATTGCAATGGTGTTTAATTAATTATAATTTTGTAACGTAATGGAGGTGGTCACTGGCCCCTGAAACACAGGTGCTGTTACCCAGCTCAGGGGTCCGGGTTTCACATTTTTTGTAAATTTTAAAGGTTTAAAACGATTTATTTATTACTCGTAAAATTCCTTGTGCTTTTCGCTTAATATTTCTTTTTCTCGTAGTTATGGTCATCATATAAAATATAGTATGCAACTCTTGAATAAAACGGATTTATATCGAGGGCCATGAATCACTCGCGTCGCTCATGATTCTAACACTTGAATCACTCCCTACCGTCGTGATTTAGTCGTTAGAATCCTTTACTTGCTCGTGATTCATCTATGGCCCTCGCTTTAAATCCGTCTTTTATTCACTAGACTTTTCTCAGATTTCGCCGTCAATTTTGAACCGATATTGAAAATTCTTGTTTTGTTTGAAAGAATATGTTTTCAACTTGGTCCCATTTAAAGGTGGTGAAGATCTGATGAGAAACTTCGGAGATATACAGCAGAACTCTTCAATAAATGACGGCAAATCTCTCGGGATTGCTGCATCGCATGTCTGTTTATTATTTATACCATTTCATAACATAACATCACGTCAGTACTCTCTAAATGGGTACTCAATTGTGTAAAATTCACCTTGGTACACTCTCATTTCACCGGTTATGTCCAAGTTTCATGCTATTCGGGTAATGTATTCTGGCATTATAAGTACCTTACTAACAACTTGCCAATTAGGTACCACAACTAAAAATTGAAAAATTAAAAACAATTTTACAAAAAAATACAGCTGCCTTTCAAATAAAAACACTACAAAGTGAAAAATAACTTCTTTGGAAGTCGGTTGTAATATTTTGTAATAAAGATTTTTTTATACTAGCTTTTTAATTCCGCGGCTTCGTTCCTGTGGCACGCCCTGCAGAAACCGTTATTTTTTTGGGATTAAAAGAAGGCTTTATTTCTCCAGAATAATGTAGCTTTCCATAGGTGAAAGAATATATAAAACCGGTAAAGTATTTTTAGAGTTTATGCATTACAAACAACCAAATCTTGAGGAGCGAAGCCGCGGGCAACAGCTAGTATTATATATTATTATAATGTATCTGCGTCATTTTATGCATAACTGGTTTTGTATTATAATTCACCTCTGATCTCAAGTATAGGTAATGTTATTATTTAAAATACCACAATATTGCTGACTTTTCCTTTTCTGTTTCAATCTCTGAATTATTCAAACCAGATTTAAAAAAAAAACATATTATTATAACTTACTAGCTGCGGCCTGCAGCTTCATGGTTCTGTTCTCCTGGTACTTTGTGATTCTTCACCATACAATCATGAATTCCAGGCCCGGAAATATTTATTTTCTTTATGATTCCGTTCTCCTGATAGTTTGCGAGCCTTTACCCATCATGCTTCTGGTGAAGACTCTTCTGGTGCTTTTGATTCCAGTCCTGGATATTTCTTTTATTCTGGATTCTGTTCTCCTTGTACTTTGTAAGCAAGCAAATCGGACAATATAATAAGAAGTTTCATACAAAATTCGCCTCCTGCCCCTATTCTTTCTCAAGTTTTATACACAAACAAGTAGTCCATAACCGATTGTCCCATCTATTTCTGACCCAAAATTCATAAAAATCGGTTCAGTGATTTAAGCATGAAAACGTTACAAACAAATTCACTTTTGCATAAAGTTAATAATATTTAGGATAACTAATAAAACTAAATACTATTTGCTATATCTAGATATTTTTACATTTTAAACTTATAACAGAATTCGCCTAACTAGGCAAAAGATACTTTAGTATAAAAGCTAAACTCTTCTATTTAGAAACCATAACATTCTGAACTAGTGCAAAAAACAGACGATATTTTATTCATTCATAATTATTAGTATTTTAACCATACCGCTATAAAGAGCGAGTACTTGTATAGGATTTTGTTTGTTTAATATAGACTGTTTGAAAGAGGACCTTTTGGTGGGTCATTGGAGTTCGATTCCGAGGTCGGGTTGTCTTTTTGGGCTATTCCATTATGAAAGACCAAGGTCACCAAATCTATAAACCTGTACAAATAAATAAAATTGAAGTGTCTCTTTTTAATGTCAAAAAACAGCTTTTTATAAATGCATATAATTATAAAAGTATACACGGTGTTTCGAACAAAACGACAATTCTTTTATTTTTTGTTTGTTTATCTATTTGTTCCGCGTAATCTACGAAACGACTGCACTGATGTTGACGGGACTTTCACTGGTATTTACCTGATGTTATAAGGAGTAATTCAATAAATCTGCCTAACCTTTTCCCAACTATATTGGGTTCGGCTTCCAGTCTAACCGGATTCATCTGAGTACCAGTATTTTACATGGAGCAACTGCCTATCTGACCTCCACAACCCAGTAACTGGGTAACACGATACTCCTTGGCAAGACTGGTTACTGATCTCAAGCTTCTGACTACCCATAACGACTGTCAAAGATCTTCAAATGACAGCCGGTACCAACGGCTTAACGTGCTTTCCGAGGCACGGAGGAAACTCGGTATGTTGAAATGGTCACCCATCCACGGACCAACCTCGTCAAGCGTTGCTTAACCTTGAAGATCGACCAGTGTGGCTTTTATTATTTAGCCACGAGCTCCTCAATTGAGGCTACTTTTGTTTATTAAAGGAATTTATTGGGATGCCAAAAAATTTCTACGAGTTTGGCGCAATAATATAAATGGTACCTCAAAATTTACTACTATTTCTAGTTTCTTTTCGTTAGATTTTATAAAAGATCTATTTCGAAAAGATCTAAAAGTGACAGCTGGCCAATAGGTTTGTTCCCACTAGTTCTACTGAACAGTTCTACGGTAGAACTAATGGGATTTTTTTTGTGCACTAGTACTACTATTTTAGGTATAACAAAATAGTAGAACTATTGGGATTCTCTATTCCCACTAGTTCTACTGAATAGTTCGACGGTAGAACTAATGGGATATTTTGTTCTCACCTAAAGCTAACTTATATAGCGAGGGACGAATGGGTTTCGATATATAATGGTTAGCCACCTTCAAAAAAATATCTTCTTATATCGTTGCATCACTGTGAACTGATCCTAAAACTAACCAAAACAAAAACAGAAAAGTTCAATGTAATGTCGCTGATCTTCTCAGTGACAACAATCACGAAGGAATCTTAACTATTATAACTCAAAATAGCAAGCAAATTGCTTACTAAAGTGCTGGTAATGGTTAAGGCGATGTCGCCCCAATGTTAACGCAGTACTGGCCGTGCGCCCGCTCGATGCCAAAATATCAATATTGAACCTGCTTTTTAACAGTTTTGTTTGCAAAATATATATTTGATTTACATAGGCTATGTTAGTTATGAAGTTCCAGCCATAAATTTTTCTGTGTAAAATATTTTTAAACATCCAAGTCGTTTTGGAGCAGTTTAAAAAATGCGAAAAAATATCGTGTTGTTAATTTTTTTTTCAAAGCAAAAACTATTAGCACGAATAAACCTTGTGTTCAAAATTATGAGCATGAATCAATAATATATTTTTGAAACCTTTTAACCTAGCCGTTACTAAGGAGTATGCTTTAGAAAATTACCGTTTTACGGCACTAAAGCGTATGTAGGCCCTTAAGTGTGATTATCGAATATGAATAAACAATTGCCTGCAATTTAAATAACTGCCGTCATCATCATTTACCTAAAGATGTCACTCAATCTATCTATATATATAAAAGAAAGTCGTGTTAGTTACTTCACTTATAACTCAAGAACGGCTGAACCGATTTAGCTGAAAATTGGCAGGGAGGTAGTTTAGAGCCAGGAGAAGGACATAGGATACTTTTTATCCCGTTTAGGGTAGGGTAGGGTAAGTAGGGTAGGGTAAGTAGGGTAGGGTAGGTAGGGTAGGTATGTAGGTAGGGTAGGGTAGGTAGTGTAGGGTAGGGCAGGTAGTGTAGGGCAGGTAGTGTAGGGTAGGTAGGTTAGGTAGGGTAGGGTAGGGTAGGTAGGGTAGGGTAGGTAGGGTAGGGTAGGTAGGGTAGGGTAGGTAGGGTAGGGTAGGTAGGGTAGGTAGGGTAGGGTAGGTAGGGTAGGGTAGGTAGGGTAGGGTTGGGTAGGGTAGGTAGGGTAGGGTAGGTAGGGTAGGGTAGGTAGGGTAGGGTAGGTAGGGTAGGGTAGGTAGGGTAGGGTAGGTAGGGTAGGGTAGGTAGGGTAGGTAGGGTCGGTAGGGTAGGGTAGGTAGTGTAGGATAGGTAGTGTAGGGTAGGTAGTGTAGGGTAGGTAGTGTAGGGTAGGTAGTGTAGGGTAGGTAGGGTAGGGTAGGTAGTGTAGGGTTGTTAGGGTAGGGTAGGTAGGGTAGATGAATGTTTGGTGTTTTTATGGCAAAACAAAGTTTGCCGGGTCAGCTAGTATTATATAAAGAGATATCTAATCTTTAAACTGTCAGTACACTTTGAACTTGAAAAGACAACAGTCAAAATGAAGAAGCCCGCAGTGTTATTACTTTGTGTTGTATTTTTCACATTAACGAATACTTACGCAAGTGATGTGTCCACAGGAGGGACGACCGGTCAAGGAGGGACTAATCCAGACAATGTTCCAGAAGGACCCATGAGTTCTATGTTTCATGTGGACCCTTGTCCCGGTAACGCAGTAAGAGTAGGTTCAGCTTGTGTTGGTCGAGATTAAAATTAATTAAATTTGAATGTGTTTTTATTTCAAGTTTTATTATTCTGGAAAATGTGAAAATGGAACATAATGCCTTATATTTTGTTGTTATTTGTACTTACCTACTCTTTTTTTGAGGAAAAATCTTCTTTAGCTACATTAAACGATTTTCGGTAGGGGCAAAATATATGGTTTCATGGCGTCAGCGACATGCTAATGTAACAACGTCATCGACTTGCTAAAGTGACGAGTGACGGAAATATGTGTTATTGAAAATGGAATAACACAGTTATGCCAAAGTTTAAGTTTTCCGTCGGCAGTCCCCATGACTACCTTATAAAATATATATAAACATACTACACACATCACACACACACACAGCCTATTAATGTTCCCACTACTGGGACACAGGCCTCCTCTCTGTGAGAGGGAATGGGCCGTAATCCACGACGCGGGCCCAGTGCGGATTGGTGGATGTCACATATCTTCGAATTTTTGGTTCTAGGACATGCCGGTTTCCTCACGATGTTTTCCTTCACCGTTTTGAGAGCAGTGGTGATGAAATAATTTACACAAAGTAAAGCGATACTACTAGCTATATATTTATTTAATAGGCGTCCGCGTAAAAGTGATTCCGAATTTCTTATTGCAGAGAGCATTATACCGGAGTGAAATGTAGCCTAGGTACTATTCTGAGTAATAAACATTCATCCGTCCAAACGTTTGCATTTATAATATTTTATTTTGATTTATACATATAGTAGCTTCTGCCAGCGGCTTCGCCCGCGTGAATATCGAAAATTATCCCGAAGGAACACATTCCCGGGATAAAAAGTATCCTATGTGCTATTCATCCAGATCCGTTCCGCCGTTCTGGCGTGATTGAGTAACAAACATACACACATCAATCCAAACTTTCGCATATATAATATTATTAAGATTTATTCGTATATCCTCACACTGGAACGACTTTCAGCATATACACCAAAGGAGCACAATCTTATAATAAACTAACTATAAGTCCAGGTTTCCTCACGATATTTTCTTTCCCCGTTGTCAACGATATCCAAGATAAGCTTAGAAACTACATTATGAATTGAAAATGTCTCATTGGTACTTTCCCGGATTCGAACCTATGACCTCAAGCACGAGAGGCGAGGTCTTAGCCACTAGGCCACCACGACATATGATACATGACAATAGTACAATAAGTAGGAATAGGATGTGACAATTTGTGATTAAGTTTGTTTGTTACTCTTTCACGCTAAAAGTGCTGATCAGATTATTGGTCTATCCACACATATCAGGGGCGTGCCCGGGACGTGACAGGGCCGGGTCCCGTCAGGAGCTCTTTCGATATTTTTTTGAGCCCCTGTCGGGGCACGGTCTGTCCACGTCCCGGGCACGGCCCTGATATGTGTGGATAGACCTTTAGACGGAACTGCAGTAATATAGCTTATACACCAGTATAACGCCCCATATAACTTATAAACATAATGTTCAATTTGGATAAAATGGGGGCAGTAACCTTGCGTGGCAGCTACTAGATAATTATGAAAATATAGATAAATAAAACATCTAATAACTACCGAGAATATTTAACCTTTATTGTTCATCTTCACAATTGCTGCCGATTTTTACCTTCGGAGATGGACATTCATCTCCTTTTAAGTTACTTCCAGGATCTTCGTCTGTATCAGGTGCATCATATTTATTGTAATGACTATCATTTTTGTCAGATTCCTCCAAAATTCCAGGCATCTTTACGTTAGTAACGTTTTTTTCACAGTAGGTTTGTCCAATGCGTTTCCAACCAAGTGGTCCTCAGCAGTGTCGATGTACTCGCAGACCCAGTCATCGTAGCTCAGCGCGGTCGGGTAAGCAAACTCTGACGTCACTATCACCAGTTTTAGAGTGACTATTGACACAAGTAACAAACACAGCTTCATGATTGTTTATATGGAAGATTTTTCCACGACTGACATAAAGGAGATTGCTCTCCGCTTATTTATACGCATTTCAAGATCATGCACTTATATGACATTTGCGTTTCAACCTGCTTAATAAAACACGAAAACATCTCGTCCGTGTTATACTACTAATAATATTCCTATTTTTAATTTGTTCAATGTAGAAACACTACGATTCCTACTGTTTTATTCGTTTTAAACTTCGTTTGCGAAGCATTAGTACTTTGAATAGCATATTCACCATACTCCCTTAGGCACTTGTCCAACCACCAATGATTAAGCGATTAGTTATCGACTATTTTCTCGCTGAGGAAACGTCCAAAAGATATGAGATCCCATGTCAATAAAAAAGACACATATAGTAATAACTGATCGCTGGCTTTTCACACTGCCGGCGACTACTGAGCGGCGATCAAAATTATACGCTAAGCGACACTCGCTCAGCGACGCTCGCTTGCTCGGTTGGCGGTCAGAACTCACGCCGAGAGACCACCTGCTAATAGCCGAGCGACCAAACTATCGCAACTACACACTCGCTACTCGCTGCTAGCTTTACTCGCTAGTTGCTGATTGTCGGCGGTGGAAGATGTGCCTTAAGGATGATAAAAACTATCCTATATCCTTCCCTGGGATTCAAACTATCTCCATACCAAAATTTATCTAAATCGGTTCAGCGTGCAGCGGTTAAAGCGTGAAGATGCAACAGACAGAAAGTGAGACAGAGTTAATTTCTCAATTATAATATTAGTGTATGGATAGTATACAAAATGTACAGACACTACGGTTTCTACTTTTTTAGTATTTTATAGATAAGAGTAGCTAAATAACACTAGTAATAAAACCGGTAGACGACAACGATCCCACGTAGAAAGATTCAACACAAAATAACAAGGTGAAGGTCACCCCACCAGGACGGAAGGCGACTCAAACACGCTTTGTTAAAATGGCAATACAATAATTATAGAACAATTTTATTAACCGACTTCCCGAAAAGGAGAAGGTTCTCAATTCGGATGTTTATATATTTTTTTCTTTTTTATGTATGTTCGGGCATAACTCCGTCATATGTAAACGGATTTGTAAAATTCTTTTTTTTTTGTTCGAAATAATTTTTTTCTGAAATGGTCCCATTAAAATTTGATAAAGGTCTGATGAAGAACTTCGGAGATATACAACAGAACTCTTCAATAAATGAGCGCAAATCTCTCGGGATTGCTGCAATCGCATGTCTGTTTATTGTTTATACCATTTCATATCACTCCATCACGCCAGTATGCTCTAAACGGGTACGCAGATGTGTACAGTTCGCCCTGGTACACTCTCATTCCACTGGTTATGTTCAAGTTACATGTTATTCGGGTACAAAACAATACAACCGACTTCCAAAAATAAAAACACTACAAAGTGAAAAATAACTTCAATTTCGGAAGGCGGTGTCAAAAATCGGCCAAGTGCGAGTTAGACTCGCGCACGAAGAGTTCCGGACCATTATCGCAAAAAAACGGCAAATAAATCACGTTTGTTGTAAGGGGGCTCCCTTACAACAAACGTGATTTATTTGCCGTTTAAATATTTATTTTAGTATTTGTTGTTATAGCGCGAGCGGCAACAGATATAGATCATCTGTGAAAATTTCAACTGTCTAGCTATCACGGTTCATGAGATATAGCCTGGTAACAGATAGACAGACCGATCGTGGAGTCTTATTAATAGGGCCCCGTTTTTACCCTTTGGGTACGGAACCCTAAAAACGAAGAAACGAAGACAGGAACACCGACTGCCGAAATTTAAGTTATTTTTTACTTTGTAGTATTTTTATTTTTTGGAAGGTGGTTGTATTTTTTTGTACAAACGTTTTTTTTCTATTTAAACTGCACTATCTTATACATGGAGGGCCATACCAACAGCCTAATTGCGTATTTACACAATTAGGCTACAGGGGGATAAAATTATATTTGTAACCTATTTTATTACTTATTCAATAAGAAAACAGGCCATAAACAAAAGCCTGTTTCATAACTTCTCCACACAAAACCCTTGGGCATATTCTCCCAGCGCCCCATTTAAGGTGCGGTTCTGAATGTTAAAACGCGTAATAATTAAAATTTTGAAAATATCTTTTTGCCTGTTTTAGAAGGTACATTTTAAATATAATGTAAAAAAAGGCTTAATAGCCACGAGCCTCGACCAACACCTTAGGAGGCTCTCGTTAGGCGGCTGGGTCAAGGGCCTGATCCAGAAAGCAGTACTGCTGGACACGGCTCGTATTGTTAGGAGGTTCCTCTCTCTGGAGCCCTGACCGCCGGTAGCTTGGACCCTGTTCCCGATACCGGTGGGCCTCTATTTTTAATATTTTTATTTTTTTTGTTTTTAATATTTTTTTATAAAAATATTTAAAAATGCAGATAATAAGATATTGCATAAATAAAGGACATAATTATAATACTATTACAGCATAGAATATTATTAAAACAATAAAGCAACAAAAAAAGATTACAATTTTCGAATAATTAAAATAACAGTAACAACTTTTTTTGTATATTTATTATACATTTCATACAACAAATATCAGTGTAGCCCTGGCTCTTACACTAAGAAATCCTGAATCACAAGAGCCAATATATAATTGAAATATTTAATAATAATAATCCAATACAAATAATTTAATACGTTGCCGTGAACAGTTCCTAAGCGTAATCATTCCAAAGGAAAATCTGAAAATTGCAGCGTAATATTATTAAGTTTGCATATTTATGATTAACGGATACAAAAAAGTTGTAAAACAAGAAACGTATCATTAGAACGTCAGTATACATTTAACTCAGCAGGAAATCAGTCAAGGTAAAGAATCTTGCATTGTTTTTAATCTGTGTAACATTACTCATAGCTTCATAGTTATCTAAGTAAAGTGACCATAGAGAAGTTGGAAGTATATGAAGTTACAAACTTAAATGATTTGAATACTCCAGACCCATACCTGGGGTTTGCCATCGGTTTGGACCCTTGTCCTGGAAATGGAGTAGGCTTAGTAGGTATGTGTTGAAAAAGACTAAATTATATAAAATTGTTTTGAATTTATAAAGAGTTTCCTAATTTAAAATGATGTTGTGTTTTCTTATTTGGCTCGCATTTACCAATTATACGAGGTATCTATAGAAAAATTGTTATTTACACTACAATATCACACTATAATATTACAAAGGCGAAAGTCAGTGAGTGTGTGTTTGTATGTTTGTTACTTCTTCGTGCTCAAACGGCGGGACGGATCTGGATGAAATTAGGCACAGAGATAGATTATAGTCAGGAATAGCACATAGAATACTTTTTATCCTGGGAATATGTTCCCTCGAAATAATTTTCGACTTACACGCGGGCGAAGCCGCTCGCAGAAGCTAGTACAAAATAAAACACATCTAAAACCGAAATATAATCGTTCTTACTTATGAATACATGGTACATACTACCCATGATGATAAGTAACACACGAAGCTATTATAGAGCATGAATTAACAAAATACACGTACCTATTATAAGACGTAAGTGACATTGAACTATCAGTACAATTTGCAGTATTCTTGCTTTGTATTGCATTATTTTCGATTGCCAGTAGCTATACAAGTGAAGTGACAATGGAAAAATTTGATGTCAATGAAGTTAGAGATGAATCAGACTTGATCAAATCAGTGGACTCCTTGAATTCGTACCTTGGTGTGGACCCATGTCCAGAAAATAGTGTAAGAGTTGGCTCAGTGTGTGTTGAAAAATATTAAAATGGATACAACATAACGATTTATTCCATTCTATTACCAAAAACTAATACCACTGGTATTTGCTTCAACTCATTTTTATTTTTATACCGAACGGATACGACTCTTTAAATAATTTAATTCAATTTACGAACGAATACTTGTATTTGGTACAGTCAGCACACAAAAAACCCTAATCAAATGAATAGATTTTCTGATATTTTTATGTGATCGTAATATAATACTAATACTAACTATTGTTTTACTAGTTGGACAGTGAACCTGTGCAAATAAATTAAGAGTTGATTTTCTGGGATATTTTGTATTTTTTTGACGAAACATCTGTATGCGAAATGTTGGGCAGAGATTTTTTTTTAACTTTTGTCCACACTAGGAAATTTTTCCTGTATCGTAGGTAGGACCTTACATACACAAGACACCTAGATCCGGAACAACTATCTGTAGGCCATACAAATATTTGTTCCGTGCGGGAATCAAACCCGCGACACGCAGCGCAGCAGCCTATCGCTCAACCACTACGCCAACCATGTCGTCTTGGACCCACAGTACATCCAGATTTTGATAGTTAGGTATGTTTTAGTCCGATGCATCAACCGGGCGCAAACCCAGGCTCCGAGCTGCTACTGAGAAATTGCTGATGGAAACACCCAATAACATAGCTCGATCCGGGAAATGAACCCTAGACCTCATGCTCAGCAGTAGCGTTTGTAACCACCAGACTAACGAGGCAGTAACGATTTAATTGATTAATATTTTATTTCATTTCAATTTTTATCAAACTGGAAGCGGTAGGCATTTTTCAAAAATCCTATCAACCTAAAAGATTAATTGACTAACTTGAAATGTCTCATTAACTTAAATAAATATTATAAATTATATTAATATTTATTATATATATTAGAGCAGTGGTGGCCCAGTGGTATCGGCCGCGACTTAAAAGTTGTAGGTCATGGGTTCGAACCCAGGCAGGCGCTTTACTTTATGTAAATTATTTAATCACCACTGCTCTCAAAAACGGTGAAGGAAAACATCGTGAGGAAACCGGCATGTCTTAGAACCAAAAAATTTTAAGACATGTGACATCCACCAATCCGCACTGGGCCCGCGTGGTGGATTACGGCCTCACAGAGAGGAGGCCTGTGTCCCAGCAGTGGGAACATTAATAGGTTGATGATGTGATGTGATGTGATATATATTATTTTTATAAACTTTTGATGACTGACTGTCTGTTAATCAATCGAATTTTAATAATAAAGGTCCAAAAGAGGCTATGGCCAGGATTAAGACATTCGAATATTTTCATCCTGATAATAGGTACGTTCCCATGATTATCGTCAGTCGTTTTTTTGGCAACAGTTGTTAATAAACCTACATACATCAACCTACTCATCAAACCGGTACATAACAATTATGGGCTATACAAAGAGCGAATCACTACAAACAAAAAAAATATAAAAGATGCCAAAAAAAACTACACGGCATCATTATAGAAGACGATTGAACAAATTATACTTATATAAGGAGTTAGTGAACATTAGATCGTCAGTACAATTCGAACCTATAAGAAGAACAGTCAGAATGAAGAATTTAACAGTGTTATTATTGAGTGTTGCTTTATTTACTATTACTTATAGTTATCCAAGTGAAGTGGTCACAGAGGAGTTGACAGTGAATCAAGGTACGAATGAGTCAGACTTGTTTGAACCAGTGGAACCCTTGAATTCGGTCATTAATGCGGATTCATGTCCAGGGAATGGTGTTAGAGTTGGTTCAACTTGTGTTGGTGTAGATTAAATTTGTTTTAATTGTTATTGTTGTTTTATTTTTATCAAACTGGAGGTGGATGGAGTTTTCCAAAGAGTTACAACACAAACTTGTAATCAAAATTAATAATATAGAGAGGAATAATTGCTTCTAGAAGGTCTTGAAGTACTGAGACTCTAGACGTTGCGATAGCTGTTAGAAAAATGACAAAAATGACATTTTAAATGTAGGAGATTGTCAAGCGCTATCCAAATGGCATGTAATCAGTCCCTTACATTTTGGCATTTGGACCATTGCCATCGCTGACATCGAATAACAATTGTCTAGAGTGGCTTCGATTACAAAATCAAGTAAAATTTTAACATTTAATAAATTCCCGAAGCATTTTTATTTCATGCTACATAATTTATCTAAGTATCAGACACGGTTCGATCGACAATCTAATATACGTAAATATGACACGAGATCTTGCGAAAACACCCCAATTCAAACAGTAAAACGTCAATAACTTTAGAACGGCTGAACCGATTCTCATCAAACATAGCTAAGAATAGTCTCGAAAAAGTAAAAACTGAATCAAAATGAGTTCATCCGTATAGGAACTATGATGCCACAGATAGATACACATATAAACAAATAGATACACATATACAAAAATAGACAGTTATACATGACAAACTTATAAAACCCCCGTCACCTTTTTCCATTGGGGGTTAAAAAACATCCAAAACCACACTATCATGGAATAATCATCATATCAGCCGAAAGGTGGGAGGCCTATAATTTGTTCACCAAATGTCGCCACATTGATCGGCCCCGTGCGTCTCGCATCCAGCGGATCCCCGCAACCTTCACACCTGGTGGGAGTCCTTCCAACACAATGCATTGAATGTTATACGCGAATTAATGCACAGTTCGTGTAGGATAAACCACGGGTGCAAACCCGCGGCCAAAAGCCAGTGTCCCAAAATTTGGCAGCTAATTTTGAAACCGGTACTTGTACAGCAATGTTGCTAAATAGCGAGATCATTACATCAAAATACAAATAAAGCCGCAAATTTTCCATTCATTAGCGCCCATTATAAGTTACACGATGTTTTTTATCAATGATGAGTTATTAACAAATTATATCTATACTATAAAAGGAGTTAGTGACCTTTAGATCATCAGTACAATTTGAGTATTTAAAGAAAACAGTCAAAATGAAGAAGTTAACAGTGTTATTATTTTCTGTTTTATTGTTTACAATTTCTACGAGTAATAGCTATTCAAGTGAAGTGATTACAGGGATATCGGTACTGAATGTAGTCCCCAATGAATCAATGTTTATGGATTCAGTGAATACTATCTCGAAAGTTCTCTTTGATGTACAGCCATGCCCAGGAAATGGTGTGAGACTTGGTTCAACTTGTGTTGATACAGATTAAATTATTTAAAATAATTATAGTTGTTTATATTTACAAGCTTTATATTAAGTTGCTTTTGTAAGTGTGCCCGGCAACAAGTAATCCATTTTTCAAGCACTGTCAGGAATCTAACTAAACTGAAACTTCTTGAAACATTTAAATAATATAGTAGCTACTATGGAGCTACTTTAATAATGGAACCGAAAGGTAGCCATAGCAACTCCTCAACGAGACAATATAGCACTATCGTGTTTGGGCTCATAGAATATGGTATTGATAAAAGATTGCTAGTTTAAAAAAATAATACTTCTTACTTATTTTATCAAACTAAAAGCGAAAAGAAAATATATCATCACCATCATTACCAACTTACTATTCCTGTGTTCCTTATGGACATTGCAACAAGTTTTCTTTTATTCTCCCCTGTCAACTAACATTCCATTTTTATCCCTGATGTACCCGCTCTTGACCTCAATCTCGCCTGATGGTAAGTTATGGATGAGGTCTAGGATGGAGCAAGCAAGCTCAGAAGATTCACTCTTGCTTTGAAAGCTTTCGGGTCTTAGGTGGTCGGACAAACAAAAGCTGGTAGAAAGTTCAATACTTCATCATTCACTTCTTTTCTAACATTATATGTCATATTATTTTTATTTGTTAATAAATCTATAGTCATAATTTTTAAAACTGGGTAACCTTTGTCCATTTATATTGGGTGAGCTTCCAGTCTTAAGTCTTCTTTTAGTTGTATTTTTATTGTGTTTTATTTATATATTTGTTTTATACGTTATACATATACATGCTGTAACTCACCTTCTGTGTTTATACTATTTTGTTATTATTTATTTTATTCTATTTTATTTCTTAAATATTATATGTTCCGTTTCCGTGAATGTGTCCGTGGCATTAGCGCAGTGTTATTTTCTTTATAATATTGTTGCACTAGCTGAGATAGCAGCCTTTTTGGTCATGCACGGGGTTATTTATTTTTATTTTTAATTATTGTTTGTGTTTTGCATATCTCGTGTCTCCTCTGCGGGTCACAAAGAAATATTTTTCTTTCTTTCTTACCTGATTCGGCTGAGTACTAGTGTTTCACATGGAGCGACTGCCTGTCTGACCTCCACAACCCAGTAACTGGGTTACACGATACCCCTTGGCAAGATTTGTGTCAGATTTTATGGCTTCTGGATACCGAACGAAACGATATACGCAATTCTACTAAAATTACAAATCTGAAAGTTTGTGAGGATAGATGTTGGATGCAAAAACTACTGACCGATTTTGATGAAACTTTACAGTAACATAGATTACTAGCCCCCCCGCACCGACTTCGCTTTGGTTAATATAGATTTTGTGACTATCTATTTCTTCATGATTCTGATTTCCTGGTAGTTCGAGAGTCTTTACCACACATGATTCCATCCCCGGATATACTTCTACTACCAAGAGAACTCAAATTATGTTTCAGTTCTCCTGGTAGTTTCCAGCCCCGGTTTTTTCTGGCTGCCGCCCGCGTGGTATTAGTACTTCGCCCAATATCTTTATAAATTATTTGTGTTATTCTGATGTTTGAGCAATATTTCTATTAAGTTTCATCTACATTCGTGGTAGTTTTTGCGTATATCCATCCTCACTAACTTTCTCATTTATAATAGTACTAGCTTCTGCCAGCGGCTTCACCCGCTTGAATGTCGAAAATTATGCCGAGGGAACATATTCCCGGGATAAAAAGTATCCTATGTGCTATTCCAGACTTAGTCTATCCCTGTGCCAAATTTCATCCAGATCCGTCCAGGAGTTTGAGCGTGAAGAAGTAACAAACATACACACTCACAGACTTTCGCCTTTATAATATTAGTGTGAAGTGTGATGTGACTATAGCTTTAAGGAGACCTAGACTTGAACTACTGTCACATTTATCAAATAACTGCCAGCAGCTTCGCCCTTGTGAATGTCAAAAATTATTGTGCCGAGGGCACATATTATGTCCGGGATAAAAAGTATCCTATGTGCCATTCCAGACTATATAGTCTATCCCTGTGCCAAATTTCATCTAGATCTGTCTAGCAGTTTGAGCGTGAAGAAGAAACAAACATACACACTCACAGACTTTCGCTTTTATAATATTATATATATCAATCAATCTGCCTAGCCTTTTCCCAACTATATTGGGGTCGGCTTCCAGTCTAACCGGATATCTATCCGACCCCGACCCCGGTTGGTCCGGGTGTCTATTATATATATATATATATAAGTGTGATTGTAGGATACAGCAAAATAACAGATGGGCTATAATTTATATAGATATCGAGTGAAGTACTAACTCCACGCGGGTGCAGTCGCGAGTGGCAGCTAATGATGCAGTATACCGTTATAGTCATTCGTCACAAAAAAATACAAAAGAAGTTGAATCATGTTTTATGTAGGGCACATGTTTCGTCGTGATTAAAATATGAATTAACCAAAAAAATACTACCAGGTATATAAGAAGCCGGTTAATAATAATTAGATCATCAGTACAATTTTATCCGCCAAGGTCAAAATATAATAAAAATAAATATAATATATATAAAAATAATAGTCAAAATGAAAGAGTTAACAGAGTTTTTAATTAGTGTTGTATTATTTACAATAACTATAGTGGAGAGGTCGCAGACGTACAAGGAGACCCGACTCCAGTTGAACTGAGAAGAGCGTTGGACGAAGAAGGAGAAGAAGAAGACATCGACAAATTTGACTTTAAAGACTTAATTATTAAGCCTGTGTTATTTGATGTAAAACTTTATCCAAGAAACGCAGTTAGAGTAGGCACAACATGTGTTGGAACACACATCGCAAAAGCGGGAACCCACCGGGGTCCACCCCGGTGGGTTCCCGCTTTTTCGATGCGGGGGGGCTCAGTAACCGTGTATTGGTCACCCACGGTGAAGCGAAGAGGAACCCGAGGAGGGGCCGCTCGTCAGGGCTTTTGCCGATTAAGCCGACGACGTAGCGGCCAACTAGTAGGTTGCGGTGCCGCTTGGTAACAGGCGACATCGCAACTGAGGCGGGCCGCGATGTCTTATGGAGATTCCCAGGTCCCATACGATGTCACGGCTGAGGGTTGGAGGCCGCGGTGGGAGAGAAGTGCCGGTATTGCGGTGCGCCGCTCTCCCTACCTTCCGCGGCCCGGACGGGGTCGCCACCGTCTGATGGCGGACGCGGTGGGGCCGCAGGGGTGGAGGAGTGTCGGTATTACGTTGGCCGCTCTCCCTATCCCCTGTGGCCGAACAATGGTGGGTGGCGGGGCATTGACCTTGACCCGTCACACGGGTACTAAGGGTGCCATACACGGGGTCGTCTGGCGCCCATGTGCTGAGTGGTGAGTGCTAACGCGTACCCGTGCTCCCGCCATAAGCGGCACAGGAGGACACCGTGGAGTTTTAGTGGGTTAGAGTCCCACACAACTGCACTATCTACCCGTGGTAGTGCAGTATGCATGAGCATTTCTCCAAGCAAAAAAAAAATAGAAAAAATAGAAATAAAAAAGGCACAACATGTGTTGACATAGATTAAATTATTTTAAACTTTATTGGTGTTTTATTTTGTTTTTTACAGACTGGAATTGAGTGAAACCGACGTTGACGAACAGTTAAGAGTAAAACACAACTCCGCAAGAACGCTAACATTTAGGAGAAAACTTGACACTGTCGTGGTGACTGTAACAACGGTGTACGTAAGAGACGCGTTTTAAACGGTGCTTAGGACCTTCTTTCCGCCAATTTCCAGTGACTCCGGAGCCGCTTTGCAAAATAAAAATAAAACAATGTAGTACATGGTGGACTTATTACAATATGAACACGGCAAATCCAAATATGTAGGCATAATTTCTCTAGGACGTCAAATTTCGATGCAGTTGCCGCGTATAAGTGAGGACTTAAAATTTTTGCCCTACAATTTAAAAATCTAGAGATCCTGAGTAGTTTTATAGATTTAAATTTACTTTTCGACATCACGACATCGACACGGCAAAGATGGCTGTACGAGGTTCACACTAGAAAAAATTGAGAATTTGGAAGGCAGAAAAGGAGGTCTTTGCCCTGCAGTATAACGTAACAGGCTGAAATCTTACTTCTTACTAATATCACAGATAATACAATAATAGCATACAGATGCTTCATCCCATACAAAGAGACCATGCCGACGTAACTAGCGTTTTTCATCTGATTATTCTGATTATTTTTTGTACATCGATCGCGTTCGGTTCCGTTCCACAGCGATAGATTGATTACCATCTATGTCTGTATGCTATTATTATATTATCTGTGCTAATATTATAAATGTGAAAATTTGGATGGTTGGGTGTGTGGAATTGTGGATGTATGTTTGTATCTCAATCACGCCAGAAAGGCTGAACGGATCTGGATGAAATTTCGCACAGAGATTATAGTCTGGAATAGCAAATAAGCTACTTTTCATCCCGGTATAATGTTCCTTTCGGATAAAAAATACTTTTCTCGCGGGTGAAGTCGCTGGCCGAAGCTAGTAAATGAATAAATATACTTTTAAATTGTATTATAAAAGTGAATACCTTTACCGTTTTTATTTTTAAAAGGAAATACATAATTATTAAATGTGTCAAAGACATTATTTAAAAAGCATTATCTCCAGAACTAGATGCAACAGATTAAATCTGTACACAAATTTAAATTCAGTGAAACAATGCCGATATAAATTTCATGACCTCCTTGCTCCCGAATATTCTTAAGCATTTTTGACCCGATGTTTTTTTAGTTGTTTAGGTAATGGTTATAATACATAGGTATTTTTTAGATTCAGTGAAACAATGTCGATATAAATTTCATGACCTCCTTGCTCCCGAATATTCTTTAGCATTTTTGACCCGATGTTTTTTTAGTTGTTTAGGAAATGGTTATAATACATAGGTATTTTTTTTCATAAAATTAGACGTGATTTTCATTTTAAAATCTATTACAGTCATTATATGCGCCTTATGAGATAAACTTGCCTTTTCTCGTTTAACCTTGAGCCATATGTTCAAAACCAGATTGTACAGTTATGACTATAAATATTTAACAGGTACTAGCTTTTGCTCGCGACTTCATCTGCGTAGCATTACTACTTTAAATAGTCTTATTTTTTCAACACTACTAATTGTTTAGCGCAATATTGTAGGTGTGTGGGTCGCCTTACTTTATAAATTATTGTTTCACTATATAAACTTTCAACATCCTTTCCACCTCTTGAATGATGATTCCCGGGATTAAAATTATTCAAAGTCCTTTCCATGCTTAGTTTAATCTGAATCGGTTCAGCGGTTTAAGCGCGAAATGGTAAAATACTGACAGAGTTACTTTAGCAATTTCATAGGCAAAGACCTAATATCATATAGTCAAGGCCTCCTTGGAGCTGTAAAAGTGTTAAAAGAAAACAACACTATCAAAAGATACGGCTGTTTAATCCGCATATTTGATACAAGTGGGGAACAAAACAAATTGGGACCTGTTGACCTGGAATCATGAATTTGGCAAGAAGCGATTTCTTATAGCACAAGTTAAGTGCAAAATCTGAAAACTGTGAATATGTACTTACACCAAACAAAAAAATAACGGTTATTAACTTATTTCCAGTAAGTAAACCGAACGAGACCTATGTCTATGTATGGGGACAGCAGTTTTCCAACGGCAATTTTGACCCTAAATCCAGTTTATCTTGTCGTTAGAACAATGTTTGGTGTTTCCATTGTTTATGAACTTCATTATTTTAGTGAATGTAGCTGTTTGTACGGATCCCTCGGAACGCCCGACTCGTACTTAGCCATTTTTTCTTAAATAGTGAATCGAGTTGTTTTATTTGATATAATGAAAGAATACAAAGTTCAAGTGAGCGAAGCGCGGATACAATTATAAATAACTAGCTGTTGCCCGCGGCTTCGCTCCTGTGGACCACCCCACATACCCGTTTTCTGGATAAAAAAATAGCCTATGTCACTCAGAAATAATGTAGCTTTTTATTGGTGAAAGAATTTTTCAAATCGGTCCAGTCGTTTCGGAGACTATTCGGTACAAACAAACAAAAAAATCTTTCCCCTTTATAATATTATTTCCTTTATTCAATACATTTCTTATTATTTCCATTTTTAAATATTTTTATAACAAAAATTAAAAAAAAAAAAAAATCTTTTAAAAATATAAAAAATAGAGGCCCACCGGTATCGGGAACAGGGTCCAAACTACCGGCGGTCAGGGCTCCAGAGAGAGGAACCTCCTAACAATACGAGCCGTGTCCAGCAGTACTGCTTTCTGGATCAGGCCCTTGACCCAGCCGTCTAACGAGAGCCTCCTAAGGTGTTGGTCGAGGCTCGTGGCTATTAAGCCATTGGCTGACACGACTATCGGTACAATGATCGCTGTATCTGTATTCTGTATTGTGTATTGTGTGTTGGTTCATCTTATCTTCTTTTTGTTATCTTTCCAAGGTGTTAAATTCGCAAAAATTTCTTTTTTTACATTATATTTAAAATGTACCTTCTAAAACAGGCAAAAAGATATTTTCAAAATTTTAATTATTATGCGTTTTAACATTCAGAACCGCACCTTAAATTTAAAAAAAAAACATTTAAAAATATAAAAAATAGAGGCCAACCGGTATCGGGAGCAGGGTCCAAGCTACCGGTTATTATTATTTTTATTATAGATTAGTATTAGATGCCGATCAAAATTAAGCAAAAAGTTATGGATACTTGCATACTGCCATCATTAACATACGCTAGCCAAACTTGGAAGTTCACACATCAGGCGAAATCAAAAATCAGGACGTGTCAAAGAGGAATGGAAAGGAGTATGTTAAAAATCAAAAGAATTCAAAAAATACCCCATAGTATAATTCGAAAGAAAACAAAAGTTACAGATGCTCTGATTCAATGCAAAAAGCTTAAGTGGCGTTGGGCTGGACACATAGCCAGAATAACTGATAACAGATGGACTGCCAGGATAACATCCTGGAAGGGCCCATCAGGCACCAGAAAGAAAGGTAGACCAGTTGCCCGGTGGACTGACGATATTATACAAGCGGCTGGCAAACAGTGGATGGAGACAGCGAAGAACAGGGATGCTTGGAAATCTCTAGAGGAGGCCTTCACCTTCGAGAACGAGGGGTTCTTACATAATTAGTAAAATATATATCTATAAATATAAGGTTTAAGTTTAAACATAATACTCGTAGAAGATAATTAGAAATAAGTTTATATTTGTATTTTTTTTTGTAAGAAATATAAGGCTTTTTTATTTTTTATTTATTTATTATATTAGTATAGACAACAATGACTAATACTTATATTTTATTAATATTAGTAGGATAACATGAATAAGATGTTTTCTTGAATTATCAAACAGGTTGATATGCATAAATGTCACACATGGTCTGTTTATAGGTATATAAGCGGAGAGCCATCTCCTTTATTTCAGTCGTGGAACCATCTTCTATAGAAACAATCATGAAGCTGTGTTTGTTACTTGTGTCAATAGTCACTCTAAAACTTGTGATGGTGACGTCAAAGTTTGCTTATCCGACCGCGCTGAGTTACGATGACTGGGTCTGCGAGTACGTCGACACTGCTGAAGACAACTTTGTTGAAAACGCATTGAAGAATCCTACTGTGAAAAAAAATACAACCAATGAAAAGAAACCAAGCGTTTTGGAGGAATCAGACAAATATGATATTCAAGTCAATAGTTTTGATGCGCCTGATACTGACGAAGATCCTGGAGAGATCCTTAAAACAAAACGCTGTGTTAAAGGCGTTTCTTTTGGTAGCGGTGACGAAAGTTCTTGTACAAAGGAGGATCTAGACACACCAGAATAGTTAATAAAATAAAAATGGGACAGTGCTTGATTTGAGATTACAAAATATATGTTAAAGGTGTAAAATATTTTGTTGATCTGTATTTTTATTCTTTTTACTAAATTGTATATATTAATAATATTCTTTTTACTATATTTCACACATGGATCAAATCTTTAGGTACAGATTTAATTATAACTTGCAATATTGAAAATATCTTGTAATTAACGACTCGTGCTTGTTGCAATGGCATAAGTGGTAGTTGTCAAGAGGAATATTTATTAAAGTAAATGGCATTCTGAGTGGTATTTTATTTTTTAACGTGTTTTAAAAAAAAATTAAGGCGATGATAGCTCAGTGGTAGTGACGTCGGATACCGAGACGAAGGTCGCGGGTTCGAATCCTACAATGAGCTTGAGCTTTCGGTGAAGGAAAACATCGTGAGGAAACCATAGCACGGTGGTAGGGTACTTTGTAGTACCCGCCTGGCTGGCAACCACCATCAAGTTGAAAATCTGTCGCCAAGCACCTTCCGGTGTGTTCCGACAGCAGCACTTGAGAGCCAGTTCCCTTCTAGGCTTTGTGTGCTTACCACCATCGGCCACATCATCACTGACCACGGTGAGATTGTGGTCAAACACAGGCCTATACATAGTAAAAAAAAAAAAAAAAAAAAAAAATGTGAATGTATTCCTTATGCATAATAATATAGGTCATAATACTACAGCGACTGTTCATAGCTTAACAAATTCCAACAATAATGTTATTCTAGTAGAGACCTAGAAGTTTCGTCTTCAAGGTTGACCGCTATGCGCTGCTAAACCGTTTTGACTCTCGTTCTCGTTAAAAAAGTGTGTCTATTTCCATAAAGATTATTATTTACATAAATATCAGAGTTGAACAAGCTTAACTTAGTTACTAGATACGACATTTGTGTTTCTTTGTATCGGTTTTTATATCGAAGTATAAATACCAACTCCCACTCGCAAGCCAAATGTTGCGAGCGATCCACAGTGTTTTATGAAGACCATTTATCAGACACGTCAATATGATTAAAATAACTGATAGTTCTTATCATTTAAATGCTAGATTATCCATTCCCATTTCGCTTGCATGCTTAGTTTTTAGGGTTCCGTACCCAAAGGGTAAAAACCGAACGCGAAGTCTTAGTGTCTTAGTGTCTTAGGGTCCCTAAGACTGTCTGTCTGTCTGTCTGTCTATCAGTCACCAGGCTGTATCTCATGAACCGTGATAGCTAGACAGTTGAAATTTTCACATATGATGTATTTCTGTTGCTGCTATAACAACAAATACTAAAAACAGTATAAAATTAATATTTAAGGGAGGCTCCCATACAACAAACATGATATTTTTGCCGTTTTTTGCTCGATATTAATAACGGCAACAGGTAGACGCTTGAAATATTAACAGAATGTTTAGTTGTATATTTACTTCAAAAAATAATAATTATTAAATTAAAATAAAATAAATTAATGGGGGCTCCCCTACAACAAACGTGATTTTTTGGCTGTTTTTTGCGATAATGGTACGGAACCCTTTGTGTGCGAGTCCGACTCGCACTTGGCCGGTTTTTTTGAGTATTTTTTTAATCATGCATTTTTATCCGAATAAAATAAAAAAATATGTCTACCCTTAAACTAAGAATGATATGCAATAATTATGTTAAACGCATCGTTGGGGCTTGTTATGCTGCATATTTTTGAAAACCGAAACGTTCTGATGAGGCTCATTGTTTAAAACGATCGCATAACTGTCCATACGTTTTTCTAAACGGTGTTCCACTCGAAAGGGTTGATCAAATTTAAGTACCTAGAGCATTTAGTTACAAACGACTTCAAGGACAATGCTGACATAGAGCGGGAACGGAGGGCCTTATCGATGCGTGCGAATATGCTTGCGCGCAGGTTTGCGCGCTGTTAAAGGGATGTGAATATAACGTTCTTCAGGACGTACTGCACGTAGAGGGCTACAAGTGTAGGCTGTGGGCGAGGTACACACGTGCGTCGTATAGCCTTCCGCGTCCAGTGCCGCAACGCGCTCAGGGCTGTATTGGGGCTGCCTCGCTACTGCGGCGCCTCAGGTATGTTCACGGAGGCGTGCACCGATTGCTTTCACATGTTTTTTTTCTACTTGTACGACGGGTCTTGAAGATCTTAGACCCGACCGTATGGTCAGTTTCCACGAACCCATTGTTGTAATCGTCCACAGAGCTCCCTAGGCATTCGAATAGATTCTACATTTCGAGCTGAAAGCTTTCGGGGTTTTGTGTTTGGTGGATCTGTGCTGTTCGGAGCGTAGCTTTCATAAGTCGAGACCTTTCCAGCTTAATATTTTAGTTCAATGTGCTTCTTACCATGTGGTGATCAATCCCTGTTTTCACAATTTTAGAGGGGTTTCGCCATAATCGCCACGCTTGACAGGTGGATTGCCGATCGCAGTATAGTGGTAACAATGCCGAGAGAACGCTGCTGCCCATTCTCTGGTAAGATTCATAGATACATACCATTCCTTTTGGCTTCGACGTAGTTTGTGTTACACTTAATTATTTTACACTTATTGAACAGTATAAAACTTGTCTTAAACCTAAAAAAGTTTATGTGACATGGTGGAGGAAACAAACTCGCTCACCACATATGACTAAAATAGGTAAACATAAACTTACACCCACTTAAAATTTAAGATACAAAGTCACCAATAATATAATATTTTTTTTTTGGTAAATTTAAATTTTTTATAATAGATTCAAGTGTCAATTAGCAGACACAATATAAATTGCCATTGTTTTAATTCGATTCGGCAATATGGACAGTTGAGCGGGTGCTGACGATATTTGACTGCACAGTTTTAGGAACTTTATTCAGAGTATCAGTTAAGGTAAGAAACATAACCTTCATTTTGGCTTCGCCGTAGTCGGGTAAGAATTATAATCCTCCTTTTGGCTTCTCCGTAGTCGGATCAGAAGCTAAATTTAATCATCTATTCTCCTGTGAAAGAAAAAGGTTTTTGCTATTTTAATTTCGAAAGGCACGCTAGTTGTTAACAATAATCGATTGCTTGGAAAATATTGCTAATCGTAAATATCACCGATCAAATCACCAATTTGATGTTTACTTTTCACAATTACCCATCTGTAGGCCAAATTTCAACTTTCTACGTCATCTGAAAATGGATTAGGTTTTTTATATATTCCATTAGTCCAGTTATATAGTCCATTAGTCTATACTAATATTATAAAGAGGAATGATTTTTTTGTTTGTTTGTTTGTACCGAATAGGCTCCGAAACTACCGGACCGATTTAAAAAATTCTTTCACCAATAGAAAGTTACGTTATTACTGAGTAACATAGGCTATTTTTTAATCCGGAAAACGGGTCGTGTGGGGTGATCCACGGGAGCGAAGCCGCGGGGAACAGCTAGTCATTGATAAAGATAACGGTTTTTAGACGTTAGGTAGTATCTCAATAAACGTTTGAGCTATGTTCATGAAATTTTGGTTTCTCATCATCGTTTCCATCTTAGGGATTTTAATACATAACTCAAATTCCATGTGTTTTGGTTAAATATATTTTGAGTTATTAAAATGAAAAAAGTGATTCCAAATGGTTCGTGTAATATTACAAACAGCTACTGCGTCGCTAGTCCCTTTTTTGCTTGAACTTAGCTTGACAAGCTGATTATGTACTCGTTTATTGTCTTCTAAAACACTTCACAAGCAAATCACTGTAAATTTCTTTCCTTTAAATTTTGCATAAACATAGTCATTAGGAACAGGTTTCTTATTTAAGAAATGTGGTAGCACTCGATGAAAATAACGTCGTTGGTTGTACTATAATCCGGCTCAAAATTTGACCATATGTTGATGTGGTAAGGTTCACTTTAGTCTGCAGGTTCATTATGAACGAAAACATGCGAATTATGGTTTCTTGCGACTGGTATTTACAATAGTTTTTACCTTATTATATTAGGTACACACACATGCAGAATTGTCTCACATATGTGGTAAAATAATCAAAACATGAATGTTAGTATGATGGTTGGTTTTGAACGTTGAGATGCTTAAATGTCACTTAAGTGCATGATCTGTGTATATATAAATGAAAAGCAATCTCCTTTATGTCAGTCGTGGAACCATCTTCTATAGAAACAATCATGAAGCTGTGTTTGTTACTTGTGTCACTAATCACTCTAAAACTTGTGACGGTGACGTCACACTTTGCTTACCCGACCGCGCTGAGCTACGATGACTGGGTCTGCGAGTACATTGACACTGCTGAGGACCACTTTGTTGAAAACGCATTGGAGAATCCTGCTGTGAAAAATAATGTTACCAACGTGACGAAGCCAGGAGTTTTGGAGGCATTGGATTAATATGATAGCCATTACAATAAATATGATGCACCTGATACAGACGAAGATCCTGGAGCTAACGCTGATGCTAAACCCTGTCCTGGAGCTGTTAAGTTGGGTGAGGGTGAAAATAGTAGATGTACAAACGAGGATCTAGATCCCTGAAAATAAATAATTAATTAAAAAGGTGTCAGTGCTTGATTTTAGAGCTCAAAATTATATTAAAAGGTATAAAATATTTGATTATTCTTTTTTAAAATAATTTTTTTAAATAAATTGTAAGGATAACTAAATTGTAAAGGTAATATTCGATCAGAGAAGTCCCAGAATTCACTCATCAATCAATGTTTTTATGTATCTACATATTATTTACTTATAACTTGACATATTATTATCGAAAATATCTTGTAATTTACGAATTTTTCTAGTTGCAATGGCACAAATGGTAGTTGGGAATAAAAGTGAATTGCATTCTGAGTGGTATTTTTAACCGACTTCAAAAAAAGGAGGAGATTCTCAATTCGTCGGAATCTTTTGTTTTTTTTTTATTATGTATGTTCCCCGATTACTGAAAGACGCCTGGACCGATTTGGAAAATTCTTCTTTTGTTTGAAAGGGTATACTTCCCAGTTGGTTGGTAAGTCAGGATCTGATGATGGGATCTTGGAGAAATCGAGGGAACTCCTCAAATATTATAGGCATACATATAGCGATTTTGGTATTTTTATCAACAATGCAATCATCTGCACTCAGAAAGTAACATTTGGTGAAGTGGAACTGGTGAAGAAGACCACAGATGGCCAATAGAATTCCTTAATGCTAAGTATGTCATGGGTTATAAGATATCTCGAATAGTTTAACGACTATGATGAATCAAATACTTATAAATACATAGTGCTGATGAAAATGGTACCATCGAACTGACCTGATGATGAAGCAGGCAGGTAGGCACTGGTACTCCGAAATAAAACAATGTATCCTAGTCGTGTATGGGCTTATTGGAGTCGTCATGAGATGTACTTTGGCTATATATGAATTTTATGGCAATTGGAAGTACCTATCAAAACTAAAAAGAGATAAATAAAAAACTTTTTAACAAAAAAACAAACCGACTTCCAAAAAAACACTGCAAAACGAAAAATAACTTTATTTTCTGAAGTCGGTGTCGAAACAAGCAAAACAATAGGTACCAAAGACATTTTGTATGAAATTTGAATGGAATAGGAAGCCGCCCGTGCCATGTCCGCGCCTGACGCCATTTCTATGTGGCCTGCGCCTTATAAATCCCCCAAGAGGCAGAGGATATCCATGAGGATTTACCTAAAAAATTTACTAGTACAACAACAAAATTAGATAATCGCTAAATGAGCGCTAGTTTTACAAAAAATATTCAAACTATTCCTATGACGTAAACGTGACGTCCGCTAGACTCTCTGAGTAGGTATGCAAATGTTCACAATGTCGCCTCTAAAAGCAGCCGCTGAGGCGAGTCATTGCTCATGCATTACATTTTTCTTGTAAAGAGATGTGTAACTTTTTAGTGTACAATAAAGTATATTTTGTTCTATTCTCTATGAAATAATACAATAAAAATCTAGTTTAATGTCTTGAACTTCAATCTTTATCAAGGCTAACTTCTGTGGAAATACGACGAAGCGTGGACACAACTAGTTTATTCGTACTTTTTGTGAATTATCAAACAGGTCGATGTGTATATATAAGCGGAGAGCAATCTCCTTTACATTAGTTGTGCAAATCATCTTCCATAGAAATAATCATGAAGCTGTGTTTGTTACTTGTGTCAATAGTCACTCTAAAACTGGTGATGGTGACGTCAGAGTTTGCTTACCCGACCGCGCTGAGCTACGATGACTGGGTCTGCGAGTACGTCGACACTGCTGAGGACCACTTTGTTGGAAACGCATTAGAGAAACCTATTGTGAAAAAAAATGTTACTAAAGTGAAGAAGCCAGGAATTTTGGAAGAAACAGACAAATATGATATTCAAGTCAATCGTTATGATGAACCTGATACAGACGAAGATCCCGGAGCAGCTCTTAGTGCTCCCTGTCCACCTCCGAAAGTACGAAACCAAAAAGACGAATGTGTAGACGAAGATTAAAGATACTCTGAAGTTATTAGATGTTTTATTTATCTATATTTTCATTAATCTCAAGCAGTTACCATGCACGCCTCCACTCAAGTGTAATTGCTACTGCCCCCATTTTATCTAAATTGCACAATATCTTTAAACATTATGCCCTAAGCCTATGCGTTATTCAGGTCTATAGACCTGCTATGCATTGCAGTTTCAACTAAATAAGTTCAGTTCTTTTAGATTGAAAGAATAACAAACAAACATACTCACAAATTGTCACATCCTATTCCTTCTTATCGTACTAATAATATAAATGCGAAAGTATTGGTGGATGAATATTTATTACTCAGTCACGCCAGAACGACTTAAAAGATCTGGATGAAATTTGGGCCAAAGGTAGAATATAGTCTGGAATAGCACTTAGGCTTCTTTTTATCCCGATAAACAATTGTTTTACTACGAGATATATATATATATCTTGGGATAGTAAAACAATTTTGAAGCCAGCGAAGCCGCGTGCAGATTCTTGTTTATAATATTAGTAGGATAAATTAAAAGGCTAATGCTGAACGATGGGTTGAGAAGCTGTCTCACAAATCACACATCAATCAATCAATGCATTTAATTATAACTTGACAGTGGATTTCTAAATTTGTAAATAGAAGAAAGAAGATAATACCATCTGTAAATCAGGTATGTTGTGTGTTTGAATTTAAATAGATAAATGGCACCTTTGACATGGTGGACCTGTATGACGGAGCCTCTTATGAAAGTGGAATTACCTGACCCAATGTTCTGAAACAAAGTTCACGTTAACGAAGCGCGGACACAGCTAGCATTTTTTTTAAACGTTGCCTCACACTTGGAATTCTTCATGTATCGTGGGTGCATTTGCGAACATACAAACTCACAAACAAACAGACCGGAACAACTTACTATCTGTAGGTCTTGCAAATATTTGTTCCGTGCGGGCATCGAACCCGCGACATGCATTGGGCCAACCGTGGAGTTAAAATTACTCATCATCATGAGCTAATGTTCGCACTGCTGAGACACAGGCCTCGTCTCTGTGAGAGAGGGAATGGGCTTTAATCCATCACGAGAGCCCAGTGCTGGTTAGTGGATGGCTCATGGACCTTCGAATGTTTGGTTCTAGGATATGCCGGTTTCCTCACGATGATTCCTTCATCGTTTTTAGAGCAGTGGTGACGAAATAGTTTAAACAAAGTACTCGTAAGTCGGAGCTTTAACCACTGGGCCACCACTGTTCTTTGTTTAGATTTGATATTACTATTATTTTACATTTCCCGCAGATTTCATAGCCACATCCAAAACGGTTCTCATCAACCACTTCTCCTTTAATCGGAAAGGATCTTGGGACACGATACAATCTGACACTTTGCTCCTTAATTAGTACATCATTTATTTTTATGTTTCGCTCGTGTTTCACAAATACCTCATCGTATCTCTAAGTAGCCTGTGATCTCATCTGAGGGTTAGTGTGAATGTCAAAATTATTATTCAATTAATATTTATTAGTATTAGTAGGATGGTAAAGTTTGCAGGTTGAGATGCATAAATGTCACATAAGTGCATAACCCGTGTATACCTATATAAACGAAGAGCAATCTCCTTTACGTCAGTCGTGGGAACATCGTCCTCAGAAATAATCATGAAGCTGTGTTTGTTACTTGTTTCAATAGTCACTCTAAAACTGGTGATGGTGACGTCAGAGTTTGCTTACCCGACCGCGCTGAGTTACGATGACTGGATTTGGAAATACGTCGATACTGCTGAGGACCACTTTGTTGGAAACGCATTAGAGAAATATATTGTGAAAAAAAATTTTACTAAAGTGAAGAAGCCAGGAATTTTGGAAGAAACAGACAAATATGATATTTAAGTCAATCGTTATGATGAACCTGATACCGATGAAGATCCTGGAGAGAACCTTAATACTAAGCGTTGTCCTGGAGGTGTTCTTTTTGGTAGCGGTGAAGAAAGTACTTGTACAAAGGAGGTTCCAGACACACCAGAATAGTTAATAAAATAAGAGTATGACAGTGCTTGATTTTAGAGTACAAAAAATATGAAATATAAATAAAATATTTTGTTAGAAGAATAAAAATACAGATTGTATTTTTATTCTTTTATCGTAATCTACGATCAGCTAAGAAGATGTTTCATATTTCACACATGGATAAAATCTCTAGGTGCATTTTTAATTTTAACTAAACTTATTGTAAATATCTTTTAATTAACGACTCGTGCTAGTTGCAGTAGAAATCGCATTCTGAGTGTTATTTTATTTTTTAGCCTGTATTTTAAAGAAATGATAATGTACTCCTTTTGCATATTAATATAGGTCATAATACTACAGCCACTTTTCATAGCTTAACAAATTCCAACAATAATGTTATCCTAGAGACCTAGAAGTTTCGTCTTCAAGGTTGACCGCTATGCGCTGCTACCGTTTTGACTCTCGTTTTCGTTAAAAAAGTGTGTCTATTTCCATTAAGATTATTATTTCCATAAATATAAGAGTTGAATAAGTTTGACTTTTGCACAAAGTTAAACTTAGTTCTTGATACGACATTTGTGGTTTTTTGTGCCGGTTTTTAAACCGACAGTATAAATGCCAACACCCGCTCGCGAGCCAAACTTTGCGAGCGATCCACAGTGTTTTATGAAGACGATTTTTCAGACACGTCATTATTATTAAAATAACTGATAGTTTTATCATTTAAATGCTAGATTATCCTTTCCCATTTCGCTGGTATGCTTAGTATTTGAGTTTTTTTTTTGAAAATCAGCCGCTTTTATCAGCTTAAAACAAAAAAAAAACTCTTAAACTAAGCATAATAGTCAATAATTATGTTAAACTCATCGTTGTGGCTTGTTATGCTGCATATTTTAGAGCAAAAATCTCAAAACTTTCTGATATCCATTGTTTGAAAACTGTCCCGTTTTTATAAACGGTGTTCCACTGGAAAGGGTGGATCAATTTAAGTTTGGTTTTAGCTACGAGGGCATTCAGTTACGACCGACCTCAAGGACAATGCTGACGGAGGCCCTTATCGGTGCGTGCGAACATGTTTGCGCGCAGGTTTGCGCGCAGGTTTGCGCGCTGTTCAAGAGCTGTGAAGATAACATTCTACAGGGCGTACTACACGTCCCTCTACATATGCAGCCTGTGGGCGAGGTACACGCGTGCATCGTGCATAGTCTTCCGCGTCCAGTTCAGCAACGCATTCAGGGCTGTATTGGGACTGCCTCGCTACTGCAGCGCCTCTTGTATATTCACGGAGGCGCGCACCGATTGCTTCCACGCGGTCACGTGCAAGCAGGGCGCGTCCCTGGTGCGTGAGGTGTGGGGCAGCACCAATGCCGTCTTGGCGATGATCGCGGACCATTGCCCATACATACGGCACTGTTATGATAGGCATGTTGCCGTCAGCAGGGCCGGTTATCTTAAGTCTTTCTAGTTTGTTTTCATTTTTATTTTTAGTTTGATTGTCCTTTTTCATTGTGTGTTCTGTTTCTGTGTGTACTCGACATATGAGTTAAGGTAGATTATTTATTTATTTTTATTTACTGTGAGCGACCACGTCTCAATACTATTTGTGTGTGTTTTGCCATTGATGACATATCAATGGCAAACTGTGTTACGTTGGACGAGATAATACCGCTTAACTGCCTGAACGCTGCTCAGCCGATTCGTATTCAACGGTTGACCTATTTATCGAATTTTGGCCTTCCTAACACCGGCTCTATGTCTACCTGGGACCGTTTGTCCCAGGTAGACATAATCGTCTACAACTTTGAGTGTAGAGTCTCCGATCTTGATGGGAGTGGGAGTTTTGAATATTTAGTCACATCAACGTTGTGATAAATGCTTAACGTAGACTTAATCATCGAGTATTTCGACCACACTTTATACTTCTCCGCTAAATTTTGGTAATATGCAAGCAGAACGTTTTCTGAAAATGACAATGCCTTCTTATTCATTTTCCATGCCAGGAATTCCTGGAATATAATTCTCTAGATTTTTCTGGGAGCAGGATGTGAGGTAGTGCTCTTGCTGTATCATCACTGCTACCATTTTCAAGATGTTCCGTATTTTTTCAACGTTTGTTTTGTTTTTGTTTGCTACACAAAGTAAGATTAATTTTCTAGATTTTTCTGGAAGTATGTTGTGAGTTAATATAATGCTCTTGCCGTATCAAGGATATCGGGTGGTGTACAATTTCCATCATAACTGCTACTATTATCAAAATATTCCATATTTCTTCAAAGTTTGTTTTATTTTTGTTCTGAATATATGTGGGGTGGCCTTTGCCTAGCAGTGGGACAACATAGGCGAAATAAAAAAAGACATGGCTAAATCTGTTTACCAATTCCAGTTTTCTAATGCTAACGGCACAAAATGACACTCATTCACCATGATTTGATTAATACCTATTTCATATAATGCCCAGTCTATTAATAACATTTTAGTTTTTATTTGTTTTAGACTCGCTATGGTGAAAAATTCGTGCTATTTTGATCTTTATTTTCAAGCACTTTAAATATAGCTTTCTATGCAGTGTATTGCTCAGTGCCGTAACTTGAAAAAGAGCAGTGGTGGCCCAGTGGTAACGGTAAATACTTACGTGTCGTAGGTCGTGGGTTCCAACCTAGGCTGGTGCTTTACATTGTCTAGGAACATTATTTCATTACCACTGCTCTATAAACCGTGAAAAGCCGGCCAGCACTGAGCCCGCGCCATTCCCTCTCTCACAGAAAGCAGGCCTGTGTCCCAGCAGTGGGGAAATTAAAAAGGCTGATAATGATTATGTAACTTGAGTAGTATATTATATGCTCACTTAATATAGTAAATAATCTGAAAACTGTATAAACAATTTGACTGTAATAAAGTAACTAGTATCCATTTTAGACTATTTTTGTACAGAACTTAAAAGGAAAAGAGTCAAAATGGAGATCCTTATATTGCCTTGTTGTTTTGTGTCGCATTGTCAACAATTACGATTAGCTACCCTAGTGCTGAAGTGTTCTCAGGAAAGTCGGCAATGTATGATGTGACTGAAGAAGTGATAACTAATTCAAAAATGTATGATGTGACCACAGAAGTGACAACTAATTGAGAAATGTATGAAGGCGCTTTCTTGAAACTGGATTTTAGTACTAAAGCTACACATAGTGGGTTAATGTATGTTCTTAGAGATTAAATAGTTTTTTTATTCTTTAATTGTGTTTTTATTTATTTATCTGTAGTATTTTTCAAACCAATGTACATCAATAAAAAAAATCACGTAACAAGCGTCAACCGAGTAGTCAAAGAAAATCAGATACATTCTGAGTTATGAGTGGAAGGCGAGGCCCGGTTGAGCAACTGCCTTGAGGAATGCCCATCTTGGGCATTGCAGCGCCATAACGTCATCATAGCGATAGGTCGATGCTGCAGATAATCTCTCGCTACCGGTCGTGGATCAATCCATAGTCGGAAACGAGAGCGCGCGGAACACGTAGACTGGTTTTAGGTTTATTGTCACGGTTCATTTTTAATTTCCTACCCTTAACTTTAGTAACATTTGTATACCAGTTTTGTAATGAATACCTACGCGTATTTGTCTTTGCACTACATTTTTAAATTTCTAAATTGGTTATATTTGTAGAATGTGTCCGTCTGTAGTTCTTTACAATAATGCCAGAAATACTTATTGAATAAATTCTAAATTGAAAGCAAAACATTATCCTCGACGAACTTTGAAATTTAAACTTGCATTTTGTTCGTCTGAGGCTAAGACGAATAAAGTATAAATAAATAAATGCATGAGTGTATAAACAACACGGACCACAAGACCAGATCTACCTAGAATATAATATTTAAAATAAGTTATTAGTAGCAATTACACTTATTATATTACAATACTTTGATAAACTTTTAGTTTTATAGCATAAAAATCAAAATCGCATCAAGTATTATATATCCTGACGCTAGGGTTTTAAAGATCAAATTCGCGTATTTGTATTTGTTCATCGAGTAGCGCTAGTCTGATAAACTTATAAAAATTTAATACATAAATTTTACAGACTGGGTTCAAATTAACTCACATACATCTTTATTGACATAGTTATTTTACAAAGAAATTACAATACAAAATAATATGTAACTACAGTACTGTCAAATTATTGATTAATTATCTTATAAAACTAACTCATTTATCCATCGCAATATATTGCAATCGACGTCTTCTTGGTTCGTCGCCCGCATCCACATCAGTCTTGTCTAGGTAGGGCTGCTCCATTGTCAAAGCCGAATAACTTGGCTATTGGTTTAAATTTATGTCTCGTGCCGCGAATGCACATGCTAGTGGTACGGATTATTAAGATGATCTTTTGCTTGATGATTCTTGATCTTAGCCAACCCATCCCTACGCTAAATAACCTATTCCACCGGTCAGCGATTGCAGCTCCAAGATGTTTTACGAAGGTAGACATTTATATACGAGAGTTCAAATTCGTTCGTTTTTAGGGTGGGTCAGGTAACAGCAATAGCTGTTACCTGACCCACCCTGACCCAGATTACACAGATACATTAAGGTGTTTATATTGGCATAAGTTTTGTTGCTGTACAAACTCGGCACCAAAGCTCCAAATAAAGTGGTTGATCGCCTTTCATGTTTATATTATTAGTAGGATTAACCATAGACTCGCGATCAACAAATATCTAATCTGATGGTTAGCGTGAAAGTCAAAATTACTTATTAATATTTATGAATATACGTAGGATGGTTGGTTTTGAAGGTTGAGATGCATATAAATCTCATAATTGCGTGATCTGTGTATATATAAACAATGAGCCATCTCCTTTATGTCAGTCGTGGAAACATCTTCCACAGAAACAATCATGAAGCTGTGTTTGTTACTTGTGTCAATAGTCACTCTAAAACTGGTGATAGTGACGTCAGACTTTGCTTACCCGACCGCGATGAGTTACGATGAATGGGACTGTGAGTACGACGACAATGCCGAGCACGACGTATTTGTTGAAGACCCACCGATGAATACTACTGAGAAAAAAAATGTTACTGAAGTGAAGAAGTCAGAAGATTTGAAGAAATTAGACAAAGAAATTCAAGGCAAGCGTGTAAAAGAAGATGAAGGTGATAAAGGCGGAGATACTGGAGAGAACTTGAAGGCTAACCAGTGTCCTGGAGGTGTTCGATTTGGTGACGGTCAAAATAGTTTTTGTAAAAACGAGGATTTAGGCACATAGTTATTATAATAAAAACGTGACAGTGCTTGATTGTTTTTATTGTAGATAGGCTTGCGCTTGATATTAGAGTTCAAAAAAATGTAAGAGTATTTCTGAATTCTGAATGTAATGTATTTCTTTTCATTAAATTGTTATCTACGATCTGCTAAAAAGATGTCTCAAATTTCACACATGAATCAATGTCATTATGTAAATATTTTATTATAAATTGGCATATCGAAATATCTTGTAATTTACGACTCGTGCTAGTTGCAATGGCATAAATGTTAGCTCGTGGGTGAAGTAATGAGTGGACTGTATATTTTAGGCCACATTGCCTAAAATATACAGTCCGTTTAATGCAAAAACAACTGTCCCGGTCAAAATATATTATGGTTTTAAGAGCAAGGTGTCGAGTTGTCGACTGACTCAGTGGAATCCGTACAAGTGAGTATCTGTCGACCCGCGCTGCTCACCCACACACCGATGCCGCGTGAGTCGCGAAGCTGTGTGCTAAGTGCAGACGATGCGCGCTGGCCGCGAGTGTTGGGTTCAAAATAATTTATAAGGTATAAATGTTTTGTTAAGCGTATTTATTATTTTTTAACCAACTCCAAAAAAGGAGGATGTTTCTCAATTCGCCCGTGTATTTATATATTTTTTTTGTGTGTTCGCGGATAACTTCGTCCCGAACGTCTCGAACTTCGTGTCGATCGGTTTATGAACCGATTTTGATGATTTTTTTTAACTTTTTAACAAATATCAAACCGACTTCCAAAACAAAACACTACAAAGTGAAAAATAACTTTCTTTTCCGAAGTCGGTGTCGAATAACGGAAAACAATGGGTACAAAAGACACCGACTTCGGCAAAGAAAGTCATTTTTCGCTTTGTAGAGTTTTGTTTTGGATGTCGGTTTGATTTTTTGTTATTTATTTTTTAATAAATTGTAAAGGTAATCTTCGATCAGAGAAGCACACATCAATCAATGTTTATTTATTTAAGGCACATTTACAACACAAATTGACTTATTACATATCATGAGGTCTTATACTGGTATTTATGTCAATAACAGACGAGCACAACATTCACAAAAATAATCTCACATAATACAAAAAATCAATAAATGGGAAATAATATACACAGAGGATGAATGAATTGTAGGCAAAATTACAATATAATATAAATAGATGTCAAAATTTATGAGATTTAAAATAAAATAATAATAATTTAGATCAATTAATTAAAAACAATAGGCAAAAAGAAATTGTATTAACTTAAAAAAAACATAAAACATAGAGAGCAAATATGTTTTGCTTTCTTTTCCAACGACATCCGTTTGAGCCGGACCGTTGAGGGCGGTCATGAAAAATGTCTAGGTCTAAAAACAAACACCAAGCATTATATGTTGCAGGCAGCCTTGTTATTGGGAATCCAACCCGAGATTTGATTTGTATCTAGAGATACTAAACAAGTTGCTACATTTTCACCGCGCATTTATTTTAGAATCGCATAAGTCATAACGTGATACGTTCCAAAAGTCAGTCGCATGACGTGGGACTCCACACAATTTTTTAAAGAAACAGCAAGTCAGTTTTAAAGAAACGAGACAGTCTCTCCTCGAACGAACATCTCATGCTGACACCAAGGGTAACAAATGCAAGATGCCTAGTAAATGACCGCTGAAGGGACTCGAAACCCACATTATGCCGTCCCCTCTGACCGTATGTCAGAGTGGACGGCATAATGTGGGTTCCAGACGACACTGCCGAATTCAAGCACACTACGCACTAAGGCATTAAATAATGTTATCTTAGAACCGCTGTGCCTGAAGTCTTTGGTATTGCGTCTGATAAACCCCAAAATTTTTGCGACCTTTTTCAAAATGCTGCTATAATGAGGGATAAAGCTCAATTTGGAGTCAAGAATCACGCCCAAGTCCCTAATTTTCGTTACAACAGCGATTGCCCAATTGTTTATATTGCGATCACTTTTCTTTTTCGTGTTAAACGAATATGCTGACATTTTGAGGCATTAAGCGTCATTTTGTTGACACAACACCACGTTATGCGTCAGCCTGTAACAAGTCGGCGTCATCTACTGAGCTGATTTGTCGCGATATTTTCACGTCGTCTGCAAAAGGAGCGTATTGACATTGGTGGCTTTCAGTCACGATGTCGTTAACAAAATTGCTGTTTTTATGAATCTATAATTTATATTTTGTATTTTATATTGTATATATGTATCTTGTAATTTACGACTCGTGCTAGTTGCAATGGCATAAATGGTAGTTGTCAAGAGGAACATTAATAAAAGTATATCGCATTCTGAGATATATTTTAATTTCAAAACCTGTGTTTTAAAGAAATGATAATGCATTCCTTATGATATGTATAGATGATAATACTACGGCCACTGTTCATAGTTTAACCATTTTTTTTGTTATATATAAGCTCGCGCTTGATCACAATCTCACCTAATGGTCGACGGTGATGCACTCTTGCCTAGAAGTAACCTAGTTATTTACTCTCTTAAATATCCTGGATTGTAGCTGTCGGGTATCACAGACTCCGGCAGGGACTGTGTGAGAAGGTTCCACTGCTTAGCTGTTCGCACAGTGAAAGTATTTCCAAAACGTTTAGAGCGTGTGGGTGAGACAAATTCCAACAATAACGTCATCCAAAACGGTTCATCTTCAAGGCTGACCGCTTTGCACTGCTAAACGGTTTTGTCTCGTGTTTTTGTTTTAAAACCAAAGTCGTCGGTAGGGTATCGGTCCGGTTTCTTACTGTTTCAGTTTCTTTAATCTATTATTGTCGGGCAAGCGAGTGATTAACCCACTGTGCCTTAATCCGCTAGCGGGGCTGCCGATTTGGAGCCTATGGATTAGTTCGGTTTTTTCTCAGGTATCCTCCCTAGTGAGTCGATTCAAAATATTCGCCCTTCGTCCTGCATCCGTTAGCTCAGCTGCAACTTGGGGTGGAGGACGTGCGGCGGCGCGGTTGCAGCAGGTCTCAGGGAGAACGACGAGGATGTGGATGACTCGGACTGGCTAGGGCTCTTCTTGCCACGGTATTCCATCAAGAATACAGCAGAATGTATTTTTGGCACTTTATAGGTAATGCTAATCTCACCAACAGCGATTACCACCAAAACTTACCCTAGCAACTTAACAAGCTTAAGTTAATTAAAACAATTTAGTTTATACTCCTTTAGTTATTGGTAAATACCCGATGGTATTTGGTAGAAATTGACCTGAAGGTACACTAGCGAGAGATGTAAATAAAACTACTGTGTACTGATCTGAGTTGATAGCTCATTTATTAAAAAAAAACCATTTGCTTATACCCTAATCGCGGTAACAAAACCATAGTGGCTTCTAATTAGACGCCAACGCCATCTATCGAGCACGTCGGAAGCTTTAGAAAGAGTTTAGTCGTAAACATACCGCCCACCAAGGACGTTACTGGCGGAATGTCCTTCTAAACTGAACTTAAGTGGCAAATTACGAAAGCAAGTTGAACTAAACATTTGTACTACATCAGAAAATAATTTGCATTAAAATCGACAAGCTATGGTTCTTATACATAACTATAAAACACAATTCGTAATGACTAACGTATGTTAAAATAACTTAGAGCTAAACATGAATTATTCTAGGTTATATAAACAAAATATAAAATTGTAAACAGTGTAAATGAAAACTTAAAATATGTGTATTATTAGATTTTTCACAGTTGATCTAAAGTTTACAGGCGTAAAAAATGTTTGTATAAATTGATACTAACAAGATAAAAAGTGTAAATTAGCTGTAAAATCATAGTTAAATAAAATATGTAGACAATAAATCAACAACAACTTCCTTATTCAACTACGGGTAAAATACATATTTTGGATGTTGGTCCTTTGATTGTTGAGGATTTGGTGCGTAACGTGAGGAAACGGGTGATCTTGTCATCACCGGGATGTTTATCTATTACGCGACCTAACTATGACTACCAACGACTTGGCGGCAAATCGTCTTCTTTAATTTATTGTTTTGTTTAATATATTTTGTCCTATTATGTTGGTTTCATTTGTACTATTTTGATCTGATTGTTCTTTATCCTAATTTGTTCTAGTTTGATCTATTTGTTTTTTATTTTATCTTATTCTAGTTTATCCTATTTGTTCTAGTTTGACCTATTTGTTCGAGTTTGAACTATTTGTTCTAGTTTGACCTGTGTTCTTATTTGACCTATTTGTACTTGTTTGACCTATTTGTTCTTCAATTTCTCAAAATGTTGTGTTTATTAACTTGTGCATGCAACACATTAATTTTAGGTGAACTTTTAGATGTGTCCCTACTAACTGCACCGGTCAAGACCCACCCTGAGGTGCTCTGAGCATTCTAACGCACGAAACCGATTTTCTAGGAAAGTTTTGAATTGGTTGAATGTTGGTAAATCGTTGTTGGAGTCATTGTTGCAAGTACTAAGCTCCCATTGTTTACGCGTTTCGTTGTCTAATTTAAAGGTAACAATGTGTATAACAATGACATCCCATGTCTTCACGTTTATCTCCAAATTACTCAAAGCATTAAGACAATCGCACGTGGTATCAAGCAACTCCTTCAAAGCTGTAGCTGATTCCAACTGAATACGTTTTTGACCGAACAATCTCCTAAGAATACAATTTATTATGTATTTCTTATTGCTATAACGTTTCTGTAACTGAGTCCAACACTGAATATAATTGGCATTAGTTATAGATGTATGACGTATTAATTGCTCTGCTTCACCAGAAAGGTGACATTTTAAATAATGGAGCCTTTGCACATTATCTAAAGTATCATTTTTGTGTACTAATGATGTAAAAAGTTCTTGGAATGTTGTCCATTCATCATATTTTCCTGAGAATGTTGGAATGGATATTTTGGGCAACTTAACATAAGAACTACTTGATTTATTTATACTAGTTAAAGCATTATCGGTTTGATGTTCAGAATCCTTAACCAACCGAATTTTATTAAGAGCTGTTTTCATTAAACTTTTGTAAACAATATAAGTGTCTTCTGTCGCATCATAGATATCAACCACTTTCTGTACTATATCTTCTGCTTTATAACGTTCATATAATTTAGTGTTATTTTCTTTAAACAATGCCCAATCCCTTTCCAATAATTCTAGCTTTGTTTCTATGTATTCTAGCGTTATTCTATCTTTACCACATTTTTTAAAATTTGTCAATCCCTTTGTGATAATATTCTGTTGATCTTTTAAAACATTAATTAATCCATCCATTTTTATCATTGATTTGTGTTCTTAAATAAATAAAGTGTATTTAACTTGATATTTTTTTGTAAACACAACAAATTTATAAGTTGATAAAATCTATATAAATGAATAACAACTTTCTCAAAGAGATAAAATATACAAAATTTCTGAGTGTTTCAACTTAAGCAGTAACCTTATAAGTAACAGCCAACTGGTTTTCTAAGTTGTACAATTATCCAACAAAATAATACAAGTCCCAAATAACAATTTAAAATTTTGCAAGTGTTTTGGAAACGCACAAAATCTGGTAAAAATCGGGTATAGGTTCCCCGTTCCTCCGTTTTCTTTAAAATATTCTAAGTCCTAACTCTAACATGCACACAGATTGGTATTATAATAAAAGTTTCTAAGTCTAAAAGTTTTGTTAACATTTTACAAGTCCAAGATTACGAAATAATTTTCTAAGTTGAAACTTCTTCACTATTTCCTCAAGTTTAACTTCTCGTTGGAATAGAGTTCAAAATCGTTTGACCTTTGTCCAATTCGTGGACAAGATAAATAAATAAAATGTACTCACAAAACTGCACTTCACACAAACACCGTTTTCAACCAGCAAGTGGCGCCCTCTTTGGCCGCTATAAATGATGATGGCTGCGCTTGCGTCACTTTGCCGTCATCCAGTGAAGTGTTGATCTGAGATTGGCGCCCTCTGTGGCCACTCCTTGAACTAGTCCCGCCAACGCTGACTCAGCTCACCGCTAATGCTGGGCGAAGCTTGGTCGCTTGGTGCTGGGAACCGTGGACTTTAGCCGCAGCGATCCACTGCGAGTACCACGGACGAACTTACAAAAAATCGGGCTCGATGGACCAATGGTAAATACCCGATGGTATTTGGTAGAAATTGACCTGAAGGTACACTAGCGAGAGATGTAAATAAAACTACTGTGTACTGATCTGAGTTGATAGCTCATTTATTTAAAAAAAAACCATTTGCTTATACCCTAATCGCGGTAACAAAACCATAGTGGCTTCTAATTAGACGCCAACGCCATCTATCGAGCACGTCGGAAGCTTTAGAAAGAGTTTAGTCGTAAACAGTTATATTTTATCTTTCTGAACCACATTCAAGTTATAATTGTATAACCGTGACTTTCCGAAACAAAACAAAAACATAATTTGGAATTTACTTATAATCGGTGGAAAGGTGTCCAATCAAGATTAGTCGAGCTTTATAAATCTGTGCAGCTGGTGGGGCACAGATTCTCCTCAATCATAAGGAGCCGACCTTAACTATTAAATGTAGGGCATTTTAGGAAACACTAAATTTTTATCAGCTTAGAGTTATTTAAGAACAGTCACACCACGGAGACTGCACTCACGGAAACTTATCATACAATGTTTATAAAATAAAATAAAATAGAAGCATGCATACGCACAAAACCCTAATTTTATAGCGTTATTGCATATTTTAGTACTTTTTTATTGACAGTGCTTATTACAGTACTTAAATGTGTTAGCGGTTTTGTATTATTATCTAAATGCTGCCATATAAAACGCAGGTTTAACCTCAAAAGGTTTCTGCAGAAATGGCGCTAAAATTTTAAGTACTATAGAGGTTATTTTCAGCCCACAAGTTTGCTGTAGAAAATCTAGAAAAATATTTATTTGTATGTCATCACAGACATTAAAACTGATAATTAAATATATTGTGACAATAAACGTAAATTCTAGTGACAAAATTATGTTGATAGTGCATATTTTGTACATATTTCGCGTTTTAACAAGCTTTTTATTAACTTGCAATGTATGTATGTGTGTTCGGGTCAAATCTTGCAACTGAATTTTAAAGCAGTTATCCTCAACCGATTAAGATGAAATTTTGATGACAATGCTACCGTGCAGCTAAACATAAAAAAAGAAAGTCTTATTTTGTGTATATTTGCTTGCATATTTTGGCATTTTGATAGTACATCATATAATTCGATGTCTAATCATCATCAATCATCATGATCATTTCAGCCAAAAACCTCCACTGCTGGACACATGCCTCTCCCAAGCTTTAGAACACTGCTTGGTCCTGTGCGTCTCGCATCTATCAGTTTACCGAAGCCTTACCAGGTCAACGGTTCACCTAGTGTGGGCCCTCTAACACTACATCTTCTGGTACGCGGTTGCCACTCCAGAACTTGTCGGCCCCATTCACCATCCGTTCTGCTTGCAATGTCGCTGCCCAATGCCACTTAATTTAGGAAATTCTTCGGACTGTGTCAGTAACCTTGTTCCTCCTCCAGATATCTTCATTTCTGATTCGATTACGCGAGGAAATTCCGAGCATAGTCCTCTCCATTGCTCTTAGGGCATTGGGCTTAGTTAACAGTAGCTGATGCGAGACGCACAATCATGACCAAACAGTGCAGCGAAGCCTGGGGTAGGCCTTTTTACCCGACTGCCGAAGGAGGGTAATGTGTTTATCAGTCTATGTATGTATATATGTATGTATGTTTGTTCCTATGTGGCGATCCAGAGACCAAACGCGTAGACCGATTTTGATGATTCATACGTCAATCGATTCGTCTTAACCTTGCGAGTGCCATAAGCTACATTAAATGGCGGCTTTTGGGCGCCATATTGTGGGTGGCCAATTTTCCCATCGTTACAAACCCATCGTGTGGGGTATCAAAATTTCAAGAGGTGATTTAAAAAATATATAACACTTATATATTTAAATGTACCAAATTCGAAAAAAATGTTATCTAAAAAGTTATAAATAAAAAAGTAATTAAAAAAATCAAAATACCCGGCTGCTTAAAAAGCGAACTAAAAAGACGTAAACAAAAAGAAAATCATGCTGTGCAGTCGGAGGATACATATTCGCGAGCTGGCTGACCAAAACCACACATGTATCCTCCGACTGCACAGCATGATTTTCTTCTTGTTTACGTCTTTTTAGTTCGCTTTTTAAGCAGTCGGGTATTTTGATTTTTTTAATTACTTTTTTATTCCAGCAGTGGACATCTTTCTGCTGAAATGGTGATGATGATGGTTTAAAAAGTCTATTAGAAAATCTACCAGCCATAGTTTCCACTGTATGTTTTAATGCAGTCTTATTTTTAAGGTGTTCAAATGAGAACAACAGAACCGATGAAGTAACATTTCTAAGAATGCATCATCTGTTTATACCTAAGTTATTTGACCTTTGTAGATTTGAAATATGTGAACATTTGTATATTGTTACCTACAAGCTAAAGCTATACTTGTTTGACATTTGAATACGGATTTCAAAACAGTTTTTTGGTAATGATTTATGGTTTATGTTGTATTTCTGAGACTGCGCAAATCGTTGCAATATATCTATTTACTTTAATAACATAATATAGTCAAAGGTCACGAGTACTCATCAAGTCATTAGTAAACAGCTAGTCGACTCTTCACGCGACCAGAGGGCTGGTATTTTCTTCGGCCAGAGAACCAGCATTGCTATTCAACGTGGCAATGCTGCTAGCGTTCTGGGCACTTTTCCCATTTAAGTTCATCGATGTGAACGAATATTTTGATGCGCTATGAGCCCATTTCCCTCTTCCGTGGGATATTACTATATAATCGGTCAAAGTCCAATTACATTTATTAGAGTATGTTTTGAACTAAGTATAAAAACAAACAACAATGAAATACCTATAACTACGCGGCAGTCATGTGCTCATCTCTTAATACCTCAGACATACAGACATTATTCTTCCAATCGTCCGCGAACACATCACAATCTGATTTAGCATCCAAGCGAGCGCGAAGAGTGTACAAGGGATTATAAACTGGGCTCGAGCGAGCGACGGCGACGGTTTGACTCCCAGATATGGAGAACAATCTGCGCCTCCTACTTACGTCTATAGTTGATTGGAGCAAAAAGATAGGATAGTTCATCGTGTAGTTCAGCCGGTCGATTCTGTAGACATCTCACCGTGATGACTCAGGCGAAGTAGCTACAGAATTGCACAACAGCTGCAACAGTTTTCCCGTGAAAGATCTTACACATATTTAACGATTAACTTATTACATAAAAGGTTACTGATATATCGCAAATAAGGAATTGTTTTAGCTGTTATAATGTTTTACTAAAAAAGAAAAAGATTGTACTGTGAGGATTACACCTAAGGATTAAGGCATATTGTCACAGAATTGAAAAAAAAACGATGAAAATGTATCTATTTTTGATCTGGATAAAAATGTGGACACAACGTTTTGGAGATAGGGGTCAATATGCTACGTACCTACATTTTCGCTTTCGGCTCTGCATCAATTTGCTTTGACCCTTAATATGAAATAAATTACTGATTATATTAGTCCAATATAATCAGAACATTTCAAAGAATTATCGTATACTTACTTTGTCGAGTCGGTATGTCTTCCTGTTCTCATTTCTATGTGATAAGGGTATTTTCACTAGTGGTTCGTTAATAGCCGACGACTCAATCGTCCACACTATTCCCAACCATTGCAACTTCTGAACGCCAGATTCAACAGTGGCAACCACCACGAAAGTGCAAAAACTAGGAAGCTCGACGAGTCCCGGAAAAGTTCCGGGCTTTTTCTTACGTGTCGATTTCTAACAGGCAACTCCGGCCGCAAGCCGCATTAAGGAACTTTATTCCAGAAATAATTGTATGCAAAACATTCTCCGAAATTTTCCGAGTTCGAAATAGATATGAATATCATTTTTCTGAAATATTACTTTTTAAATACATAGTTAAAAGGCGAATACATGATAATCACTGACGCCAGCTTTTTAGTACAAACATACTTACAAGATTTAATCATGAAAATTATCAATAAAATTTATTAATATCTAATATTTATTAATAAAATGTTTTTTTTTTATTATTCATTACTAACTGCACGACGCAAAGATAAAATTTACCTCAGTTACTAGAGGGATGTTAACTGAAAGCACACACATAATTTAAAATAAACACATATTTTTCTATTGACACGTAACACACACAGTGACGACGATATAATGCTTTGAAATATCATGTGACGTCACGCCGTTAGTACACTATATACTGACATAGTGACGTCACAATAGCTCCGACTCCTGATCTTTGTTGATTTTGTATAGCAAAAAATACGTGTCCTATATTTTTCGATAATCTCACTGAAGGACTAAATAGAATTATCATTTTCTACCCAGGAAATATCCATAATCATATATTTTAATTATTAACATACTCATTACACATAGTATTAAGGAATATGTAATCAGTGGTCACAATCATAAATAAATTCGTCACTTCATAAAGTCGACATCACTGATACGAGTAGATAAGTCAAGCTTACATCTAGGTACTCACGTCTGGGCTTATGTCGGTGAAGTTGGCACTGGATACAAACTCCTTGAGGAAGCCATCCAGCTCGGTTCCCTCGATGTAGCCATTACCTTAAACAAAGAAGATGAAAATTATTTTTTTAAAAGAGTAACCGTGGAGTTTTTAAAAGAGTAACCGTGGAGTTTCTTGCCGGTTCTTCTCCACAGGAAACGACCAACCCGAACCGTGCACCTTTTTTCGACGTTTTATAAGTGCCCATGTAGGCCTATGTGAAATAAAAAACATTTGATTTGATTTTTCCTACTTCCGAATAAAGAAAGATTTTTTCAAATAGTTGTAGTAGTTCCAGAGATAACCCTACACGCCTGAATAAATTCACAAAATTTAGTTAAGATAATAAAGAGCTGACAGGGTTTTTGAGCAACCATACCTAAGGCGAAAAGCTGATAACTATATAGGCTTGCTGTGAGAACACCGAGAATATATCTGGAAAGGGTCAGAGTTTTAGTTTAGTTTTATATTTTAGTTATATGTTTATATTATGTGTATACATTTGCAGTGCTGTACACTTATTTGTGTTATTTATTTATTTAGTAAGAATTGAAACATTCAATTTTTATTTTATGTTCTTTTTGTGTGCTTTTGTTAACTGTCCTAATTTTGTAAATCTCTCTATAATACTGAGATTTGCTGTCAGAGAACCCTATTATGGGTTATGTTTGCGTTTGTACATAAGTTGTCCTTTTGTATATTTTGTATTATGTTTGTTATTTGTTTACAATAAAGAGTATGAATAAGAATTTACGAGCCCTTTGGTCAGGGGTCCAAATTTAGATTTCCAACACACTCAACGTACAAGGCCGTTCATTTTCATTTGATCGGGTGCTACTTTATGCAAAATAACAGACATAGGCAAATCTGCCGAAAAAATTGTGGGCTTGCCCTAATTCTGACGACATTTAAATTATTTTTAAAGTCTCCGTCAAGAGAAGCAGAATAAGAGAACATTTCCTATCAACATGACGCATAAATATGTATTTATAAATGTAAGATTTTAGTTATGTATTTTATTGTTATATATTATGTTTACACGTAGGTATCTGTTTAGTTTATTTAGTATGTAACAATTATAAATATTCACTGTCATTCTTTTTTTTTAACTTGGAATTCTGTTGTGCACTTGGATCACTGTCCTCATACGCAAATTTCCTATAACAACTGAGGTTTGCTGTTAGAGAACCCAATTATAAGTTACATAAGCTGTCCATTGTATTTGTATCTTTATTTTAAGTTTTCTTTTTCAGGAGCTCGTGGCTAAATAATAACAGCCGCACGGGTCGATCTTCAAGGTTAAGCAGCGCTTGACGAGGTCGGTCCGTGGATGGGTGACCATTTCAAAATACCAAGTTTCCTCCGAGCCTCAGAAAGCACGTTAAGCCGTTGGTCCCGGCTGTCATTTGAAGATCTTTGACAGTCGTTACGGGTAGTCAGAAGCCTGAGATCTGACACTAGTCTTGCCAAGGGGTATCGTGTTACCCAGTTACTGGTTTGTGGAGGTCTGATAGGCAGTCGCTCCATGTAAAACACTGGTACTCAGCTGAATCCAGTAAGACTGGAAGCCGACCCCAACAATAATTGGGAAAAAGGCTAGGCAGATGATTTTATGTTTTTTTTTTAAAGAATAAGAATGAGAAGCTATTTATTTTGTAAATAAAGAACTTCTACTAAGTTACGTAGCGTTAATTCAATTAACAACAAATTATTCCAAATTCAATCAATTCAAAGTAACATTACGTGTAATACGAAACTAACGAGCAATTTCACTTGGTCGGGTTATACGAGTATTTTAGTCATATAATGCACTGTCGTTCTCTCACGTTTTGGGAGACACTGTAAGTGCAGAGAGTTATTGTAATAATAAATGGGTGCTAATTAAACAGGCTTCTTTTTAATATCATTATTCGCCCCCAAAAATGTATGTTGCCTTCTAAATTACTAAGTCAGCCACAATTAACGAGCATCTAAATAATACTATGTTAGCCACTAGTTATCTTCTATGTAAACCACTCTAAATACAACTCAGCATGATGGTTATTTTTTAGCATCAAAATTTTTAACATGCATTCTAACAGTAAATTTCTAAAATACTATTAAATGACATCAAAAAATATATTTATTTAGCTTCTAATTTTTTAACTCAGTACGTTTAAAATGTAACTTACGTGTAAAATTTTTAACATGCATTCTAACAGTAAATTTCTAAAATACTATTAAATGACATCAAAAAATATATTTATTTAGCTTCTAATTTTTTAACTCAGTACGTTTAAAATGTAACTCATCCCATATTAATTGATCGTAAAAAAATTGCAAAAACATTTCATCAAATAGTATATTGGCCACTAATATTACCAGAAGCTATTGAGGAGAGACAAAATAAAAGACTATATTTTTTGGTTTTAATATAGAATAGGTGCAAGTTGGATTAGTATTTATGCGACAGAGTCGACGGAGCCCCGCTGCGCGGGGCTCCTATTTCTGTATGCAGGGTTTAAAGTAACCTAACACGAAGGAGATGACGGGAGCTGAGTTCGCTCGCTTTGCTCGCTCACTTCAGCTCCCGTCATCTCCTTCGAACCTAACCTGTCCGTGTCGGGGTGCCCTAAGCTCCCGAGCTCGCTACGCTCGCTCTTGGACTTATTCATTGACCGTCATTTATTATTTTAAATATAATCAACTCGTCGAATCGAGATGTGATCAACTCAACTCGTCGTCACATGAATCGAATGGCGCTCTCTGATTGGTGCAAATGGCCGGTCGCTGTCGTCTCGCGTACTCGCGCCAAATCATGCAGTGGCTATTTTCACGATAAAAGAATATGATGTATTGTTTTACATGCTAAGTTATAATAAATTATGCTTTCTTTCTTTCTTCGATAGAAGCTTGAATTATATTTTTTTGAGGATATTGCGTTGAAGCTGTAAAACGTAAAATGGTGACAAGATATAAAATCCGTGGCCGAGTTAGTAAATTACGTGGCAATGTATAAATAAGAAGGACAAGTCACAATAATTGATGATCTTTACTTGACGCTTTCTGTAGAATATTTAGTTGGCGTTGCAAAAAAGACGAATTAGTTTATTAGAGGCTATGTCATTTTCCCGTTGCTTAGTTATAAAATTAGAAGTTTAATCACGTGTCCAATAAATAATTTTGTGGCTAGACTTATTATTTCCCATAATAAATGAATCCATCAATCAATAAATAAATAAATACTTTCATTGTTCATACAGCTTAGTTATAACTTCTAAAAGTTGCGGATCCTTGCGAAGGTGGAACGGTATTTCACGCCGGAACAGCTGCTTAAGTTGTATCAAGCGCATGCACAATCTTGCATAGAATACTGTTCTCATCTCTAGGACAGATCTTCCAAATACCAGCTTGATGTACTAGAGTCGATAGAAAAACGGACCAAGAGACTCATCGGCAATGAAGCACTGGTCAAGTCAAAGCTTCAGAGCCTTGAACATCGTCGCCGAGTTGCCAGCTTGTCGGTTTTTTATCGGTTACATTTCGGGGAGTGTGCTTTGGAATTGCATGATCTAATTCCGCCTAGCCCGTTTCATCATCGAACTACAAGACGTACGGTGCTACGCCATCGGCACATGGTGGACATCCCACCCATACGCACAAAACGTTATGGAAATATTTTCATTATGCGTACAGCTAAGGAGTGTAATTCCCTGCCGGAGTCTGTGTTTCTCGATATCTACAACCTCGAGATCTTTAAGTCAAGAGCTAATAGGTTTAGGTAAGCGTGCTACATCGTCGACCATATCAGCGTTTACCATCAGGTGAAATAGTGGTCAACCGCGAGCCTTTCGTTATTAAAAAAGAAAGATGTACTAAGTAGGGAGCGAGGTGTTAGATTGTATCGTACCCCAAGATCCTTTCAGATTAAACGAAAAGTGCTTGGAGAAAAACGTTTAGGATGTGGCCATGAAAACCGCGGGCAAAAACATAAGTATTTTTTTTGGTTCCACTCAATTTCAAGCCAGGCTGTGCCACCACACCTCCAATTTCGTTGAAGTTGATCTTTTATTATAAAGTGATTTAGTTAGTTTGTTACGCCTTTATGCCTAAATCACTGAACCTATTTTGATGAATTTTGGTACAGAGATAGATGCAAAAAAAGTAGCCTATAACTATTGCCAGGGTCCCACCTAGCAATAGTTATAGGCTACTTCTTTTTACATAAAACTTGAAGGGGGAAAAATTGGGAGGTGGGTTTGAGTTTTGGATGAAATTTCTTATTATGTCGTCCGATTAGCTTACTTACAAAGTAACAGAGACTCTAGATAAGTATCATTCGACGTCAGCAATGGCCATGGCCAAAATACCAAAATGTAAGGGATTGATCAAGTAACATGTCGATAGCGTTTAACAATTCCATATTTTTTTGACATTTTTCCAGCTCCACGATTTCGATGATCAACTGAGTGCCGTGGTCGCGCACCTCACATAGCGCCTGATGGCAGCAGAGACCCGCGCTGCCCGAGTGTCACGAGTGATAAAGGACTCTCAAAATACAGGGAGAACACAATCATAAAAAAGGAAATATTTCCGAACCTCAACCTCGGAATTATGTGTGGTAAATCTTCAAAAAATACCAAAAGAACAGCATTATGAAGTAAATTATCTAGAGCTAACAACTGTAACAATCTGAAATTTATTTACTTAAGTTTATTAGTAGGATTAATTCGTCGACGTATCTACATGTCGCGCGGGCAATACCACTAGAGGCAGCTAGCATATTTTTTAAACTTGTTTACATTTTTACTATAGAATTATAAAAAAATACATTGTGCATTAATAATGATGAGCCAATGCTGTTATATGAATCTCGTTATAAACTGGCTTGAAAATATCGTAACTACTGATTGGATGAGCAGTAAACAAACTAAAATTAGCATTGCGGTGATTCATCAAAACATCAGCTGATAGAGCAATTTGTCTAAAGATAATTCCACCCAAAACAGAAATGTTAAAAAATGCCAAGTTCTTGATAACGGCTTCGCTGGTGATAGAAGTGAGATCTAACTGTATGCAAAGTTCTCTTGAAGTTCCTTGCATCATACTCCTTCATTCTGTCATGCACTATGTTTTTTTGGCGCTCAATAGTGTGACTTGGCAAGTTGAAAAATAACTAAATGTAATTAGAATGAGTTCTTAAGACTCCTACTTGACATGCAAAATCCCGTGTCTCCTGGCTGTGCGGGTCACAAGTAAATAAATTTATTTTCTCTCTAATAGATTTTAAATTACTAGGGGGTCGAAAGCAGGCTGAATGTTTCGTGTAATATAACCGTTGACGGCCGGTGTGTCACCCGTCTGCTTCGCGAACTTGGCTGAAACACTGCCATGTGTATAGATTATATTATATTTATAGGCCACACGTCACGCACGTAGACAGACAAGTTGAACTCAAAGGAGAGGGCATCGTCTTGATCTTTTGGTATTCATATCAAATTACTATTTAACTAAGCAGTTACATAATCTTTAATATAATCAGCAGAATGAGGGTCAGGATTTTAAAGTTACAGCATGTAAAAGTTAGACAAAAAAGTATTTTGAGTGATGATTACATATTGAACCACAATTCGTGAGATAATCTTCATTTAAACTACAAAAAATGACAGGTGTATTGAAGAGTTGTCAGGATTGATTTCTGACGAAATCTAATTATTAATTACTATAGCTTCTGCCAGCGGCTTTGCCCGAGTGAATAGTGTTTTATCGTCCCAAGGGAACATTATACTCGAATGAACCATTTCAGACTATAATCTAACTTTGTCCCATATTTCATCTAGATCCGTTGTGGCGCGATTAAGTAACAAACATCCAGCCAAACTTTCACATCACTATCTTATTTGTTTTTATAAACGGCATTATTACTTTCCTCCGTAATGATTCCATCATCCACCTTCACTAAGGTGGCCTTACTAACATCCTAATCTCGATTACCAGTTATAAAAAGGTCCCTTTTCTATATTTTTAAAGTGACGGGATGATAATATTCCTAAAAGCTTCTGTATTCTTGTTTTTCGTGGCCCACCGCATCAACGTTCAAGGAAATTGACTTTGGCCAAAAACCTGCCATTACTTTAAATTTGCATCCGTTCTATCTCGTTGCGGCTATTTTAAAAACCGATTAGAGATCTTTCCACTTTTTTTGCGAAATTGGTGCTATCAACGTATAAAAACCGGCCAAGTGCGAGTCGAACTCGCGCACGGAGGGTGTATGTACATTACAAAAAACGGCAAAAATATTACGTTTGTTGTATGGGAGCCCCACTTAAATATTTTTTTTTTTATGAATCTTTGTTATAGCGGCAAAATAAATACATCATCTGTGAAAAATTCAACTGTCTTGCTATCACGGTTCATGAGATTTAGTTAGTTCATTACAGCCTGGTGACAGACAAACAGACGGGCAGTGTACTAGTGTACCATTTTTACCATTTGGGTACGGAACCCTAAAAAAGAGGTAAATAGTAGTGTACCTTCAAAGAACTAAACAGATATATATCCACACTTGGCTATGTCGGTTATCCTTGTTCTCTTGCGGATCTCTACATATATGATTCGATCACGCAAGGATACTCCGAGCATGGCCCTCTATTGCCCCTTGGGTGACTGTAAGCCTTCTGATGAGGCCCTTTGTGAGCGACCACGTCTCTCGACACCACGACTTACGACTAGTACGATATTGTTTTTTTTTATAATCACAGGTTCCTATTTTATATTTCAGTCGGTCTCATTGATCTAGTGGTCGCAAGCTCTACTGCTAAGCATGACGCATCTGGGATGTCTCAGTAGCCGCCCAGCGTCTGAATTTGTATAGTAGTCACAGCGGATCTTTGTGTCTCTGAAGTTGGCTCTGCCAACCATAGCGCAAGAAACAGTTTGTCATCGAGTATACTGCATAGAGTAAGCGAGATAGCACAATGCGACAAACGTAAGCGAGTAAAAGAGATAGTTATATAATGCTATCTTCACCTTCAACATTGACACAAAAATAGCTACTGCGCAGGGTCTTGCAGCCATTTTAGAGACACAAAAATCCGCTGTGAGTATTATAACCGGTATAGCAATAAGCTGGCCCCTATCACAATGGACTTAAATATAACTGGCGCAATATGGGTTGTATATAAGTGCAGCTCTGCTTAACCTTCCGGGGACTGTAGATGTGATATTTATGATGTCATTTCACAGGTTTTTTCAAGGATTGTTATTGAGTTATGCAATTGGAACACTGGACTTTCTACAGCAAAGTTGGTACACAGGTCCTTGTACCACTTAGCATATACTATACCTATCGGTATCACCAATAAGGTCGATCACATCGCTTACATAAGAACCAGTTGAAAGACATAAAATATTAAAACCACCCAGAACAACGTTTCAGTTCATATTAACACGGCTAGTGCAACAGTCAGAATGAATTGTGTTGTGTTTTTGTGTGTTCTAGTGTTGGTTCCAACGTTTGGATACCCGCAGCACCCAGTTCTGGGGCATGCGTTTGGTAGCCAACAATATACAGTGTTGGGTCAAATGTTTGGTTACCCAAAAGTAGGACGTGCATTGGACATGGAATCAAGACCAAAGGATTCTGGAGGAAGTTCGAAAGCTACTTCTAGATTTACTCCGATTATTCAATATCATTCGTTCAAGGCATCAGAATGTGCTTCGGGTTTAGCGAAAATCAACGGTATTTGTGTAACTATTGATTAATACATTATTTTGTTTGTTTTTCCTGTTTCATTTTTATTATTTTTACAAGCTTTTACCTTGTTTTCGAATGGCAAATAGTAATCGATTTTTAAGCACTTCCTAACATCCAATAAAACCAAATCTTGGCGTACTTATATAACGTCAAAATCTTTGAAATAATATAATACTACTATGGGCGCTCGGTTGGCGCAGTGGTTGAGCAATTGACTGCTACGCTGCGTGTCGCGGGTTCAATTCCCGCACGGAACAAAAATTTGTATGACCTACAGATAATTGTTCCGGCTCTGGGTGGTTGTGAGTTTATATGTTTGTAAACGCACCCACGATACAGGAAGAAATTCCTAGTGTGGGTCAACGTTTTTTTGTTTTTTTTAGAAAAAAAAAATACTTTTTAGTTGATCTCGTGATGGAGCTGTAAGATGGCCATAGCAACTCTTCATTGGATGTGCATTGACAAGTATTACCTTACAGTTCAAAAAGCTTGTTTTAAAACAAAAAATATATATAATACTTATAAATTATTTTAGTATTGACTTTACTTGCTTTGTACAGTTTGCGCAAAAAATAATCAAGTTGCAGTTGTAACTACAAACCGCGACTTCATCCGCGTCAAAATTGCAAAACAGAACAAATGCCACTATGAAATAAAAATTCTGTGTGCAACTAATTCCGAAAGCATCATATTCATATAATTACAAATTTTACTTGCATATAACTAAAAGGGTGAAAGGTCAAAACGTCAATCACATTGGGTATTTATGTTATGCAAGTACATTAAAGAGTCAAAAGCAATGAAGTTCAATAGTCGACAACCCATTTAATCTAATGTATAGTTAGTAGTGGTAGTGGTAGTAGTTTTAAGGCGATGATAGCTCAGTGGTAGTGACGTCGGATACCGAGACGAAGGTCGCGGGTTCGAATCCTACAATGAGCTTGAGCTTTCGTTGAAGGAAAACATCGTGAGGAAACCATAGCACGGTGGTAGGGTACTTTGTAGTACCCGCCTGGCTGGCAACCACCCTCAAGTTGAAAATCTGTCGCCAAGCACCTTCCGGTGTGTTCCGACAGCAGCACTTGAGAGCCAGTTCCCTTCTAGGCTTTGTGTGCTTACCACCATCGGCCACATCATCACTGACCACGGTGAGATTGTGGTCAAACACAGGCCTATACAAAGTAAAAAAAAAAAAAAAAATAGAAGTCACAGTATAGTTTAAGTGATTGTGATGACAACTCGTCACATAACTATTTCGTCGCTATTTTTAATAGGCTGTGGACTATTAACCTCTTTTACAAAGAATTTTTAGTCACTTTTGCTTTGGGAGAGTGCGAATGCACTTTTGACTCTTAAGTCCAGTTTTTTTATCCGTAGTTAACTCATCCAATGGTTAAATATGCTCACCAATGGTTTCAAATTATTAAAGAAAGAAAGAAAGAAAAATATTTATTTGTGACCCGCACAGGAAACACAAAAAATAAGCAAAAACAAAAAATTCAACAATAATAAAAAATAAACCCCGTACGAGACCAAAAGGCTCCTATGTCGGTAAAACGCGTTTATTCCTCAATTGTTAGTCTTATAAATAGTCAAATAATTACTTCTCCAACTTATTTGATCATTTGTGAGGCTAACAACTGGAAAAAAATGGTGTTTACTGAAATTTGCAACCATTCGTTAGCATATTTAACCATTGGTTGAGTCATGGGGTCTAATTGCTAAGAAAGAAAATTTGGTTCAAATAAATCTCACTAGATGGCGCGATATGCACCTCCATCTGTTATAGAATGTGTGTAAAATTAACATTTGCTGGAATTGAACGCAAAAATTGTATGTTCTTGTTTAATCAACTCTCCTAAGTACAAAATTATGGAATATTGGGCTCTTAATTCACATTTCAAAGATTATAGACTTGATGCCAGTAGATGGCGCATTTTTTAATTTCTGAGGCATTCCACTCGATTGTTAAAGCATTTTAACACATTTTGGTGCAAAAAAAAACTGTAAAAACGTGCAAATAAATACTAGAAAAAAACCTTCACTGTATATAAAGAAAAAAATATTCACGAACATAGTAAACCCTTTTACTTGCAAGTCGCTGCTAACACCATCTATCTATCACCGTGAAACAGAACCGAATGCGTTCGATGTACAAAATATTACCAGAATAAGCAGACGAAAAACGCTAGTTACGTCGGCACGGTTTCTTTGTATGGGATGAGGTATCTGTATGGCAGTATTATATTATCTGTGGTTGAATTAACTACTGATAAAAAAAACTAGGCCTAAGAGTCAAAAGTACATTCGCACTCTCCACAAGCAAAAGTGACTAAAATTTCTTTGTAAAAGAGGTTACTAGTCCACAACTAATTTAACCTATACTTTGACTTCTATACATTGATTAAAAAACTTTTAAGTTTACAAAAAGAACGAACAACGTTGCATAGTTTACTTACAGTTTAATCGACAAAAAAAGACACACTATATTCCTAACGATACTAAATAGAATTTTGCAAAAAAAATGCAAAAGGTAATTACATTATTATATTGAAATTGAAGAAGAAGACGAAGACGCTATCCCCGCCGCCGCCGCTTTTTTATTATTGAAGTGGAAGACGCTATCGATTGTGACACAGTTTAAACTAGTACAACAGTCATCAACGTAATTTCTTAAGCATCTTATCATCAAATCATTAATAGCCATTGTACAACTTAGATTAAGAGAAATTCGATAAATGTTAATTGTGATTTATTAAACGTTTCTGTCAATTACGTTTGTGGTATTGCTATTAGCAGCCAACATTTATAAAATGTCAGGACCGATGACGCAAGAGTAAGCGTACAGTTGACAGAAGCAGTTGTTCATGAGGTCGACACCCGCTGCCTTCAGTGTTTGTCCCTGCAATTTGTTTACCGTCATTGCGCAGGGCTATCCCAGGGCTTGTATTACGCGGGCTATTGTGGAAAATTTGTGGTGAATTCAGAAACTCTACGGGGTTTATTATGTAAGTTCATCCTGCTCCACATCAGTATTTGTGGAGATATTTTTTATGAACGATAGGCTCGCGTTTGACCACTATCTTACTGATGGTACGCGTGTGACGGTGAAGCACGCTGGCCTAGAAGCAACCTAATCACTTTTTGACTTATATACCTCTGGGTTGTAGCGATCAGAAAACAAAAACTCCGGTATAGAATTCCACTCTTTAGCTGTATGCACAATGAATGTATTCCTAAAACGCTTTTTATTCGCATATTCATTATCACTCAAACGACATACTATTTTATAAGCTCGTCACTCTGTCTATCTGTTACTTTTTCACGCGTAACCACTGAACGGAGTTCATTGAAATTTGGCAAGGAGATATATTGCACCCTGGGGAAGGACATAGGCAAAATTTTCTAAAAAAAATATATTCGTAGGTTGGTAGTGAAAGTAGGGTAGAGTAGGTATGTAGGGTAGGATAGGATGGGTAAATCAAAGTTAGAGTGAACAGACTTCTTCTGGGTAAGCTCACTCCATCGTCGACTCTGTCTCTGTCACCGACCTAGACTAGAGTCAAGAGCAAACCCATCATAAATAAAAAGAAATAAAAAAAATATGTTGGTAGGTAGGTAAAGTAGGGTAGATAGGTGGGTAGGGTAGGGTGGGGTAGGTAGGATAGGGTAGGGTAGGTAGATAGGTAACCAGTAGACGGGAGCGAAGCCGCGGGATATAGCTTGTATTTAATAAATAGGTAACCAGTAGACGGGAGCGAAGCCGCGGGATATAGCTAGTATTTAATAAATAGGTAACCAGTAGACGGGAGCGAAGCCGCGGGATATAGCTAGTATTTAATAAATAGGTAACCAGTAGACGGGAGCGAAGCCGCGGGATATAGCTAGTATTTAATAAATAGGTAACCAGTAGACGGGAGCGAAGCCGCGGGATATAGCTAGTATTTAATAAATAGGTAACCAGTAGACGGGAGCGAAGCCGCGGGATATATCTAGTATTTAATAAATAGGTAACCAGTAGACGGGAGCGAAGCCGCGGGATATAGCTAGTATTTAATAAATAGGTAACCAGTAGACGGGAGCGAAGCTGCGGGATATAGCTAGTATTTAATAAAGGGTTTTTTTTTAGGGGTTTTTGTATACACACTTAAAATTTGAAACACACATATTATTACCAACTTAGACACGGATCAACAGATCAAATCGAGCCATTCGGTATTCGGTAGCCGAGTCGACGTGCTGCTGATCCACTTTCATTACGTGCTTACGAATTATGTTGACGCCTGATTAAACTGGTTGACGCCTAGCTTTAGAAACACATACGAATAAATAAATAATATACAAAAAAAGCTAATTATAAAAATCAAAAAACCCGACTGCTTAAAAAGCAAACTAAAAAGACGTAAACAAGAAGAAAATCATGCTGTGCTGTCGGAGGATACATAATCGCGAGCTGGCTGACCAAAACCAGATGTATCCTCCGAAAGCACAGCATGATTTTCTTCTTGTTTACGTCTTTTTAGTTTGCTTTTTAAGCAGTCGGGTTTTTTGATTTTTATAATTAACTTTTTTTATTTACAACATTTTAAGATTTTTTTTAGAATTAGGTACATTTAAACATATAAGTGTTATATATTTTTGAAATCACCTCTTAATACCCTTTAAAACTTTTTTTTTCCCCCACAAAATGGCGTCCAAAATCCGCCATATTTTTCTTTTCCAATTTTAATGTAGCCAGTGACACTCGCAGGGTTAAGACAAATCGATTGACGAAAGAACCATCAAAATCGGCCGACGCGTTTGGTCTCTAGAACGCCACATAGGAACAAACATACATACATACATACATAGACTGATAAACACATTACCCTCCTTCGGCAGTCGGGTAAAAATTAAACCATAAATGATAATCGAACCGCCCATCGCAGGAGCGGGAAGAGCTGGCTAACCGAAACCAATTGTATCTTCCGACTGCAAAGCATGATTTTCTTCTTGTTTAGTCTTGTTTACTTTAATTTTAAGTGTGTATACAAAAACCCACAAAAAAAAACCCTTTGTAAATACTAGCTATATCCCGCGGCTTTTTAGTTCGCTTTTTAAGCAATCGGGATTTTTGATTTTTTTTGTTAACTTTTTTTATGTATAACTTTATATGATGGGTTAGGAATTTTAAAAAAAATTGTCCCTCACAATATAGCGCCCAAAATCTGCCATTTTTCTATTTTCCAATTTTAATGTAGCCAGTAACACTCGCAGGTTTAAGACGAATCGATTGACGTATGAATCATCAAAATCGACCAACACGTTTGGTCTCTGGAACGCCACATAGGAACAAACATACATACATACGTAAAAATAAGAGTCACAGTTGCTTTTGAATCCCCTGGTCTAACACTGTCTAGCACTGGTGCTGCTTTTGGGTGGCTGCGTTTGATCCAACATCAGTACACAAAGAAATAAAAAAACCTTTTAACAAAACAAAGGGTAAAAACTGTCTGTCTGTCTGTTCGTCTGTCACCAGGCTGTATCTCAGGCCGGTTTTTTTGTTTAACTCTCACGCGGGCCGGCCCACGCGCGGCAATTCGGTTAGTCGCCGCCTATACGTGTGCGCCGGCTATTATAGTTTTTATTTTTGGGTGTAAAAACTGAGAAATCGGCAATTTATAGCCATTAATCATGGTATGAGCAAAGGTGGCCCAGTGGTAATGAATGTGACTTAAATGTGGTTTCGAATCCAGGCACATGCGCTATACATTGTGTAATAAAATATTCCATCACCACGGCTCTCAAAACGGTGAAGGAATACATTGTGAGGAAACCAGCAATACTAAAACCAAAAATTAGAAGACATGTGACATCCACTAACCCGCATTGGGCCCGCGTGGTGGATTATGGCCTATGCCCAGTGGTTAAAAAAAAAGTTAATAAATAAAATCAAAAAAAAACCGACTGCTTGAAAAGCGAACAAAAAAGACGTAAACAAGAAGAAAATCATGCTGTGCAGTCGGAGGATACATATTCGCAAGCTGGCTGACCAAAACCAGATGTATCCTCCGACAGCACATCATGATTTTCTTCTTGTTTACGTCTTTTTTGTTCGCTTTTCAAGCAGTCGGGTTTTACGATTTTTTTAATTACAACTTTTTAGTTATTTTTTTTTAGAAATACGTACATTCAAACATATTAGTGTTATATATTTTTGAAATCACCTCATAAAACCATTTATTTTGATACCCCACACGATGGGTTTGGATAAAAAAAATATTTTTGCCCCCACAAAATGGCGCCCAATATCCGCCATTTTTTTTATTTTCCAATTTTAATGTAGCCAGTGACACTCGCAGGATTAACACAAATCGATTGACGTAAGAATCATTAAAATCGGCCAACGCGTTTGGTCTCTAGAACGCCACATAGGAACAAACATACATACATATATAGACTGATAAACTTATTAGCCTCCTTCGGCAGTCGGGTAAAAAGGCTGATGACGATGATGAATCATGGTATATTATTATACCTTCCTGGCTATGTTATGAGTTTACCTAACTACATATTTATACTATTCAATAAGCAAATAAAACTGACTTCAACTCGCAGTGATGAAATACGGGAGCAACTTGTCACTTTTATAATTTTCAATCGCTTATCTTTCACTCTTAATATTATTGTGTATATTTTTAAGGTCTCTCTTTTGTTGTGAAGAGAATCCGTAGGTGCCATTGTATAAAGTGTTGAAATAAATCGGGGATGCATCTGATTTCTTAATAAACAGAACGCAATCATGCACACGAGTATCTGTGGAGGCAACAAAATGTTGTCTATTAGAACATTTATTTATTTAATACTTTAAGCACACAAACATACAGAGACAAACTTAATGCCTTAGAAATTTTCTACCTGTCAACTTTTGGGTGATGCAGAGACAAATAGTGGTAGGTGCAATAATGAAAATAATAAAACGCGATAAGATAATATTAATTTAATTACAAGACATAAATCTATACTAATATTATAAAGAGGTAAAGTTTATGAATTGTGAGTTTGTGACGTTGTAGGGGGTAATCTCTGGATTTACTGAACCGATTTTGAAAATTCTTTCACCAGTAGAAAGCTACATTATTCCTAAGTGTCCTAGGCTAGTGTATAATATATTTTCAAAAAAATAGAGATGCTTATGAAAATTGCAATAATGTAACCCAAAGTAGCAAAATGTTGCATATAAAACTCATTCTTTGGCGTGTGCTGAGAAAACTGTTGATGATACATCAAAATTATGTACTACATGATTTGGTAGGGTAGGTAGGATTGGGTAGGTAGGGTAGGGTAGCGTAGGGAAGTGTAGGTAGGGTAGGGTAGGTAGGGTAGGTAGGGTAGGTAGGGTAGGTGGGTAGTCATTTGATGGGAGCGAAGCCCGGGGGTCAGCTTAAGGGTCAAAATTGCAAAACAGAACAAATGCCACTATGAAATAAAAATTCTGTGTGCAACTAATTCCGAAAGCATCATATTCATATAATTACAAATTTTACTTGCATATAACTAAAAGGGTGGAAGGTCAAAACGTCAATCACATTGGGTATTTATGTTATGCAAGTACATTAAAGAGTTAAAAGCAATGAAGATCAATAGTCGACAACCCATTCAATCTAATGTATAGAAGTCATGTTTGTCATGTTGTCATGTTTTTCATGTTTGTATGTATGTGGCGACGCTTGGGGGAGGCCTATGTCCAGCAGTGGACGTCTTTCGGCTGATATGACGATGATGATAGAAGTCAAAGTATAGTTTAAGTGCTTGTGATGACAACTCGTCACACTAGCTATTTCGTCGCTATCTTTAATAGGCTGTGGACTATTAACCTCTTTTACAAAGAATTTTTAGTCACTTTTGCTTTGGGAGATTGCGAATGCACTTTTGACTCTTAAGACCAGTTTTTTTATCCGTAGTTAACTCATCCAATGGTTACATATGCTAACCAATGGTTTCAAATTATTAAAGAAAGAAAGAAAGACAAATATTTATTTGTGACCCGCACAGGAAACACAAAAAATAATTCAAACACAAATAATAATGGAAGTCGGTGTCTTTGGTAGGTACCATTTTATGTGTTATGGACGCCGACTTCCAAAAATAAAGTTATTTTTCACTTTGTAGTTTTTTTCATTTGGAAGTCGGTAGTATTTTTTTGTAAAAAAGCTTTTTATTTTTTACTTTTTAGTTTTACCTACCTAATAGGCAAGTTGGTTAAGGTACCTATAAGGCCAGAATAGATTACCCGAATATCATGAAACTTGAACAAAACCGGTGAAATGAGAGATCTGCGTACCCCTTATGAGCGTACTGGCGTGATGTTATGTTATGAAATGGTATAAACAATAAATACACATGCGATTGCAGCAATCTCGAGAGATTTGCCGTAATTTATTGAAGAGATCTGTTATATATCTTCGAAGTTCTTCATCAGATCTTCACCAAATTAAAATGGGACCAATTTCGAAACATACTTTTTCAAACCAAAAAAGTATTTTCAAAATCGGTCCAAAATTGACGGAAATATGCGTGAACATACACAAAAAAAAAAATAACAAGCATAATGTCGAACATAGAACCTCCTCCTTTTTGGTAAGTCGGTTAATAAAAATAAAAACCCGTGCGAGACCAAAAGGCTCCTATGTCGGTAAAATGGGTTTATTCCTCAATTGTTAGTCTTACAAATGGTCAAATAATTAATTGTCCAACTTATTTGACCATTTGTCAAGCTAACAACTGGAAAAAAATGGTGTTTACTGAAATTTGCAACCATTCGTTAGCATATTTAACCATTGGTTGAGTCACGGGGTCTAATTGCTAAGAAAGAAAATTTGGTTCAAATAAATCTCACTAGATGGCGTGATATGCACCTCCATCTGTTATTGAATGAGTGTTAAATTAACATTTGCTGGAATTGAACGCAAAAATTGTATGTTCTTGTTTAATCAACTCTCCTAAGTACCAAATTATGGAATATTGGGCTCTTAATTCTCATTTCAAAGATTATAGACTTGATGCCAATAGATGGCGCATTTTTAAATTTCTTAGGCATTCCACTCGATTGTTAAAGTTTGCATTTTAACACATTTTGGTGCAAAAAAATACCGTAAAAACGTGCAAATAAATACTAGAAAACAATTCTTCACTGTATATAAAGAAAAAAATATTCACGAACCTAGTAAACTCTTTTACTTGCAAGTCGCTGCTAACACCATCTATCTATCACCGTGAAACAGAACCGAATGCGTTCGATGTACAAAATATTACCAGAATAAGCAGACGAAAAACGCTAGTTACGTCGGCACGGTTTCTTTGTATGGGATGAGGTATCTGTATGCCAGTATTATATTATCTGTGGTTGAATTAACTACTGATAAAAAAACTAGGCCTAAGAGTCAAAAGTACATTCGCAGTCTCCCAAATCAAAAGTGACTAAAATTTCTTTGTAAAAGAGGTTACTAACACAACACACAACTAATTTAACCTATATTTTGACTTCTATACATTGATTAAAAAACTTTTAAGTTTACAACAAGAACGAACAACGTTGCATAGTTTACTTACAGTTTGATCGACAAAAAAAGACAAAGAAAAATAAATACACAGTATATTTCTGACGACACTAAATAGATTTTCGCAAAAAAATAATTAAAAAGTAATTACATTATTAAATTGAAATTAAAGAAGAAGACGAAGACGTTATCCCCGCCGCCGCTTTTATTATTGAAGAGGAAAACGCTATCGATTGTGACACAGTTTAAACTAGTACAACAGTCATCAACGTAATTTCTTAAGCATCTTATCATCTAATCATTAATAGCCATTGTACAACTTAGATTAAGAGAAATTCGATAAATGTTAATTGTTATTTATTAAACGTCTCTGTCAAGTACGTTTGTGGTATTGCTATTAGCAGCCAACATTTATAAAATGTCAGGACTGATGACGCAAGAGTAAGCTTACAGTTGACAGAAGCAGCTGTTCATGAGGTCGACACCCGCTGCCTTCAGTGTTTGTCCCTGTAATTTGTTTACCGTCATTGCGCAGGGCTATCCCAGGGCTTGTATTACGCGGGCTATTGTGGAGAATTTGTGGTGAATTCAGAAACTCTACGGGGTTTATTTTGTAAGTTCATCCTGCTCCACATTAGTATTTGCGGAGATATTTTTTTATGAACGATAGGCTCGCGTTTGACCACTATCTTACTGATGGTAAGCGTGTGACGGTGAAGCACGTTGGCCTAGAAGCAACATAATCACTGTTTGATTCAAATACCTCTGGGTTGTAGCGATCAGAAAACTAAAACGCAGGCAGGGAATTCCACTCTTTAGCTGTATGCACAATGAATGTATTCCTAAAACGCTTTTTATTCGCATATTCATTATCACTCATTGTCTGTCTGTTACTTTTTCACGCGTAACCACTGAACGGAGTTCATTGAAATTTGGCAAGGAGATATATTGCACCCTGGGGAAGGACATAGGCAAAATTTTGTAAAAAAATATATTCGTAGGTTGGTAGTGAAGGTAGGGTAGAGTAGGTATGTAGGGTAGGATAGGATGGGTAAATCAAAGTAAGAGTGAACAGACTTCTTCTGGGTAAGCTCACTCCATCGTCGACTCTGTCTCTGTCACCGACCTAGACTAGAGTCAAGAGCAAACCCATCATAAATAAAAAAAATAAAAAAAAATATGTTGGGGGAAAAAAAAGTTTTTTTCTTCCAAACCCTTCGTGTGGGGTATCAAAATAAAGGGTATTAAGAGGTGATTTCAAAAATATATATCACTTATATCTTTAAATGTACCTAATTCTAAAAAAAAAAAGTTAAAAAGTTGTAAATAAAAAAAGTTAATTAATAAAATCAAAAAAAAACCGACTGCTTGAAAAGCGAACAAAAAAGACGTAAACAAGAAGAAAATCATGCTGTGCAGTCGGAGGATACATATTCGCGAGATGGCTGACCAAAACCAGATGTATCCTCCGACAGCATATCATGATTTTCTTCTTGTTTACGTCTTTTTAGTTCGCTTTTCAAGCAGTCGGGTTTTACGATTTTTTTAATTACAACTTTTTAGTTATTTTTTTTTAGAAATACGTACATTCAAACATATTAGTGTTATATATTTTTGAATTCACCTCATAAAACCATTTATTTTGATACCCCACACGATGGGTTTGGACAAAAAAAATATTTTTGCCCCCACAAAATGGCGCCCAATATCCGCCATTTTTTTATTTTCCAATTTTAATGTAGCCAGTGACACTCGCAGGATTAACACAAATCGATTGACGTAAGAATCAATAAAATCGGCCAACGCGTTTGGTCTCTAGAACGCCACATAGGAACAAACATACATACATATATAGACTGATAAACACATTAGCCTCCTTCGGCAGTCGGGTAAAAAGGCTGATGACGATGATGAATCATGGTATATTATTATACCTTCCTGGCTATGTTATGAGTTTACCTAACTACATATTTATACTATTCAATAAGCAAATAAAACTGACTTCAACTCGCAGTGATGCAATACGGGAGCAACTTGTCACTTTTATAATTTTCAATCGCTTATCTTTCACTCTTAATATTATTGTGTATATTTTTAAGGTCTCTCTTTTGTTGTGAAGACAGTAATTCCTTATTAAGAATCCGTAGGTGCCATTGTATAAAGTGTTGAAATAAATCGGGGATGCATCTGACTTCATAATAAACAGAACGCAATCATGCACACGAGTATCTGTGGAGGCAACAGAATGTTGTCTATTAGAACATTTATTTATTTAATATTTTAAGCACACAAACATACAGAGGCAAACTTAATGTCTTAGAAATTTTCTACCTGTCAGCTTTTGGGTGATGCAGAGACAAATAGTGGTAGGTGCAATAATGAAAATAATAAAACGCGATAAGATAATATTCATTTAATTACAAGATAAATATATATAAATATTATAAATAGGTAAAGTTTGTAAATTGTGAGTTTGTGACGTTGTAGGGGTATCTCTGGATTTACTGAACCGATTTTGAAAATTCTTTCAGCAGTAGAAAGCTACATTATTCCTGAGTGTCCTAGGCTATAATATATTTTGAAAAAATTAGAGATCCTAATGAAAATTGCAATAATGTAACCCAAAGTAGCAAAATGTTGCATATAAAACTCATTCTTTGGCGTGCGCTAAGAAAACTGTTGATGATACATAAAAATTATGTACTACATGATTAGGTAGGGTAGGGTAGGTAACACTACCTACCACACATACACATGTGGGTAGAGTAGGTATGGTAGGTAGCCAATTGACGGGAGCGAAGCCCCGGGGGTCAGATAGTTAACTATAAATAAATACATTACAATAAATACTTAATTTCTATAACTATATTCTTAACATACATAAACAATTAGTTGAAATAGACAATTGGACAAAAAAAAATATTGTGACGATACTATTGCCAACTTCTTACGAATGTGTTCGCGAACATTGACTTTAAAGGTTAGTCGGTTGGTTGCCATCCTGGGGTAGAGCATTCCACAGAGAAATGGACTGAACAAAGATAGAACAATGAATGAAGTCAGTGCGGTGAGTAGGACGTTGAAGAAGACGGTTATTTGAAAATCTTGGCTTTTTATTGTGGTTGACGCAGATGTGTTGAAAGACATAAATAGGGGAATTGGCCGAGTCAAGAAATAAAAACAATGTAGTTAGTGCCCTTTGCTCTGTGCGCTGGCGTATGGGAAACCACCGATGCGCAGAGACATGATCACATTTACGCAAATTGAAAACAAATCGAAAGCAGTAATGTAGAAGGCGGTCAAGTTTGTTGAGGAGATCTGCATTCAGGTCATAGAAACACGCGTCACCATAATCGATGATAGGAATTAATAACAAGCATTGTCTTTGTGACTGATTGACGTTACAGAGCCCGGAGCATTCCAGTAACCTTCTGACTGACACTAGTGACTTGTGTTACAACATATAATCTTATTTATTAGTTAAACTTACTATATCCCTACCTTAACTTCCAATTAAATATAATATAATGCCTATAATATATATAAATGAAAAAGCTGACTGATTGACTGACTGACTGATCGATCAACGCAAAGCCAAAACCGCTAAGCCTAGAAGCACGAAATTTGGCAGGAAGGTTCCTCAAGTGACGTAAGTGAGCATTTAAAAGAATTTTTGGATGTTTATGGATGTATAAAGGGGTAAAAAGGGAGTTGAAAATTTGTATGAAAAATCTAATTACTTCGGCCAAAATTCTAGATATTTGGTACAAATAGTAATCAAAGTAAATGATAAAGGTTGATATTAATAGATTTTCGAATCTTTCCACAAAATATGATGTAGTAGACAAAGTTTTTTTGAAGAATTTTGTTTTTCTATTTTGTTTTTTATTTTTTAGTTTTTCTTGGATAAATAAACTTGAAACTTGAAATAGTACCAACCTATGTAAACAATAATGGTTGTCATTATAAGTTTTTCGAAACTAACCCCAAGCTAAGAATCTTACTGGACAGGTTTTCGTTTTTGACGTAGGTTTCTAGGGGAGCAGCATTAAGCAGGAATTTTGCAGGAATTCAACCTTTAAGGGCACCTCCTTGAAAAGGGGCAAAATTTGTTTGTATGAAAAATCTAATTCCTTGGGGATAAAGTAAATAATCGAAATTTACGTAAAACGTTTTTCAAAACTACCCCCAGATAGGGTTAAGGGATGTTAAAGTTTTTGTGAGGAATCTGACTGCGGAATCTAACTAGCGTAAAGGAAAAATAAAAGTGAGAAGAAAAGAGTGAATAACATAATTACATATTTGGGTTGTTCAAAACTGGACCCTCAACAGGGCAAATGGGGTTATTATTTTTTTAGTAGGATTTTACTTTGTGGCGGTAACCTTAAATAATTATTTATTATTATTTAAGTCAAATAATAAAAGCTTTGACGGAGTCATGACTTTCTGCTTCGGCTCTTCTCAGGGTCACCATGAGCCCTAAATTCTAGCTGATCTGGTGTGACCATCAAGTGGGTGAGCGTCCGCGTGACTTATGCTCATCCAATTTTCCCACAACAACAGTATTTAACATTTTTATTTAAATCTCCATAACTATAAAAATAAGCCTAATGTAACACGGCAATAGCACCTAAACCCTAAGGATGTGAAAAAGCTACATTAGTCCTTGACTGGATTTAAACCGACGACCTTAAGCACGAGAGGCGAGGTCTTTAGACATTGGGCCACCACGACTCTTCTCTGACTTAATGTCCTATGTCCCCTAAATAGGGCAGAGAGCGTCCACAGATGTCTTCAATCGCGATTGGTCTTGAGCTTCACGCTTCACGGCATTTCGTTACTCACCACTTCTGCCAACACGATGCGACGCCACGTTTGGCGCGGAAGGCCACGCTTTCTCACGACTTTTCTTTAATTACCTTTTATTTTATATTTTGTTCAATAAAACAAGGAGTCAATATTTTTTTATGGATTTTCGTTTGTGCGTCGTGACCACATGGTTATTAACTATTTATCAAAAATGTCACGATCACCGATAAAGGTTCGCCATCCAAGCTATAGTACTAGTATATAAACTGCCTAATTAGAAGTGTTTTGTGCATCACTTTTGAGTTGTATAAGCCAACGCTTGTATCAAAAATAATTACATATTACAAAGAAATAAAGGAAATAATATCTAATAATGGAGTCAAACGCATGGAGATACATCTACATGGTAAGAAAAAATATTTTGATATATAATCGTGACAATCTAAGAAGTCTGATGACGTTTCTCATTCTAACCGACTTTCCAAAAAGGAGGAGGTACTATGTGCGACTTAATGTTTGTGTTTTTATTTTCTTGTTTTTGTTCATCGATTTCTCCATCAATTGTGGAGTGAATCAGAAAATTATTTTTATTTGAAAGAGTATGTTCCCAAATTGGTCCCATTTTAATTTGGTGATGATCTGATGAATAACTTCGGGGATATATAACAGAACTCATCAATAAATGATGGCAAATCTCCAGGGGTTGCTGCAATGTCTGTTTATTGTTTATACTATTTGATAACATTACACCACGCCAGTACGCCCTTTAGAAGGGGTACACAGATGTGTACAGGTCACCTTGGTACACTCTGATTTCACCCGTTATGTTCAAGTTTCATTATATTCGGATAATCTATTCTGGCATTATAGGTACCCTACTAAAGAACGGGTGTGTAATGTATGGTATAATAACACTTAGTATAATATCACTTGAAATAACGTTCAGATGATATAATTTGCATATGCTATAAAAACAAATAACCTAATTTAATGTGATCTAATGTTATATTTCATATACCCTTCATATGCTCTAATAACATTTAGTATAACATTCAAGTCATATAATTTTCAATTAGTATATTTATATAACATTCAGTTGACCTAATTTTCAAATATTTGTATGACCTACAGATAGTTGTTTCGGCTCTGGGTGTGGTGTATGTGAGTTTATATGTTTGTAAACGCAGCCACGATACAGGAAGAAATTCCTAGTGTGAGGCATCGTTTTATTAAAAAAAAAAAAAAAAACGTTAGCTAATTTTCTTAAGTTAAACCACCGTTTTTGAGAAAAAACGATATTGTAAACTAAGAAGTCGCTTCTGCATCGTCTACGGCGCTGCGGGAAGTGCAGCCCCTTCGCCCTTACGTAACAAAGGATAGGCACCCATGCTCACCTCCGCAGCTTCGGCTAGGTGGTCGCCTCCGGCGCCCAGCCTCAGCCGCTACTGCTAGCACGGAAGCCTATGCTTCGTTACAGCGAGCGAAGCCTGCTCTCCCTTCGCGCTATTTCGGCACCGTTACAAGCGCCATGATCACGAGAACTAATGTCTTTGCGGGTGGGTGATATTTACGAGCTGACATATCTGTCTACCCTCTTCCTCACTCGTTTTTCACGCACGATGCCGCTACTACCAGAACTTTTCTCACTAGTTACTCGACACTGTTAACGACAAACAATGCTCACAGTATCCACTTTTGACACTCGTTCAGTAGTTTTACGACCTCAAACCGACCCTCGACCTTTTGCTTCACTCACATTCATACATCTAGTCATACACACACGCCGGTTATGAGTACTGCGCACCTGGGATTTCAGAAGAACATCACTTATAAGGTCTATGTATGTCTTTCTAGGGCATCACCTACCGGCGTTTCCATTCACGTCTGTGTTGTAAATATCTTTCGTTAGTCGCCTTTCATTCATCCTCTCAACATGGCCAAACCATCTTAACATTCTCTTTTTAATTTTAGTCACTACAGCTTCTTTTAATCCACAACGTTGTCTTATTACCTCATTCCTCAATCTATCATTTGAAGTTACACCACAAATACTTCGCAAGGAACGCATTTCTACTGCGTTAATCCTACTTTCATATCTTTTTTGGCATACCCAACCTTCACTTCTTTACATAAGTGTAGGCATCAGCACGCTGTTGTGAACGGCGAGTCGAGCTTCCGGAGACATCGATTTGCTGATCACAACCGCATGTATAGCACCATTCACTTTATTCCCTGCATTCACTCTCCTTTCCACATCCTCTTCAATCTTTCCATCCCTTGTTGAACATATTTCCCAGATATACAAACTCGTTCGTTTGATCCACACTCTTATCATTTATTTTCACTTTACACTCCGATACATCGTTTTCTCTTTCAAACACCATTACCTTAGTCTTGTTCACATTTATACTCATCCCTTTTAACTTAAAAAAATAAAGCCACCTTAATTCTCAGCCAAAGAATCCTAGCGCTCACACAAGCGTAATCTTTTACACACCTCTTAATCAGCTCCGAGAGGATAACCCTGACAGGCCAACTGTGTCTCTTGAACACCGGACCAGATAGCGGTCAGAGACCCGTGTTTAGATATATCCACTCCCTTTCTTTTTGTCTCATTCACACATAACACATCTATCCTATTGTCCTTCACTATTTCACATACTTCATCCATCTTATCTATCATCCCTCCCTGCACATTCAGCGTAGCTAAGCGTCACTCCGCAGCTCGCTTTTCGCCCCATGAGAACAATTGGCGTGGCGTGTGGCGAGCATCATCATCATTTTGTTCCCACGAATAGCAAGGCAAATGATGTCCACGCTTTACAGAGCCCCGCTTGTAGAGGTAAGGCTGGATAGTGCCTGGGGGCGCCCAGTCCCAGACAACAGGCACGCTTGCGATAGTTTAATATTGATAACATATTATATGTCAAGCGCAAGCCTATAGACAATAAAAAAAAAAAAACTTTTTAACCATTATGGTTCGTTTGAGAACTTTTTAGCAGATTCTTAATTTAACTTAAGAGTCGAAATGTGCGAGTATATAGGTGTATAGTTCTCGCCAAACTTCTTAGCCGCCCTGCAGTTGTCTACAATGGCTGCGCAGTAGTAAATCTCGTAAAAAAACAGCACCATTTCGTGCCTCGCACATGCGGTAAACCAACTTCAGGGCGGCCAAGAAGTTTGGCGAGGACTATATCTTTGATTAACCCTTTGTTCCTCTGCTTTGAGTACAGGCGTGATGTGAATTTTATTTAATATAATATAATCAGTGTTTAGACTAGTCATTAAATAAATAAAAAAAACAAATCAATATGATATTATTATTCATACTGGTGGCGCCATCTCTTGTAATATATCATAAACCAATGACCGAATACATTGACAAACACATTTGAGATTTCGCGGGCGATCGAAATCCGAACTATCTTCCTTCCTTTTTCCGTTTTACGTACACCTTTATCATGGACATCTCAGAGCGAGCACCAATTTTATTAAGGTTTCTCAAACCGCTGTAACATACAATTTTCTGCATTACATAGTAGCCCCAGTAAGTTAAGAATTATACTTGTGTTGGGGCTATCCCGCTATTCATGTTCTCAGATTTTTATTTTATAAATCTTATTCTTTCTTTTTTTATGAGAATGATTTGTTTTAATTTTATTTTTCTTTTAAAACAGGTTGTTGCTGCGTTTGCGGTGATTTTGATGCAACTTGACCAACTTAACTTATGTTCACAAAATCAAAACGAATAATAAAATTGTTACGTATGTGATATTGTTGTTTTAATTGTTTTGATTTCATAACAGGATAAATAATAACAGCCACACAGTTCGAGATTTAGGGTTAAGCAACGTTTGCCGAGGTCGGTCCGTGGATGGGTGACTATCTTTACATATCGAGATTCCTCCGTGCCTCGGCTGTTATTTGTAGATAGAGATAGTTATTACGGATAGTCAGAAGCCAGAGTTATTAACATTACGGACCTTGTGGAAACACATTTACGTGCGCTCAAACGTTTTTGCCATACCTATTATTGGAATCAAATATAACAGCTCCCAATATTAGTACCCATTAATATTAATGACAATTTTTATCCGTGGTGCTAGCCAACTGGGCGTATCCCAGTTGCAAACGACCCTTTGGGCCTATTGGCCTTGTTTGTTCTGTCTCCTGACAGTTCGACGAAGTTCTGGAGAATGAATTTAACTGTCTTGGATTCCGCAACGAAATTAATCAAAAAAGAATAACAGAGGAGTGGAAAAAAAAATCATTTTTCCACTTCCCTCCATATCAAGCAGGAGACAGACCTTGAAAGGTTTACCTTTCGTTACCCGGACATAACGCCTAAACCACCACCAACAGCCAAGATGTGAAACTGAAAATACGCTTAGGCTAATTTTAGAGTCACGACCGTTGTAGAGACCGACGCTGACCATCGGCGCTGACTCTGAATCGTTGAAGAATCTGACGGCCGTCAGCACTGAGCCGACCGACTCGACATATGGCAAGGCCCAGACAGACAAGTTTAATTCAAAGGAGATGGCATCGTCTTGATCTTTTGGAATTCATACCAAATTACTATTTGATTTTTATTTGCAGCAGAATGCCCTCATTCTGCTGCAAATAAAAATCAAATAGTCAGGATTTCAAAATTACAGCATGTAAAAAATAGACTAAAAAGTGTTTTGAGTGATTACATATCGAACCACAATTCGTGCGATGATCTTCATTGAAACTACAAATATTGACAGGTGTATTGAAGAGATGTCAGGATTGATTTCTGACGAAGTCTTATTATTAATTACTAGCTTCTGCCAGCGGCTTCGACCGCGTGAATAGTGTTAATTATTATTTATTAAACGTCTCTGTCAATTACTTTAGTGGTATTGCTATTAGCAGCCAACATTTATAAAAAGTCAGGACTGCTGATGCAAGAGTAAGCGTATAGTTGACAGAAGCAGCTGTTCATGAGGTCGACGCCCGCTGCCTTCAGTGTTTGTCCGTGTGACTTGTAGTTGCTTACCGTCATTGCGCAGGGCTATCCCAGCGCTATCAGACACTCTACGGGGTAATATGTGACTTCATCCTACTCCACACCAGTTTATTGTACCTTAACATTTCATAATTTTTACTTAATAGTAGTGGTTTTGTATTGGGGTCATACTGTGAGCAAGCGTAATTATCGTGCCTAGTCTGCAAGATAATAAATATTTTCCTCATGGTATATTAAATTTTGTTCCAGTACCAGGCACAAAGGTGTGCTATTTCCTTTTTCATAAAAATCTCACGGTCTTATGCATTCTCCGGCCATGATTGCCCCGCAGACTCCATCATACGGACTTGAAAAAGTAACAATCTATTAGTGACAGGGATTGTTGAAATTCAAAAATGAAAATAATCAATCAGTCCTTAATTGTTCTCTTTCGTATCATAGAAATCACAATGTTTCAACATTTACCAGTATCTGAGGTAAATCCTAAGATTTACCGTGTGATTGCTGGTAAAACACCGAAATGTACGATTATCACAGATCATTTAATTGGCAGTTTTTCCTGTCTTGGTAAATCGTCTTCGGAGTTGCGTGAAGGCACTTCATCACCCTTAGTATGGCAAGTTTCGTCTTCTTCACAATAGATTCGTCTTTTAATTTTGCGTGGATACCACTTCTGAAGTATAACACTCGGGCAGGCGTGGTAATAATTAAAAAGCGGTATAAACGCAATCACTTAGGTATATTTCCTTGATATTACAATTTATAATGAATCTCATGTAAAGGCTCAACACGTTTTTATATATGGCTGGCTGGCGGCGACTATCACACCTCTCCACTTAGGCCTCGTGGTAGGATGTTACGTCATCATTCATTTTACAGAAAACTATTGTCCGATGTCTTTTTTGCCATATGCATTATTTGACATAATTTCAGATCATCGAAGTTTCAATTGCCATTGGTATTATTTTACCGAACTACATTTCGCCGATTTACAAAATAACTTTTTGCTTTTGGCCGAAGCCACTTTTGAACCTTTTTCATTTGCCATATTTTCACCAAACCGAAGCAACATTTTAGGGAATATTATTTAGTCACAAATATATAGGTAACTTGGTAGCATTTTCAATTTAAAATTGAAATAGTGTGATAAAAAGTCAATATGTTGTGCTACAAAATTTAGTGACAGAAACGAATCGCTGCTAAATCCACTTCACGCAGTCTTGTCTGTGTTTATATATTTATTTCGAATTTTCATGCAAATGATTTATTAATAGCTGTCATGGCATTAGATATTTTTATTAATTAATAATTTCAAAGAATTTGTCCAAGAGCGAGCGAAGCGAGCTCGGGAATTCAGGGCACCCGACACGGATAGGTTAGGTTCGAAGGGGATGACGGGAGCTGAAGTGAGCGAGCAAAGCGAGCGAACTCAGCTTCCGTCATCTCCTTCGTGTTAGGTTACTTTAGACCCTGAAGAGAGAAATAGGAGCCCCGCAGAGCGGGGCTCCGCCGACAATTTTTTTTTCATGTCGCTGCTTTAAACATTTGTTTTCGCCCACAGTTTATCTCTCACTTAGTATTTTGATATGCGTTTAAATAAATATTTCGAACAAATGATATTTCGGCTAAGTGTAACTTCGGTAAAAAGTTTTTCGACCAAGTGAAACGTCGGAGTAACGAAAAAAATCGAATTGATAATAGGTCAACTGAGACAGTGGCAGACGTGACTTCGATGAAGTAAAAAAAAACGAAACGATAATAGTTGAAAAGTTTTAGGTGAACTTATGATAGGTAACCAGGCGTTACAGAATAAAATAAATATTTAAGTGGGGCTCCCATACAACAAACGTGTTTTTTTTTCGTTTTATGCGATAATGGTACGGAACTCTTCGTTCGCGAGTCCAACTCGCACTTGGCCGGTTTTTCATCCAGAATTTTACTGCCCAGTAGCAGTCTGGAGTCTGGATTTAAGCTCGTTTGATGGCAATAGGCTCATTCTCTATTACATGAGACTAAAACATGTGGCGGAATGCGTGTGTACTGTGAGGGGGTAGCTCAGAGAACTCTAAATAATAAGCAGAAATTACATTGAAATGTTATATTGAATCCAGCAACGTGCCTGCCCTAAGGCGGCTTGTACCAAAGCTAAAAAAAAACATCTTCAAATATGTTCCTAACGTTCTAATTTCAATCACCTTCCAAAACTAAATAGTTATATGTTGCCAGTCTTATAATAGGCAAGAAGGTTGCCTCTAATTAGGTGAGGAGTCCTCACAGTACTATAATTTAGGTCAGGGCTTCCCAATCTTTTTTATACTGTGACTCCCTTTACATGCTGTGTTTTTTGCAACGTCCTTCTACCTAGTATTGGTGTATTAGGGAAAACAGTAGTCACATTTCTAAGCATAACATTACAAATCAGAACTAAAGTTTTGAAAAAGTTACTCTCCTTTCATTTTCTCAGTTGATATGTAATCTTTCATCATCATCATCATTGTATTACTGCTTGTAATTTGTACTCTACAAAGTTGGATAATCTTGGGATAAATTACTTTAAAATTGAACTCCTCTTTCTGTGAGAGAGAATGGGACGTTATCCACCACGCGGGCCCAGTGCGGGTTGGTGGATGTCACATGTCTTCGAATTTTTGGTTCTAGGACATGCCGGTTTCCTCACGATGTTTTCCTTCACCATTTTGAGAGCAGTGGTGATAAAATAATTTACACAAAATCAAGCGCCTGCCTGGGCTCGAACCCACGACCTACAACTTGTAAGTCGCGGCCGATACCACTGGGCCACCACTGCTCTTTTCTATTAGAGCTTTAGGTTATTGATTTAAGATATCGGAGAAATTGTTTTTGAGTTTATTCATTACAAACAGACAACAATACAAAAAAAAATCTTTCAATAACTAGTTAGTAGTTACCGCGGGCAGGAACTAGTTAGTTCCTGCCCGCGGTTTCGCCCACGTAAAAAGTGTTTTATCATCCCAAGGGAATACAAACTACCCTATGTCCTTCCCAGGGTCTCAAACTATCTCCATGTCAAATTTCATCTTAACCGGTTCAGTAGATCCAGAGATTACCCCCTACAACCTCACAAACTTTACCTCTTTATATTATTATTATAGATACATCTTAGATAGGTTAATTATATGTGAGAGTAAATACTATACCCAGTACTCCAAAGTACAGAGCGAGTCTATATAATGTATTATGAAATCAATTTCAACATCCCCTGTGATACAATTGTGTCAGTGAGCCAGGTGTCCCGTGCATAGTCTTGTCAACGTTCCCGACACCCTGTCGTCGTTTGAACGGTATAGGGCTGTGACGAAGACAATAATAATATGTTTTATTCAAAAATTAGAACAGGTAAAACACAGTATGAATCTTAGATAACTAATGAACGTATAATATTTTAAATGCCTATTCCCTGAATATTGTGTATCACAGAATTTAAATAAGGTTTAACATAAAAAAGGTAGAAAAATATTATAATTCTATTTAGCCCGTTAGTGAGATTATCAAATAATATTGGACCCGTATTTTTTTGCTTTATCAAATAAATAAAAATTGACAAAGATAAAGCGCACCAAAGTTCAGGAGTGGGGGCTTGTGACGTCAGTTTGTCAGTATAAAGCACATCGTGACGTCACACGATATTTCAACGCACTGTATCGTCGTATTTTTTTGTTACGATGCAAAAGAAAAAAACCGGCCAAGTGCGTGTCGGACTCGCGCACGAAGGGTTCCGTACTAATATCGCAAAAAACGGCAAAAAAATCACGTTTGTTGTATGGGAGCCCCACTTAAATATTTATTTTATTATGTTTTTAGTATTTGTTGTTATTTTATTTTATTTTATTTAAAGACTATGGAAGACTTACAGCTAAATACAACAACACTACTACTACTAATACTTATAGCGGCAACAGAAATACATCATCTGTGAAAATTTCAACTGTCTAGCTATCACGGTTCATGAGATACAGCCTGGTGACAGACAGACGGACCGCGGAGTCTCAGTAATAGGGTCCCGTTTTTACCCTTTGGGTACGGAACCCTAAACATTTACAAAGATAAAGCGCACCAAAGTTCAGGAGTGGGGGCTTGTGACGCAGTTTGTCAGTATAAAGCACATAGTGACGTCACACGATATTTCAACGCACTGTATCGTCGTATTTTTTTGTTACGATGCAAAATAAAAAAACCGGCCAAGTGCGTGTCGGACTCGCGCACGAAGGGTTCCGTACCATTATCGCAAAAACGGCATAAAAATCACGTTTGTTGTATGGGAGCCCCACTTAAATTTTTTTCATTTTTCTGTTTTTAGTATTTGTTGTTATATCGGCAACAGAAATACATCATCTGAGAAAATTTCAACTGTGTAGCTATCACGGTTCATGAGATACAGCCTGGTGACAGACAGACAGACAGACTGACGGACCGCGAAGTCTGATCTGATGAAGATGTATTTCTGTTGCCGCTATAACAACAAATACTAAAAACAAAATAAAATAAATATTTAAGTAGGGCTCCCATACAACAAACATGTTTTTTTTGCCGCTTTTTGCGATAATGGTACGGAACCCTTCGTGCGCGAGTCCGACTCGCACTTGGCCGGTTTTTTCCATACTGATATAATATTGAGCCTGAGAGCTAATTTGTGTTCGTTCATGTTCTGTTACAATTGGCAATTAATGCTTTCTTTCTTTGTTTCTTTCTTTCTATAAGTAATATACTCTATTTGAGATAACATTAGACATTTATATAAGCCCATTTTACAGCCCGTTTAACATATTTTCACTTCTATTGCGTTGGTGATATGAAAAATGGCAGCTGTATTATACAGTTAGTTTTGGTAACAGGTTTATGCTTTTTATGCCATCCTTATAATTACGGGATAGAACTGAAAATCGGTTGAACGGTCTGTAAAAAAGGGTTTGTAAACATTTCTAATGTTATTTCAAATAGAGTATAGGGTCAATTTATGAAAATAAACCAATAACACAGAAAACTAATACAACTGCCGAAATATAGGTATAATGTTCGCCAGACCCTGTGAGAAAAACAAGCGATATTATGCACAAAAATAAGCCATGAGAACAAATTTCCTAGCTGGTTTCATCATCGGACTACAAGACGTACGACGATGCCCATCCATACGCACTAAATGTTTTTTGAATACTTTCATTGCGCATACAACTAAGGAGTGGAATTCTCTGCCGGTGTCTGTTTTTCCTAATACATACAACCTGGGTGTATTTAAGTTAAGAGTGAATAGGCTACTGTTAGGCAAGCGTGCTTCAGCGTCGACCACATCATCGCTTACCATCAGGTGAGATATGGTCGAATGTGACTACCAAAAATAAAATTTAATCAAAGTGCCAACCCTGCGTCTCACGTGAGCTGCCAACAAGCGCCAAAAGCTAATCCTCTAATGACAATGTGTGGTTCTCAGCTCAGGTTAAGAAATATATGAGTGTCGATGTTATTAGCTGCTTATTTTACTTCTGATTATAATCTTACTAATATTTTTGCATTGCATAAATTCGATCTTTATTTATGTAAAGATAGAGTTTGTCGTTTAAGTTATCAATTTCATTACACAAATTATATATATTAAACTTTCCTCGTTAATCGCTATATATTAATGAACACCGTATCAAAATCCATTGCGTGGTTTAGAAGAAGGTAGCGGAGAAACAGAAATGACAATGGCAGACGCGGCAAGTGACTTTGTTATATACTATTTAGAAATTAGAGATGTATTAACAGCACATACGTGAGTACTATGTACCTAAACTAAAACCATTTGCTGGGTAAGACTATGACTAGAATGTGCCCTGGCAGTTAAGAGTATGTCATGCTTACACAAATATCTCATATCTCATTTGGTCCCGTTCATAACGCTTGAGCTGATTGGTGCAAATCCATGCGTCATGTTCGTGAATGGGCGCCACCGTTAACTAAGCTGCCTCGGCCTGTTTTAATTATAGTGTTTTTGTTTTTTTTTTCTAAACGCTTCTCAAGGGTACGTATTTTTTATCGTTCTTACTTAAGAGGGAATCTTTCGGTTCCCTTCATGATAGTTTTCTTGATAGCCCATTCATGCGTCATGTTCGTAAGCGGGTGCTGTCAACTTAGCTGCTTCGGTCTGTTGTAATATTATTGTAGTTTTATTTGTTTGTTTTACCCTTGGCGCCTTTAACGTGTACGTATTTTTAAATCGCTCTCACATATAACGTAAACAGAGACACTAAAACATTGCCTACAATAATTTTCAACAAAATGTGAAACTCTAAGCCGCACCAAACCTGGCCCAGGCTCAGTAAAGACATTATAATACGCGGCCCAGCTATATAGAGCTCTAACACAATTACGACAACATGGGGGGTTAAGTGCCTTCCAGGCGAGCTAAACTGAAGGGCTCCCCACTCGGCCCCGGGCGGTGAGGTAAGAGGCAGCAAGCGCCGTGTCACAACACCTTAGTTTATTTTTGGCAAGAGAAGGCCTTGTTAATTATTTGGCTACATAGAATAGCTTTTTGTTAAACATAGTCCTGTCTGTAATGTATAGTTAGGGAGAAAAATTGCCAACAATTTTGAAGCTTAATATAATATTAGGTCATTACATATGAAAATGGCGTTTTGTAAGGGAGTAACATAAAGTCGTTTTTTTTAATATATTTATTTAATCAAAGTATCTACCAATGCTATCTATGCACTTTTGTCATCTCATAGGTAGTTCATTGATCCCTTCACTAAAAAAAAACATTCGGACGGGAATCAATAAAATCTTTGAAGGCGCTTTGGATTGTTATAGTTTATTTTTTTTCCCTTGCAAGAAGTTATCCAAATTTCGAAAAAAATGGTAATCTTTTGGTGCAAGGTCCGGGGAGTACGGTGGATGTCTTAGACATTCCAATTGAAGCTCCTCTAATTTGGTAGTAGTCTGTTGTGCAGTGTGTGGTCTAGCGTTGTCCTGAAGCAGCAGTGGCCTAGAGCGATTGACCAGCCTCGGCTGTTTAGCAGCTAGTTTTTCCATCATGGTTTACAGTTTCTGACAATAGACATCCGCCGTAATCGTCTGGCCAGATTTAAGAAAGCTGTAGTGAACGACAGCGGCACTAGTCCACCAAACGCTCACAAATATTTTTTTAGAGTCAATTTTCGGTTGGAGCATGATTTGGCTGGTTCGCCAGGATTCAGGCATTGCGATGAGCATTTCCGATTATTGTACAGGATCCACTTTTCATCAGAGGTAATTATTCGGTTTAAAATCCCTTCATTATTGTGCCGGTTGAGTAATGTAACGCAGCAGTCGACGCGCGTTTTTCGGTTTGCTGCACTCAATTCATGACCTTTCAAGCTTTTTCACCTTACCAATTTGCTTCAAGTGAATTAAAACAGTTTTATCACTAACACCACAGCCTGCAGCTAACTTGGACGTGGTTTGCGATGGATCCGTTTCCACAATAGCCTTCAATTCTTCATTATCAACTTTGGTCTCCGGCCGTCCACGGGGCTTGTTCTGCAGGTCTAAATTTCCAGAACGAAAACATTGGAACCAAAAACGCACTGTGTTTTCTTTTGCAACACCGTCGCCATACACATCATTAATCCTTCGAGCCATTTCTGCAGCACTGGTGCCACGATGGAACTCGTACTCGTAAATAACGCGATATTTCAAGTTTTCCATTTTGTAAACTGACTGGCGCAAAGAAAAAACCAAAAGAGGAAAAAGCAAATGAATTACGGTTTTTCAAACACAAAATCATGAGTAAATAGCTGTATAAATTTAAAATTGGAATTCCAAACTAAAGAGGAGATATTTGAGATCAAAATAACCAGCACGACAAAACGCCAATTTCATAGGTAAGGACCTAATATTTCAAATCCTTGGGCTTTTTCATTCCAAAAAACTGCACGGTTCCTGTAGGATAAGCCAGACACCAATGCGGCACTAACTAGAATATTAAAAAGTTCATCTAGTTATTATCAACCAAATGAGACAGCTCAAAATGATACAATGAAACATTATGTTGTGTACTAAAGAAGTCCTTAAGGTGAGTATAGACCAGAGCATTTACTTGTAACAGAACATCGAATATTCGCTGCTTTAAATTTACTTGAACCGCACATCGAACATGATGCTTGATGTTTTGTTACAATCTGATTTTAATAAAAACAAACGAGCGTTTTGTTGTATTAATTTATCGAACAAAGGCACGAGCGCAGGTGAAATGGAATGAGGTCAATAATGAACGCAAGGTACAAAAAATGTTACAGGTACTTCGAACACGGCGTCGAACATTCGCAAGAACGTTAGATTACATGGAAATGCTTTAGGAAATTGAGCATTTGTCTGGATTGTACCATTCGTAAGAACGTTACATTACATTGTAATGCTCGCGAAATTGCTCTAGTGTATACTCACCTTTAGGGACACACTATCAGACAGAGAGCGGTCACGCCGTCAAGCGTCCAAGTGGTCAGTTTTGCGTTCGAGCGTGCAGTTGCTCACGAACCCTGCTGTTTGACGGTCTTCGCGGTACCACTATTGTCACCTTGTTTTTTGACGATAGTTCTTCATTGGAAGATGAATTATTGATTTTGTTGTCACTATCAGCATAAAGACGTATAACGAAATAATGGGTGCGCCCAGTAAATAAGGAGAGATAACAAGATGCAGAAATTCATAGACTAAATGGGTTAAAGATGAAGAAATTCTAGCAACAATTGCCAACCATACTCCTGCTTCTTTTCCTCGGTTTTTATAATCGTTATCTTTCGCATAGTATGAAAAACGCATTTCACGTACTAACATAATAAGCTTTTCAGTCTCCATCTATCTTACAATTTGGTCATTGAAACAGCAGAGCGACGTTGCGAACGCTTGCGTTCTGGTTGACCAACGCGGTCAGAATGCCTACTGTGTGGGTATATCTATTAAGCGTAATACAACACAACGAACGCAAAGCTGAACTCTTGAACGCGTGACCGCTCTATCTGATAGAACCCTTAGGTTATAGAGATATCAGCGATAATTGTGAAAAGTCCAAAATGTTTGGATTGACCACGGGACTTTTCTGTAGCTTCTTCATCCCATACATTTTGAGAGTCGTTATATAATTAGAATTCAGCAAACTCAACACGAACGAATGAAATTGATATCCGCGGGAAAAAAGTCTATTGAATTATTTGAAAAAAGATCACACAAATCTATTGATTTGTCTGATCTTTTTTCGATAGATTATTAATCTATCAAGTAACCGTATCTCACTAATGCCCAGTTTTTGATCCGTAGTTAACTCAACAAATGCATAAATATGCTAACCAATGGTTGTAAAATAATTTCGGTTTAACACCATTTCTCTTTAGTCAAGCCTCACAACTGGTCAAATAAGTTGTAAAAAAATAATAATTAATCATTCGTTAGACTAACAACTGATGAATAAACGCGTTTTACCGAAAATTCAAACAATAAGTTGCTTTAACTACGGATCAAAAACTGGCCCTTACTGATAACGAACTGCTTATCTTCTCAGCAAAAGAAAATTAAACTTCAGAATTTCATGTCATGCTTCCTGCCTACGAGTTGCCTCAACGAATTAATATTTCTAATGGATTATTTATTATTCGCCCGTCATTGTAAATGATGAGTCCCGCTTGACATTCCCTTCTTCAGGGAATTTTAATTTGTGAATATTCAACAGATCTTGTCAGCTCATAAATATTTGACCTTAAAGTAAAAGGTCATGGCATATATTTTATAGTACCTGGGCGACCGAGCTTTGCTCTGGTGATAATAGAGTAAACAATTTTTTTCGAGAAACAAATTTGTCCAGATATTAGACCTAGATAGATCGATTTTTCGCCCCCGAAAATCCATATATTGCAAATGTTATCGAAATCGTTAGAGCCGTTTTCGAGACCGTGGTTAAAAATATATATATAGGTATATACAAATATTGCTCGTTTAATAGTATAGGATTTTTTTAGAAATAGAGTATTTCTAGAAATAAAGACAAAACGTTTATTTACGACATGCTCCTGAGGCCCTACACAAGTGACATTCTATAATCGAAAACGTGGCGACAACGATTGGAAAATGTCAAAAATTTATGTGAATGTCAAACGCTATCAAAATGTCACGAGATCAATCCCTTACATTTTGTCATTTAGACCTTCGTCGCCATCTCTAACATCTTGAAAGACACTTATCTAGGGCCTCAGGTTTATCTGGTACTAGCGGACGCCTCGCGGTTTCACCCGCGCAGTTCCCGTTGCCGACAGTTAAAAAAAATGCTCCGATCACCACCAAACTTTACAGGATTATCCGCTGGGTCAATCTAAAGATTATGAAAATTTCATTAAAATTGGTTCATCCGTTTCGGAGTCTATAAAGAACATACATACTGTAACGGCTAGTTATATACTTTCTCTTTTATATAGATAGATAGATTTTGAGCGACAATTGGCGCAGTGGTTGAGCGATTGACCGCTGCGCTGCGTGTCGCGGGTTCGTTTCCCGCACGGAACAAATATTTGTATGACCTACAGATAGTTGTTCCGGCTCTGGGTGTTGTGTATGTGAGTTTATATGTTTGTAAACGCACCCACGATATAGGAAGAAATTCCTAGTGTGGGGAAAAGTATAAAAAAAAAAATACTATTAGTTTAGAATACAGACTTAATTGTCACAACAAACAGTAATTGTTACAACTACTAGACAATTTCAATAAAGTCCTGGTTTTTAGGGTTCCGTACCCAAAGGGTAAAAACGGGACCCTATTACTGAGACTTCGCTGTCCGTCCGTCTGTCTGTCTGTCTGTCTGTCACCAGGCTGTATCTCATGAACCGTGATAGTTAGACAGTTGAAATTTTCACAGATGATGTATTCCTGTTGCCGCTATAACAACAAATACAACGCTAAAAACTGAATAAAATTAATATTTAAGGGGGGCTCCCATACAACAAACGTGATATTTTTGCCGTTTTTTGCTCGATATTAATAACGGCAACAGGTAGACGCTTGAAATATTCACAGAATATTTAGTTGTATATTCTCTTCAAAAAATAATAATTATTAAATTAAAATAAAGTAAATTAAGGGGGGCTCCCATACAACAAACGTGATTTTTTGCAGTGTTTTGCGATAATGGTACGGAACCCTTCGTGTGCGAGTCCGACTCGCACTTGGCCGGTTTTTTATTTTTCCACTCGTTTGCAATTATGACCGAAGGAAGGAAGAAGGCAAAAATTCCTACAGTGAAATGCTGAAATGAAATTAAAAGTTACATTTTCACAGATGATGTATTTCTGTTGGCGCTATAACAAAAAATACTAAAAACAGAATAAAATAAATATTTAAGTGGGGCTCCCATTCAACAAACGTGATTTTTTACCGTTTTTTGTGATAATGGTACGGAACCCTTCGTGCGCGAGTCTGACTCGCACTTGGCCGGTTTTTTACTAACTTAACTAATGGTTAAATTTTCTAACCAGTGGTTTAAAATCCCGCTACAAAGCGTTTTTTCATCAATTGTTAGCATCACAAATGGTATTCAAACTTTTGTTGGACTTTAAATATACTGGGCTCAAATATGTAGTTTGATCAAATGTACCATCGGAACGAAATAGAAAAAAAGACCATTTTGAACCATTGGTTACCATATTTAACCATTGATTTAGTTAATTACGAATTTAAAAAAATGGGCCTTAGCCACTGGCCACGACACGACACGCAAATCCGCTGACAAAACCTAGTGTACACTACAAAAGCATTCTAAAGAGAATTCAATAACAGCTGTAGAATTTGAGTGAGAACCTATCTTGTTAACAATTTGAATATTCAATTGTGTCCAGCCATCTTCAGCACACTTGAATCAATAAGAAACTTTGAAAACTTCTAACTTGAAAGTTTTCAACAAAACCGTTTTGTTGTTTTCACCAAAATTGGTACAATTATGTTGCTGGCTTGTTTGTCGGGCCATTATTAACTTGGGAATGAGTGCCTATTGATTTTCTGCCAAAACTAGAGCCAGTTTATTGAGAGGCACGTGTAAGAACGTAAAAGTTGTTACCTACAACGTAATAACAGGGATGAGTAATTTCTGGGTATAAAAATAATAATTCTATTTAGTCCTTCAGTTAGACCAGTGGTGGAAAAACTCTTTTAATGGGGGGCCAGAAAGTTTAAGAAATTTTAGAAGAGGGCCAGAATTTGCTTTTTAAACATATTTCTTTCACCAGATATTGTTTTTTTTTAGGTTTTTCGCATTCACCTTTTTTCTGCATCATTCTTCAAAGCATATTTGGTTTTAGCATGCTTGGTGTTAAAATAGTGAGCGAGGTTAAAACCTTTAAATACCGCCACCGCCGCGGCTTACCGTTGTATTCTGCGCTACCTTTACCTATGTGTCTATTATTCTACTAAGTAGAATCTACTTTATACGTCTTTTTTAAAACTAACAACCGAGGTGAGGAAATGCTTGATTTTATTCTTAAGTATAATCTTGTATTACTTAACAAAGGCTCAGAACCTACCTTCATTAACGCAAGATCACAAACAATAATTGACCTAACAATAGCAACCATAGGCATAGCTAACTCCATCCAGGACTGGCAGGTCTCCAACGAGATATCATGCTCAGACCACAGATGGATTCGGTATACCATAAACCTTAACCTACCTAAACCACAGCCAAGAAGGTCCCCTCGAAACACAGACCAGCCTAAGTTCTTCAGGCTTGTCAAAACTGAGTTAGGAAAATTACCCTCATTACCGGCTGAAATACCTGTAACCAATTTAGACGAACTTGTAAACAACATCACAACCATCCTCTTATCCAGCTATGAACAGTCTTGCCCCCTCACCATACCTAGGCAGGGAGTTAGGCAGTCCTGGTGGTGTCCAGAATTGGAAAGACACCGTCACAAGCTGAGAGGTCTGTTCAACAGAGCTAAGAACACACGGTCGCCAGAAGACTGGAACCGCTACACTTCTATCCGTAGAAACTATAAAAAACTAATACGCCTCAGAGGTAGGACTAGTTGGAGGCGTTTTTGCACGAACATTGAAAACAACAACCAGGCAATTAGGGTCAAAATCTGTCTTGCTCAAGAGACAGAACACTCAATAGGATGCCTGAAAAAAACAGATAACACATACACAACAAACGACGCGGAAACCAGTGAGCTGCTTCTGACCACCAACTTCCCAGGTTGTCAGATTGCTACCCAGAAAGTCTGGGAACCACATAGGGAAAGGGACACGAGTAGCTCAGACTGGAAAGTAGCTTCAGAAGTTATTGACAAAGACAAATTAACATGGGCTATCAACACCTTCTTACCTTTCAAGGCAGCAGGGTTAGACGGTATCTTCCCAGCTCTGCTTAGGTGGAGCGGAGACTCTCTGGCGGAGTACCTCGTCAAGGTCTTTCGAGCCTGTCTAGCGCACCGCTACATCCCCTTGAGCTGGCGCGAAGTAAAAATCATCTTCATTCCGAAACCGGGTAGTTGGGTTTGGGCACCCAGCCCAAATCTTTTAGGCCCATAAGCCTCATCTCGTTTTTCTTGAAAACGCTGGAGAGACTGGGGGACAGGAAGATCAGAAACCAAATTTCGGAACTGTTTCCTCTACACCCTAATCAACACGCCTACTGCGCAGGTAGATCAACCGAATCGGCACTCCACTGCGTAGTCTCACGCATAGGAAATGCACTTAAAGCCAAAAACCCAACCCTTGGCGCTTTCATTGATATAGAAGGTGCCTTCGACAAAACAAGCTTCACCAGCATCGAACAGGCACTCGCCAAGCACGGTGTTGCGCCTACGCTTATAGAATGGATAAATAACATGTTAAAACACCGCGCTATTCAATTTACTGTGAACACCACCACACGCGGTGTCGTGAGTAGAGGCTGCCCACAAGGTGGGGTGCTGTCACCACTACTGTGGAATTTAGTTGTGGATGAGCTCATTGCAGAGCTCAACGCTAGCAGCCTATACTCGGTGGGATATGCAGATGATATAGCAATTATAATCTCTGGGAAATTTGAGGGCATCTTATGTGACCTCATGAGAAGAGCCTTCAATATAATCGAAGGTTGGTGCACTAAGCATGAACTATCGGTTAACCCCTCGAAAACGGAACTAATAATGTTTACTAACAAAAGAGTCCTTGGACCCCATAGACTCCCTAAACTCTTCAACACAGAACTAACTCTTAAAGACGAGGTCAAGTACTTGGGGGTGATTCTTGATAGCAAACTGCTCTGGAACAAGCACCTTGACTACAAACTTAACAAAAGCACAATCGCACTTTACCAATGTAAAAAAATGTTAGGTAAAAAATGGGGGCTCTCTCCGAAGATCACGCTGTGGCTATACACAGCGGTGATCAGGCCAATGTTGGCTTATGGCGCTCTGGTTTGGTGGACAAGGACGGAACTGTCTACCACCATTGCCAGACTCCAAAGGTTCCAGAGACTGGCCTGTTCAGCTATCACTGGCTGCATGAGGACCACCCCGACAGCAGCCATGGAGATAGCCCTACAATTAACTCCTCTTGACCTATACATACAGCAGGAGGCAGCGCTAGCTGCCATCAGGCTGTCGCATCTGGGCATATGGGGAAAGAATCTAACCAGCCCACACGCTGAAATCCTGGACCGGGCGATTCGGTACCAACCCCTCATCGCCGCTCCGTGTGATAAAACACCAAATCAACCAATATTTAATAAAAACTACAGCATACAAACTGTAGAGGAATACAGGGATCAGTCTGGAACCAATGAAGTACGCATTTATACAGATGGCTCAAAAACAGACAACGGTTCAGGTGCTGGCGTACATTCCCTTGACCTCAACATTAACTTTCACTTACCGCTAGGCACATATAGTTCCATCTTTCAATGTGAATGTGTCGCCCTAACACAAGCCGCTACTGCTGTAAAGCGCTTAGGTATCCATAACTATGGAATCAGATTCCTATCCGATAGTCTAGCAGTGCTCAAAGCCCTAGAAAACAAACAAACCAACAGCAAACTAATCTTTGAATGCCACCTTGCCCTGGAGAGTATATCGACATCCAATCGAATTACCCTACAGTGGATCAAGGGACATAGTGGGTCTTTAGGCAATGATGCCGCGGATGAACTTGCAAGGAAAGGTTCTGAGATGATAGTGCTAGGCCCGTACCCACTTCTCCCCCTGCCTTTCTCACAAATTCGTGCATGGATCCGCCAAAGATCAACCGAACTGCATAACAACAGATGGTCACGGGCTACAGACTGTAGCCCAAGAACCAAGAACCAAGAACGGCCTTACCGGATGTAAACCCGCGATTAACCAAAAAACTTCTTAGCCTAAGTAGAAATAACCTCAGAATAATCATAGGGACAATTACGGGTCATAGCCCTCTTAACAAACTTCTTTTTAACATAGGCGCCACAGACAGCCCACTTTGCAGGGGCTATTTTGACGCCGAGGAATCAGCTGCCCACGTCATCCTGGACTGCGAGGCCGTGAATTCCCAACGTGAAGAAATCCTCGGAACGGTGAGGTCGCTCCGCGAAGCCTGTGAAGCCCCCAGGAAGCTTCTGCGCTTTTGGACGGAGCTAGGCTGGCTACTTTAGCCGGAAACCCCACGCACAACGGACCAAATGAGAGTCTAAGTGCGGAAAAGGGAGTCCCTCTTCTATCTATCTATCTATCTATACGTCTTTTTTTTTATTTTTTTTATTTGTGATGGGTTTGCTCTTGACTCTAGTCTAGGTCAGAGGTGACAGAGACAGAGTCAACGATGGAGTGAGTTTACCCAGAAGAAGCCTGTTCACTCTAACTTTGAAGAGATTCGGGTTGAAGGCGTTCGGAAACACGGACGCAGGTAGTGAGTTCCATTTATTCGCTGTGCGCATTATGAAGGATGTCTGGAAGCGCTTGGTGCGAATTGGTGGAATGGCAACAAGGTAAGGATGGTAACTTGCAGTGCGTCTAGATGTCCGATGGTAGAAGGGGGCTGGTGGGATGAGGTCGTGGAGTTCTTGAGCACACTCACCGAAGTACAGTCTGTAGAAGACCGACAAGCAGGCAACTTTGCGGCGGTGAGCCAAGCTATGTAGCTTGGCATCCGCCAGTTCAACGTCGCCGATGAGCCTCTTGGCTCTGCGTTCCACCGAGTCAAGCGCGGCAAGCTGATACTTAGCTGAGCCATCCCAAAGGTGGCTGCAATACTCCATGCAGGATCGGACTTGCGCTTTGTAAAGGGTTAAAAGCTGTCCAGGCGTAAAGTATCGCTTCACTCTATTCAGGATGCCCAGTTTTTTGGCCGCAATTTGGGCTTTGTACTCAATGGAGGCGCCGAAGTTGAGATTGGATGTCAACTCCATGCCTAGAAGCTCGAGTCGATGAGTCACAGGAACAGATGTACCCCGAAAAGTAGGAGTATGATCGAAAAGACTCCTTTTAGCGGTAAAAAGACACGCCTGTGTTTTGGTGGCGTTAAAGGAGACCAGATTGTCATCACCCCACTGGGAGACAAGGCTTAAGGTCAAATCTGTCCGCTCCACCATAGCCTCTCTCAAGGAACGAACTTCATCCACGCTGGTTTTTGCGCTGGACAGGTATCTCTCTGTCGACGTCTGAACCGTCAAAATATAATTACCGCGGGCCATATACTATTCATGTCGAAGGACCGTTGGCGGGCAGGATTAAATGCTTTCGCGGGCCGGAGTTGGCCCGCGGGCCGTACTTTGCCCATCACTGAGTTAGACTATCATAAATATTGGACACGTAATCTTTGCTTTCTCATATCAATAAAAATTAGGCCAATCATATTTAGGCTTACGGAATCGAACTCTGGGGAACAGCCAAAAACTCCAATGTGGAGATCTTGCAAAGATTCCAAAACAAGGTGCTGAAAACCATTTCGAATGCTCCATGTTTCACCAAAATATCTGAGTTCAAAATCAAAATCAAAAACCAAAATCATTTTTTTTTATTTTACCTAGGCCTACATGGGCACTTATAAAACGTCGACAAAAGGCGCACGGTTCGGGTTTGTTCGTTTCCTATGGAGAAGAACCAGCAAGAAACTCCATGGTTCATACTCTTTAAAAAATATGGTTTGTTTTTACAATATTTCCATGTTACAGCATTACTTAGATATGGGGGGACAACGTAGGCCCGACAATAAGACGTTAGAAACTAAAAAGAAAAAGTAAAACGAGATAAAAAGTTATCAAATGTTATCAAGCATGTAGAAATCTAGAAGGCCTACAATGTTCACACATTTACAAAACAATCGGTAAAAGCATCTATACAAAGTTAAAAAAATATAAATAAATGTATAACAAGACTAAATTTAACATTTGGCGCAAATGTAGTTATCAGTGCTGTAACTATTCTTAGCAAAGGGTTATAAAGATGATTGAAAACCATTGTAAAAAGTGTAATTAAAAGAAGAGAAAAAAAAAATTAGATTGAGAATAGTTAGAGACAACCACATATTTGTACCATTTATGAGTTACCAGGGAAGCCGCATGCACAGAAGGAGCAAAAAAATTTTATATTCTTAAAGTTACATGAATACTTAAAATTTAATACTATAAAAGAAGAGATTGAGAACAGAACAAAACTTTATAAAGTGCGTATTGAGAACCACGTCAACAGTCTAGCTTCTGTACTGACCGATCCACTCGAACACCGTCGACTGAAAAGACAGCATACATGGGACATAGCCTGAAATAGTCGAGTAACAAGTAAAGGGTCGGCTCTCACTGGAGGAACGTACTCGAAGCGCCAATAAGCACAGAACGCATCTGCTAATGGTTCAAGAAGCCGATCGCAAGATAAATTTATGTTATACAAAGATTAAGAGCACTAAAGTTCAGGAGTGAGTGACTTGTGACGTCACTTTTGAGTAAAAAGTGTAATAAAACTTAACGTCACGCGAAATTTCAACGCACTGTATCGTCGTTATTTTTGGTTTACCTGAGAAAAAAAAAAATGATTTTTAGACATCATCCCTATTGCAGATTTTTTTACTGATTCGAGTTTTATTATAGACTACTTCGTTAATCTAGCGGTTGCAAGCGCTACGGTTGAGCATGAGATCCTAAGTTTGATTCCCGGATCGCGCGAAATGGTTTTTGCGTTTTTATCTGAATTTTTAAATGGCTGCCTGGAGGTGGTCTTGGTGAGGTGGACTTGGTAATAACAGAGTGCAGCCTGAGTAACAGTATTTTACATGGACCTCCACTCTGTAACTGGGTAACAAGACTTCACGTGGCAAGACTGGTGACATATTGCCTGGCTTCAGACTATCCTATCAAAACTCTGCCACTTCCACGGCATCGTCTGTGGCACTGCATAGATCACCCTGGTTGCACGTTTTGGGGCACAGAGGGGAAGAACAGGAGGTGGAGCATGGTTTTCGACTCAGCTTCACATAGGTGGGCTATTTTCAATATACCGTCGGTCTTGTGGGCTTAATGTGGGTAATGCATGCGTAAAGCAGGTAACTTATGCCGTTTTAGAGATAGTCCTTGGTCCAATTAACAAAGCAGCGGATTTGGCTACCAATTGTTTCGCTTTCTCCCAACAAAAACACACGTTTTCAAGTTCATACACGCCACCAGGCTTCTTCTCAACTTTTTTTATCACAAACACGCGCCCACGCGTTCCTTTTTAAGCGAACCAACCATGGCGGTAGACTCCACTTAGATGATCACTGTGGACCACCCTCGCTGTCATTGGACACTGAACTCATACGGCAAAGTACAGCTTATAACATCCAATAGAAATTAAGTATTATGACATAAGAAAAATAAAGTGTTGTCAATCGAATAAAATCTAATTGAGATTTGAATCAGTATCAAAATGTTGCCAATGTATCAAAACTAAATTCATAAGGTTACAAGCTATATTCTTTGTGCCTGATTATTTATCATCTACCTTCCTCCGATATTTACATTTTGGGAGGTTGGTGTCATACCCTGCTACTTGGGTTCTAAGGTGGTTCAGAGACTTCCAAGTAGACCATAGAAGGTTATACCCAGCGTTAAGTTAATTACTTGGTGACAAATAATTAGTGGGTGGAAGAAGTGTCCTGTCACACATGCGAAGGGCGTCGGCCAGGTCTTACTTATTTCTCTACAATACTTTAGTTCTTTTTATCTATATTTGAGTTAAACTATTAGCTATATATAATTGTATAAGTCTCCTTGGAACATGACCTCCTTCCAACTCACAGAATCACATAAGAAACATAAAGAAAGTTGCCACGAAAGTTCGGTATGTATGTTTGCATTATTCAAGACACACTTTTATAACTACCCTCACTCGGAATTCTTTCATTGAGATATATGTTTCCCTAGAGACCCTATGTGCAGGTATGCGAGAGCAAATAATTCATATTTTTAGTGAATAATACAGTGGCTAAGGTTATAACAGTGTGACTATGAATATACTGGTTGTATAGATTTGGATATATATTCGTAGAGTGGTCAGGCCAAGTGCACACTTATAATCGGCGTGCATGCATGACTAATCGTAGCAGGTGGCGTTCTGTAGTTTCTGCCTACCCCCATGGAAAAAGGCGTGACTTTATGTATTTTTAGAGTGCACAACATATAGTATCTTTAAAAAAAAATGCGATTTAACGTTCAGTGAAGTGACATAAAATGCCTCTAGAGCAGGGATTCCAAAAGTTTTTATCATGCCTCCCTACTTCGAAAAAAAAACACCACAAAAATAAAAACACAAATATTAAAGAAAGGGGGTCCTTTTTTTAATATTTGTGTTTGTTTTTATGTAACTAACAGTCATATATAAAAATACTTAAGTTAATGAAGAAGAAGGAAAAGATTAAGCCGAAGGTAGAAGTTGTTTTGGTGCAAGTTATCCCACATGTATGCTTATGACAAGATTCCCAGTTCCAGGTTGAATAAAAGAAAGTGCACATCGTATATCATGTGACGGAGTTCTATGCACACACCCCCATAGTGGGGCGTGCCTCCCAATTTGGAAATTGCTGCACTAGAGCCTCTAAACAAACTGTCATTCTATTAGCGTAATGGTCAAACTGCCAAAATGTAAGGTATTGTTCACGTGACATTTCGATAACGAATGGCATTTTCGACGTTTTTCCAATCGCTCTAGCGACATTTTCGTTCATAGAATATCACATAACTAGAGCCACTAATTATTCCTATTGGTTCGACAGGTCTCCAAAATAAGGTATGTATTAGTAAGTAAACATTCAGCAGCTGTAGCCAAGTTGAAAATCTACAATCGATAACGCTAGTAGAAAATAAATCAATGTATGGGAATGACACATCTGAACGTTAAGTCACTTAGTTAGACCATACAAATAGAAGGCGTTAACGAGGGTTATGCGCACTTCGTCCCATTCGCACTTCATCCTATTCGCACTTTGTCCCATTCGCACTTCGTCCCGCGTTCGCAATAGGTCTCATTCGCGGTTAGTCCCATTCGATTGTAGAAAGAGATTCGGTACGAAACGTTTGTAACGTGGCTAGGGGGCAGGATTATTTTATTTTACTTAAAACTTTCCCTCCCCTGCGTACCTTTTTCTCTCCCCCTTTTTAAGATTGATATCCGTATAACTCCATTTTCAAACATCCATAACTACCCATCAAGGCCTATCAAAATCTGTCTATCTACCACATCTCCAGCAAGATCTTCTGAAGTGTAAAGTGGACATCAATTTGCGGCGTCTGCCGTGACAGTTAGGAGTCTGCCACTGATGTTGATTAATAACTGTCCGGTCAGGACGCCTCGACGACGTCGTGTAAAAACATTACCCTCCTTCGAGGCCAGTCGGGTAAAAAATGAGTGCGGTTCAGTGGTTTTGAATAAACTCAGTTTATCGAATACTTCTTTAGTCACAGTTACAATCATGCTTACTAACACGAAGGGTTCCGTACTTGGTAAATTGCGGTTTACGATTTATAACGTTTTAAAAAGAAACTACTTAGTAGATCTCGTTCAAACCAACTTTCATGTCTATCCACACATATCAGTCCGTGCCCGGGACGTGCACGGGACGTGGACAGACCGTGCCCTGTCAGGGGCTCAAAAAAATATCGGTGGGAACATTTTATATGACATCGTCACACGTCCCGGGCACGCCCCTGATATGTGTGGATAGACCTTACCCTACTTAAGTTGTAAGGAGGGGATGAGTTTTTATCGATGTTTTACAAGTTTTTATACCTAGTTGGATATATTGTTCATTGTTCTCTCTTATGTTGGTTAGGTGTATTAAAGACTAGCGTACGTCTCGCGGTTTCACCCACGTAGTTCCCGTTCCCGTGGGAATACAGGGATAAAAAAAAGTTAATTAAAAAAATCAAAATACCCGACTGCTTAAAAAGCGAACTAAAAAGACGTAAACAAGAAGAAAATCATGCTGTGCAGTCGGAGGATACATATTCGCGAGCTGGCTGACCAAAACCAGATGTATCCTCCGACTGCACAGCATGATTTTCTTCTTGTTTACGTCTTTTTAGTTCGCTTTTTAAGCAGTCGGGTATTTTGATTTTTTTAATTAACTTTTTTATTTATAACTTTTTTTCGAATTAGGTACATTTAAATATATAAGTATTATATATTTTTGAAATCGCCTCTAAAAACCCTTTATTTTGATACCCCACACGATGGGTTTGGAAGAAAAAATAAAATTGGCCCCCCACAATATGGCGCCCAAAAGCCGCCATTTTTCTATTTTCCAATTTGAATGTAGCCTATGACACTCGCAAGGTTAAGACGAATCGATTGACGTATGAATCATCAAAATCGGTCAACGCGTTTGGTCTCTGGAACGCCATATAGGAACAAACATACATACATACATACATACATACATACATACATACATACATACATACATACATACATACATACATACATACATACATACATAGACTGATAAACACATTACCCTCCTTCGGCAGTCGGGTAAAAAGTAGCCCATGTCACCCGGGGATAGTGTAGCTTCACAACGGTGAAGTAATTTTTGAAATCGGTCCAGTAGTTTTTAAGTTTACTAGCTTTTGTCCGCGGCTTCGCTCGCGTGGAATTTGGTCTGCCGCATAAAGTTTCGTGACAAACCATTTGTTTTTACTTTTTGTATCCAAATTTTCAGATGTCTAACTTCTAAACTGATGGATTCCATACAATCTTTGAACCCACCACGTGCAAAATCTAGTAATTTATAATAGAAGGTAGGAATGTATTAACGTGATTTTAGTTTTGGCGGTCGTACCTACTACATTATACTCCTGTAAACTATGTTACTTGATTTGTTACGTTCAGCAAAAATATGTACGCGTCATTGCTTGGATCACAACGCCCCTCCCCCCGCTCCTCCGCTTTACCCGCCGCGCGTATTTATGTCGCTCGAGCTCCATTCAAGTCAATCTTATCGTGATAATTTTTAAGCTATGCGTTCAAATTACTTAGTGTAAAAAACAAAGTTTATCTACATTAAATATTCAAAGCGTCAAATGTGTCGATTTTGATAAGAGTTTGTTAAATATTCTATAATTTGCATTGTAAAAAAGTATACAATTTAATTGTATTTAAGGTTTACTATTTTGGTCATAGTGGCTTCCACATAAAAGATAGATATACACTGTTACGGACTTTTATTTAGAACTATTTAAGACAAACAATCTTATTGTACATTATATATGTGTATCTCCAACGCTTTAGGCAGCGTACGTGAAGATAGCTCTCAGAGGGCAGATTTTTTTCCGACTTACTTGATATTTATCGTTATAATTTGACCAAATTACAAAAAATCATTATAAATTGTAGCCTACGTGTTATTCTGATGTATAACCTATATTACTTTAAAGTTTCATCCAAATCCGTTCAGTAGTTTTTGCGTGAAAGAGTGACAAACATACATACATCCTCACAAACTTTCGCATTTATAATATTATAGTAGGATATAATAGAATAGAATATACTTTATTGTACACCATAAAAGTTACACATTAATATACATATTGGAACAAAATAGTATCATCTCTCATAGTCAACAACACAAAACTGTCACTGTCACTGGCCCTTGTGTTCTTCCATTTTCTTGTACGGAGCAGAGACAAAGACTCTGAAATGCGTAGAGGGTTTCGAATTGGAAGATGCAGCGTATCTTGTGGATAGTACATAAGACATATCGATACTGCAGGCAATTAAACTTGACAAAAGGCCAAGATTATCGAATTTGATTCTCCGCAAAATATTTGACTTCTATCGTCATATCAAGACTATGCAACAAAGCTGAAAACTAAAGATGGTTTTTTTTAAGGTCCCGAAATAGGTAAATTAAGAGAGGAAAGTTCGTATTCATCATTTTTGCCGATGGGAAATGCCATCGGATATACACGGCTTGTATCAAAATAAAACGAAAAACAAACCAAGCTTGAGAGTAAAATCTAGATTTTATAATACAAAAAAAGTTTTTAAACAAGTTTTTTATGTATTTATTATTTCATTGTCACGAGATAGCAAATTTCAGCTCATTCGGACACTGGGTCGTGGATCAAATTTAATTTGCAAGATTTTATTACAAACACCGAGACAGGTAAAAGTAAATAAATAAAATATTTTATCTACACTCACAACGTAATGTTACAAATATGAATTAAAAAAATGTTGTACTTTATATTCGTTGATAGGTAAAATTAAAAAAAAAACCATTACAGTGCAACATTTTCCTTCGATTTTTAAACAACTGCATCATAAAATAACTTTTTAATTTTTATAGCACAGTTTTACTTTTTAATTTATTGACGCTTATGGGCTCATTGAAGTACTGTCATTGTCTAAGGAGGCGCGCGCTGCGCAGTCATGTGCAATAAGAATCTAAATTGCCCGCCATACCAAATATTTTCTCCGTTTCCATTTTTGTTTTATTGCAACTGTACGAGTGAAGATAAAGTAGTGTATGCAATGGCTTATAATTAGGTATTAAAACACTCGCGTAATATTATTATCACATTCGGCTTCGTCTTATGTGATAAACCTACGCTCGTGTTTTAATAACCCCTATTATATGACCATTGCATAAACTACTATTTAAATGAGGTTTCTTTAGTAGTGTCACTTTTCAGATGTGACCACCGCCTTAGCTTAATCCATTCCCTGTAACAAATTTTCGTCCCTTTCTCCTTGAAATAAGCCGAACACAGCAGATGGCTTCCCACAATGGTATGTTTAAGAAAAGTCTTAAAAATGTTCGCTAGCCGTAAATATCGATGTGAAATGTACTGAAGTGGATTTATTCGCTCCACGTATTGAGCCCGTCTGGCCTTGTGTGGAATAAAAGAAGTAACTGGGGAATTACATCTGATGAAATGGTTAGGTATTACGTATAAAGGATTTTAGTCGGGAAAGGCTTAGAAGCCAATGGTACTAGAGTACCAAAAAAGTGTATACTGTCCGTTTTCACTGACACTACACGACCCCTAAATTTATGCGTTAAACTAATTGCACCACAGATAAAAATCTAGATGACGCGATTGTATGTACTTCGCGTGTCAAAAAAGTGAATAAAACTACGATCAAAAATCGTATTTTGAGCTGTTTCAATTCAGCATTATCGGCACCAGACATCCACTGAAATCTAGAAACATGCCTAATTATGCCATATTGAGCTGTAAAAACTGTACAGAAAAAAGTTTGCCGAGATAATGGAAATATTTTCTTTCATCGGTAAGTATTTTTTTTTTCTTAAATTTTGAGTGAAAAAGTGGCACGCTTGGTTTTCATACAGATGGAGGGACTTGCATCATCTAGTTAGATTTATGTCTGTGAAAAGCACGCTTTAATATTTTATTTGCTTGTCTTAGCTCCGAAAGTTAAAATGCCAACAGTAAGGTAATATTGAGGCAATTGCATAAGCAGTGAAGCATCCCACTCTGTATTTAATTTCTGAAGAAAATCACTAATAAAATCCGTGTATGGCTTTCTACATATCGTCCTCTCTGGGCATTTTGACATACTTCCGCCCTGTAAATACCGTTTTGTTAATTGCATTTCGCCCTACGACTAACTAAGCCACAGATGCATGTAGTCACAGCCGTAACGATTGGGACCTTTAATAAGCACCTTTTTGTCATAGGAATCACGGACAGCCCACTCTGTAGAGCATGCAGATGGAAGATGAGACAGCAACACACCTGCTACTAAGCTGCCCTGTAATCTCTAGTTACAGGACCAAATACTTCGGTGACCCAGGTAACCTGCAGGAGATAGTCGACACCAGGTCGCTACTGGCCTTCCTCGAGGAGCTAGAGTGGATTGAATGATGAAATTGAATCCCATCCGTACGCAAAGTACGCGCTTTTCAATTTTTGTCCCTACATATTCCTCTAAACCACAACGATATAGGTACCATACTTCTCCAAAAATAAATATGAATGTAAAATATTTTCACTACAATAGCTAGATTATAGATTTCAAGGTCTTGCAAAAAGATTCAATTTCCTTTCGTTATATAAATGGACGAAACTGTATCCGTCACATCAAACTTTTGTCTTGTAAATGTCACCACAAAATAGTCTTCTTCTGTTAAGTACGTTTTTCTGTCGCCACGAACTTTATATTCAGGAATTGAATAATAAACACAATAATAACTCAAGGTTTGATTGTCGGGGGATGTTCAAAACAACTTTATGTACCTACTTTCTAAAACGATGAATCTTCTCCTAGGACATTGAATTTCTTTTTTTGTTTTAAAGAGTTTTCATAACATAATATTAGCTTGTATTTCCTGAAGGGGAACATTTCACCAGTTATGTTTAATTCCTATGTATATAGAGGGCGAGCCTTTTGCCATCAAACGGATACAAACCCAGACTCCGGGCTACTACCACGGAGTCCCAGCGCTGAGAAAGAAAATGTGTTTCAAATAAATGTCACTAGATGGCGCGACATGCACCGAGTTGTTATTGAATTGTGTGTAAAATTAACATTTTCTGGAATTGAATATATTTTTTTATGTTCTTGTTTAATCAACTCTCAAGCACAAAATTATGGAATATTGGGCTCCTAATTCACATTTCAAAGATTATTTGAAAAGATCATTTAAAATTGATACCAATAGATGGCGCGGTTTTAAATGTCTGAGGCGATCCACTCGATTGTTTAAATTTGTATTGTAACACATTTTGGTGCAATGAAACGTGCAAAAAAATACTATAAAACAAATTCACTGTAATATTCATGCACCGAGTAAACCTTTTTACTTGCAAGTCACTGCTAATACCATCCATCTATCGCTATGGAACGGAACCGAACGCGAACGATGTACAAAAAATAATAGGTAAAATCAGACGAAAAACGCTAGTTACGTCGGCGCGGTTTCTTTGTACGGGATGAGGTCAGGATCTGTATGCTAGTATTATTTAGTTGCTAGTTTTATCTGTGCTACTAGATGGAAAAACCCAGTAAAATTTTGCTCGACCCAAAAATTGAACCCAGGATATGATCAACACTTATATGTTTAAATGAAACGAAATCTTAAAAAAAATAACTAAAAAGTTATAAATAAAAAAAGTTAATTCAAAATATCAAAAAACCCGACTGCTTAAAAAGCGAACTAAAAAGAAGTAAACAAGAAGAAAATCATGCTGTGCAGTCGGAGGATACATCTGGTTTTGGTCAGCCAGCTCGCGAAAACGTATCCTCCGACTGCACAGCATGATTTTCTTCTTGTTTACTTCTTTTTAGTTCGCTTATTAAGCAGTCGGGTTTTTTGATTTTTTTAATTAACTTTTTTTTAAACATCTTAACGACGCCATTGTGACGAGTTTAAAGTCGACGGCGTGTAGTGTTCCACGCGCGCCTCAAAGTGATGTCAGCAAAAGTGACGGGGTCCGTTAGGGCCAATGCCTGTCTGGGTCGCGGATAAATTTGACAGAGAGTTACCGCGGCCCTGGCACAAGCAACTGAAGTAACACGGGTGGGTTTTATCTATTTATTTATTTAATACTTTATGCACAAAAACGTACAGAGGCGGACTTAGTTAGTATAAGTCTGACACGACCTCCCGCTTCACCCAGAGCGCGAGAAGTCATTGGATATTCCAAAAAAAAGGTACCAACTATTACTACTGTAAAGGTAATTCAGTAAACAATTCCTGAATTTTGAATGTCAAATGAGAGTACGAGGTTTGATATAGGTACCTAAAAAAGGGGAGCACTTTGTCAGTGCAAAACAAAAATGTAGGCTTAAAAACCTCTAGCAAGACTATTGCACATCTTGAAAGAAAAGAAAAGAAAAAAAAATATTTGTAACCCGCACAGGAGACACGAGATAAGAAAAAAACCGGCCAAGTGCGAGTCGGACTCGCGCACGAAGGGTTCCGTACCATTATCGCAAAAAAACGTCAAAAATCACGTTTTTTGTATGGGAGCCCCACTTAAATATTTATTTTATTCTGTTTTAGTATTTTTTTATAGAAATACATCATCCGTGAAAATTTTAACTGTCTAGCTATCACGGTTCATGAGATACAGCCTGGTGACAGACGGAGTCTCAGTAATAGGGTCCCGTTTTTACCCTTTGGGTACGGAACCCTAAAAACACAAACAATAACAAAAAATAAATAACCCCGTGCGAGACCAAAAAGGCTCCTATCTCAGCACTAAAGTAATAAAAAAAACCGGCCAAGTGCGAGTCGGACTCGCGCACGAATTCAAAATCGATTCCGTAAGCCTAAATATGATTGGCCTAATTTATTTTTATATGAGAAAGCAATGATTACGTGTCCAATATTTTTTAATAGTCTGACGGACTAAATAGAATTATTATTTTTATACCCAGAAATTACTCATCCCTGTTATTACGTTGTAGGTAAGAACTTTTACGTTCTTACACGTGCCTCTCAATAAACTGGCTTTAGTTTTGGCAGAAAATCAATAGGCATTCATTCCCAAGTTAATAATGGCCCGACAAACAAGCCAGCAACATAATTGTACCAATTTTGGTGAAAACAACAAAACGGTTTTGTTGAAAACTTTCAAGTTAGAAGTTTTCAAAGTTTCTTATTGATTCAAGTGTGCTGAAGATGGCTGGACACAATTGAATATTCAAATTGTTAACAAGATAGGTTCTCACTCAAATTCTACAGCTGTTATTGAATTCTCTTTAGAATGCTTTTGTAGTGTACACTAGGTTTTGTCAGCGGATTTGCGTGTCGTGTCGTGGCCAGTGGCTAAGGCCCAGTTTTTTAAATCCGTAGGTAACTAAATCAATGGTTAAATATGGTAACCAATGGTTTCAAAATGGTCTTTTTTTCTTTTTCGTTCCGATGGTACATTTGATCAAACTACATATTTGAGCCCAGTATATTTAAAATCCAACAAAAGTTTGAATACCATTTGTGATGCTAACAATTGATGAAAAAACGCTTTGTAGCGAGATTTTAAACCACTGGTTAGAAAATTTAACCATTAGTTAAGTTACTAAAAAACCGGCCGTGTGCGTGTCAGACTCGTGCACGAAGGGTTCCGTACCATTATCACAAAAAACGGCAAAAATATCACGTTTGTTGTATGGGAGCCCCACTTAAATATTTATTTTATTCTGTTTTTAGTATTTGTTGTTATAGCGGCAACAGAAATACATCATCTGTGAAAATTTCAACTGTGTAGCTATCACGGTTCATGAGATACAGCCTGGTGACAGACAGACAGACAGACGGACCGCGAAGTCTCAGTAATAGGGTCCCGTTTTTACCCTTTTGGTACAGAACCCTAAAAAAATAAACAACATAATAATCTAATATAATCTTGCGCTAATTTTATTATCATTTATGTTTATTATATAATTTTAATACGTCTTACTGTTCAATACTTAAAACTTTCAATCACACATATAACTTTCGGGTAACAATTGAAAATGGAACCCAAGTTACCGCGTAATGTTCCTAACTTAAGCTGTAAAACTTGGTAACACTAAGCTCGGAGGCCGTTAAAATAGTCGTTTTAAATCTAGAACTTCTACAATTGGAATGCTTTAGAGACAGACAGATATTTCGATATTTGTGTAAAATACACAAAAAAAAAAGATAAACCGCCCGCGGCTCCGCTCGACCTACCAGCTGGATAAGTGATGTGTAGAAAAAAAAAACCGGTCAAGTGCGAGTCGGACTCGCACTAAGATTTCTGTACCATTATCGCAAAAAACGGCAAAAAATCACTTTTGTTGTATGGGAGCACCAAATATTTTTTTAAATTATATTTGTTAAAGCGGCAACAGAAATACATCATCTGTGAAAATTTCAACTGTCTAGCCATGACGGTTCATGAGATACAGCCTGGTGACAGTCGGACAGACAGACAGACGGGCTGCGGAGTCTTAGTAATAGGGTCCCTCCCGTTTTTACCATTTGGGTACGGAACCCTAAAAAGGATATTAACTATGTCCCAAATTTCATCCAAATTCTTTAATTGAAAGACTAATAAACATTCAAACAATACTCACAAACTTTTATATTTATATGTTATACGAGTAGCAGGATAGGAATATGTTCACACTGGTAGTGTAAACATCTTGAAGAAAGCAAAGTGCCCTACAAGAAAAAATCGAAGACATGTGACATCCACCAACTCGTACACATTCACAGCCTGTGTCCCAGCAGTGATTATAATGATGCTGAGGAACAGATATTGCCACATCTTTGTCACACCGACTGCGGGAGTGTATTGTTTTTCCAGCGTATGTATGTATGTGCATGCTCTACAGCCCAAACGGCTTGACGGATTATGACACATGTATGAGGTGTCGTTTGATTCGTCTCAATTGTGGGAGTGACATAGGCTCTATAATTTATAAACATCTCCCCCCAAAAAAAATCAAGATGCAAATGCAATTTATTTTTTCGTTTTCGTAAGAATATGGGTGTCAGATGAAAGCTACTAAATGACCATTCCAAATATATATGTATCGTAACACTTTTATTATACTTTTTTTTTTGGCACAAATTGAAGATAGTAAGTTTTATCACATTATCACACTAATATTATGAAGGCGAAAGTTTGTGAGTGTGTATGTGTGTGTTTATATGTTCGTTACTTCTTCACGCTCAAACGGCTGGACGGATTTGGATGAAATTTGACACAGGTATAGATTATAGTCTGGAATAGCACATGGAATACTTTTTATCGCGGGAATATGTTCCTTTGGGATAATTTTCGGTATTCACGCGGGCGAAGCCGCTGGCAGAAGCTAGTAGCAAAATAAATAATTAAAACAGTCACATACATTTTTTTATTCACTAAAGCCATATTATGAAGTATTCATAATATCTTTTTCCACATAACTTATTTAGAGATCTTGTTCATTAATAAAACTTAAAAGTTTGAAATAAAACAAATCATTATAAAAACAAAAAAACCTCTTTTATTATTTAATAGACAAACAAAAATTTTAGAAAATGCTACCAAAACTTCATTTGGCACCGCTGCCAGCACCTCATAATATTTAATGTCTATTTTAGTATTTTAGCAGTCGGGTTTTATGTTTTAATAATAATTTGTTTTATTTAAAAAAAATAGGTTTTATGGTATACGAAGGCTCGCATTTGACCACTATCTCACCTGATGGTAAGCGGTGGTGCGGTCGAAGGTGAAGCAAGCTTGCGTAGAAGTAACCAATTCACACATTTTCTGTATAAAAATATGAATCAAAACTCTACGAGTAGCAGTACGCTGTAATCTGATACTAAAATCTCGATGGAGTGCTAAATCTCGACGCGATATAAATATCTTGGCTGGCACTTTTAAAACTCCCTAGTGATGCTACTATATATATAAAAATGAATACCTATTTCCCTTGGTCACGGCATCACGCGTAAACGGCTGGACCGATTTCACTAATTCTTTTTTTGTTGTGTTTGTTATTGTTAGGAGAAGGTTCTTATGAAAAAAAAAATAAGAAAAAAAAAGCAATTATTTACTGAAATTCTGGTTGGAAATAATATAGATTAGATTACTTTGATCTTTTTAAAATCTTAAGAAGTGTGATAATATTCCTTTTTAGTTCACAAATACCAAAATATTTACTCGTATACGTTTTACTGTGTAGAATAGCGATGCACAAAACATAATAGTTTTATACACAATGAAAACGAGATTAAAAGTCTGTTATATTCTTTCCTCAATAACAGACAAAAAGAAACAGATATGTGTAAATAAATTATTAAGTCTCTGGACAGACGGACTACATTTCAACTGCTCTCCGACTGCAAATTTGCAGTTTAAAAAAAAAATAAGGTCATTGGCAGCTGTCAGTTTAGTCTACGAAATTGAAAATCAATAAAAAGTATAGTTGGCGTGCACTTCCAATGACAACTGCACTCCAACTGCACACCGACTGCACGGTTGGTTATATAAATGTCAACTATCAAAATTTAACTAACGTAAGTTTATAGCTGGGGCCTTACTCTGACGTATCAAAACTATCATGGTTCCACTGTGAAAGAGGAACGGAGCTATACAGAACGAACAGTACTGTCCCTTTTTCACAGAGCAGTCTTGACAGCGTCGGCATTTTATAGTACGGCCCAGAGGCGTAGCTACCGCCGTATCAGCCGTATCAATGATACGGGGACCCCGATATACAGAGGCCCCGACGAGTGAAACTAAACGTTCGGAAAATGTTATCCACAGTCTCAAATCCTTTTTTATAAGAGGTTCAAATTTATGTATTTTTTATTAAATAGACTTTGTTATGATGATCGCATAATCCCTCTTATGCCATCATAGCATCCTTAAACTCCAATTTAGTAAATATAGTAAACTGACGCATGAAAACTTATCCGATCCCAGTCAGGATTCTCCCATTTTTAAACTTGTTCCACTCGTGATTTATCCTCGTCCCTTAAAACCGTTTAACTTATTCAAGTAAAGAATTCAGTCTCCTATTATATTTATTTTGTAAGAAACATTATTGTTTTTGGTATTTTCTGCATGCCGGTAGAAAGGACTCCCAAAAATTTTTGAAACTGGGGCCCTGTAGGACTAACTACGTCACTGGTACGGCCCCTGTGTCTGTACAGGACTAATTTAAGTTAAAAGTAAAACGAAGAAGTCAATCTAAGTTTATGAAAATTCAAAATTCAAAAATGAAACATAAACTTACCGTCCCTGTCGTAATGGCTCCAGACCTCCATGAACTGGTTAGCTGATAGTTTCTTCAACTCCCGAGAGTCAGGATCACGGAACTGCCTCATAAAATTAGTGGCCCTCTCTAAGTTAAGCCTTTTGGCAGACGAATTCGAATCGATACTCATTTTTTTTTAAATAATTTGACTAAAATATCACTTCAAATCGGTATTATTGATAAAAAATAAAACTTGATGTCAATAACTAGTTCGAATTTTAAAATATTTTTACCGTTCTATTTTTAAAAGTAAATATGAAAATTTATTTTTATTTTTTTAAATAGAATCTACTTTGTCTATGATTTGGCCTGGTTTATTGTCACTGTGTTTATTTAAATAATAGCTAATTTATTTTTGCGTATTTTAGATTTTCATCACACTATTTTTGTTTCACGGGCTATTCATCTCATCTGAAACAAGAAGATAGAATTGGTTAGTTATTTATTTATACAATATAAAGTGCTGATAATAATAAAAAATATATACAAATTGTAACAGAATAAACTCAAAACCTGAAAGGTATATTTTACTCATTTAAAAAAAAACTTATACTATAGGACAAATTTTACCCAGAAATCACGATTAAAAAATGTACATTTTGTCGAGATAGCAAATGTATGGTGCAGATGATATTTTTGTAGTTTGTATGTATATATATTTACCTTTATTATGTTTGTAACAGGTACCTAACTCGGGAAAAGGTAATAATGATTAGATTCTTTTTAACTGGTAGAAAGCTACGATGTAGCTGAGTATCATGCTCGATTTTTGTGGAATAGTCGATAGGAACGCAGCCGTGGAAAAATCTGAGTAGAGGTGTGCGTTCGCGCGCGAGACCGAGACTTGTACGCACACAAACTCTCCTCGATTTTACTCGTCAAAGCCAGTTTTATTGTTGAAAATTATTATTTCATACCTATTGTAATGAAAAGCGAAGTTACCAAGTTACTATTGGAGGTAGAAGAATACGATGATATGATATTATATTATTATTATAAAAATAAACAATAATTGGCTATCAAAGAATTATATGCAACTAGAGGACATCGTTTTTAATATCAAAAAGAAGGAAGTCAATCAAAGAATGGTTATTTAATTATGAAATGAAAAAATGTCCGGACATTTGAGCGCGTCGCGCGACATCACTCGTCCGTGAGCGAAACCAGCTAGTGGTCTTCGTCACATTCTCGCACGCCAACTCACTCCCATAGTCCCATACCATGCCTAAGGACAAGTAGTGTCGCGCGTCTCCAGCCCCGGGTCACGCGTCGCGGTGTCACGACGTGGTCGAGCGGTGAACTCGCAACTTAAATATGGTCTAAAGATACAGAAAACTCTTCTACTAACACAATATTTTCTCAGAAAATCCAAGTTTTCCCAATACATTTAATTCCATTTGACTTTTTCAACTTCATTAATTTTAACACGTTAGAAGCGTCTAATCCTACATAATTTATCTCCATTAAAACTTAATTCCAAAAGCAGGAAAACGGCTAATAAAGATTGACAGGGGTTCAACAACGTATATGTCAACTGACTGCTCCCAATCAATACCAACTTCGAACACAAATAACGCCTGTATATTCCCGAATTTTGCCAGTAATTTCAATTATAATTGTAACTTGACTCTAAGGGCTTATCCTCATCACCACGTCACGACGTCGTCTACGTAAAATAGAGCGGTGTCGCGACGCGGCACGTTGTAAATTTAAAAATACGTGTCACGATGACGCACTGTAACACATTGTCGCGCCTTGAAAGAATCTGGTTTATTTTTCAGCATTTCTGACAGAACGAAACAATGTTGTTTCTTGTTTTTTCAGACAGTTACAGCATTTCTTACATGTTTTTTGCACAACTAATCGCTAAAACATTTAAACATCAACTGAGCGAGCGCATCGATACGTACCGCTTCCGACGCTATACGAAGCGTCTTGCCGCGTTGACCTTGCCGTACCGTGCAGTAGCACGTCACGTCAATGAACGGGCCACGACACCGCACCGTTCCAGGTTGACGGCTTCCTGATACCGCGACGCAATTTAAATTGTATCGATAGGCGATATCGTCGGATGTTGCTTACATGTCATTGTTGTTTGTGTCATTGTGTTGTATTGTTGTCGTGTGTTGTGTATAATTTTATGGTGTACAATAAAGTATATTCTATTCTATTGTATTTACTAACAAAATGTCAATAGCAAGTCGGTTGATATGCATCGCATTGCATCCATATGAATGTATTAAAATTTAAATCACCTATCAGTGTGAGCAGCAGTGGTAGCCCATTGGTAACGGCCCCGACTTACGTTTCGGTAGGTCGTTGGTTCGAACCCAGGCAGGCGCTTTACTTTGTGAATTATTTAATCATCACTGCTCTAATAATGGTGAAGGAATACATCGTAAGGAAACCGGTATGTCCTAGAAACAAAAATTCAAAGACATGTGACAGCTACCGTCCCGCACTGGGCCCGCGTGGTGGATTAAGGCCCTTGCCCATTTCCTCCCTTGTAGCAGGGTGAACGTATTGCTATGGCCCCAAATTCAGATTCCAGGCTGCTATTGTGAGGGTCGCGGATAATTTTGAAAGGGAGTTACGGCGGCCCTAGGACAAGCAACTGAAGGAACACGTGTGTGTTTTAGTCAGTAAACGTCTGACACGCCCTTCCACTTCACCCAGAGCGGACGAAGTCATTGGAAGATTTCCAAAAGAAAAAAATCGGCTCCTTTTGTGAAATTCCAAAATGGAATAGATCAATATCACTTTGAAGAACCGGGAATCCGAATCACAGAATAATCCAGCAATAATCATCATCATCATCAACATTTCAGCCAAAAGGCGTTCACTGCTGAACCTAGGCCTCCCCAAGCGTCGCCACACTGATCGGTCCTGTCCGTCTCACGTCCACCGGACTCCCGCAGCCTTGACCAGGTCGTCACTCCATCTTATGGGAGGCCTTCCAATGCAATGTCTTCCGGTTCGCAGTCGCCACTCCAGATCTTTTTGGCCATCCGTCCTAGCTGCGAGCAATGTGCCCTGCCCACTGCCACTTAAATTTGGAAATTCTTCGGGCTATGTCGGCTTCTATTCTATTCACAGCAATAGTGCGTGTGATTATAACATATAATATATGTTTATCTACACTCACAACGTAATGTTCCAAATATCAATTAAAAAAGTATTGTATAAACACGTACTAATCGTGGATAAAGAAAAAAAAAATACCACTACAGTAAAACATTTTCCTTTGATTTTCAAACAATTGCATAATAAAAAAACTTTTTAATTTTTATTTTTGACTTTGCACACTTTTACTTTTTAATTTACTGGCGAGTATGGGCTCATTGACTTAATGTAGATAAGGAGTGTCATTATCTATGAAGACGCGCGCTGCGCAGTCATGCGCAATGATAATCTAAATTGCCCGCCATACCACATGTTTTTTTCGTTTCCATTTTTGTTTTATTTCAACTGTATGAGTGAAGTTAAAGAAGTGTATGCAACGGCATATAATTAGGTATTAAAACACTCGCGTAATATTATTATCACATTCGGCTTCGCCTCATGATAAACCTACGCTCGTGTTTTAATAACCCCTATTAAAGGGTCTTTCAGCAAGGACGGGTCGATGTTAAAATTGAATAAAACAAGATGTGTGTGAGATATTAACGAAATTTATTTTTTATTTAAAAGGCCCATTTATGCCAATTATGGATGGAATATGACATCGTTCAAATGTCCGCCGCGGCTTCGTATGGTGGCACGAATCCGAGAGGTCCAATTTTTAATGACTCTGCTGCATAGATCGAGCGAGCGCTACAGATCAATGATAAACAATTTCTTTTGGCTTGAATTGAACAATATGGACGTGAACGACATGTGGTTCCAGCAAAATGGCGCTACTTGCCACACAGCGAACGACACAATCGAAATTCTGCATGAACGGTTTGAGGGTAGAGTTAGAGTTCCGCTAGACTTTTTCTTGTGGGGTTTTCTGAAGTCGCAGGTCTATGCCAATTCTTTGCCGGATTGCCGCCATGGGATCTGGAAGCTAAAGTCCTCGCGCAAATATGGGAGTGGCGCGAGGTGGCAATGCCGGGGCGAAACTCCGTTGCCGCGACAAATTGCGGCTCAGCGGACAGAGCTCCGGCAGGATCTCATGGCGACATGGAGAGGGCGATTGTCGCAACCCATCGCTGGGCACGCCACAATTGCGGCGGTAAGGCCCCTCTTTGAGGAGTGGCTTGAGAGGCGTCACGGCGTCCTCACCTTCCGCCTGACGCAGGTCCTCACCGGACACGGCTGTTTCGGGAGGTTCCTGTTCAGGATAAGGCGGGAGGAAACGCCCGGGTGTCACCATTGTGTGGACCGCCCTGAGGACACGGTGGAGCATACGGTGGAGATCTGCTCCGCTTGGGCGGAGCACCGCCGTGTCCTCATGGAGGCGATCGGCGGTGGCGACCTCTCGCGTCCCGCCCTGGTGCAGAGCGAGAGGGCATGGGAAGCTGTCTCCTCCTTCTGCGAAGCAGTTATGCTCGCAAAGGAGGAGGCGGAACCCGTGAGGGAGACGCAAAGGAGGCGCCCTCATGCCCCTAACCACCGCAGGAGACGACCCGGGCGTCGGGAGTCGCAAGCCGATTCCCGGCCACCGTAGGCGCGGGCTTGCGGACGGAAAGTAATGGGTAGCTCGCCGTCCGATAAGGACCAAGCCCGAGTTTACGGCGCGTAGTGTTCCACGCGCGCCTCAAAGAGATGTCAGCACAGTGACGGGGTCCGATAGGGCCGATGCCTGTCTGGGTCGCGGATAAATTTGAAAGAGAGTTACCGTGGCCCTGGCAAAAGCAACTGAAGGAACACGGGTGGGTTTTAGTCAGTAAAAGTCTGACACGCCCTCCCGCTTCACCCAGAGCGGGAGAACTCATTGGATGATTTCCTAACAAAAAAAAAAAAAAAAAGGTCTATGCCAATAAACCACATTCGACCGTTGCCCTGAAAGCCAACATAACGCAGGCCATCGCTCGGATTCAGCCGGATCTATGCAACAGAGTCATTAAAAATTGGACCTCTCGGATTCGTGCCACCATACGAAGCCGCGGCGGACATTTGAACGATGTCATATTCCATCCATAATGGCATAAATGGACCTTTTAAATAAAATATAAATTTCGTTAATATCTCACACACAACTTGTTTTATTCAATTTTAACATCGACCCGTCCTTGTTGAAAGACCCTTGATATGACCGTTGCATAAACTACTATTCATCATCTGCCTAGCCTTTTTCCCAATTATTGTTGGGGTCGGTTGCATAAACTACTATTATCTTCTGTTAAACTTAGGTATGGCTGTGATTGTATCTACTGGTATTCTACTGGTAGCTTTTCATTAATAAACGACATTACCCCATACTTAAAATAAAGTCTGCATTCTGTTCAGTAAACAAGATTTTTGCGAGAATTTTCACGTCCCTTGTAATAGAGCGCGAACGTATTGCCAAGTACAAAATCAGACATCAGGCTATTGAAAAAATTCAAAACACGTTCTTGGAAAATCAAAATGCATTTCACAAAATCGTCCTGAAGTTGGAAACCTCTACAAAGCTAACTGCGTTGCAGATGTAGTTCCAAACAAGGTCTCTAGAGTGGATACCGCGGTGCATAGAAATATTTAGAATGGGTTACGTAACTTTATTAAAAACGTCAATGCGGAAATTGTGTCGTAAAACTTTTAATACTGAAAATCCTGTAGTAAGTTTGCATAAAAAACTGTACGATTCCAATGATATTGCTGCCCATCTTACTTAACAGCGAAGGAAATTTCGTAAGGATACTGTAATGTCATAAACAAGCAGCGCTAAATCGTAAAATCTAGTGCGTAGTACATTAGTATATTACTGCAGTGGCCAGCAAAAGAGGCTTTGATGGACTAACGTTTTATTGTGGGCCGAGGCGAAACCGAGGCACACATACGTAGTCCATCAATGCCTGTGGCCAAGGCTTGTATAGTACTTTTCTCAAATTATGCGCGGAAATTAAAACTAAGTAGTACCTAGAACTCATTTATCCAAATATTTACAATTACTTTTCAAAATCAATAATGAACTAAATGACGAAGATCGAACAACAATAATTTTTCCCGATTTAGGTTTAGCACGCACTGCGATTTTTATTCGCGCAATTTTTTTCCGCCCATTCTACGGCCTATGGAATTGTATTGTCTATTGCTGCACGCGTTGTGGCAAAATATCGCGCGGGGGTTATAAATACTACAAAAATCCCTTTAAGCCTTAAAGGGTTCTTTTGCTTTTTTTTTCAATTAACATCTTTCTATTTGCAAGCAGTTCGAAATTTAAATAAAACCTTTGATAAGTTACCTCCTTGTTGCCATGTTTCGGAGTAAAACATCGTTCCATTTTTAAATTACACGACAGATATGAGTTCACTATGTAATTTATTTGGCCGCTAGACACGACAGATATGATGATATTTTCATACATCTTTTGCGGGCCGCTGCTCGCATGTATTTGGCCAGTACTGCAATTTCGATTTACCTCGAAGAAGGTTGTCAAAATAATGCTCAAATTTCCAAGCATGTTTGAGGAAAATTATATATCGATGCTCTTTTGTTTAACTGCGTTGAAGTAATAGATGATTAGTACTAAGAAGTCCGAGTGTTGTGTCACTTACAACTGGGCTACCTGAAGTCATCGGTTCTCTTGCATAGTTTCTTCTTTCATGATTCCACTCAATGATAATAATGTACTCATATTATCTCAATGTTTCATACCACATATTGGCCGTCATCAAATTAGTCAACTCCCAGAAGCATGGTTAATAATAAATTAATAGGTAAGTAAGGATCACAATATATACTATTTTCTAGCAAGGAGAGAGGTCGAAGCTATCTGTTGCCGTACCCAGGAGGATACCCAAGAGAATATTATAAGCCGATAAGTGAAAGGATTATCGGCGTCTTTATTGTTATTTATTTTAAGCCAACCTGTCCAATAAAGATACTAAAAGGAAAGGAAGAACCGACTACAAAAATGCAATACATTTCAATCCTTTATTAGAAGTTTAACTTCCCGTTTGATTTCTGTACATATTCGCGAGCTGGCTGACCAAAACCAGATGTATCCTCCAACTGCACAGTATGATTTTCTTCTTGTTTACGTTTTTTGATTTTTGAATTAACTTTTTTTATTTATGGGTAACTTTGTTGTTAATTATTTTTCTAATTATGTACATTTAAACATAAAAGTGTAATATATTTTGTCAATCACCTCTTAATAACCTTTATTTTGATACCCCACACGATGGGAACGGAAGAAAAAAAAATAATTATATTTTTATTTTATTTTATTTTATTTGGGAAACAAACAGATGCAATAACAAACATAAGCATACATTTAGTTCAACACAATCCAGAAACAATTTCCACAGATTGATATACACGTAAATTAATCTAAGTTACAGTACAACCAGAAGTTCACACAGTATAAAGAAGTCACAATTCAATATTATATTATTGTATAACATTATATTATTTAAATTTATATGCCAAAATATTTTTTATGCAAAACCTAAATTTGGGTATATATACGCCCTCATATGGCGCCCAAAAGCCGCCATTTTTTTATTTACCAATTTTAATGTAGCCAATGACACTCACAAGGAATCATCAAAATCGGCCAACGTGTTTGGTCTCTAGAACGCCTTAAACAGTTTTTTGCTTAAATACCTAGTAAAGGATTAATAGTTTAGAGTGTCAGATAAATTTCAGCATATTCTAAGGTTTTCTATACCTGTACCAATTCTATCTTCTAGGACCTAGGTAATTCTTTTAAATAAGCTACTCTCGAGACTCCCTCGGCGGTCTATACGTCTAAACTCAACTGCTGCGTGTGATGTCTTCCATTCGTTTCCATTAGAAACTCCTAGCAGCACCAGTAGCATCTAGTAGCAGCCCGGAGTTCCCAGTTGATGGGTATGGGTTCGTTCTCCACTATATGATACTTTTATACATGTGGGTATACCCTATCATACATGTGATTTTAAGTTAAGCTATTCTCTCAGCAGCTTGTGCCAACACGACAGTACCAATATTTGCAAACTAGCTCCAATATACCAACGTAACCTCGAACATATTTGCCAAAAATTTGCCAGCCAGCATTATTGGCAGCAGCTGGCCGTCGGTATGGCAACTTGCGAATTTTGCCAATAATATTTTATTGGTTCGCTCTTTGCGCTCATAAAGGTTTTCCCTTACGTAACAATATTTTTAAGCTTTGTTCGAAATCGTATTTGTTTTATTGTTGCCAGATTAAATAAAAACCGGTCGTTAGTCAGAACCTTTTTTTCTGTATTTTCTTTTGTGAAAATTTAAATTGTTGAACAAGTTGAATTTATTAAACAGTTTCTTGCCCGTTCTCTGTATAACTTGAGATCCCACCGCAAAAATTAGCAGGTAATTTGTTTTTGATAAAACTTGATTTTTATGAACGATACTTGATAGTAGAATATATTTCTGCTGAGTTGCCTGGCCACATCTAGCCTGGAGATTTTTACAGTGGGATCTTAAGCTAATAGGAAGCTAAGCTTTTCAAGCAATTTTATGACTTTAAGGAAATTCGGGTTCGGAAATGATCGAATTGAAGGGGCTTGTAGCGGTATGTTAACATGTGTCGATCTTCAAGGTCAAGAAACGCTAGCCGATGTAGGTCTGTGGACTATCCATACATACGGACACCAACCCTTCCGTGCTTCGATAAGCATGTTAAACAGTTGATCCTTGAACTCATCCAAAGATCTTTAACATACGTTACATTTATTCCAAAACCATAATTATTAAATACCTACTGTTATTCAGCTTTATCTGGTTAGACTTGAAGCCGACCACAACATAATGCGAATGCATGCTGAAAAACCGCGTATGAATTCGCCGCTAGAGGCGCTGGTGTTGCGTCAGGTCTCCGATATGTCAAATTTTATAGCTTTTTGGGTTTAAGCGCGATTTCATGTAATTTTTTTTATTGTTGTGAATATTTTACAAATATGGCAGATTACGATAGGTATGAGATTTACCAACCACTGCTTTAATAGAGTTCAATGTTTCGGAAAATGTACTTCTCCCTTATTTTCAACAAAAAAAAATAACACACCTCTACGACATTAGAAATATTTTTAATCCAAACTTTGTTTTGGTGCGTTATTACAAGGTTTGAGACATATATTAGATAGAGAGACACATAATACACACACATGCACCTCATACCTAGACTAGAGTCAAGAGCAAACCCATCCTAAAGTTAAAAAAATATGGACCTTAGTCAACTTTCCAAGTTTAAATTGACGTTAATTAGTTCTTCCTGATTGGGTAAAGGCAAGGCAGATAATGAAAAGGTCGAATTGAAATGAATTGAATACTTTGATTCTAAATTCAATTATGCTCTCTGTTCCAGGAAACCAACGGATTGACTTCTACCTATTGAAACCTACTGTGGTCGAAACAGTAATTTTCAAAGGGGGCTTACTGATCTTAGTAATAACGTACCAGTGTCCTAGAGATTCAAGTGGAACAATACAACTATATTAAGAGGTATTTTGTTTCTCCTGTGCAAGAGTTACCACTGATGTGCGGTTGTCTATAAAAAACCGCTTTAGCTTGGTTCTAACATTCGTGCTTTAACATTGGTATTAAGAACGTATCCAATCCCATGGTTTGACAAGTTTTCGGGTTATAGGAAAGTTTGACAAACTGCAAATTCTTGATTAAGAAAGCCGGTGTATGTAAAAATACAAACTTTGATACAAATAAAGTGTCAAAGATAACAAACACTCATACATACCAAACCAAAATCTAACGCAAAACAAAGAACGATAAACTGTCAAGCGTGATCAAACTTGTGATAAGGGTTCCGTACCCTGCTCCTAATACTACCATCATTTACAACCATAGACATAGAGAAATGGAGTGAGCGTTGCCTATCCGGCTGTGCCAATCTGATCTCTACAACCTTACAGGGTAAAACTTACTCCTTGGTTAGTTTTTAGTTTAGAAAAATTCTTTATTATCATAAAAATTATACATACCTGGAGTACTTAAAAATAAGTAACAGTTACACTAATATTAATAACAACACTTTTACAGGCTAGGAACACCTTTATAAGTATATAATAATAATGGTTACAAACTTTTTACAACATGAGGGATTTATTAATCAAACCTTTAATATTTATAATATATGAAATTATTGTAATAATTTCATTTTTATAAAATGTGGGGGTAGCAGCAACTACTACGCGCTCAGCATAGGTGCGACCGGTGCAAGCGGTTGCTCAGGTGATCGCGCGTGGCCACCAGCGGCGCACGAGCTACCTCGCCTACTACTCTACTACTACTCCTTGGTAAGACTGGTGTCAGATTTACTCCTCCAGAAAAACTGTATTGGCAACAAAGTCGTTTATTTTTTATTTTTTTTTAGGTATCTTTTTACATCTAAGGTCATTAGCGACCACAGTAAACATTATAGTAGAATATGTTACATTAGTTTATATATATTAGAATAGGTTACAAAAGTTTATACATATTTATCAATTTCAAAAACGTTAAGATTCTTGTATAACCATCCTTACAAAGTCGTTTTGTCTCTGTCTACAGAGTAGTAAACTTCGTGACGAAATTGCTCAGTCCATTCTTCTATGTCTAAGTTAACAACAACTTTCCGAATGCTCCGTATCTCTAAATATTTACATAAGAGTGATATCTGTCTGTTTGCCGAAGAAACCTTTATATAAGACAGTTCGACATTGGTTTTGTTCAAGTATTGGCTGAATTCCAAATGCTGAAGATAGAAAGTTTTAAGCCAAAATGGGATATCTCTAAACCTTATCCAACACTGTACTGGACATATCGGTGTTATTGTGTAACACATCCGAATAAGCTTTCATTTTGGCAATACCACGGGTTCCCAGCGCTAACAAAGAAAATTTGGTTTAAATAAATGTCACTAGATGGCGCGATATAAATTCATTTGTTATTAAATTGTGTGTAAAAAAAAATATTTTCGTCAATTGATCATAAAAATTGTAGGTTCTTGTTTAATCAACTCTCCTAAGCACAAAATTATGGAATATTGGGGTCTTAATTCACATTTCAAAGATTATTTGAACGGATCATTTAAAATTGATTCCGTCTTTAAATTTCTGAGGCATGCCACCCGATTTTTTTAATTTGTATTGGACACATTTTGGTACAATGAAATTGTAAAAACGTGCAAAAAAATACTATAAAACAAATCGTCACTGTATTTAATGAGACAAAATACTTACGAATCGAAAATACCCTTTTACTTGCAAGTCGCTGCTAACACCATCTATAGCCGTGGAACGGAACCGAACGCGATCCAAGTTATTATAAAAATAATCAGCAATCAGACGGAAAACGCTAGTTACGTCGGCACGGTTTTTTTGTATGGACAAAAACATTCTTCTCACATTTCAGTTTTCTCACTCATATATCAGAAAAGCATCGCAGAACGTTAAGAAGAATAAAGTCTTTTATTTCCTGGACATCATATCTTCACCTACGAACATCTGGCAGCCACAAGCAGCTCGCAGGGACGAGAATTCTTGAAGACAACTGAACTATAGGTGCAAGGGTGTCAACGCGCTTGGTGCAGGAGCCTTACAACCTCCAAAATCCCTATCTACCACGAGCGATCACGTCCACCCCGTACATTTGCTGGTGAGAAAGTAAAATTATGAACCAGTCGGACGGGCCCCTAATTTAAAATAGTCTCGTGGCATTTTACCGCGTTTTCATTACACTACATTAATACATATAGGGGCCTAGAAAAATTGACATTCTGTCTGCAATAATGGTCGTCAAAAATTTGCAAATGTATGGAATTGTCATCATCATCATCAGCCTATAGCAGTCCACTGCTGGGCATAGGCATCTCCAATTGCACGCCATTTGCTTAGATTATCGGCAACTGTCGTCCAAAACGGCGAGCATGGCATCTGTGATAGGCTTGTGTCACACATTTTATCACGATTTTTGTTCCCAAACTGTGATAAAAAAGTGTGACTCGGGCCTGTCACAGTAGGCCGTGCTCGCCGGTCAGTTGCTACCAGCCTGCCTGCGCAGATCGTCGCTCCACCAAGCCTGAGGGCGTCCTACCTTACGTTTACCCGTTCGCGGTCTCCACTCAAGAACACGTTTACCCCAACGGTCGTCGGTTCTACGACTTAAATGGCCGGCCCATTGCCACTTCAGCTTGCTTATTCTGTGAGCTATGTCGACAACTTTGGTTCTCTGCCGGATTACCTCACAAACATGAAAACGCTTCTGAAGTGTCACGTTCAATCCCAAACATTTAGGGCTTGTGTCAATAGATTTTGAGCACCCGAATACTTTATTGTACACCAAAAACAACATTAAAGACAATGTGAAAATAAAGTAGGCTACATGTAAAAAGGCGAGGAAAATTTTAATAAAAACTAGCTTCTGCCAGCGGATTCACCCGCGCGTAAGTCGAAAATGATCCCGAGAGAACTTAATCTTGGGATAAAAAGTATCATATGTGCTATTCCAGACTATATATCTCTGTCCAAGTTTCATCCATATCTGTCCAGCCGTTTGAGCGTGAAGAAGTGAAAAACATACAAATAAAAAATGTTGTAAGTAATTATTTTACACTTAAAATATATTATTTTCCCTTTTTCCAAGTTTAAAGATTTCAGAATATCTTTAATATATCCTCACTATTCTCAGAATGTGGGTATCTTAAGAGTTCGGATTACGTCTGGGGAATGAACAGCAGTATCCATTTACGAAGGTAAACGCGTATTAACTTGATATGCTAGCAATCGCGGTATAATCCTATCAAACATCGCGATTATGGTATTATCCCCCGGAGCGGTGAAGCGTTTCGATATTATAACCAGATTACGTGACAACACATACATATATAAACTCACGCTTCTTTCCCATGAGGGCTGGCAGAAACTAAAGAACGCCACCTGTACGATCCCTACCTAATTCTTTTTTTTGTTGCAAAGTACTGGCAAATATACTTACGTATACGTGCTTACAGGCTTTGTATACAGTACTATTTTTACTTCCTAAGTTATTTAGGGGGTTTGTGGGGTCAAAGTACTCCTGTGACCTACTTTGTTTATGGAGTCTACCCTGAAATATGAAAGTAAACAATACTTGTTACCTACACTGAGGGAGGGTAATGTTTTTCGAGCTTACGTATGTCCAATTCTATAGCACGCTCTACAGCCCAAACGGCTTGACGGATTATGACATATGAGGTATCGTTAAATTCGTCTCAATTTTGGGAGGCTATATATTTTTGTAATATTCCCTTAACCCCCCCTCCCCTCCCAAAGGGGGTGATAAAATTAAGTTTTCCTTGTCATAACAATATGCGTATCAAATGAAAGCGACAAAATAGACCATTCTAAAAACATGTATATCGTAACACTTTTGTGTTACTATTATGCCACAAATTCAAGATGAGCGTATATTTGATAGAAAAATAAATAATCTTTTATCACATAACTTATTTGGAGAACTCGTTCATTAATAAAACTAAAAACACTGAAATAAAATAAATTATTATAAAAACAAAAACCCGACTGCTAAAAAAATATTAACTGAAAAGAGAAAACCAAGTACTAGGTATTTATTTAAACATTAATATTATGAGATGCTGCAGGCGGCGACAAATAAAAACTATAGAAAAACTTATCAAAGCATCGTTTTTCACCGCTGGCAGCACCTCATAATATTTAATGTTTAAATTATACCTAGTACCTTTTTTTCTATTTTCAGTTAATAATTTTTTAGCAATCGGGTTTTTTTTTATATTAATGAGCTTTTGTTAATATAACTCGATAAAATGTAGGAAACAGAATATAAAAATCTATTTATATATATCCATCTTATATATAAAAATCAACGTTTGTTTGTTAATATTTTATGCGATGCCATACCGTCCATCTGATTGCGATAAAACTTTGTCATCTTATTGCTTGCAGTTGTGCGAAGGTTTATAGGCTAAGTTCAACTAACATACAGTTGCTACGTACTGAGTACCAGTTTGGTTTTTTTTTCATCCAAAAATAAAGCCATAATTTAGGTAGCGTTATTGGATAAGAATGAACGGCGTATGATTGATTTTAGTTTTTTATCAACACAAGAGCATGTGCCTGTCAATATATTTGACATTAGCGACATGAAGAGATATTAATTTATATAAATGGGAAATTAAATTATACTGATCGTACTGATCTAGGGATCAACTAATTCAACCAGGTTTCAGGCTGGCTAAAGTAGCATCATCTTTTATGGGGTACTGTATAAAATGTTACAATAAAATTCCTCCCCACATTCTACAACTAAATGAGACGAAATTTAAGACTTGTATAAAACGCACACTATGTAGGCAAGCATATTATAAGTTGGGGGATTACATCGCTGATAAAAATGCTTGGCTCAATGCTGGTCCTGCTCCGCAGCCACTAGGGCGCAAGAACAATTAGTGATGGGCAGAAAAGTATCGAAGTATTGTTGGACATGCTGAAGACTGTATGCAAATTTTTGTATTGTATAAACTCAATTTCTTTTAGTATTATATAATTGCACAGCACATGTGTGAGTACTATGTTCCGACTGTAGATAAATCTACCATTCACTGTACCTATATGTCGTTCGTTGACTTCTGTGTGCCCTGGCAGTTGAGTGTGTCATGCTCTCTCTAATTTCTCTCTGATGGTGGCACATGTGTTGGATCATTCGGTTCCCTTCATGATGGTTGAGCTGAGTGGTGCCGATCCATGCGTCATGTTCGTGAACGGGCGCCATCAGTTGGGATTGGTCATAACTTAGCTGTCTCGGCCTGTTAAAGTGCTTTTTTTTAATTATTTGTTACTCTAGACGCTTTTACGTACACGTCTTTTTACATCGTTCTCACATATATGTATTTTTTCAACAAGAATGATGTAACCAAAAACTTGTAATTAAAACTGATGGAAAAGAGTGTCCGGGGAGTTTCTTGCAAATTCTTCTCCATTGAGACCTACAGACGCTTGCGAATTTGCAACTAGAGTCATCTTTTTATTAATTTTTTGTTTGACAATTCAAAAGTACTTCTAAAGTTTAATTGAAATAAATACCTTGATTTTGATTTTGATTTTTTTGACTGTCACAAGAGTTGTCCCTCTTATCAATTGTTAATAAGATTTTTTTTATAACGTCATTCAAACTGAGCTACTAGAAATATTAATCTATTATAATACGAAAGCTTGAAATTTTCATTGCATAATCATATCCGCATGTTTGTCAGAAATAATCCCAAGCAAGGGTTAAAAGTCCAAAGTACTTGTACAATGTATCTCTATACCAAAATTCATCAAAATTGGTTCGGCGGCTTAGGCATAAAAACGTAACAAACAGATAGACAGACAGAGTTGTTTTTGCAAATTCTGTTAGCGAAACAGAAATTACCCCAAAATAATCGTAATCTATTCCTTTCCACTATTACCCCACATAAAACCAAAACGCTTTCAAAATATTTTGCGTACGGAACCCTAAAAAGTAGGGATTTACGAATCTTTGCATAAAAAGAACTTTAGCGGCCATATCCCTATAAGTGGGCAATAAATTGTAATTTATAAGAGCTTTGTTCCAGCCCTTAGATCCCTTTGAAGACAGATTCTGGTCACGAAGAAAAGTTATATTTTGTTTGTTTGCGCCGCGTTCTTGGGCCTATGTATGCGTAATTTTCATGGTAGGCACATCTTCTTGAGTATGAATGTCAGTAGCTGGACGATGTGCTACACAAATTAATTAAAAGAAGATCTAGCCAGGTAAGAGTTGCCATGTCAGTGCAGTTGACAATACCGCTGCATACGTAACGTGTTTAATTCCCGGTCGGAAAGGGACGGCAAGATTTGAAAATATCGGTTCATACAAAATGCATAGGTCACGGGTGGACGGACGGGACGGTGACTTGGTGTTTTGTATGAAACGACACGTCGTCCTTTTCCGTACGGGATTTACGTTTTCAGAAACCTTTAGTCAGTCAGTCAGTCGGCCTGGTGTGAAGACGGAAGAGAGTTCAGTGAGTTAAAGAGGAGGTTTGGATGTCCTCGCAATGGGCTCTGAATCCGGTTTGCAACTCAGTATAGTGGCTTGTGCCGCGTAGGTACAATGTATTCTTCAACAACTTCATTGGGTTTATATATTTATTATTAATACCAGCCCAGAGTTCGGCAGTTGACGGTGTGATATCCCCGTGTCATAAGCACGTAAAGCCGTTGCTACTGCCGCAAGCGGTTGAATTTGAGGCCCAACTGACTAAGAGAGTATAAAAAAGTTAATTAAAAAAATCAAAATACCCGACTGCTTAAAAAGCGAACTAAAAAGACGTAAACAAGAAGAAAATCATGCTGTGCAGTCGGAGGATACATATTCGCGAGCTGGCTGACCAAAACTAGATGTATCCTCCGACCGCACAGCATGATTTTCTTCTTGTTTACGTCTTTTTAGTTCGCTTTTTAAGCAGTCGGGTATTTTGATTTTTTTAATTAACTTTTTTATTTATAACTTTTTAGTTAGCATTTTTTTCGAATTAGGTACATTTAAATATGTAAGTGTTATATATTTTTGAAATCACCTCTTAAAATTCTTTATTTTGATACCCCACAAGATGGGTTTGGAAGAAAAAATAAAATTGCCCCACCACAATATGGCGCCCAAAAGCCGCCAATTTTCTATTTTCCAATTTTAATGTAGCCTATAACACTCGCAAGGTTAAGACGAATCGATTGACGTATGAATTATCAAAATCGGCCAACGCGTTAGGTCTCTGGAACGCCACATAGGAACAAACATACATACATACATACTTACATACATAGAGTGATAAACACATTTTACCCTCCTTCGGCAGTCGGTTAAAAAGAAGAGAGAGTTTACCGTAGTTATGCTCAAACTTGCAACATGGCTAGTCGTCGCTGAATATGGCCGGTTTGATTAAAATTTACCCCCCAGGTTTTGACTCGGCTTCAATAAAATTAACAGTTACATCTTGCGGCAATCGAAGGTATTTCCTTTGTCATCACGACTTAGTCGACTAGAGTGAAGGCAGCTTATGGAAATAGAAAACATTTAGGTATTCGACACAGACACAATACAACTGAACGGAACAACGAGAAGCATAGTAAATAACCCCTTCCTTGCAGTCGGGTCAAAAGTACAATCAAAGAATCCTTCAAACTGACCAAGAATACAGGATGTAAAGGAAAGGTGTCGTCGTATTTGAAAAACTGCTACTGCCCGTATAAATGAACAACTTTCAAGAAAGTCATAGAGAAAACCCAAAAAACAATTGGATTTTCCATATATCCCGAAGAATTGCCAAACTTAAGTGGCAGTGGGCAGGGCACATTGCTCGCAGAACGGATGACCGATGGGGCAGAAAAGTTCTGGAATGGCGACCGCGAACCGAAAGACGTTGCGTTGGAAGGCCTCCCACCAGGTGGACCGATGACCTGGTGAAGGTTGCGGGTATCAGCTGGATGCGGGATGCACGGGACCGGTTAATGTAGCGACGTATGATGCTGATATGATGATGATACAAAGTCGTCGTCAGCTGGTTAAAATTTGTAAAAAATATAAAATTTTTCTTTTGAGATTTGACTATGTCTTCTTTGAAGAAATTTGATCATTTACATCGCCAGAAAAGTTGATGACCATGAGTTTACAATCTGTATAGGTGTTACTCGATACCACAAGAATTATATGTGTTACAGAATAGCCAGCTTCATTGGATGTATTGATTACTAACATCACTCTGGACGCTTTATAAATGCTAATAGAATTGGAACCGACACAGTTTCGATAAAAATAAGGCGCCAAGCCCGTAGCTGTCCCATCCTATAAGTTATTCACGACTTGCCGGCTTATTATCATTATGTTCGAGGTAATTATCGGAGATTCGGCCAATCGATTAGCTTTCAGGGTATTACGTGGTTTCTTTTAGTCGAAATATTTATTTATTTTCGCATTTGAATAAAAATAAAGTTTACAAACCGCCGGTTTCTTAAGAGTATGAAATTGCGAACATGTTGAACTTAACTTTAGCGCATTCTTCTTTTCTGTTACGTCATAAATATATATTTTATATAAGTATATATTATATTCCAATATATATGTACGTGTATTTTACCTATTTTAGTATGTTAATAAAAACTTTTTTCTTTTTAAATTGTTTAAACAATGCACCTGCCTTGATATCTCTTCACCACCCTTGGTTGACTGGTAGAGAATGCCTAAGGCATTAATAATAATAATAATAATTTATTTATTTTCAGACACAGTAGTCCATAATTTAATTACATTCATGCATTACATTAAAAATAAAAATACTAAATGAATATCAATTCAAAATTAAAATAAAATAAAATGTCATTCATTAAGTCCGCCTTTGTACCTTTTTGTGCATGACGTCTAAATAAATAAATAAATACCTGTTACACTTTGGCAATGCAGCAAAGTTTCTCAATTCCGAAACCGGGTGTAAATTGCCGCTTAAATAATAGAGTTTTGAATCCGTGGCTCGCACGGCTCGGCTCGCGCCCGCAACGGTCTAGCATAATTCATCTTTTATACTTATGTCGTATGTCATGATAAAGGGTTTGTCGTCCATCAACTTGACATAAAACCTGATTCCGGGCTGCGGAGAAATCTCCAATGACACACCAACCAACCACCTTGGTTTGGTTTCACATGTTTTTTTTTTTTTATTGTCAATAGGCTCGCGCTTGACCACTATCTCACCTGATGGTAAGCGATGATGCGGTCGACGGTGAAGCACGCTTGCCTAGAAAAAACCCATTCACTCTTGACTTAAAGACCCCTAGATTGTAGCTATCGGGAAACACAGACTCCGGCAGGGAATTCCACTCCTTAGCTGTAGGCATAATCAAAGTGTCCCCAAAACGTTTTGTGCATATGGGTGGGATATCCACCATGTACCGATAAAGCATCGCCGTGCGTCTGGTTGTCCGATGATGGAACGGGCTGGGCGGAATTAAATTATGCAATTCCATCGCACACTCCCCGAAATGTAACCGATAAAAAACCGACAAGCTGGCAACTTGGCGACGATGTCCAAGGCTCTGGAGCTTTGATTTGACCAGTGCCTCATTGCCGATGAGTCTCTTAGCCCGCTTTTCAATCTACTCTAGTGCATCAAGCTGGTATTTAGCTGATCCGTCCCAGAGATGAGAGCAGTACTCCATGCACGATCGAACTTGCGCTTGATACAAGTTGAGCAGCTGTTTCGGCGTGAAGTACTTTCTCACGTAAGGATCCCCAACTTTTTGGCAGCCAGCTGAGCCTTTGCCTCAATGTAAGGCCCAAAATTGAGAGTCGATGTCAACGTAACGCCAAGAAGTTCAAGATAGTCCGTTATTGGCACGGTTACATCACGGCAAGTTGGATCCGGGTGAAATGACTCTTTTTAGCGGAAAAAAGACACGCCTGGGTTTTAGCTGCATGAAACTTGACCAGATTGGCACCGCCCCATTCGGAGACTGCCTGCAAGGACAGGTTCAAGCGCTCCACCATGGCCTCCCGGAGAGACTGGATCTGAGGCCCGGTAGCACGAGCGTTGGACAAGTATCTCACAGCAACAGTGCTGTCGTCTGCATACCCAAAGATTTTAGGTTTTAGCAGATCGTTAATGTGCAACAAAAACAATGCTGCTGAGAGTACCGACCCCTGAGAGAACTCGGCATTTATATCCAATTGGTCAGACGAGCAGCCATCGATAACCACTCGAAGTCTGCAATCCAATCACACAGACCAGAATGAAGGAAGCTTACCAATAAGGCTTTCGTGTCAGGCCCTATCGAAAGCCTTTGAGATGTCGAGGAAGACGGCAAGCGCTTCCCCGTGCCTCTCGATGGCCTCACTCCATATGTGAATGGCATACGCTAAAAGATCCCCAGTAGACCGATTTCGGCGAAAGCCGTATTGGCGGTCGCTAAGGATATCGTTAGTTTCTAGGTATGCCAGGAGCTTAGTGTTTAGTACACGCTCCATACTCTTACAGAGTATGGACGTTACAGAGATGTGTCTGTAGTTAGCCGGGTCAGCTCGACTGCCCTTCTTGGGCAGGGGCTGTACGTTGGCTTGCTTCCAAGCATTCGGCACTTTTCCAGTTTCATATGAAAGGCGGAATAGGCGTGTCAAGATCGGAGACAGTTCAGGCGCACAAGTTCTAAGAACTATAGCTGCTAGCTTTGTTCACGTTGAGGTTGCGCAGCACCCTACGGACGTCCTTTTGATGGATACGAATGTCCAACATACTCGTCTCGCATCCATCAGGTGAATGAGGGGGCCGCGAATCACCAGGATTCAGACGAGAAGATTCCGCAAAAAGAGAGGCAAATAAATTTTCCTTCTCTACAGCGGAGTGGGACAGCGACCCATCAGGTTTCAGCAGAGGTGGTAGTGAGGGACGGCAGAAGTTCGATTCGACCGACTTAGCCAGGGACCAAAACGCTTTACTACCTGCTGGGTAAGAAGCAAGTTTGGTCCCTATTCGGCTAATGTGGTCGACCCAAGCCCTTCGCAACACCAACTTGCAGGACTTGGCAGCCCTGTTAAAGGCTCTCTTCTTACGACGCACGTCACTCGCTTTGCGCGATCGCGCGTCGACCCATGCCAGGTACGCCTCATGCTTAAGCGCGTCGGCGCGATGACATTCGGCGCCAAACCATGGCCGGTCAGCGCTGGACATTGTTACGTCAGAGAACGGAATGTAGTACTTCATTCCGTGACGCAACACACCCGTCACGGCATCCGCGCACGACGAAATATCGGCCGAAGAAAAGCAAGTAGGCTGCCAAGGATAGCTTGCGAAGAAAGATCGCATGCCATCCCAATCTGCTGACCTGTACCGCCAAACCCGCCGGCTGCCTCTTGGGCTGGGATCGGGCGGGGAGTAGACGGACACAGACTTCACCAGACAGTGGTCGGAACTACACAAAGGTCAAGTTATCGACACAGAGTATCGGTCTGGATCTGTTGTCAGGAGAAGGTCCAAACAATTGGCTGTGTGCGAATCAACATCCGGCACCCTTGTTGCCCCATGGACCAGCTGGGTAAGGTTTAGTGCAAGCGAAAGCTTACGCATCTCCCGTCCAGCATGGTTAGTGTACTGGTATGGGAAGAGCCACTCCTGGCGGTGGGCATTGAAGTCCCCCAGTAACACTAATTGGGCGGATGGGTACCGTATCAGCCGCCTCGCTAAGGTACTCTGTGAGCCTGGTTGTCTCATGATCTCCTCTGTGCAAACGGTAGACACAGGCGTAGATAATTTTATCCAGACCTATGTCCACGAGAGCCCACAGCGTTGAGAATTTCGAGTCCTCAAGGTTACGGAGACGCCGATAGCAAGCGTGATCACGGGCGTACATACACACACCCACGCGTGTTTTAAAATTGTGCTCCAGGGTAAACCCTGGGTATGATAAGTACGAGACGTCTGACGGACTCGCTATCTGCGTCTCCGTAAGAAAAAACAGCGCTGGTTTCTCAGCCTCCAGGTGGTAGTGGACTGCAGAGAGATTTGAGTGCAGACCTCTAATATTGGTGAGGTGCACTTTGAGGGGGAGGGGGTGCAGCCGCTGTTTAGATCCAGTATTCTTTTTACCTGACATTTCATTAAAAAAGAGTGAATGGATGAGAGGAGAAGGAAGTGAGATGAGGTTCCACGCTGCTAACCTACAGACACGCACTGAAAGGCCGCCATCATTGGGGCACTAGTCTGGAGACTGCGGGGACGCCCGAGCCCCCACCGGAATGTCCATCGGGCCCTCCCCATCTGGTCGCCAACCAGCACGATGGTCCATTTCGGCATTTTTCGACAGTTGGCGGGGCAGCCTTTCGTGTGTGGCTGGCACACTACTTGGGTCGGCCGGCGGCGCACCGTGCCTCGGATCCCGCTACCCTCCGCGACTAGTCTCCCGATTTGTCCATAACAGCGTGCGTCAGGCTGATCAGCCTGCAGTGGAACAGCTGTCTCGACCCTACTCCTCGGTCACCTGTTACCAAGTAGATGAATTCGGCAGAAATAATTTCTCCCTCAATGCTATTTATTCTGTTCTCATTTTACTATACCTATATTTATTTATTTTTTGCCTGGAGAAATGCTCATGCATACTGCACTACCACGGGGAGATAGTGCAGTTATGTGGGACTTTAACCCACTAAAACTCCACGGTGTCCTCCTGTGCCGCTTATGGCGGGAACACGGGCACGCGTTAGCACTCACCGCGAACCCGCCGCGGATGTCCGTCACCGGACCCTCCTCGAGGGAGTATCCCCCATCACCAGCGCACCAGAACACACTGTACGCCGTGACCACCCCAGGGACCAATCAGCACATGGGCGCCAGACGACCCCGTGTATGGCAACCTTGGTCCCCCTGTGACGGGTCAAGGTCAATGGCCCCGACGATCGATACCTGAATTGTGAAAATCATATTGTTATTAAGATTTCCATAAGGCAAAAAATTGAGTAATTAAAAATATGAACAGTGGCTTTTAATAAGAAAACTGACCGTTAGGTGGGCATTTATACATTCGTTTTTCGCTTGCCGGCAATCAAGAAACAAATGAAACTATTCTCTTAAGATTTATTTATTTTTGGACATATCTGAAACTTATTATACTTTAGATAAGAGATAATATTATACTTACTTACTTACCCAATCTTACAGCTTATATAAGCTAAGTACTAATGGTTTGGGCTAAGACACTCAAAAACAAACATCTCCGTACAAGTAGTTAGGTTCGAACTCAGGATTTCATACTAGCCAAACTACACACTATCCATTGAGTCTAACCAGTTTTTATTTTTACATCGCAAATATTAAAACAAATATTATTAGTTTCATAATAAACCAAATCAAACGTTATTTGCTTAAATTTTGTGGTACCGATTACAATGTAAATGCAATACGAAATCGAGAATCAAAAAAAAACCCCAAAATATTTACCTGATATGAATTAATTACTTTTTCACTTGTTCCGTGGGATGGCCTAGTATATAGTACGAGAGGTCAACGATAATGGTTCTCTTTTTATTTTCATTTGAGCGATTTTCCGCTAGACGACGCTCGCTTTGTTTATGGAAGCTTTGAGGATAAAAGTGGTATAATTTTAGGGAGCTGTAGGTATATTTATACTTATAGCATACTATTTTGTACCTAAAGACTGATGTACATCAGAAAGATTACATTCACTCAAAAGGCAATGGAGAGGGCTATTCTCGGAGTTTCCTTGCGTGATCGAATCAGAAATGTAGAGATCCGCAAGAGAACCAGGGTTACCGACATAACCCGAATAATTGCCAAACTTAAGTGGCAGTGGGCAGGGCACATTTCTCGCAGAGCGGATGGCTGATGGGGCAGAAAGGTTCTGGAGTGGCGACCGCGAACCGCAAGGCGTTGTGTTGGAAGGCCTCCCACCAGGTGGACCGATGACCTGGGGATCCGCTGGTTGCGGGACGCACGAGACCGGTAAATGTGGCGACGCTTGGGGGAGGGCTATGTCCATCAGTGGACGTCTTTCGGCTGATATGATGGTGATGATGACTGATGTAAAACAGTATTATTACGATTGTAAACACAGTTCAAGACATATTATGCGCCACTGCTTTGCATGTGGTGCTGGATTCGATGACTGATTCAGGCAAAGTGCCGTTGTGTTTTTTAATCTGGAATTTAATTAGCAGCTTGGAACCTGCACCTGCGTACGGTTAGGCTTGCACCCTTTTTAACCCCCGACGGAAAAAGAGAGGTGTTATAAGTTTGAAGTATGTTGCTGTGTATCGGAGTATCTGTGTATTTATGTGTATCTGTGGCATCGTAGCTCCTAAACGGATGAAGCGAATTTGATTTTTTTTTTTTGTTACTAATTCTAACGCTTATTAAAAACAGATTGATAGGTAGTAATTTGGTTATCGGACAAATGCCAATAATAAGACGAAAATAACATATTTAATCCAAATTGTTGCGTAACACTAAATATACATTGTACATACAAGCGTTATTACAGTGAAACTTCTATATTGATTCGTAGTTATAGTGTCTTTTATCAGTTTTAGTTGTGTGGGTCAAATCATGCAATTTAATTTTAATACAATTATCCCCCACCGATAGAGCTGTATGCTCGTTTGATTTGGACGATAATGCGCGATAAGCTAAAAAGCTTGTTTTAAAATATGTTTTCTAATTGAAAAGGCCTTCACGGGCCACCTTCAAGCCTTTTTACCCAGCTGCAAGGAAAGGGTTATGTTTTTCGCGCGTATCTTGTATGTATGTATGTAATATTCTTTATTACCTCGTATCTTCCAAACCACTTGACGGATTTTTATAATTAAGACATCGTTAGATAAGTCTTGACCGCCCAAGTGTTCTTAGATAGGTGAAGTTAAAAAAGCAAACATGGCGGATTTTGGGAGCCATACTGTGCGGGTTCCAATTTTTTTTCTTCCAATCCCATCGAGTGGGATATCAAAATGAAGGGTTTCAAGAGCTGATTACAAAAATACATACCACTTATATGTTTAAAATTAATACGAAAAAAAAATATAACTAAAAAGTTGCAAATAAAAAAAGTTAATTTAAAAAACAAAAACCCGACAGCTTATGAAGCGAACTAAAAAGCTGTAAACAAGAAAACTTCATGCTGTGCAATCGGAGGATCAGGTGGTCAGCCAGTTTGCGAATATGTATCTTCCGACTTCACATGATTTTTTCTTGTTTACAGCTTTCTAGTTCGCTTCTTAAGCTGTCGAGTTTTTGTTTTCTAAATCAACTTTTTTTATTCGTAGGTAAGTTATGCGTATATCATTAGCAATAGCCATGTTCATAAATAACGCCTTATTTTTCACTATCGCTAAACATATTATTCCTTCTTATCATAATATACGCGCTAGCATATCTAGGCACCTAATTGATTACTTTCCGTATCCACAGATGAGCGCAAAGGAATTCGCTAAGACAAAAGACAGAACAAAAGGAAAATTGGACCACAATTCTCTGCTGAATCTGCAAAAGCTTTTTTCGTGCCGGAATAAATGTGCCGTCCTAGGCGCGGATTCAGGGGGGACAACGGGTGCAATGGTCCTCCACTGAGCTTCAACCAAACTGAATCTGTAACTTCAAATTGAACATAAAGATAGATTTAACCTACGTTTTCAATTGTGGATATGTTACTTAGGTATTGATTAATATAGGGGGGCATAATCATAATTTTATGGAAAATATGGTAGCGAAGGTCGGTTAATTGAAATATTTTTTTCTACTACCTTGTAGCTATAAATTAAGGTCATGGCTCACTTCAGGCTCTACTATTTAAAAACACAGAAACCGCAATTTATACGCCCGAGAAAGATTTGCCCCCCTCCAACGAACATACTGGATCCGCACCTGTGTCATCCCCAACATTAGTTATAATTTGTGCCTGCCTAGCCTTTCTCAGTCTTATTGTATGACATATGGGTAGAAAAATAAGGACAAATATATAGCAGCATACTGTTTGAAATCAGAAGTAAACAAAGACATATATCAGTGGAATTTGGTTAGGTTATAGATTCTTATCTTGTTGTTTCACCTGTAATTTATGAAGTAAAATATTATACTATGTATGCATACAATTTATACGGAAAGCTGCCTGCTGCCTAGCATTTTCCCAATAATTTTGGGGTCGGCTTCCAGTCCTACCGGATTCAGCTGAGTACCAGTGTTTTACATGGAGCTGCCTATCTGACCTCCACAACCCAGTAACTGGGTAACACGATACCTCTCGGCTAGACTGGTGTCAGATCTCAGGCTTCTGACTACCCGTAACGACTGTCAAAGATCTTCAAATGACAGCCGGGACCAACGGCTTAACGTGCTTTCCGAGGCACGGATGAAACTTGGTATGTTGAAATGGTCACCAATCCACGGATCGACCTCGTCAAGCATTGCTTAACCTTGAAGATCGACCCGTGCGGCTGTTATTAAGCCACGAGCTCTTCTACAACAATCTATACGGAAAGCTATAGGTATTATATGGTACATGCCTAAAATTGACCACACTGGCTGGGTTTTAATTAATCTAAATGTATCTATATAATTGCGTTACCATAGAAAAAAAAACATCTTAGAACTAATTAATTGATTTATTTGCAAGTTGCCTTAATATTCGGTGTTACTGGTGCGTGTAGACAACAAGAGCTGTACAATATTACACCAAAAGATGTAGAAACCCACGGAGAAATGCTTCTCGTCAAAATTACCCAGACGAAAACCAAGATTCCACGATCTTTTACAATCCACGGAACGTTTCGTGAAATAGTGAAAAAATATCAAGCTCTCCGTTAAAAAAAAAATTACAAAGAATTCTGAAAGGAAAATATAGTGCACAAACAATCGGTACTAACAAATTTTATAATATGCCAAAAGAAACTGCCTGAGGCCGATTTTTACACTGTACACAATTTTAGAACTTTGGCTACAATAGAATAGAATAGAATACTCTTTATTATGTACATCATATAAATTACAAAAAGTATAGACGAAGAAAACATTACACTGGGTGACACAATGGGCGGCCTTATCGCAATAATAAATAATAATCTACAATGTTGGCTGATTCGGGGGCCGATATATTAACTTTAAAGCGACATGGCGGATGGCGTTCTAACGCAGTCGCTGAATCATACATAGAAGACTAAATTTATAACAAGGCGTAAATCAGTGACAAATAACGCAACTCATTAATTCCAAACCATTTACTGGATATTTTTAACTATTATTTTTGTTTGAAATGTTTTATTATTTTTCATTGGATTTTCTTTATATTTTTGATATTTTTTTATTTTTATTAATTGCGATTGGCCTTTTTTAATTCTTTTTCATTTTGTTTGCTTTAAAATGTAGATATGTAGGTGTAATTTGATATTTGGGGTGGGTAAGTTATTTATTAATTAAGTGATCACTATAATGTAGTGAAAGTGTTGTGAAAAGGAGGCGGGCAGTAAATCAGTGTTGACCAGCGTAATAGCTATGCTTTACACTGCTCAGCATATGCTGAGCCCGCTCATTTTGCCATACTGATTTATTATTGTGCTTCAGAGCTAATTTGTGATTGTTATCTGTTACAGTTGGCAATAAATGTTTTCTTTCTTTCATTCTTTCTTTCTTTCTTTCTTTCTATCTTTCTATCTTTCTTTCTATTAATTTGGAGGCAAAGGCAAACAAGCTTTGCTCCGAACCACAAACATGTACATTTCATAGCATTAGTTATTTGGTGCCTACTGCTTCCAATAGTTTCTATGATTTGCCTTTGTCGCCAACATTTATACAAGAAAAAAACGAAAGTACTAAAGAGGCGGCAAGCACCAATGTAACACAAACTCAAATTGCCATCCAAACCAATCCAATATCGCTTTGAAAATTGTACGTTCACCAATTGTTTTAATAATTATATGATTTAAGCTATACATGTTTGTGTTTTCCTCGCAAATGTGTTGAAAGACCTCGTATAGAGTTCGTGAGTTCTGCTCATTTGTATCATAATATACTATCTTTTTCTTTTTTTTACTACGATTAAAAAAAACTTTTTAACAAAATTTCTAACCGACTTCCAAAACATAACTTTCTTTTCCGAAGTCCGTGTCTTTTTTACCCATTGTTTTCCGTTATTTGACACCGACTTCGGTTATGTTTCGCTTTGCAGTGTTTTGTTTTGGAAGTCGGTTTGATTTTTTGTTAAAAGTTTTTTTTTCCTCTTTTTAGTTTTGGTAGGTGCGTCCAATTAACCAATTTTTAGCCAAAGCACTTCTCATGAGGATTCCAATAAGCCCAAACACGAATAGGATACAATTTCGGAGTTCCAGTGGTCTTTGTGGGTTTTTTCATCAGTTCCACTTCACCAAATGATATTTTCTGAGTGCAAATGATGAGTGCATTATTGATGATAATACCAAAATCGCTATATGTATGCCAATGATATTTGAGGAGTTCCCTCAATTTCTCTAGGATCCCATCATCAGACCCTGGTTTCCTTTTCATGGTACACTTGGGATATCTCATTACCAACAAAAAAAAATCATCAAAGTCAGTTCATAAACGACGAATTTATCCGCGAACACACATAAAAAACAAATATATAGGTATATACGGTTGAATTGAGAACCCTCCTCCTTTTTTGAAGTCGGTTAAAAATAGCAGAATCAAAGTATGAATTCAAGAAACAATATTTACATCTACACTCGCAAAACAACTACTTTGAAACTTGGATCCACTTTTAATACGAAGGAAGCTTGTTAATGTGTGAAACAGAATAGCTCAACAGCGTGCAGTAACAAATTGAAAATCAAGATTAAGTACAAGCTTGGCGTCGTAGCCGAGCTATTAAACCAATTTAGCGTGAATGTCTATTTGAACTGCCTTCACACTCGGCTATTAGCTTACTGGCGAGCTGTCTTGATGAGTATTTATAGTATAATTTATTTTATCTACACACACAACGTAATGTTCCAAATATAAATTCAAAAAATATTGTATAAACACGTACTTTATATTCGTGGATAGGTAAAATAAAAAAAAAAACCATTACAGTGCAACATTTTCCTTCGGTTTTTAAACAATTGCATCATAAAATAACTTTTTAATTTTTATAGCACACTTTTACTTTTTAATTTATTGACGCTTATGGGCTCATTGAAGTACTGTCATTGTCTAAGGAGGCGCGCGCTGCGCAGTCATGCACAATGAGAATCTAAATTGCCCGCCATACCAAATATTTTTTCCGTTTCCACTTTTGTTTTTTTGCAACTGTATGAGTGAAGATAAAGTAGTGTATGCAATGGCTTATAATTAGGTTTTAAAACACTCGCGTAGTATTATTATCACATTCGGCTTCGCCTCATGTGATAAACCTACGCTCGTGTTTTAATAACCCCTATTATATGACCATTGCATAAACTACTATTAGATACTGTTATAAAACTAGATATTATAATGTATGATGCTGAATACACTAGGTACTTATTGGCAACTAAGTATATGCAAATGGAATGATGCAGATGGAATTTTTCAATCCCCTTCACACTAGCCTTTTCAATTCGAAAATGTCTGTGCAGGTAAGTAACTATTACATATTAGTGCATGAAAGATGATTCAAAATTTAAATCGTTTGATATAATATTGTTCGTCATGTTCTTTTGCTGAAAATGGCAATATATTTTTATGGCAATATATAAGTGGTATATATGTTTGTAACCACATCTTAACGCCCTTCATTTATATACAGCATTCAATGGGTTTGGAAGAAAAAAAATGGAATCCCCACAATATATATTTCCCCAAAATCCGTCATGTGTTTTTTTTAACATCACTTATATAAAAACATTCGTGTAGTCAAGACGTATCTAACGTTGCCGCCGTCGAAAATCATGCTGTGCAGTCTGAGGATACATATTCGCGAGCTCTATGATGAATCTCAGATTTATTTTCCGTCTGCACAGCATGATTATCTCCTTGTTTACGTCTTTTTAGTATGCTTTTCAAGCAGTCGGGTGTATTGATTTTTTTAATTAACTTTTTTTATTTACAACTTCCTAGTTATTTTTTTTTCGAATTTGGTTTATTTAAACATATAAATGTTATATATTTTTTAAATCACCTCTTAAAATCCTTCATTTTGATACCCCACACGATCGGATTAGTAGCAAAAAAAAATTTCAATCCACACAATATGGCGCCCAAAATCCGCCATTTATCTATTTTCCAATTTTAATGTTGTCAGTAACACTCGTAGGGTTAAGACGAATCGATTGGCGTAAGAACCATCAAAATCGGCCAACGCGTTTGGTCTCTAGAACGCCACATAGGAACAAACATACATTCATACATACATAGACTGATAAACACATTACCCTCCTTCGGCAGTCGGGTAATTAATTCATATAGGTCAATCCAATAAAAAAATCACAGACCTGACGAGTTGCCGCGTAGCAGATATTATTTATGTATGCTACGCTCTCGTAGCCCTCGTAGCAGTAACATCAGTGTGGCTGCTACGCCGTAGTACCGTAGCACCGATACAATCATTTTATTAGAGGAATCCAATACGGTGACTTGACGAGCCGCCGCGTATCTGATATTATTTATGTATGCTACGCTCTCGTAGCGACGTAGTGGTAACATTAATGTGACTGCTACGCCGTAGCACCCCACCCAGACACTTTATAACAGAAATATAATAATCCAATAAAAATTCGGTGACCTGGCGAGTCACTGCGTAGCAGAATTATTTATGTATGCTACGCTCTCGTAGAGACGACGACGCGTAACATCAGAGACTGCTACGCCGTAGTACCGAAGCACCAATATAATCATTTTATTCTCACCGCGTTCTGAGGATTTGTAATACGTTTATGTGGGTCTCTCTTTGAAAATATTGTTCTCTTGTGTCTGATAAAATTTTGTCAGGAAGTCTGAGTACTTTATGCGGCCAAACCCAAAGTCCTTTTTAGGGTTCCGTACCCAAAGGGTAAAAACGGGACCCTATTACTGAGACTCCGCGATCCGTCTGTCTGTCTGTCCGTCTGTCACCAGGCTGTATCTCATGAACCGTGATAGCTAGGCAGTTGAAATTTTCACAGATGATGTATTTCTGTTGCCGCTATAACAACACATACTAAAAACAGAATAAAATAAATATTTAAGTAGGGAAAAAAATCACGTTTGTTGTATGGAACAACAAACGTGATTTTTTTGCCGTTTTTTGCGATGATGGTACGGAAACCTTCGTGCGCGATTCCGACTCGCACTTGGTCGGTTTTTTGTAGATTCGTTGATTACAGAAAAATGCGTAGACCGACTCGACTAGTGTACTAGTACTCAAATCAGTGTGGTTATTCAAAATACCATACAGATTTGCCTATCAACGTCTGAGTTTGTTTCAGTGTTTCTTCTTAGAGTAGTTGGAAACCGATTACATCTAATAAAATAAATTTACAGAAATAAATACAATTTTGTCATAAAACTCTTAACCGCTGTGCGTGTATGACCAGGATGTATGTCCATAAATAAATAAATTAAACAAATAAGAATTTAAGGATCGTAACTTGTGGCATTCTGTAGTTTCTGCCTACTCTCATGGAAAAAAAAGCGTGAGTTTATAGGTATATAATAATATACGCACACACACATAATACGCAGACAAGAAGAAGGAACGGAAATAAATTATTCTTATTATTTTTTTTAAACTTAATTTTTTCGTATTCTTAAATCATTTCATTTGATACCCATATTATGGCGGTACAAAAAAATAACTTGTCCACCATCTTGGGCCGTCCGCCATATTGGATTAAGAATGACTTCACTTAGCTAACCATGCATTGTCACCCAAACTAAACGCGTATGCAAAATTTCATCTTAATCGGTGGAAGATAACTGCTTTAAAATTCAGTTGCAAGATTTGGCCCGAACACACTTACATACATACATAAATACATTGCAATTTAAATAAAAGCATGTATAAAAATTTATTTGCGTTATGGACACCGAATTCCAAAATTAAAGTTATTTTTCACTTTGTAGTTTTTTATTTGGAAGTCGGTAGTATTTTTTTGCAAATAAGTTTTTCTTTTCTTTTTAATTGTACCTACCTGATAGGCAAGTTCTTTAGTAAGGTACCTATAACGCCAGAATAGATTACCCGAATATCATGAAACTTGAACATAACCAGTGAAATGAGAGATCTGCGTACTCCTTAAGAGCGTACTGGCGTGATGTTATGTTATGAAATGGTATAAATAATGAACAGACATACGATTGCAGCAATCCCGAGAGGTTTACCGTTATTTATTGAAGAGTTATGTTGTTTATCTTCGAAGTCCTTAATCAGATCTTCACCAAATTAAATTGGAAACAATTTAGGAATATACTCTTTCAAAACAAAAAAAGAATTTCTAAATCGGTCTCCAAATGACGGTGATATCGGTGAACATAAATAAAAAAAAAATATATTCATGAAGTCGAACGAACGTGTCATAGAACCTCCTCCTTTTTGGTAAGTCGGTTAAAATTAGGTACAAAGGTGATGCTGATTTCTATAGAAATCTCATCATTTCATTTGTTTATATATGACTAGTTGTTCCCCGCGGCTTCGCTCCCGTGGGCCACCCCACAGGAGCCGTTTGAGGATAAAAAAATAGCCTATGTTACTCAGGAATAACGTAGCTTTCAATTGGTGAAAGAATTTTTGAAATCGGTCCAGTAGTTTCGGAGCCTATTCGGTACAAACAAACAAACAAACAAAAAAATATTTCCTCTTTATAATATTACTAGCTGTTGCCCGCGGCTTCGCTCCCGTGGACCACCCCACAGGACCCGTTTTCGGGATTAAAAAAATAGCCTATGTCACTCAGGAATAATGTAGCTTTCTATTGGTGAAAGAATTTTTTAAATCGGTCCAGTAGTTTCGGAGCCTATTTGGTACAAACAAACAAACAAACAAACAAAAAAATCTTTCCTCTTTATAATATTAGTATAGATAGTATAGACTAACTGTTGCCCGCGACTTCGATCGCGTGGATATTAAAACAAAATAGCCTATGTGCTATTCCAGACTATACGCTATAGCTATGCTAAGTTTTGCCAAGCTACGTTAAGCCGTTCTGGCGTGATTGAGTAACAAACATCTATTCATACATCCATCCTCACAAACTTCCACAATTATAATAGTAAGTAGGATAACATAAGATATTTGCCTAAGCCCACTGTAATCACAAGTTTTGTAAATTTATACAAATAAAAAGGTACGTACAATGTTTTGCCCTTTCACTTTCTTGACGTTCAAATTACAAGGACATGTTGAATTTATAAAACTTTTTTTACTGTAAAACTCTAAAGAGGAGCTCGTGGCTAAATAATAACAGCCGCACGGGTCGTTCTTCAAAGTTAAGCAACGCTTGACGAGGTCGGTCCGTGGATGGGTGACCATTTCAACATACCGAGTTTCCTCCGTGCCTCGGAAAGCACGTTAAGCCGTTGGTCCCGGCTGTCATTTGAAGATCTTTGACAGTCGTTACGGGTAGTCAGAAGCTTGAGATCTGACACCAGTCTTGCCAAGGGGTATCGTGTTACCTAGTTGCTGGGTTGTGGAGGTCAGATAGGCAGTCGCTCCGTTTAAAACACTGGTACTCAGCTGAATCCGGTAAGACTGGAAGCCGACCCCAACAATAATTGGGAAAAAGGCTAGGCAGATGCATGTATAAATAAAAAGGTCCGTACAATGTTTTGCCCTTTCACTTTCTTGACGTTCAAATTACAAGGACAAGTTGAATTTGTAAAGGTTTTTTTACTGTAAATACTTAATGAACAGATGTTCAAGTACTGGTCCAAATGACTAAGTATAGGGCACTTTAATATGTTTGTAATTGACAAACAGAAACCATTCATTAGCAAAACTAATGTTATGAAAAGGTTAAATATTGTGTTTCTTTATGTATGTTTGAAAAAGGTAAAGTAAGTACAACGGGTAACTCGTTATACACAAATTCACATAAATAATTGAAAATTCATTTTAACAATACAAAAGCATTCATTTTCGGAGCGTTATTTGTGTTGTTAAATAATGGAAAATCCATTTTAACAATACAAAAGCATTCATTTTCGGAGCGTTATTTTTGTTGTTAAATAATGGAAAATCCATTTTAACAATACAAAAGCATTCATTTTCGGAGCGTTATTTTTGTTGTTAAATAATGGAAAATCCATTTTAACAATACAAAAGCATTCATTTTCGGAGCGTTATTTTTGTTGTTAAATAATGGAAAATCCATTTTAACAATACAAAAGTATACATTTTCGGAGCGTTATTTTTGTTGTTGATTGCGATTTTTTCAAACATACTAAGCAATTTTATATATTTAATTTTCTTTCAAATACTCACATTGGATAGAAGTTTATACGCAATAAGGGTGTCGATCCGATTACAAAAAAATATTTTACTGCTGCTACAGTGTTAGCTGCCGCGTTTCTGAGAACAATCGAGTTCGAAATACGCTATTAGATGGGGTGCTATTTTATATTAAGAGTTCAGTTACATACCTCGAGAAAAAGGTCAACCGTCGAATCCGACTAGGCTGGGCGGCGTTCGGGAAGTTGCGTGGTATCTTCTCGTCCAATTTACCGCAATGTCTCAAGACAAAAGTCTATGACCAGTGTGTGTTGCCAGTGATCACCTATGGGACCGAGACGTGGTAGCTCACAATGAAGGCCCATTCCATCAGAAAGCTTAAAGTCACCCAAAGGGCAATGGAGAGGGCTATGCTCGGAATTTCCTTGCGTGATCACGTCAGAAATGATGATATCCGCAGGAGAACCAAAGTTACCGACATAGCCCGAAGAATTGCCAAACTTAAGTGGCAGTGGGCAAGGCATATTGCTAGCAGAACGGATGGCCGTTGGGGCCGAAAAGTTCTGGAATAGCGACCGCGAACCGGAAGACGATATGTTGGAAGGCCTCCCACTAGGTGGACCGATGACCTGGTTAAGGTTGCGGGAAGGCGCTGGATGCGAGACGCATGGGATCGGTCAATGTGGCGACGCCTGGGGGAGGCCTATGTCCAGCAGTGGACGTCTTTCGGCTGAAATGATGAATGATGATACCTCTTGGTATATCTAAACTGTTATTATGATGAGGATTAATTGTGTTTGTTTGTTTATTTTTCTGGAATGTAATCTCTGGAAGTACAAGTCAGTTTACGAAAATGTATGCACCAATAAAAAGCCACGCCATTGCTGGTTTCTGTTGGATAGGCCACGTAAGCAAACACACGCGAAGCGGCTAGTATTCTATATTTAGACATTGGACAGCATTTTATCACAGCACAGTTTGCAAAATAGAACTTGCAAATAAAATGTTTCCGTAGCAAAAGTAATTTAAATACTTGTAAGCTTCTATACAGAGAAAGGTTTAGCATATATAAAGTGATTACATAAGTGTCAGCTGCCGAGACGCGTGACATTCGATTAAGGTCTTTCTGAGAACAATCGAGTTGAGATGGATATAAACACTTTGAGACGGGGTGCTACTTTATATTCAGAGCGCAACTTGAACATACCTAGGAATTTATAAAGAGACTAGGTCACCCTCGCGGCTTCGCTCCCGTTATTGGATGCCTACCTAATACCTACCTACCTACCCTTTTTTTAGGGTTCCGTACCCGAAGGGTAAAAACGGGACCCTATTACTGAGACTCCGCGATCCGTCTGTCTGTCTGTCTGTCCGTCTGTCACCAGGCTGTATCTCATGAACCGTGATAGCTAGACAGTTGAAATTTTCACAGTTGATGTATTTCTGTTGCCGCTATAACAACAAATACTAAAAACAGAATAAAATAAATATTTGAATGGGGCTCCCATACAACAAACGTGATATTTTTGCCGTTTTTTTGCGATAATGGTACGGAACCCTTCGTGCGCGAGTGCGACACGCACCTGGCCGGTTTTTAAAAGTTATAGCCTAAATAATGTTACTTTTTACTGATGAAAGAATTTTCAAAATTGGTTGAGTAGATCCAGCCCCCCACAACCCACAACATCACAAACTTTACCTCTTTAGAATATTATATGTAAAATATATATTAATATTATATTAGTATAGATAAAATTGTTTGTTTCTGAAATGAAATCTCTGAAAGTACTAATCTGAGTACAGGATCTGAGGCTCTAGATAAGCGTCATTCGATGTCAACGATGGCGATAATCAAAATGCCAAAATGTTAGACTTGATTACGTGCCATTTCGATAGCGTTTGACATTCCCATACAATTTTGTCATTTTTCCAATCGGTGTCGCCACGCTTGACACTTGTGTAGTGCCTCAGATTACAAAAAATCATTCACATAGAAAGCCATACTATCGCTGGTTTCTGTCGGATACGCCACGTAAGCAAAGTCACGCGCAAGTAGTTAATGTTATCACAAACCACTTGCGCGTTTGCACGTCCGACAGCCTTTTATCACAGCACAGTTTGCATTAAAAGAACACTTAAAAAAATATCAATTATGAAATCTTTTTTTAAAACAAGCTGTTTTCGTATTCTTCTCAGCAAACCCTTTCATTTGATACCCACATAATGGCAGTGCAAAAATAATAACACGTCCGCCATCTTGTGCCGTCCGCCATATTGGATTTAGAATGACGTCAGTTAGCTAACCATGCATTGCCATCCAAACTAAAGGTGTATGCAAAATTTCATCTTAATCGGTGGAGGATAACTGCTTTTAAATTCAGTTGCAAGATTTGACCCGAACACACTTACAAACATACATACATAGCAAGATAAATAAAAGCTTGTATAGTTCTCGTCAAACTTCTTGGCCGCCCTGAAGTTGACTACAATGGCTGCGCAGTAGTAAATCTAATACAAAAACAGCACCGTTTCGTGCGACGCGCATCCGGCATTTCAAACCAACTTCAGGGCGGCCAAGAAGTTTGGCGAGGGCTATAAAAATAGTTCCGTAGTAAAAGTAATATAAATACTTGTGAGCTTTTTCCAGCCCTGAGAAAGATTTAGCATAAATAAGGCGTTTATATCAGTGTCAGCCTGCATGGGAGACTGAGATTGAATAACATACCGAGAACAGTCTAATAGGAATGGAACTAAACACTCTAAGACGGGGTGCTACTTTATATTCTGAGATCAACTTGAAAATATCTATTACTTTTAGAGTAAATTCTAAAAACATTAATCTAAATTAATAATTATTTATTATTCTTTTAAAACGTGTTATAGATAGTTTAAATCATGTTTGCGTGCGCTTGTAATACACACGTGTTGCTCGGACGACGACTGCCGCGTCACTGCCACACAAATTAAAACTGTTACAAGCGCACTCACACATGGCACCACGCGAATAAATGAGTTGAACTATCTCTATCAGCTGTTATTTCAGTGTTAGTACTTAAGTGTTCACAATTTTATTAGAGACTAGCTGTTCCCCGCGGCTTCGCTCCCGTGGGCCATCCCACAGGACCCGTTTTCGGGATAAAAAAATAGCCTATGTTACTCAGGAATAACGTAGCTTTCTATTGGTGAAAGAATTTTTTAATTCGGTCCAGTAGTTTCGGAGCCTATTCGGTACAAACAAACAAACAAACAAACAAACAAAAAAATCTTTCCTCTTTATAATATTAGTATAGACTAGCACTTCGCCCGCGACTTCGTTTGCGTGATCCGTGTTTTATCCTACAGATGACTTTTTAATAAAAAGTTTCATACAAACTTTTATCCCCTATTCCACCCCCTTAGGGGATGAATTTTGAAAAATCCTTCTTTAGTGGATGCTTACGTCATAAGAGGAATACGTGTGCGAAATTTTAAGTTTCTAGCCCTAAGGGTTTGGCCTGTGCGTTGATACATCAGTCAAACACTTTTGCCTTTTATTTTATTAGATATATGTTTAAGGCTGATAGATCATTCCTTTCAAAGATTTCTCTTCTCTAGAAGTAGGGCTCCCAAACAACATACGTGTTATTTTCGCTGTTTTTTGCGATAATGGTACGGAACCCTTCGTGCGCGAGTACGACTCGCACTTGGCTGGTTTTATTATTTTAGTATTCAGAATTGTAGTTTATTTTCTATAAGTTTTGATTGCTTGGCTACTTCCACCAAACTCTACTGTAGCACCAATCTATAACGCCAATTACCTTCTTTTTTACGGTGACGGAAACTTACAAAAGGCACCTGGACTTTTGGGAAGAAAGACCAGGTAGTGTGGGATTTTTACCTCACTAAAACCACCCTGGTGATCAGCACATGGAAGGAGGCCCGTGAGCTCTTACAAAACCACCACGGAAGCCCCTCTGTGCAACGCCTGTTAGGGCACATTCCCGGGGAGGCTGAAAATGCACATCCCTGAGCCTCCCTGTGCACGGTAGCACGTGATGTCTGTGCCACCGTCTTTCCTGAAATCACTTGGTGGGCGGACAGAGTCCACAATCTGACCACCTGCGACCCCGGAGTCATTGCTTACAACGCAGGTGGGATAGCCAAATACCAACAACGAAAAAACCGGCCAAGTGCGAGTCAGACTCGCGTAGGTAGGGTTCCGTACCATTATCGCAAAACACGGCAAAAAAATCACGTTTGATGTTTGGGAGCTCCACTTAAATATTTATTTTATTTTGTTTTTAGTATTTGTTGTTATAGCGGCAACAGAAATACATCATCTGTGAAAATTTCAACTGTCTAGCTATCACGGTTCATGAGATACAGCCTGGTGACAGACAGACAGACAGACGGACCGCGAATTCTTAGTAATAGGGTCCCGTTTTTACCCTTTGGGTACGGAACCCTAAAAATCAGACGTCACAGTTCTACATTGCGCTATCAGAACTCTAGTACAACACACCGACACCCTGCATACTTACTACCAATATTATTTGGCTTATTCTACTATCATGTTAATTCACTCGATATTCACTATCAATTAACTTCAATACAGGCACATAAAGCTTATCAGTAAATGCTCGTAACGATCAATTCCGCGGAACTCATGAAAAGCATTCAACTCATCGGTAAACGGCACAAAACGACTGCTATTCGAGCGATCGTTTTCTTGGATTTACAGCTATCTAAAGGTTACGTAAATGTGTATTTATTGACATGTTTGTATGTAATGGGTGATTTATTTAAGGGGTGGGCTGAAATGTTACAACAACCTAATCCTATTTCCTAATAATGACGTGTTTGATGTTATAAACTGCTCTACAGCTGCTTTTTACTCGACTGCCGATGGAGGGTAATGTGTTTATCAGTCTATGTATGTATGTAAGTATGTATGTATGTTTGTTCCTATGTGGCGTTCTAGAGATCAAACGCGTTGGCCGATTTTGATGATTCTTACGTCAATCAATTCGTCTTAACCCTGCGAGTGTCACTGGTTACATTAAAATTGGAAAATAAAAAAATTGCGGATTTTGGGCGTCATTTTGGGGGGAACAAAAAAAACATCGTGTGGGATATCAAAATAAAGGGTTTTAAGAGGTGATTTCAAAAATATATAACACTTATATGTTTAATTTTGGGCGCACGGTTGGCGCAGTGGTTGAGCAATTGACTGCTGCGCTGCGTGTCGCGGGTTCGATTCCCGCACGGAACAAAAATTTGTATGACCTACAGATAATTGTTCCGGCTCTGGGTGTTTGTGTATGTGAGTTTATATGTTTGTAAACGCACCCACGATACAGGAAGAAATTCCTAGTGTGGGGCAACGTTTTTATAAGAAAAAAAAAAAAAAAAAACTAAAAAAAAATTACTAAAAAGTTGTAAATAAAAAAAGTTAATTAAAAAAGTCAAAAAACCCGACTGCTTAAAAATTGAACTAAAAAGACGTAAACAAGAAGAAAATCATGCTGTGCAGTCGGAGGATACAACTGGTTTTGGCCAGCTAGCTCGCGAGTTTTTGTAATTTTTCTAGACATAAATGTATACCGGCTCCTTGGTTTAGATAAAGTAACTTCTAACAGCGATAACGAATGTCAAAAATCCCAAATGTTTGGGATTGACAACGTAACATTACAGTCATCATCATCATTAGCCTTTTTATGTTCCCACTGCTGGGATTCCGGCCTCCTCTTATAGAGAGGGAATGGGCTATAATCCACCACGCGGGCCCAGTGCGGATTGGTTAGATGCCACATGTCTTCGAATGTTTGGGTCTAGGACATGCCAGTTTCCTCACGATGTTTTCCTTCACCGTTTTGAGAGCAGGGATGATGAAATAATTTACACAAAGTAAGCGCCTGGCTGGGTTCGAACTCTCGACCTACAACTTGTAAGTCGCGGTCGTTACCACTGGGCCATCACTGCTCGCCAGACATTGCAGTAGTGAATGTCAATCACGTCCCGTACATACTGGACTTTTGACAATCGTTGAAACAATGACACTTTATTACCCTTTATTAAATTAATGTGTTATAAGTTTGACGTGTATACCTCTGTGTGTTTGGGTATTTGTGTATCTGTCTGGGGCATCATAGCTCCTAAACGGATGAACCGGTTTTGATTTCGTGACTTTATTGAGTGTTTTTAGCTTTGTTTAATGAAAATTTGTTCAGCCGTTCAAAAGTTATGGGCGTTTTAATGTTTGAATCGGGCGGCATTTGCAAGATATCGTGTCATAATTAAGTGTTCAATAGATTGTCGAACGAAGCGTGTCTAATACTAGATAAATTATGTAGCATGCAATAAAAATTAGTCGGAGGTTTTTAAATGTTTAAATTTTACTTGTTCAGAACAAAATCGCCTACCAAAAATATTTCTTTGTACCATTTGTTGCCTCTGCATCGTTTAAACAAGGTCAAGTTGTGATAACATGCTGCTGACTACTTTATTTATTTATTAAAACTTCATACAACATACAGATACATAGGCTGCTGTACATGGATTTGAGTCAAATTGCGGGTTCGCTAAAAGTGTACATCTATACCAAATCCGTCAAGAAAAACAGATTTTATTTAACTTTATGTCTCGCTAGACAAGTAGCATTTTTTCAACAAGAAACTCCTTATCAAAAACACTGAAAACTATGATTACCATCTCGAAAACCAAACAACCCAAAAATACTGAACACTACGATGCCCAATATCGGAATAAATATGTACCTATTCCTATTCATTTATTGTAATAAAGATAATATTTCTTGACTAAACGGATTCTGTTTGTTTTGGCGGGTAGATAAATATTGATGTCTGGGATATTGGCGTTAACGTGCTATTTTTAGATACGGGCTTGGATCTGTTCAGCGGGGATTGTGTGATTGAATTACCTGTTAACTTGACATTATAATAGTTGTTTTTATTTTATGGTTACATTTCGGGGAGTGTGCGATGGAATTGCATGATCTAATTCCACCCAGCCCGTTTCATCATCGGACTACCAGACGTACGGCGATGCGCCATCGGTACATGGTGGACATCCCACCTATACGCACTAAACGTTTTGAGAATACTTTTATTATACGTACAACTAAGGAGTGGAATTCCCTACCGGCGTCTGTGTTTCCCGATAGCTACAATCTAGGGCGCTTGACCACTATTTCACCTGATAGTAAGCGATGATGTGGTCGACGATGAAGCACGCTTGCCTAGAAGAAACCTATTCACTCTTGACTTAAAGACCCCTAGATTGTAGCAATCGGGAAAAACTAAACTTTTCTAAATTAAATAACGTTTATTGAGCTCCATGGATGGGGACCATTCTTAAATTACGAAGACTCCTCCGTGACAGTCGTTACGGGTAGTCAGAAGCCTGAAATCTGAGTCTTCAGTCTTGCTAAGAATCAAACCTCGCGTTATGACATTTTACTTAGGATATTCATTCGGAAGTCTGCGACCGAATTTCCTCTTAAGCAATTACTGGGTTGTGGAGGTCAGATAGGCAGACGCTTCATCTAAAATACTGGTAATCAGCTCAATCAGGTTAGACTGCAAGCCCACCCACCCCTATATATACTGTGATTTTTAATTTCGTGGACTAAACTGACAGCTGCTATTGACCTTATTTTTTTTAAATTTTGCAAGCGCGGAGCATAGTTTTGTAGGTAGGCTCAATCATAAGTGATTCATCGAATCGATGTGACATGGGTCCTGAATTTATTTTTAATAATTGGTGTAAATAAATGTTTTATAAATATAAACGTAATATATTTAAATATAACAGTATTCATACACATAGTACATGAACTTTTATTGTGTTAAATATGAAATCAAGAATAAAATAAATGCAATCGATGAAATTAAGACTGACATAAATGAGTAGAAACTAAATAAGGGCCGCTAGTTTCTAAACAAATTATTTTTTTATGCCTTGAAATAGTTTAATTTTCGATCTACTTCGATTTTCGATTAACTTTCGATCACTCAGGATAGTCAGGGTACGACACTATTTTAATGTAACGATAAAGTGACAACCCCCCAAATGTCAGTTTAGTCCACGAAATAAAAAATCACATTATAGTTGGCAAAAGGGTGGGCAGATTGATTGGCGGGTAGATAAATATTGATGTCTGAGATAATGTTCTTTTCTTTTTTTTCTCTTTTAGAAACTTTGCCCACACTAGGAACTTTCTTCCTGTATCGTGGGTGCGTTTACAAACATTTTAACTTACATTCACAAGACATCCAGATCAAGAACAACTATCTGTAGGCCATACAAATATTTGTTTCGTGCGGGGATCGATCCCGCGACACGCAGCGCATCAGCCGTTAGCTCAACCACTACGCCAACCGTGTCGTCAAATGTTTTTTTTTGGGATTTGGGTTAGTAGGGGTTCGATCTGTTCAGAAAGGGTCGGATTATGGAGAATTGTGTGATTGAATTTCCTGTTCCATTGGCATATACTATCTTATATTAAAGGGGCTCGTGGCTAAATAATAATAGCCAGATGGGTCGATTTTCCAAGTTAAGCAATGCTTGTCGAGCTCTGTGGATGGTAGACTATCCACTACATATCGAAATCCCTCCATGCCTCGAAATAAGAAAAATACTTAAAACTGAAACTCAAAATATTTTTTTCATCAAACCCATACGTGTGGGGTATCCTATAAAAAAAATTCTAAACTGAATAGTTTGCGCGAGAGACACTTCCAAAGTGGTAAAATGTGTGTGTCCCCCTGTAACTTCTAAAATAAGAGAATGATAAAACTAAAAAAAATATATGATGAACATTACCATGTAAACTTCCACCGAAAATTGGTTTGAACGAGATCTAGTAAGTAGTTTTTTTTTAATACGTCATAAATCGTTAACCGCAATTTATCCCGACTCGCACTTGGCCGGTTTTTTTTTTACTTTTTTTCTCTGTTAATTTATCATTGTTGCTGTTGTGTTGTGTTTGTGTCGAATAAAATAATGTTTACTATTCTATTCTATTCAGTTCTTTGTTGATTGTGTCGTGGTGCCCCATTGGCTAAGACCTCGCCTCTCGTGCTTAAGGTCGTGGGTTCAAATCCTGACCAGTACCAATGTGACTTTTCCAAATTGATAATATGTACTTTCAAAGATTTTCTTGGACATCACAGGCAACGGTGAAGGCAAACATCGTGAGGAAACCTGAACTTATATAGTTAATGTAAGTCTGAAATATCCAAGTCAGAGGCCTGTGGGGTTCCCAGAGGCGGCTTAATTAAATCTCACACCAGAGGTGGTCACATCCTCGCACGAAAAAGAAAGGAGTTACAGGTTTGTGAAGGTCAGGGAAAAAGTCAATACTTGTAAAATACTGGTATTCTGGTGTATTGAATTTAACTGGAAGCCAAAGTTCATCCATAGTTAGGAAAAGGTTAGGTAAATTGTTTATAAGTCTGTCATTTATGTTTAAACTAGCTTCTGACTATAACCTTGTGTCAAATTTCATCCAGACCCTTCCAGCCATTTGAGCGTGAAGTAGTAACAAACATACAAACACACACACACTCACAAACGTTCACCTTTTTAGGGTTCCGTACCCAAAGGGTAAAAACGGGACCCTATTACTAAGACTTCGCGATCCGTCTGTCTGTCTGTCTGTTTGTCTGTCTGTCCGTCTGTCACCAGGCTGTATATCATGAACCGTGATAGCTAGACATTTGAAATTTTCACAGATGATGTATTTCTGTTGCCGCTATAACAACAAATACTAAAAACAGTATAAAATAAATATTTAAGGAGGGCTCCCATACAACAAACGTGATATTTTTGCTCGATATTAATAACAGCAACAGGTAGACTCTAAATATTCACAGAATATATAGTTGTATGTTAACTTCAAAAAATAATAATTATAAATTAAAATAAAATAAATTAAGGGTATAATAATTACAACAAACGTGTTTTTTTGCAGTGTTTTGGTACGGAACCCTTCGTGTGCGAGTCCGACTCGCACTTGGCCGGTTTTTTAATATTACTGTAAACAGTATGATTGACTTCTCCCATCCTATATTTACAGTACATTGCATTCAAACACAACTTGTTCCAATACGCCTTTTTCGCCTCGTTGTTTACCAGTACTTAAAGAGATATCTTGACCCGGGTTTTTTATATAGCAATGCTTGACCCACATTCTACAGTTGAGTTTCTTCTAGAAAATTCTTGCTAGTTTTATTCTTTTTGTATAAAAAATGTCTGACCTTTATCTACCGTGAGAGAAACAGACACTTTATTGCCTTGCTATAGGTCAGGCTTATGGCAAGGACAACAGAAGCGTAGTATTTTTTTTTAATACTATACTAGTTTCAGCCCGCTGCTTCGTCGGCGTGAAATAGTACATTTCGTGTTAAGCATAAAAAGTCGAGATTTAAACACGAGCGATGTAGCCAATGTCAAAAGCTACATGCGAGTGTTAAATCAAAGTATTTTTATGCGAGAAACGATTATTTTTTCACTACCTAATGAGTTTACTTAATTAAATGCAAATAAGTTCCAACAACAATTTATTAGAAACGTTCAGACTAAAAACCACAGACTATATACACACAATCAACGCGCGCTTTTTCGTGAGGTAACAGGTTCAGTATCATTCTACCAGTTACATAATGATATCAAAACTCCATACAAAAGTCATTTCGTAACTGTTATTATGTAATTTAGATATTTTAATTTTAATTTTATAATTTTGTGTCTAAATCTTCATATTTCGAAACGAATTTCTTAGGCAATGTGTTGCACAATAGACAAGGTAGTGGAAAAAGTGTTTTTAGTATCCCAAAGGCAAATAAGCACTACCTAGACAATGGTATATGTTCTATCCTGGTCATAATCCGCTCATGTGGGAAGTTTTATACAAATCTGTTCAGCCGTTGAAGCGTGAACATGTAAGAAACAAACAGAGAGTGAGAGTTATTTTGGTATTTATAATATTAGTACAGATTGATGGAAGTATGGAAAATAACATTCAGTTGCATAGTAGATACTCGCCAACGGTGTGCGTTTATGACCAGCTGTTTGAATGTAAATTGATTGTATATCGAAGCCTGTAGTGTGAACTACTTGATAAATTATATAGCATGAAATAAACATGTGAAATTTTAAATGCTGAATTTTAATGGATTGATCAAAATGATCAAGCCGAAATAATGTGACTTGTCTGAAGCCCAAGCCTTCCAAGCAACACTCTGCTACTTCGTGTTACAAAACCACAAACATACTGCATTGTGGATGAAAACAAACTGTCGCGTGCTGAGCCATCTTTAAAGTAGGGTTTACGGTTGTCTGTATTCGGAGAAAACCGGCAAAATGGCAGGAAAAGGAAGGAGAAAATCACTGGCTTCTTTGTTGTGAGAAAGTGCAAAAACTTAGGTAAGGTTTACATAGCTACTCTTTGTGTTCTCCGAAATATTAGTAGTATTTACGTAGTTACTTCTCTAATCTGTGGTAGTACACCTACTTTTTATCCGACTTACCAAAAAGGAGGAGGTTCTATGTTCGATTTCATGTTGTTGTTTTTTTTTTGTATTTTTTTGTCTCCGTCAATTGAGGACCGATTTTGAAAATTCTTGGTTGTTCCAATATTGCTCCCATTTTAATTTGGTGAAGAACTTCAGAGATATACAACAGAACTCTTCAATAAATAACGGCTAATCTCTCGGGATTGCTGCAATCGCATGTCTGTTTATTGTTTATACCATTTCATAACATAACATCACGCCAGTACGCTCTAAAGGGGTACGCAGATGTGAACAGTTCACCTTGGTAAACTCTCATTTCAACGGTTATGTTCAGCTTCATGATATTCGGGTAATCTATTCTGGAATTATAGATATCTTACTTAACTACTTACCTATTAGGTAGGTACAACTAACAAGTGAAAAATAAAAAATAAACTTTTTTACAAACAAATACAACCGATTTCCAAATAAGAAAACTGCAAAGAGTAAAATAACTTTATTTTTGGAAGTCGGTGTCCATAACGCAAAAAATTGGTACCTACCAAAGACACCAACTTCCAAAAATAAAGTTATTTTTCACTTTGTTATTTTCTTATTTGGAAGTCGGTAGTATTTTTTTGTAAAAATGTTTTTTATTTTTTATTATTGATTGGCTCGCTTTATCTCACCAGATAGCAAGCGATGATGAGTTCGACGGTGGAACACGCTTCCCTAGAAGTAATCTGTTCATTCTTGACTTAAAAACCGCTAGGTTTTAGTGAATTACTCTCCTTAGCTGTGCGCTTATTAACCAACTTTTCAAAAAGAAGGAAGTTCTATGTTCGACTTTATGTTTGTTTGTTTTTTAATTTGTTTTTTTTTGTGTTTGTTTACCGATTTCTTCGTCAATTGTGACCCGATTTTGAAAAAACTTTTTTGTTTGTAAGAGTATGCTCCCAAATTGATCCCATTTTAATCTGGTGAAGAACTTGGGGGAACTCTTCTATAAATGACGGCAAATCTCTCGCGATTGGTGCAAATGCATGTATGTTTATTGTTTATACCATTTCATAACAACACGTGATGCGTGATCAAAGACAAAGACAAAGATATTTTATTTCAACTAGGCCACCAAGCGGCACTTTTGAACGTTCAAAAAATGATTCTACCGTGCATTCGGAAAGTAGCTTGTTATGGAGAAGAATGCACAAGAAACTCCATACTTACTCTTTTAAAAAAATATTGTTTTTTTACAATATTTAGGAACATAGGTACATATATAGTTATTAGTTCACATATGTGAGGACAATGCACCCAGAATAGCACTACACACCACCATACCACCTACAGACTTAAAGCATTAGAAGTACTAAACTAACTGATGGTATGTGCAGAACTGTAACGAAAAAAATTGGTACCTACAAAAGACACCGACTTCCAGAATGAAAGTTAGTCACTTTGTAGGGTTTTTATTTGGAAGTAGGTAGTATTTTTATTGTAAAAAAGATTTTATTTTATGTCAGTTAAATTTCATACAGTTTACAAGTTGCAACTTGGAGTCTGGATTGCGTCTTGAAGACACAATCCAGACTCCAAGTTGCAACTGATAAATTCAGCGGCCCTATTTAATGTAATTGATATTAATAATTGTTTTTTTGCGGAATCCTGAACCGAATCCAGGACTCCATAATTGGCTGAAGCGTTTGCGAACACTACAACAATATGCATTGTGTGCAAACAAACAGTGTAAAATAAAAAACAGCAGTGTATAATAAGAGAATTATGTTCAGATTTTCAATATTAAAAATATTTCATATTTTCAGTTCTGCGTATGAATTTTTAACCCTCGACGGAAAAAGAGGGATTTTATAAGTTTGAAGCATGTACCTGTGTCTAATGTATTCTATACACAGTTACACTACATGTGTATTGGTGTATCTGTCTGTGGCATCATAGCTCTGAAATGGATGAACCGATTTTGATTTAGTATTATTTTTGTTTAAATGTGACATTATCGGGCGTGTTCTTAGCTATGTAAATCGGTTGAAATTTGAAGTCAAATGATATGAACAGACACTACTTATTTATTTGGATTATTAGTCCAAATCAATAACAATAAGCAGTGGTGGCCCAGTGGTCACGGCCGCGACTTACAAGTTGTAGGTCGTGGGTTCTTACTACATTACTTTGTTTAAATTATTTCATCACCACTGCTCTAAAAACGGTGAAGGAAAACATCGTGAGGAAACTGGCATGTCCTAGAATCAAACATTCTAAGATATGTGACATCCACCAACCCGCACTGGGCCTGCTTGGTCGATTATGGCCTATTCCCTCTCACAGAGAGGAGGCCTGTGTCCCAGCAGTGGGAACATTAATAGGCTGATGATGATGAAGATGATGAAACTATATACATAATTTATCTAGTGGTAGACATGCTCCGATCAACAATCTATCAAACACGTAATTATGACACGATATCTTGCGTAAATACCCCGATACAAATAGTAAAAAAAAGTTAATTAAAAAAATCAAAAAACCCGACTGCTTGAAAAGCGAACTAAAAAGACGTAAACAAGGGGAAAATCATGCTGTGCTGTCGGAGGATACATATTCGCGAGCTGGCGGACCAAAACCAGATGTATTCTCCGACTGCACAGCATAATTTTCTTCTTGTTTACGTCTTTTTAGTTTGCTTTTTAAGCAGTCAGGTTTTTTGATTTATTAATAAACTTTTTTTATTTACAACTTTTTAGTTTTTTTTTTTTGAATTCGGTACATTTAAACATATAAGTGTTATATATTTTTGAAATCGTCTCTTAAAATCCTTTATTTTGATACCCCACACGTCACAACAAAAAAATTTGGGACCCCACAATATGGCGCCCAAGAACCGCCATTTTCCTATTTTCCAATTTTCATTTAGCCAGTGACACTCGCGGGGTTAAGACGAATTGATTGACGTAACCATCAAAATCGGCCCTCGCGTTTGGTCTCTAGAACGCCACATAGGAACAAGCATACATACATACATAGACTGATAAACACATTACCCTCCTTCGGCAGTCGGGTAAAAAGCCCATAATCTTTGAACAGCTGAACCGATTTTCATTAAACATAATAGCTAAGAACACGCCCGATAATGTCACCTTTCAAACCAAAAATTACATCAAAATCAGTTCATCCGTTTAGGAGCTATGATGCCACAGACAGATACACGAATACGAATATACATAAAAACAAAGGTACAATCCCCCTTTTTCCGCCGGAGATTAAAAATTAAAGCAGCAATTTGAAATTTATCAGTTTTAAAATACTTCGTATTTTCAGATCTGAATCTGATTTATTTTATTCAATCCTGAAAATCTTTCTTTAGCAAGTTAAAATTTTCCACGTCACATTCAAACCTGAAAAAGCTGGTGATGATAAAAAAACATTACCCTCCTCTCAACCCCCGTCACAGTCGGATAAACATACTTATTTACTAACATCTAACAAATTCGCCACCACATAAACAGCTAGCTACTCAAACAAGCAATAATAACCTTTATTGTCGAGCAACACTGTTGTTATTATTTACAATTTCCCTTGGCGCCTGTGGCGAAACGAGTGCTCAAAATCAAATGTAAATAGGTCTTTAGAGCGTTAGAATTTGAACTTTGTTTCTTAGAAATAAGGTTGATTTTCACGTGGCTGTTTTCAATGTCGTTTTAGATGAAATTCTGTGAAGAGATATTGTTTTGCAGCAAGGTGTCTATTTTCCTTCGTGTTTAGAATATAATTCTCTTCATTTTGTTAGAGAATTGTTATTAATGCCACGTAAACAGCATTTGAGAAGCATTTCTATGGGAATAAAAGTATAAACGTTCATCAAATGTTTATTTAGCTTCAAAAGGGGTCAGGCTAATTGGTGCTTCAAGGGCTTGACAAGACTTACGTACAGGCAAGGACAAAAATGTGATGACACTTTGTAATAATATGTACACTGTGTTTTTTTATTTCGTAGACTAAACTGACAGCTGCCAATGACCTTATTTTTTTAATGTTGTAAGCGCCGAGCATAGTGTTGTAGGTAAGGCTTAATTATAAGAGATTTATCAAATCGATGTGACATGACTCCTCAATTTAATTTTACTAATTGGTGTAAATAAATGTTTTATGAATATACAACGTAATATATTTAAATATATCAGTATTCATACACATAGTACATAAACTTTTATTGTGTTAAATATGAAATCAACAATTTAAATAAATGCCATCGATAAAATTAAAGACTTAAATGAGTAGAAACTAGATAAGAACCATATAATCATAGACAAGTAAAGCATTTTTGCTACTTTTATATGCAGCAAAAATACGAATACTATGCTAACCATTTAAATAACACCCATTTAATTTGTATATTCTGTGCAACTGACATATAGATGCAAATTTGTTTTTCATTGACAAAGCAATTGATTAATAGAAATCGTAAATTGAAAACTGACGATACTAAATATTTGGCTTATTTTATTTTGCGTAAAATGTGTTATTTCAACTGAAATATTTGATTGCATAAAAATTGGTAAAAGTACTAGTTATTGTTTAAACGTTCACTTGCCAAACATTAGGTTTGCGTTACAATTATTTGTGAAGAGATTTTTTGCTAAATAATAATTTGTCAAATGAAATTATGCGGCAAATTGTTTGGGAATTGTTAATTTGTCAATTTCTTTTCTATGAAACATCAACAACCTATGTTTCATCGAAAATAAATTCCCCACATAGAGTTGACCTCTCAGCATGTTTTTGCTGCATTACCATATAATTGGCATTTGTAGCATCTTGAAACCAGAGTGAAGTCCCTAACAGGGCAGGGCGTCCAATTTATAAACAGCCTTGATGTCGAAATTAGGGCTTTACGTATATTGGCTGGAATTTCAATAATGTAATTACAGCTCGACGCATCTTTCTTCCCAGATTTGTGGCTTAATTTAACAGAGGCCAAAAAGGACTCCATGGACATCTCTGGCAACTTGTCGGGTTTGTTCTGTTCGTAAATGCACCTGAAGACTTCAGTTTCAGCCAGGGAAGACGGCACTCCTACAATCACGATTCGTGGTTTGCGCTTTTTGGGCTCATCGGCGGTTAGTCCTGATGTAGAAAGCTGGACGGCGTTCTTGATTTTTTCAGCATCATGCTTGGTCTCTGTGCTAATAATAACACCTTCATTTTTAGTCTTGTGGACACCTCGTCCATGCAGCTTCATTTGATCAGGTCGTGTGATTTTTGTTACCATGTCTTTAGTTTCGTCACTGGACTTGAGTTTGTCACTAGGATAAATGACCACAGAACTTAAATTGTTCGGTCTAACGAAATCATTTGATCCCTTTTTCAGCATGTCGACAAACGAAACATTTCCCGCAGTGCCAGACTCCTTAATCGTCTGCTTGAGCTCCGAGATGTGTTCTGTCAAATTGCGCTTTTCTTTTAAGGCATCAATCATGTCGTGTGTTAGAATTGCTTTCTGCTTCAGAGATTGGTATAGGACTGCTTTCTGTGAGGTGCCAGATCCTATTTTACGACACAAGTTAGAAATTTTCAGTTTCTGTTCAGAGCTTAGTTTGCCATCCAAGGCAATAGAGCAAACCTCATTTAAGTGCTGCTCAATGGTTGACATCCATCTTTGTATGTCGGGCGTGGATGCGACTTCAATCGAGAAATCTGATTGGGCTGGGATTTGCGTAGTCGTCTTCGCTGTCGAGGTGGAGGCATGCACTCGGCCGCTTGGATTACAGGAACTGTTATCCATTTTAATTGATCTAACTCACTTCACTGTTTCTAAGTTTTCATTATAATGTTTACAAAACTACACAGTAAGCAAAAATGTATACAATAAGGAAGGTCTATTAAGAAGAAGAAGGTAAGAAGATTTATTTTAATCTAAAGTTTTGTTTTTCATTATAATTTTAATTATTGAATAATTATTAAAATTATTATTCTAATAATAAGTGTATTGATGTCTAATTAATTATAATTATGTAACTTAACGGAAGAGCTCTTTGGATCCTGAAACACAGGTGCTGTTACCTAGTTCAGGAAGTGGTTTCTGTATAAATACCTAATCATAATAATAATAAATAAATTGTTCATTATCATCAAAATTTACAAAACAGTGAAACCTTGAAGTTTTTGTAAATTTTCATGCTAATAAACAATTTTTTTATTATTATTATTATTTATATAGAACCCTCTGCCTTCTGTTTTCAGTTATAATCCCTAATACCCATTAATACAAATCTTTGCCTTCACGCCGCAAATCCTTTCATCGTTTAATAGCGTTTACACTTAGCAAACATTTAGTAATTTCCCATTGTGAAGCAAAACGGTCTGTATTTGTATTAGTCTAAACGTGACAATTCTATTATCACCTAATGTAAGCAATAAGTACAATCTATTTTTTTTTTATATGCTGTACTTTATATGTTTTTATTTGAATGATTTTATAATCACCTAAATTTACCATATTGTATGCTCTATTTATTTAGATAAGACCTAATAAATTTAAGAAGAATGCTCGGAGTGTCGTCACCGAGTTCCGCACAAATGTCTCGATACTCCAAGAACTCCACATCAAGCAGCGTCTGTCCGCAATAGTACAGTGCCAAATACTCACTTTCTTCGGACACGTTTCAAGGCGAGACAGTCAGTCCATAGAGTGATTAGTCGTCTAAGGAATACTGGAAGGCACTAGACTTCTAATCGGGAAAGGTGGCGAGACATTGTGAGACGCATTACATCAGCCGCAAATATTAACAACACTTACATTTAAATAATTAATACATCGCATCGCCTAAACACAACCGGTATTTAACGTAAAAAGGAACGCCATGAGCCATATTACCGCCACTGTCTTTAGTATTATATGTAGCGTTGTGGAGATTCTCAACTGGAAATAGTCGAGTGATACTAAAAATCTCAATTAGTAACTTAGTAAAGTCACATCACTAAAAACACGGCACATCTCTTATTTTCCGGGACGCTATCGTTCGGTCATTTGGATTCCGCTGGGCTTAGCTAACAACTGTCTTTTGATCCTCACGACTCTGTGTGGCCCGATCTAGGGGCTCTTCGTACGGGCTTAGGGCTGGACCTCTTGCCTACTGCTGCACGCTGCTAGCTTCCTGCACGCTATCAACGCACGCTGCCCAGGTCTTAGCTTGCCTACCTGCGGCCTACCGCCACGCGAGCCGGCAGCCTACTCTGTGCAGCCTACCCTGCGCAGCCTAGCCGCTACAGTTCCGGCGGCCGGTCGCGGAGCCTGTGCTGACAGCTCCCCCAGCGTCTGCCACGTGCTGCCAAGGGACGGTACTCTTCCTACCTTTATACTGTGTGTGATAGTGCTCGGAACAGAACAGTGACTTAATTACCCGCAACCTAGCTGACCTTTAGTTTTTTAAATTTATGTATTAACTTGTGCAGCTGTTTCACTACCAGCTACTTAACGACCTACTATCCGTTAGCGGCCAGCGCAGCCTACCCTGCCCAGACCTAGCCGTTACAATAACCTATTTCCAAACAGTAGATTAACGCGTGTGTTGATCCAGATCAAAAGAGTTTGTTCAATCTTGCAAATCGTGCATGCGCTGAGTCCTGAAAATTGCCACACTGCATTTCGACACTTAATTTAACTATGTCATTATACATTGAAACATTTCCAGTTCTTTCAAACTAATGAGCGTTGAACCACTTACGAGTACACTGTGATATTGCCGTTTACTCAAGTACAGCCCAATTCAAAGTAAATGGCGGCTTTTAAGTTTGCTACTCCCTCACGCCCGCTGTCACATAAAATTGCTACTGCCCAGTGACTCGCGGAGTATTCCGAGCCACCATCAAATTTAAATCGAACTGTAGGTACCTATGTATAGTCCATATTCCCGTACTATCACTGGTGTGAATCTTATCAGCCAACACACCGGCCAACAGACAATATGCCCGGCTGTACCGGACGTAGATATCGCACTGGATAACCTAGTTATAGACTATATACCTACATGATTATGTAATCTCAAAACTGTACCATTTTTTAGTTTTAAGGTTTTTCTGTAGATTGTTTATAACCGACTGCATGACAGCAGGTTAAATAATAGATTTTTGTCAATTATATAAATTCAAACGGTTAATATAACCAAATACAATATTTTGTTCGCCCTGAAAGACAAAACATGTAGATCCTATTACCAAATGTTATTTTAAGACCATGTAAATCTATTGCACACTCATGTTTTACAAAAATAAATATCTTATCTTGTCGTGTCGTATCTTATCTTATCTTATCTAATTGCTTGGCTTATGTTTTGCTGACTGGACAAGAAATATAATATGGCCTTTTGTTTTTGTTATCCGGAATTGATAGATAAATAACAATGTTATTCCTAATATCCGCTTTAAATAGAGGGCTTAACAACGAAGGCTATCTCTGTAGGGTTTATTAAAGCGTAAAATTATTGTTGCTTGTTAATTATTTAAAAGAAAAACTGAAATTTAGAAGATTACGATTGTAATTTCTTAATTCTCACTGAAGCACTTCTCCCACCGCCCCGATGAGGTAGGGATTAGCTATCGACTATTATCTCGCTGAAGAAACGGATAAAAGATATAGATCTCGTGTCAATAAAAGAGACACCTAAATTATCAAAGATGATCACTGGATGTTTACACTGCCGGCAAGTGCTCTCTCACCACTAATTTGTTGGGCAGGGAGTTCCGTCAGACTCATACTGACTAAAAACCAGCCCGGTGCTCCATCTCACACTTACGCTGAGGGCCGAGGGAACGTACGATCCTTCCGCAATCCCCGGCTGGTGCCGGGCCACATAGCAAGACCAACATAGTTTGAAAAAGGCTAGGCAGGTGACATGAGCACGGAGAGGCATCGGCAGGCGCTGCTCGAGACATCTTAGCCAACACTTACCACAAAAATAAAAACGTTTAAACAAAAAAAAAAAAAACCGAATTCCAAAAAAAAAAACTACTAAGCGAAAAATAACTTTCTTTGCCAAAGTTGATGTCTTTGGTGCCTATTGTTTTTAGTTTTAGTACCTCAAATTACCATTTAAATCATTTATAGCCAAAGTACATCTCATGACAATTCCAAAAAGTTTCAATTTCCATGGGATCCCATCATCAAATTCTGACTTGGTGACAATGGAACCATCTAGGAAGTATACCCTTTAAAACACATAAATATAAGTTTTTAAACTGTCATGGTCACTAACACTAACATTAACATTAGAAACGGGATATTACGGGGCAGACCGATTTGTCTCCTCATAAATAAACACCCACCCGCAATGACTTTTCAGTATATCCGTGAACATGGTGCTTGCAACAGCACCGAAATATCGGCAACTCGTAACAATCAGTAAACATGGTAAATATCCCGTTTCTAATGTTAATATTAACACAAAAATAATTTTCAAAATCGGTCCACAATTGGCGGAGTAATCAATTAATCATGTAACAAATATAAAAAAAAAATATATTTAAAAATCAAAAACCCGCCTGCTTAAGAAGTGAACTAAAAAGCTGTAAACAAGAAAAAATCATGCTGTCGGTCGGTCAAAAAAAAATCGTAGGATACATATTTGCAAACTGGCTGACCAGTTTGCGAATATGTATACTACATTTTTTTTATTTTCATCTTTTTAGTTATCATTTTTTTATGACTTTTAAACATATAAGTGGTTTATATTTTTGTAATCACCTTTAAAAACCCTTCATTTTGATACCCCACTTGATGAGTTTGGAAGAAAAATAAAATTTACACTATGGCGCCCAAAATCCGCCATGATGCTTTTGTTTTAACGGCACTTATCTAAGAACACTTGGGCAGTCAAGACATATCTAACGATGTCTTAATTATCAAAATCCATTAAGTAGTTTGAATGATATGAGGTAATAAAGAATATTACATACATACAAACATACATACAAGATACGCGCGAAAAACATAACCCTGTCCTTGCAGCCGAGTAAAAAGACATACAGTCGAAATGAGAACCTCCTCCTTTTTGAAGTCGGTTGAAAAAAAAATGTCTCTGTAAGTGCCACCGATTACCCTAGATTTCATGTCCCGTCACAATTATATCTATGCTTGTGGCAGTTGAAACTTGAACTTGGCACGATACGCGCGATGTAGAATATTATTATAAGCAGTAGTCTAGTCGCTGCCGGTGACAATTTCGTGCTCTGTAGCTATTCTCATACACGAGAAACTTTTCAGACCACCTAGGTAGGTCGGTAGAATCGGGCCAATCCATAGACATATTAAATATAATACGGACCTTGTGGAAACTAGAACAAATTTCCGTGCGTTCTAGCGTTTTTGCCATACCTAATTTTGGAATCAAACATAACAGCTCACAATGTTAGGACCCATTAATATTAATTCTTATTTTTATCCGTGGTGCTAGGCAACTGGGCTTATCCCAGTTGTACACGACCCTTTGTGCCTAGTGGCCTTGTTTGTTCTGTCTCCTGCTTGATATGGAGGGAAGTAGAAATTTATGTTTTTTTCCTACTCCTCCGTTATTCTTTTCTGATTGATTTCGTTGCGGGATCCAAGACAGTTAAATTCATTCTCCGGGACTTCGTCGAGCTTCATTGCCTCGGCGCTTTTCTGGTGGTCGCCACTGTTGATTCTGGCTTTCAGAAGTTGCAGTGGTTTGGGAATAGTGCGGTGGGTTTGTCCCAAAAAAAAAAGACATATTAAATAATATGGACTGGAAATACCTACAAAAAAAACGTGCTTACCTAAACCTTAAAATGGCACTCAAAAGCTCACGGAACACACACACATTAATAATACAAAAAGTAATTTTACAAATTCGAAAGTAACTCTGTTTGTCTGTCTGTCTGTTACCTTTTCACGCCTAAACCACTGAACGTCAATTTGGTAAGGAGATAGATGGCATCCTGAGGAAGGACATATGCAAATTAATGCATGAGAAAAAAAATGGGGTTTAGGGAAGGTTGGTTAAGGTAGGTAAGGTAGGGTAGGGTAGGTAGGTGGGATAGGGTAGGTAGGTAGCTAGTTGCATCAGGAGTTGTTTACTATACGGACCTTGTGGAAACTAGAACAAATTTCCGCGCGTTCAAGCGTTTTTGCCATACCTATTATTGGAATCAAATATAACAGCTCACAATGCTAGGACTCATTAATATTAATCCTAATTTTTATCCGTGGTGCTAGGCAACTGGGCTTATCCCAGTTGTAAACGACCCTTTGTGCCTATTGGCCTTGTTTGTTCTGCCTCCTGCTTGATATGAAGGGAAGTGGAAATTTATATTTTGTTTCTACTCCTCCGTTATTCTTTTCTGATTAATTTCGTTGCGGGATCCAAGACAGTTAAATTCATTCTTCGGGACTTCGTCGAGTTTCATTGCCTCGGCGCTTTTCTGGTGGTTGCCACTGTTGATTCTGGCTTTCAGGAGTTGCAGTGGTTTGGAAATAGTGCGGTGGGTTAGTCCCAAAAAAAAGGTAACTAGTTGACGGCAGCGAAGCCGCGGGGTACAGCTAGTTTTCTATAAAATGAAATGCTCTTTACAATCATAAATCTCTCTATTTTTGGTACGTATACGTCTACATCTGGTTTTGGTCAGCCAGCTCGCGAATATGTATCCTCCGACTGTACAGCATGATTTTCTCCTTGTTTACGTCTTTTTAGTTCGCTTTTCAAGCAGGCGGGCTTTTTGATTATTTTAATTAACATTTTTTTTTATTTGTTTAGTAATTTTGACTAAGTATATCAAAAAGTATTGTTGAAGTGAAAACTTAAAAAGCTGCGTTGACCGATTTATGGCTACTAAATTTACGCGTCAGCGAAATCACAGTCGTATTGTTTCGCATGTCTGTTTAATGTTTACACCATTTCATAACATAACATCACACCGGTACGCTCTAAAGGTTTTTACCCGTCTAAACCCTACCAAAGCATCATAAATATCGTTTGTTGACCACTGTTTGCGTTCTACGCGATATTCATTTGTTTTCGCCGCCTCCAATGTAGGCGGGTTTTTATAGGTCAAGTCTGGAACTCAGTGATAATGATGCTTATAAAACTGTGTGGGTTTGGGATTTTAGCTTGAGTAATATAAACGGTCAGAATTAAACTAGAACTGTATTGATTGGACTGATTTTTGGAGCTGGTAAATCACATTATTTTAGTATAACATTTCTAGGTTTTCCCGTGGCTTCGCTTTCGGGGTCGTTCTCATTTTTTGGACACTGAATACCCCAGGGGAGCAGTGGTGACCCAGTGGTATCGGCCGCGACTTACAAGTTGTAAGGTCGTGGGTTCGATCCCAGGCAGGCGCTTTACTTTTTGTAAATTATTACATCACCACTGCTCTCAAAACGGTGAAGGAAAACATCGTGAGAAAACCAGCATGTCCTAGAACCAAAAATTCGAGGACATGTGACATCCACCAACCCGCACTGGGCCCGCGTGGTGGATTACGGCCCATTCCCTCTCACAGAGAGGAGGCCTGTGTCCCAGCAGTGGGAACATCAATAGGTTGATGATGTGATGTGATGTGAATACCCCATACATTTTCGGCTTTCGATCAGTAAAATATCAGTACTTCCAACGTACAGCCCCTGTCCAAGAAGGGCAGTCGAGCTGACCCGGCCAACTACAGACCCATATCTGTAACGTCCATCCTCTGTAAGAGTATGGAACGTGTGCTCAACGGTAAGCTCCTGGCATACCTAGAAGCGAGCGACATCCTCAGTGACCGACAATACGGCTTCCGCCGAAATCGGTCCACTGGGGATCTTCTAGCGTATGCCATTCACATCTGGAGTGAGGCCATCGAGAGACACGGGGAAGCGCTAGCCGTCTCCCTCGACATCTCGAAGGCTTTCGACAGGGTCTGGCACGAAAGCCTCATTGGTAAACTTCCTTCCTTCGGTCTGCCCAGTGGTCTGTGTGATTGGATTGCGGACTTCCTGATAGATCGATCCATCCGAGTGGTTATCGACGGCTGCTCGTCCGGTCAGTTAGATATCAACGCCGGAGTCCCTCAGGGGTCAGTGCTCTCGCCAACATTATTCTTGCTGCACATTAATGATCTGCTAAAACCCGGAACCTTTGGGTACGCAGACGACAGCACTGTTGCTGAGAGATACGTGTCTGGCGCACGGGCTACTGGGCCTCAGATTCGGTCTCCCCGGGAGGCCATGGTTGAACGCTTGAACCTGTCCTTGAAGGCGGTCTCCGAATGGGGTGATGCCAATCTGGTCAGTTTCAATGCTGCTAAGACCCAGGCGTGTCTTTTTTCCGCTAAAAAGAGCCGATTCCACCCGGCTCCATCTTTCCGTGGTGTAACCGTGCCGTTGACGGACCATCTCGAACTTTTCGGGGTTACGTTGACATCGACCCTCAACTTCGGTCCATTCATTGAGGCGAAAGCTCAGTAAGCTGCAAAAAAGTTGGGGATTCTTGCAAAGGTGAGACGGTACTTCACGGCTGAACAGCTGCTCAACTTGTATAAAGCGCAAGTTCGGTCTTGCATGGAGTACTGCTCTCACCTTTGGGATGGATCAGCCAAATACCAGCTTGATGCACTTGAGTCGATTGACAGACGGGCCAAAAGGCTTATTGGCAACGATGCACTGGCCGCCTCAAAGCTCCAGAGCCTCGAACATCGACGCCGAGTTGCCAGCCTGTCGGTTTTTTATCGGTTACATTTCGGGGAGTGTGCGACGGAACTGCACAATTTGATTCCACCTAGCCCTTTCCATCAAGACGTACGGCCATGCGCCATCGGTACATGGTGGACATCCCTCCCATACGCACAAAGCGTTTTGCTAATACTTTCATTGTACGCACAGCTAAGGAGTGGAACTCCCTTCCGGAGTCTTTGTTTCCTGATAGCTACAACCTTGGGGTCTTTAAGTCAAGAGTGAATAGGTTTCTTCTAGGTAAGCGTGCTTCACCGTAGACCGCATCATCGCTTAACATCAGGCGAGATAGTGGTCAAACGCGAGCCTATAGATAATAAAAAAAAAAAAAAAAACTTCCATAGTACAAACAAACAATTTCTTTTTATTTTTTGTTTTGGTTAGAGTAATTAACTCTTTTAACACGTACAGTCAACCGCACTTACATGGTAACAATTTGAAATTAACAGTGACAATGGTTATTTTAACCACTGAGGCAAAAAAAAAAAATACAAAGTGACCTAATCTAAAGTATGCTATAGGTATGTTTGATGAAAATCGTTTTAGCCATTCAAAGTTTATACGCTTTTTACACTTTTCATCGGGTTTTTGTAGTTCGACTAACATACGTATGACTGTACAACACCCGTATTGACAAGAATTTCCTACACACCCCGTTCTTTAATCATGAGAATTCCTTTATTAATTTATTAAAGCCTACACCTCTCATGTAACATAATCAGTGTAACCGCACTAATCCTTAATAAATGAAGGCTTTAGCGCCATTACCCGTAACAAACGAGCCGGGTTATCCGGATAGTTGCCTAGAACCGGGTATACCCGGGTATTTTCACTCGGTATAACATCTGAAATATGACGCTTTTGCCTTCATTTTGGGTAAAATCGTGTAGAGTTTATTGTGTTTAATAGAAACTAGACTAGAACGGGTCCTGAGAAAGGGTTTGTTACAAGTGGGTTGTGCCCTGTTTCATAAAATTACATGAAAACAAACTTAGCTAGAGAATGATGTCTATGAATTAATTTGAACATTATATAAATTGAATAACTAATTTTTGGTTTACAAAACAAATAGACAGACACATAGAACATAACCACAGATAATATAATACTAGCATACAGATGCCACATCCCATACAAAGAAACCGTGCCGACGTAACTAGCGTTTTTCGTTTGATTAAGATGATAATTTTTATAAATACTTTGATCGCGTTCGGTTCCGTTCCACGGCCATAGATGATGTTAGCAGCGACTAGCAAGTAAAAGGGTTTTCTCGGACTATTTTTTGACGATTTGTTTAATAGTATTTTTTTGCAAGTTTTTACAGTTCCATTGTACCAAAATTTGTAAGAATACAAATTTAAATAAAAAAAGTTAATTAAAAATATCAAAAAACCCGACTTCTTAAAAAGCCGTAAACAAGAAGAAAACCATGCTGTGCAGTCGGAGGATACGTATTCGCGAGCTGGCTGACCAAAACCACTGGCTGACGTATTCTCCGACTGCACAGCATGGTTTTCTTCTTGTTTACGGCTTTTTAAGCAGTCGGATTTTTTGAATTAACTTTTTTTGTTTCTAAATTTTTTGTTATTTTTTTTTAGGTTTCGGTACATTTAAACATATAAGTATTATATATTTTTGAAATCACCTCTTATAACCCTTTATTTTGATACCCCACACGATGGCTTTGGAAGTAAAAAAAAATTTTGTCCCCCACAATATGGCGCCCAAAATCCGGGATTTTTCTATTTTCCAATTTTAATGTAGCCAGTGACACTCGCAGGGTTAAGACAAATCGATTGACGTATGAATCATCAAAATGGGCCAACGCGTTTGGTCTCTGGAATGCCACATAGGAACAAACATACATACATACATACATAGACTGATAAACACATTACCCTCCTTCGGCAGTCGGGTAAAAAGGTGAGGATAGTGGATATGGCCTAGATTTGTTTATGATCTAGTTAGATCATAAACAATAATATATTTAGACTAGCTTTTGCCAGTGGCTTCGCTCGCGTGAAAGTGTTTTTTTATTCCCAAGGGAACATTATACCGGGATAAAAAGTAGCCTATGTGCTATTTCAGACTATAATCTATCTCTGTGCCAAATCTCATCCAGATTCATTCAGCCGTTCTGGCGTGATTGAGTAACGAACATACAACCACACTTCCACACACATATCCATCCAAATTTTCACATTTATAATAATAAATATCATAGTAAGATAATAAAAAGCCAAACATAATGCCCAAATTATCCACTGATCTCCCAAATTCCCTTACGATACTTTGGGAAGTGAGCAAAAGTGTCGCGCCATCAATTGGAATCCATTATAAATGATCCGTACAAATAATCTTTGAAATGTGAATTAAGAGCCCAATATTCCATAATTTTGTTCTTAGGGCAGTTGATTAAAAAAGAACATACAAATTTTATGATCAATTCTAGAAAATGTTAAATATTTATGCAGTAAGCTCGTGAAGTTTAGAAAAAAGATGCAAGAGCGATATCGACAATTTTAACTTACAATTATACAATTTTACACTAGGTTCTCTAAAATAAGGCTTTTCTTATAATTCTGTGTATTTTATTTGAAAGCCATAGAGGTGCAAGCTCAACTCCATTTCTGACCCAATTCTGGCGCCTATGAATTTCTTGCTATCGGTGTATTTTTTGCCACGATTAGCCCGTAATATCTGGCCGCCCTGGGCCCGGGCCTACTGGGCCTTAGGGCAGATCCGCCATTGGGACTGTTACTGAGTGATTCCGGATGGATAAACCAAATAAAACTTTGCTCGACCCGGGCATCAAATCCAGGACCTCAAGTTCAGCAGTAGCACTTGCGATCACTAGCCCAACAAGGCAGTCAGACAGATAGACAGGTACAGTACAACTATTTTCTAAACGTCCCTCGGCAATCATCGCATTACCGAATACAAACGAATGCTAATTTTCATGTCCATCAATTATTAGATTTATCGTGTTTAATCATTTGAATTTAGAACTAAGTACTTTATTGTTGTTTTGTTTTGATTTCCGTGTAAAATATATAGAGCTGTAAAAATAGCAGCTTTCCTCCCATTTTTAAAATAAATTACATTATGTTAAAATGGTATTAACAACTCTATATACTCCCAAGTAGAGATGTGTCCCTCACTCATGAGGTGCCTCATTTGAGGTACTCGTGATCGCAAATTGAAAGAGTTACTCGAATTTAATCATTGAACCACCTCACTCGTTCACGCGTCCTCACTTAAAAATTGTTATTGACTTTATATTGAGGCGAGTACTCGCGATTGAGTATTGAGTGAGCTTAGTGAGCGAATGAACCGACTTATTGTGCCAATATAAGCTAATGGAAAATATTTTTGTTACTGCAATACTATGTACTCTTAAATTTAACTATACACTCTTAACTTCTCTAAAAACACTGGCATTAGATTGGTATTCAATATTCAAGTTTCATTGATTCGTTTATTTTGGCGGTCTAAAATTTATGAGCGAAAGAAAATGATGTGTGTGAGGGAGAAGTAAAAATCGGAATCGTGAGTACTCTTGAGACAACGCGCCCGTTCCCTCCTCACATGAGGGGTACCTCGTGAATACCTCGCGAGGTAAAATGAGGTGCTCCCTCAACCTCATATAAAAATGATGAGTTACCCATCACTACTTCCAAGTTGCTTGAGAGCGTCCGGTCTGCACCAAGTGCAAAGGACAACTGGTAGAAATCCTACGACTGACAAAACACGAATAATTACCACAAAACGCGCCGCCGCTTACGTACTTTATGAAGGTGCGTACGGATAGCGCGTTCCTGTGTTACGCGTAGTTGGGAAACACTGTCCACGCGTACATTGGATACCGGCGGCTCGCGCTGCGAGCTAGCTTGCGCGGTACGCGTTCCCCAAGAGTGTATGCGTAGCTGCAAGTATGGACATGACGTTCCGGACACGCGTAAACTGACTACGCGTACCAGTGTACGCGCTATCCGTACGCACCTTGACATTAATAGGCACACAGAACAGAAAAAACGCCTCTGTTCTGTGAATAGGCAGCATGTTAAAATAGAAACAACCGCAATGGATCAGAAAACAAAAGAATGAAAAACAAAGGAACGACAATGTTGATATAATAAGTTATTATTAGTATATATTGACCTGTGTGTAACGAAAAATAATGACTTGATTCACTATGTCCTGAATAAACAATCATAATCACGTTAATTCTAAAATAGAACAGACCGGAACTCATTAACCAAATTACTGAAACATCAGTCCAAAACAGCGAAAAAAACATTTGTTCCATGTATCTACAAAACATCATCTTCCTGTTTATTAGAAATCAAAGAAAACATCATTCTTATTCATAATAATAGGTGTTATATATATGTATATATCTTAAAAAAACTTACAGAATAAAAACCAAAAAAAAAAACATTTTCGTAATAATATTATATTTTAATTTTTTTATTCTTAATGTCTTTAAGTAGCCATTTATGTAATAAGAGCTCAAAATTGCACTGCCTTTTCCGTACCGCAGGTATTTTTTAACTAACTTACCAAAAATGAGGAGGTTCTATGTTCGATATTAAGTATGTTTTTTTTTGTATGTTCACCCATATCTCCGTCAATTTTGGACCGATTTTGGAAATTCTTTTTTTGTTTGAAAATGTATGTTTCTTGTCGTTAATTAGTCCCATTTTAGTTTAGTGAAGATCTGATGAAGAACTTCGAAGATATAGAACAGAACTCTTCAATAAATTACGGCAAATCTCTCGGGATTGCTGCAATCGCATGTCTGTTTATTTTTTATACCATTTCATAACATAACATCACGTCAGTACGCTCTTAAGGGGTACACAGATCTCTCATTTCACCGGTTATGTTCAAGTTTCATGATATTCGGTTAATCTATTCTGACGTTATAGGTACCTTACTAAACAACTTGACAATTATGTAGGTACAACTAAAAAGTGAAAAATAAAAAGCATTTAAAAAAAAAAATACTACCGACTTCCAAATAAAAAAACTACAAAGTGAAAAATAACTTTATTTTTAGAAGTCGGTGTTCATAACGCAAAAAATTGGCACCTACCTACAAAAGACACCGACGAAGTTATTTTTCACTTTGTGGTTTTTAGGGTTCCGAAGTTAACAATGAACCCTTATAGTTTCGCTCTGTCCGTCTGTCCGTCCGCAGCTTAGCTCAGAGAATGTAAGTACTAGAAATCTATTATTTGGCATGTATATACATATTAATAATTCCGACATAGTGGTAACATAAAATCATGGAAAAAAATTTTTTTTCGGGTACCTCCCATAGACGTAAAGTGGGGATGTATTTTTTTTTTCTCATCTATCCCATGGTGTGGGGTATCGTTGGATAGGCCATTCAAAAATATTATGGGTTTGTTGAACCCGTTTCCGTTTCAGAGATTCGTTTGCGTAAAATTAAGCTTTAAGTTGCAAATTTATGTTAGAGTCAAGTGTCCCCCCTGCCAGCGAAATGGTTGCTCTTGGCTATGTGAAAAAATTCACGACAGTAGTAAATATAACTAAATTAAAAGGAAAATTATCACGGATAACAAGGCTTTACAAGTTTACGAGTAATAGTCTACGAACTTATAAAATTTACTTGGAACAGTATAAATTTTGTACAAATGCCATTGAAATATTACTTAAATAACGTTGTTAGCTGTGTAAAACAGATAGTAAATTTATGCTTATGAATCATGTAAAAATATACAAAAATAAAATCATAACATCCTTAATAATAATGATTTATAAATTAATAATGTTTAAGCTCGAATAACGCATTGGAGTGGCCGGAGTCGTTGGCAGTAGCAGTCCGTAGTCCATACGGCGCATGCGCGCGGTGGAGTCTATTTTGTGTTAGTGCAGAAGTATTTCGACGTTTTTTAATTAAAACGTAAAGTCAAATTAGATTCGATTTCCAAGCAAGTTACAAATTTTCTTTTGTCGATATCCTTCTACTTTGTAGTATCAATATTCGACCCGACTTCATCACTACGTTTTTTTTCTAATTCCGAAAGAGAAATAAACAAGGAGCGTGCACGCAAGGATCCAGGAACAAAGTATACCATTCCCCGTGGCTCTAACACGCGCTCGTATCAGCTCCTTTCGCAATTCGCACCCGCGGTGGTACTCAAATAGATAATATTTTTCTAACTTCAGTTGCGAAGTTGGATTTTATAACTCCTTCTTCAGTTACCAGTTAGTCCTTATTTAGTTTAAGTCAAGAGTGAATAGATTACATCTAGGCAAGCGTGCTTCACCGTAGACCACATCATCGCTTACCATCAGGCGAGATAGTGGTCAAACGCGAGAATATAGATTAAAAAAAAACATCATCCTATATGGGCCCGTTTTAAGACGTTGTGAGCCGCTGAAACCGTTCTAATGTTCATGTAACAACAACAAAACCCTCTTTTTAGTCCGCATTATTATGCAACTCCGGAACCCTATTACTGCGCGTGGCCCGACACGCACTTGGCCGGTTTTGTTTTATTTGGATGTCGGTAGTATTATTTTGTAAAAAAGCTTTTTATATGGTATTTTTTTTTCTATGTATGAAAACAATACTAGCAATTGATAGGTTTGCGCAGAAACAAAGAGGGATACTTTTTATTTGCTTTAGTATTATTGAAGCGATGCTTTTGTTTCTATGCATGACTAGTGACCTGGCCAGCATTTAACAAAAAAGGTTAGGATAGTAGATATGGCCTAGATTTGTTAACTAGATCATAGACAATAATATATTTAGACTAGCTTCTGCCAGCGTCTTCGCTCGCGTGAAAGTGTTTTTTTTTATCCCAAAGGAACATTACACCGGGATGAAAAGCAGCCTATGTGCTATTCCAGACTATAATCTATCTCTGTGCCAAATCTCATCCAGATCCATTCAGCCGTTCTGACGTGATTGAGTAACAAACATACAACCACACTTCCACACACATATACATCCAAATTTTCACATTTATAATAATAATAACATAGTAAGATAAAAAAAAGCCAACCATAATGCCCAAATTATCCACTGATCTCCCAAATTCCCTTACGATACTTTGGAAAGTGAGCAAAAGTGTCGGCTAGCGAGGATTACTCACACCAGCCGGAGTTAGCCGTTCATCCTCTCATCCCAAATCGGGGCCCGGATCTTGACAGTTAAACAATTGAATTTTACGAGATTTCAGAATAACCCGCACTGATCCCCCAAGGATTTTCCGTTGATATTTAGCTTTGAACTTTCAAAGAAAATGCTGAAATCTTTTCTCTTTAAAGGTTTTTTAGCAAGCTTCAATCGCTTTTTGTTTCGTAAAGATCGATCTTTGATGGAAATCAAAGTCTTTGATCGTTGATTCTCTTTGAAAGACTTTGGTTTTTACTTTGTAGGCGTCAAGAAGTTTTGACGCGCGTAAAAAAGGTATTTAATTTATATAAATTGTGCGTGTATTAACTTATATGAACGTAAATGAAGAAAAAGTAGTAAATAAGTAGGTATTTATAGTAAAGTATAATAAATGATAGGAATCCAAGATAAATTTTTTAAAGGCGCAGAAGTTGATTTTGAAATGAGAATCACGTCTAAATGGCTGCCCGTATTTTTTTTGGAAAATATACATATTATATTATAGATAGATAGATAAACTCTTTATTCAGTGCACACAAAAGACACAGCACAACACACAAAATCACAATATTTTTTAAATTTACATGTAGGTATTTGGAAACAATTTAAGGCACATACAAAAAATAAGAAACACGAAACATACATTATACAAATAAAAGTGACACGAGTAACATACCTACTTCAATTATTAGTTATAATGATTAAAACACAGTGCGGTGTGCGTTTCAAGGTTGCACCAAATGGGAGTCCAGCTCAGCACGTGTCAGGCAAATATACCTGACGCTGATATTCTGCTGGATCCCTGCAGTGACATACGGTCGCTGAGCAGTCGTTAGATGTTTGTGTTATTACAGTGCTATGCGGGGTATAGAGAATAATAGGTGTATAGTTATTATTCTAATGTGTCTGTCATTAGACATTTTTTAATAATCTGATCTATGAAAACTTTGAGTTTTATTCGTTTAGCATAGTGTAATTAATTTGTGAAGTTATGTCCAACACGGATATAAAACCGACAATCGCACCAAAACCACCGCGCGTATTTTATTGAAATTCATTTAAAGACAATTTAATTATCTACATTTTGATACAAGGTTAAAGTCATATAATAACAAGGAAAGTACAAAAATATACCGTCAAACGCGTAAAGAAATATGATTAGTTTTTAATTATCCCGCTGCGCTGGAACTATGAATTTTCTCGTGGTCAAACGTAGTCTATGTTACTCGTTATTACATCACGCTATCTACCAGTGAAAGTCCCGTCAAAATCGGTCCAGCCGTTTCGGGGATTACCCGGAACAAACAGACAGATAGACAGACAGACAAAAATCTTAAAAATTGCTTTTTTATTGTATACTTTATATACGGTACTAACAATAAAAAAGCGTTGCATTCAATAAAACGTTGTTATTTTGATATTAAATACAGACACTTCAATTTTATTTATTTGTATAGATAGATTTTGAGTCACATGGGTATAAAATAAGTGCTCGTTTTGTTCCTTCAAGTTCGTTGGCGACAGACGTCGTCTTAAGGTTCTCCTAGTCGACGGCACAAACTATTTTGTACGTGGGGTTAAATTGCATGCTATCTGATGAGATAGCATGCAAAACCCATCACCCATCACAAATAAAAACCCATCACAAATAAAATTTTCCACGAGTTGTCGGATGCGACAACTCGTGGAAAATTTTATTTGTGATGGGTTTGCTCTTGACTCTAGTCTAGGTCAGAGGTGACTGAGACAGATTCGACGATGATGTAGAACAAAAACGGACGTGCGAAATTTTATAAATAGACCTTTGGGAGTCTGGATATCATGAAAAAACGACTAAATGTATCTGTTCAAAATAAAATTATTTGCATTTTTGAACTACTAATCTATCCCTATATTGTGGCTGTTTTGCAATTTTTCTTCTTCTTATGGTATTTATTTATCGTTAAAATTTGTGTATTAAATAAATATGGAACATTTGACGCTCATAATTTTAAAATGTTCTTTTTTTTTACTTTTTTGTTCCATACATGGCTAGATAATGATAAGACAGATTGATATAATTTTTTATTTTGAACGTACATTGTCAAACAGTGGAGTAATCGCCAGACTATGTGTGTATGGAAGAATGATCAACTAGTGTAACCTTAAGAGGATATATCTATGACTGTAACAATTATGTACTAATAATAATAAAAAAAATATTGTCTTCCCAGCCCTTTTCAACCAATTCGGGGTCACGATTCAGTCTACCCAAATGCTGCTAAAGACCAGTACTTTTTATGGAGTAACTCGCATATGAACCCTTCCAATCACCAGTCAAAACACTGCATTCGGAACAATAACTATCACACGTAACTACGTCACTATTTATGTAGTACTTGACTTATGTTTGCAATCCCTGCCGCCAGAACCACTGCAAATATAAATCACTTGCCCAAACAGAAAGTCGGAAGAGGAACAAATATTTGTGAGCTGTAGCAAGTGTTGTTAAGTGAATTCCAAAGAAAGAGACACTGTAATACTGGCGCTAGAAGAGTGACATTGTATCAGCAATAGCGCAGCGATAGTGATATAAAAAAAACAAAAACTCGACTGTTAAGAAGCGTAAACAAGAAGAAAATCATGTTTTGCAGTCGGAGAATACATATTCGCGAGCTGGCTGACCAAACCAGATGTATTCTCCGACTGCAAAGCAAGTATTTTTTTCTTGATTTTTTGTTTTTTTTTTCGCTTCTTAAGCAGTAGGGTGTTTGCTTTTTGTTTTTTTTTTATTTAAAATATTTTAGCTTGTTTTTTTCGTTCGAATGACTTGAAAAAAAATAAAAAAAAAATATCACCTCTCACTCTTTATTTTGATACCCCACTCGATGGTTTTGGAAGTACAAAAAAAATGGGACCCCTACAATATGGCGCCCGAAATTATTAAAAATGAAATTAAAATTGAGGAGAAACACTCGCAAGATTAAGGCGAATCATCAAAATCGGCCAACGCGTTTGGTGTCTAGAACGCCACAATGGAACAAACATACAAACACACACACATTTTTTATTAAATTATTTATTTATTTTTTATTTACATAGACTGATAAACACGTTACACGTGCAGTCGGGTAAAAGTCGAAAATGCATAGGATTGACTAGCCCTAACCTGAGGCTAGCTAGCCTATCAACTTTGGCGATGATCGGAATGCCAAAATGTAAGAAATTGATGACGTGACATATTGATAGCGATTGACAACCCTCATACACAGACATCAACCTAACTAGATAACGCAAGCCCCTCCATCTGTATGAAAACCAAGCGTACCACTTTTTCACACACAATTTAAAAACAAATTTACTTACCAATGAAAGCAAACATTTCCAATGCCTCGGCCAACTTTTTCTATTCAGTTTCTATACAGCTGTCATTTTCTATACAGCTAAATATGGCATGAAAAGGCATTTTTAGGGTTCCGTAACCAAAGGATAAAAACGGGACCCTATTACTAAGACTTCGCGATCCGTCTGTCTGTCTGTCTGGCTGGCTGTCTGTCTGGCTGTCTGTCTGTCTGTCTGTCCGTCTGTCACCAGGCTGTATCTCATGAACCGTGATAGCTAGACAGTTTAAATTTTCACAGATGATGTATTTCTATTGCCGCTATAACAAAAAATACTAAAAACAGTATAAAATAAATATTTAAGGAAGCCCTCCTTAAATATTTATACAACAAACGTGATATTTTTGCCGTTTTTTGCTCAATATTAATAACGACAACAGGTAGACGCTTGAAGTATTTACAGAATGTTTAGTTGTATATTTACTTCAAAAAATAATAATTATTAAATTAAAATAAAATAAATTAATGGGGGCTCCCATACAACAAACGTAATTTTTTGGCCGTTTTTGCTCGATTTTAATAACGGCAACAGGTAGACGCTTGAAATATTTACAGAATTTTTAGTTGTATATTCACTTTAAAAAATTATAATTATTAAATTAATATAAAATAAATGGAGGGGGGCTCCCATACAACAAACGTGATTTTTTTGCAGTGTTTTCCGATAATGGTACGGAACCCTTCGTGTGCGAGTCCGACTCGCACTTGGCCGGTTTTTTGACAAGCAAAGTACATACAATCGCGTCATCTAGTTAGATTTATATCTGTGACCCCCAATATAATTCATTGATTTGTTTTTACTGTTTCCCACAACTGTATTGAAAAACGTCGTGTGATACACGGGTGTGTAGGTAATTGCAAACTCGTGTCATTAAAAACCCATGTTTACTTTCTCGCGAGCAAATCCGCTTGCAAGAGCTAGTAAACCTATTTCCCTTATTATTTATATACAACTAACTGACCCGGCTAACTTTATTTTGCCATAAAAACACCAAACATTCATCTACCCTACCTACCCTACACTGCCTACCCTACCCTACCTACCCTACCCTAACTACCCTACACTACCTACCCTAAATTTTCTTTGCTATAAACCTCACGGAGCCCGAGACCTTTCCAACGAATGCAAAACCGTGAAAATCGGTTCGTGCGTTCTGGAGTTATAGCGTCAGGAAGGAAAACCCGACTTATTTTTATATAGTAGAGATAGCCGTTAGCCTCATAGTCGATTATTACCGCTGTTTCTAGACACCTGCTATTCCCAAGGGTTTTCCAATGCAATGCTGCTTTTAGAAACAAAGCTATAATATCTAATGTGAAGGCAAGGCAAGGCTACGGCGTTATTCAATACTATTCCAGGGTCATAGTATACTATTATCAGCCTAAAACGTTCCCACTGCTGGGACATATGCCTCCTCTCTATGATAGGAAGTGGGCCGTAATCCACCACGCGAGTCCAGTGTGTGTTGGTGGATGTCACATGACTTCGAATTTTTCCTATTAGGACGTGCCGGTTTCCTCACGATGTTTTCTTTCGTTTTAAGATCAGTGGTGATTAAATAATTTTCACAAAGTAAAGCGCCTGCCTGGATTGAAACTCATGACCTATCATTTCTAATACAACGAGGTCACCACTGCTCTCCAGCATGAATAAATCCTTCAAAATGGTTATGGTGAAACTGGATCATATTCGTGAACGGGCACCATCGATTGAGACACGCTATAACTACCAAACGACACTTACGCTTATTTTTAACCTCCGTTAGAAAAATAGGGGTGTTACAAGTTTGACTTGTGTACCTGTGTACTTGTGTATTTATGTATCTGTCTGTGGCATCATAGCTCCTAAACTGATGAATCGAGTTTGTTTCTGTTTTAAAGGTGACTTTATCGAGAGTGCAGCTAGTTGAAAATAATCCTTTGTGTTTGAGTTTTAATCGTTTAAAAACTAACCAAGTAAGTAAATGTACAATACCCACTTCATTGAATACAACGCATCATTTGATTTAATCACAAAACATTGAAGAAACGTGCTAGCCGTACGAATTGCAGTCTTCCCGGGATTAAGTATCCGTACTCGGCAATCTTACCGGGATCTTAACGGTACTCGGCAATCTTGCTGGGATCTTAACGGTACCCTCGGCAATCTTGCAGAATTATCTTAAGTGAAAGAGTTAATTAAATGAAAATTACTGTGCCTTTTCCAAACATTAAAGATCAGTTTTCACCGAGAAGCGATGCGACGCGACGATGCGCGCACTTTTTATGACAAGGATAACATTTTGAACTTTATTAACGACTAGCTGTTCCGCGCGGCTTCGCTCCCGTGGGCCACTCCACAGAAATCGTTTTCGGGAACAAAAAATAGCCTACTTAGGAATAATGTAGCTTTCTATTCGTGAAAGATTTTTTTAAATCGGTCCAGTAGTTTCGGAGGCTATTCGGTACAAGCAAACAAAAAAATCTTTCCTCTTTATAATATTATATAGTATAGATATAGTATAGACAAAGAAGGTACGCAGTTCAATGAGAGAATTAAAATAGCTACAGATATATAAATAAAAATCGACAAACATCAAGTAAAATGGAAGAATATGCAGTAGAACTACGCTGAGCACAGAATAGCCATACTGAAAAGGCTACCAATGATGCGTTTAAAATTAAACCGAGGCGTCGCGGGATTGCAGTCCCTTTAAGAGATACTGCAATTAGATTATACAAGGTTTTAGACATTTTTGACATTATACCAATCGCTGTTGCGATGCTCCGACTTTAAAATGTCACTTTGTTTAGACCCTCTTGCCTCTTCGAGTATCGTTGCGTCCCGTCTGTGTGACCTGACCCTAACATTATTATGTAATTCTACTTGTTAACTTAAGAACTTAGCTTCAGGCCAAAATTAGAAGCTCAAAGTGTATTAATTTTACCGGTTGTCTGCCAGACAATGTTTTTGTTGTGTATTAACTCGATTGATTTTTTCATTAAGACTATTTAGTAGGTAATATTTAGCTATTTGGCTTGTATTGTGTTGTACGATTTTAATAACTTTATACTGGGGTCATGATTCATTTTCTCAGTCATCATTATTTCAGTGGAAAAACGTCCACTGCTGAACACAGGCATCCCCAAAGCGCCTCCACATTAACCGGTCCCGTGCATCGTCATTTTCTGAGAAGTCTGATACTTTGATCATCACACTATAATATTATAAAGGCGAAAGTTTTTGAGTGTGTGTGTGTTTGTATATTTGTTACTTCTTCACGCACAAACGGCTGGATGGATCTGGATGAAAGAGGATTGCCCATACACAGTCCCCTTATGAGATATCGTGTCTGCGATTTCAATATTATCCATAAATAGGATTAATATTTTGTGTTTTATTTCATCTGTGTCCTTTACTTTATATGTACAGACAACAACAGATCAGGTTACATCACTTGGACATTTGTATGCACCTTATTGCATTGTAATAAGAGTTCATTTCAAGAACAGAAACATCCTTATATATCGTGAACCCCGCAAAATAAATAAAAAATGTTTTCTAATTATGAGTATAACGTGTTTTTTCTACAATATACAACCAAATTCATCAATATACAACCAATTTTTCAAAGGTGCCCAAGTTGCCATACAAAATGGGCATTCTTCTTTGGCTCAGAGATATATAATAGTCTAGAATAGCACAAAGGGTAGTTTTTTATCCCGAGAATATGTTCCCTCGGGACAATTTTCGAAATTCACGCGGGCGAAGCCGCTGGAAGAAGCTAGTAATATTATAAAGGCGAAATTTTGTGAGTGTGTGTGTGTTTGTATGTTTGTTACTTCTTCACGCACAGACGGCTGGATGGATCTGGATGAAATTTGGCTCCGAGATAGATAATAGTCTAGAATAGTTTTCATACGGTAGTTTTTATCCCGGGAATATGTTCCTTTGGGATAATTTTCGACATTTACACGGGCGATGCCGCTGGCAGAAGCTAGTCATCTATATTTTTTCACCGAAAAGTCGAATTATTTGGGATTGCGAATTAAATGTCACTTGAACAAAGTGACATTTAATTTTCTGTAGCAGTTGACAATACCAGACTTTTGACAATCATTATAGCTGACAGAATGACACTTTGTATTGAGGCTCTAGTTATAAGCCAGGTGCAGAAAGTTTGCCGATGACGTAATGACGTTACTAACGTTCGGCTTACTGGGAGAATATTATGACCGCAATGCTTTGCGGCCCAACCCATCCAAGACACAGTCGTGCGCATTCGATCTTCGCAACTTGCATGCAAATCGGACACTCGCCATCTCGTGGCGAGGAACTGAGGTCGAACACTGCTCGAACCCCAAATACCTGGGTGTGACGTTGGATAGGGCCTTAACATATAAGTCACGCTGCTACGTAACAAAGCAGAAGGTCGGGAACCGTAAACCTACTCCGTCGCCTTATTTCCACCAACTGGGGAGCGGCACCCGATGTTCTCCGCACAACTGATATGTCTCTATGCTTCTCTGCTGGCGAGTTTTCGTGCCCAGTGTGGCACCCATCCACTCACGCCAAGCAAGTAGACATTGCCCTTAATAAGACGTGTCGGATAATATCGGGCTGCTTAAAAGCAACGCCACTTAATAAGCTCTACCCGCTAGCAGGCATAGCACCACCTGCCGTACGAAGGGATGTCGCATGCGCGATGGAAAAAAAGTACCAGGAATCCGATACCCGACATCCCCTCTACGACTATTCAACAACTCCGGGTAGACTGAAAAGTCGAAGGAGTTTCCTGCGAACTACACAGGCAATCCAGGACAGGCCGCCTGAGGAGAGGAGAAAGTTGTGGCTGGAGAAGTGTCCACCACCCCATGACTTTGTTGAGCCCAAGGAACATCTACCGCTTGGTCATGAGTTGCAGTGGCCTGTATGGAAGGCATTGAATCGGCTACGTACACAAGTAGGTCGCTGCAAATATAATTTGGCAAAATGGGGGATTATTGATTCGTCCAACACCTGGTGCGAGTGTGGTGCCCCTGTACAGACTATGTCCCACTTGTTGGAGTGTCCTGGCTGTCCAGTGTCCATTCACTTGCACCCTGGAAGACCTGTACAGTGCTACTGACGCTGCAATAAGCGTGGCCGCCTACTGGGCCCAGACAATCTAATTAAATGTGTCATCGATTCGAAAAGAAGAGAAGAAGAAGAACGTTCGGCGAACAAACGTGGCGAACGCAGGGCGCCGCACTGGTGGAGGGGTCATCGACAAACTTTTTGCAACCTTGTAAACTGGCAAATATTTTTACTACAGGGTCAGTTTTTAAGTTATTTTATTTTTCACAAAACAATACTGACAGGAATGCGAAACTTCTCGACATAAATATTGGTTCGTTGATATATATTTATCGAGCACGCTTGTCCGCTCCTGTGATCAAAGCATTTTTATTCAGGTTAAAATGGGTATATCATTTATATTTATTGATAAAAGACATACGTGGGTTTAAAATATATATAATTTTTAACCGGTACTGAGAGAATAAACGACAGTGCTTCCGGGAACTAATATTATTTTTAAAACTTGGATATTCATTATTGTACACAAAACATACATATACAAGTATATTAGGACAGCTTATGTACAAAGGCGAGCTGAACCCGTAATTGGGTTGTCTTAAAGCAAACCTCAGTGTCATAGATATTTTATTGACTGATTCTGTTATGATTCTGATTTCTGATATGTTATTTATTTAAAACTTGATGCACAAAGATACAATGACGAACTTAACAACTTGGAATTCACCTGTCAACCAAGGGTGGTGAAGAGATAACTTGGCAGGTACATGTTTTTAAGAATAGAAAATTAAACAAAAATAAAACTAAAGTTGATATCTATATATATAAAAATTAATCCCTATTTCCCTTGGTCACGGCATCACGCGTGAACGGCTGGACTGATTTCGCTAATTCTTTTTTTTTGTGTTTGTTATTGTAAGGAGAATGAGAAGGTTCTTATGAAAAAAAAATTAGAAAAATAAATATTGGTACCTTACCTACATAGGTAGGGTAGGTATGTAGGTAGAGTAGGGTAGGTAAGGTAGGTAAGGTAGGTAGGGTAGGGTAGGTATGGTAGGGTAGGGTAGGTAGGGTAGGGTAGGTAGGGTAGGGTAGGTAGTGTAGGGTAGGTAGGGTAGGGTAGTTAGGGTAGTTAGGGTAGGTAAGGTATATAGGGTATGTAGGGTAGGGTAGGTAGGTATGGTAGGGTAGGGTAGGTAGGGTAAGTAAGGTAGATAGGGTAGGTAGAGTAGGGTAGGTAGGGTAGGGTAGGTAGGTAGGGTAGGGTAGGTAGGGTAGGTAAGGTAGGTAGGGTAGGGTAGGGTAGGGTAGGGTAGGTATAGTAGGGTAGGGTAGGGTAGTTAGGGTAGGGTAGATGAATGTTTGGTGTTTTTATGGCAAAACAAAGTTTGTCGGGTCAGCTAGTTAACCAATAAAATTCCTTTAAACAAACTAGATTAGAAACCATCTATTCATTTACCCTTTCAAATATTATTTTACGCAAATTTTGCTTAAGCCTGAATCTAGAACTAATTAAAATTTATTTCAACACTAGGTAATTAATAATATAATATGCGTACGGACAGGTGGGAATCGGATTCAAACATCGTGAATAGTTGATCCCTGCGGGGTAATCGTACACATTCGTTATTACCAGGTAACCTAAATTGGGCTGGCATTCATGCTGAAATTTAATGTTGTTAATAATATTTCAGTACTAAATTGTTGATAATTCGTGTAGATCATGCTGGATTTATACCTGGAATCTAGTTTATTACGAGTAATAGCAATATGCATGTTGAACCAATCATCATCATCAGCCTATTAATGTTCCCACTGCTGGGACACAGGCCTCCTCTCTGTGAGTGTGAATGGGCCGTAATCCACCACGCGGGCCCAGTGCGGGTTGGTGGATGTCACAAATGTCTTCGAATTTTTGGTTCTAGGACATGCCGGTTTCCTCACGATGTTTTCCTTCCGTTTCTGAGAGCAGTGGTGATGAAATAATTTACACAAAGTAAAGCGCCTGCCTGGGCTCGGACCCACGACCTTCAACTTGTAAGTCGCGGCCGATACCACTGGGCCACCACTGCTCTCTGTTAAGCCAATAGGGATGTTTATTGGGTAGAACAATGATAATTACTTTTAGTCCCTCAGTGAGATTATTAAATAATGTTGGACCCGTGTTTTTTGCTTTATACTTAAGGGACATTGCATGAGTTAGAATTCGCACCCGACTCCCAGTTGGCAGTTCCTTAGCGCATTTCGCCAACCACAAGGTGACAATATATGCATATCAAACCAATTGATAAGGTTCTTTCTATGAAGTTAGAATGTATGAAATCTTTAAGGGACTTTGCGTGAGTTAGAATTCGCGCTTGACGCCCAGTTGTATTAGCTCATTTTGCCAACCACAAGGCGGCGATATCACACTAATGTGTATTATAAAAGTGAAAATAGGTGAATGAGTGTATGTGTGTGTGTGTTGATATGTTTGTTACTTCTTCACGCTCAAACGGTTGGACGGATCTGGATGAAATTTGGCACAGAGATAGATTATAGTCTGGAATAGCACATAGGATACTTTTTATCCCGGGAATATATTCCCTCGGGATAATTTTTGACTATCACGTGGGCGAAGGCGCTGGCATAAGCTAGTATGTATATAAAACCAACTGTTAAGAAATTTTGTATAAAGTTTGGATGTATGAAATCCCTAAGGGACTTTGCATGAGTTAGAACTCGCACTGGACTCCCAGTTGGCAATTACTTAGCGCATTTCACCAACCACAAGGCGGCCGAGACTAAAGTTACGACATCGATGCTTCTTGATGCTTAATTATTGTGTCGAACTTTACTTTTAGAATTAGACGTTTAAAATTGCTTGGTTCGACATTACCTAAACATTGCTTTGTTCGACATCAGTGAACAATAGGTCGTTATTCTCCATTGACATAGATCAAAGGAATAAAATGGCGGATCTCACATGACAAAAGTACGACGCAACATCCGTTTCCTTTCAAAGGTTGGTAAAGTTACCTTTGACGTTAAATAGTAGTCACATGAAACTCTCTACATCAAAGGAGACGAATCCAATTAGGTTCGGTAAACTTGTAATGGGCAGAATGGGAATCGGAGTGTAGGTATATATTACGTTTAGTATTATATCTACTTTGTTCGTGATATAAGTTTAATAACTTTCAGCATGATTGGGATAAGTTACTGACAGGTAATTTCATTCCATTTTTTAAGTTATCTTGTAGTATATGAACCAGTTGGAAACTTAGACTTTATTTGGTTAAAATTTCGATTATGGGCCGTTGATTTTTGGTGCGGGGAGGGTGGAGGAGGGATGGGGTGGCGGTTTGGCTACCCCCCAGTACCATCCCCACCACTCGGAGCCCCTTGGTTATGGAGATATCCATGGTTAAAGTTTTCAGGTTAGATTAAAAATTTCCATTAATGTGCATCGATTTAAGGGGCGCGGAGGGGGGGAGGGAAAGGGGGGTACAGGGGCTACCTCACTGTACCATCCCCACCCCACGAAACCCCATAGTTATGGAGATTTCCATGGTTAAAGTTTAAGATTACTATTTAAGCAACAAAGTTGACGGAGCCCCGCGCAGGGCTCCTATTTCTGTCTGCAAGGTCTAAAGTAACCTAACATGAAGGAGATGACGGGAGTTCGCTTGGTTTGCTCGCTCACTTCAGCTCCCGTCATCTTCTTCGAACCTAACCTATCCGTGTCGGGGTGCCCTGAGCTACCGAGCTCGCTTCGCTCGCTCTTGGACTAAACCTCATCATTAACCTCACAAAAACATACAAAAAAAACAAAATTTCCGAGTCCTGAAAATTTGTAAAAGCTTTCTAATTAAGAGTACTACCTACAAAATAAAAATGAACTTTCAAATCAGCGGCAATTTTATCCCTTTATTTTAAGAAATACGTGTTCAGTTTTACTTATAGTGTTTTTATTATTCGAAGTTATTTCGCGGTTTTTAAGCCCGCATAATTTTGTTCTTGATAATGCTTGACAGATCATGTAAGCTATCCGACCAATTTCTTTTAAAATCAATAGTCAAATATTGTTACTCCTTTCTTTATTATTTGGCATATATTTCATGTCAGTTTGAAGGACTTCCAATCGACTTAGTCGCCGTGGAAACGGTCAAAACCCCACATTAATGACTATAAACAAAACTAATATTATAAAAACCCCCGACACAAATACCTCTCTAGACTACCTAATTGATGTAGTAGTAAACACGTTTCGATCGAAATTTCATAGATCATAATTATAACACGACATCTTGCGAAAATGCCCAGATTCAAAGAGTAAAATGCGTATAACTTTTAAGTGTCGACCGATTTTCATCATTCATAGCTAATAATACTCTCGTTAAAGTCAACTTACAAACAAAAAAAAAACAAAATCGGTTCATCCGTTTAGATGCTATGCCAAACACAGATACACACAACAAACTTATAACTGCCCTCTTTTTCCGTCGGAGGTTAAAACAAGCTATAATTGTCAATTTTATTTGGGTTGGTTTCGAGTTCGAGGACATTACTTGAAACTTTAACCTCAATCCAGTTGCTTAAGCTCAAATATTCAACACATATAAAGTCATTCTCAAGAGCTAAGCTAGCGTGATCATGCCTATTCCCTGTTGTATGGAACTCCGGTCTAACAAGGGTACCTCAGCCTTAAGTGGCTCCATACAAAAGATCCGCCACTCACCGTGAGACGGCGATCTTACTCCAAGATTAAGACACGCGACTCTGCAGGAATATACAATATACAGTTTGTTAGTATGTACAGAAATACTTAAAGACACTTATATAAATTATATGTATAAATATCAATTGCTGTTTGTAACGACTGGACCGATTTGAACCATTATTTTGTTGGCCCGTAAGGTTATAAATAAAATTTATTGACGTGGCAAGGTAGGTAAGGCAGTGTGATAATCGCCTAACCCTATCTGGGTTCGGCGATTATCACACTGCCACGTATCACGCTGCATGCTGCGTGAAAACGCTACTTGGGTGCGTTTTTTGTATAGAAAAACCGCACGCAAGTACGCGCGTAGAGATGCATTTTCACGCAACATGTAGCGTATTAGAATTTCTCCTGTATCGTGGATTGTGTGCACATAAATTTAAACTAACATGCACAAACACCCAGATCAAAGACAAAGACAAACATTCTTTATTTCAACTACGACATTAAGCGGCACTTTTGAACGTCAAAAATATAAATTTAAAGTTAATATTAATTGTTTCTACCTATAGGCCATATCTGACATTTAATTGATTCTACCTATTGTGACATGTGACATCCACCAACCCGCACTGGGCCCGCGTGGTGGTTTATGGCCCATTCCCTCTCACAGAGAGGAGGCCTGTGTCCCAGCAGTAGGAACATTAATAGGCTGATGATGTGTGATGTGACCTATAGGATCCGGAACAACTATCTATAGGCCATACAAATATGTGTTCCGTACGGGTATCATAACCGCGATACGCAGCGCATCCGATCACTCGTCCACTACGCCAGCCGTGTCGATAGTCATAAGTAGATTCTAAATCCAAATTCTCTGTAAGAATTAAACATCTGCTAATCAGTCGCTAAAATATCATCGAGATTTTTATAAATGTGTGTATTTAACTTTCACTTTAAATCTACTAGACCAATTCTTATCATAACACTGCGAAGCAGGCCCACATAAAAATGATTACCGAATCACAACCAGCTCGCATGTTTACGAGTTATAAAATCACAGACAAACAAACACATAAACCTAGCCGTTCTAGTCACAAACATAGAAATAAATTGTCTATATTTACGACTACCTGACCTCGGGTTACTTCTTAATTTCAACTAGATATTAGGGTCAGCTTATACTGAGACGCGAAGCGATACGACGCGTACTTTTTAAGATAGCGATACCATATAGAAGTCTTTTTACTGTATAAAAAATACCTAAACATTTCAGTTAGATTTTAACTAAAATAGTACCTACTAGAATGTTTTGTCGGAAATGCCTTTGTATTTTATGTGAACCTTGGCAAATCATATGTTTTGTTCAATAGTAGGTTTACTACGATTTGGGCTACATTTTAGTGTCATCCTTCACAAATTAGAACCTTCCGAGAGGCACTAAATTCAGGTTTTACTAAAATTCTAGGTAACGCTAAGTATCTCTTCGTTATTGCATACATGTGCCGACAATATCTATGTCATAAACCAATTATAGGTACCTCCTCCTTTTCAAAATCGGTGTTTGTGGACCCGTGTTATTCTTCTAAACTACTCCACGAATTTTGATACGTTTTTCACTATCATTTAGAGAATTTACCAACGTATATTTTTATATTATATTTTTTTATTTAATTGTCTTGAGCTTGTCCACTATCTCACCTGTTGGTAAGCGATGATGTGGTCGACGGTGAGACACGCTTGCGCGTTTTGTGGCATCGCTTTGCGTCTCCGTGTGAGCTGGCCTTTAATTTCTACTAGGTTTTTGGTATTAGGTAAACAGAATAGTAAATCAGCTGTTGTATGTGTCATGGAAGGTTATTCTGACAAAATATGTGTGTATTTGGAGGTGACTAAACATAGTCATAGATAAAAATCTAACATGTGGGAATAGAACAGACAAATAAGTAACTAAGCAGGGTATAGTTAAACTTTAAAGACATAAAAAGAATTGATACAACAGATTTTTTTATAAAAACAAATATACACTAGGTAAACTAATGGATAATTAACTGTTTACGAATGTTGCTGACAATTTCTCATTTTAAGCTTGGCTGAGCTTGAAATTATCCAATTGACACACAAAAATAGACCTTGTCGCTAAGGTGATAAACCATTCATTTCTCTGACTTTACCCCAGGGTAAACAAAAAAGAGAAATGTAGAATAAAACAATGTTTACACTTTCATAACGCGTGTCGTGTTCGTGTGCGATTGAGATTTTTGATGAAAAAACATGCTTCTAAAAATCCTCGTTGGAGTATTTTAAATCAAATCATTGGTTTACATTACGCGATACTCAGGTTTATAAGATGTTATAGAAGATAAGTCAAGAAAAATCTTCGATACGACGACAACTGTTTTGCCCATGTTTGCCACTATAATGCTCATAACGGATCTTTATATCTCTGAATTGGCTGCTTTTTTTTTAGCGTGTTTAAATGCTCATGCATACTGCGCTACCACGGGGAGATAGCGCAGTTATGTGGGACTCTAACCCACTAAAACTCCACGGTGTCCTCCTGTGCCGCTTATGGCGGGAACACGGGTACGCTTACCACTCACCTCGAACCCGCCGCGGCTGTCCGTCACCGGATCCTCCTCTGGGGATTACCCCCCATCACAGGCGCACCAGAACACACTGTGCGCCGTGACCTCCCCAGGGACCAAACCAGTACATGGGTACCAGATGAGCCCGTGTATACATACTTGGTCCCCTTGTGACGGGTCAAGGTCAATGGCCCCGCCACCTACCATGTTTCGGCCGCAGGGGATAGGGAGAGCGGCCAACGCTATACCGACACTCCTCTTCCCCTGCGGCCCCACCGCGTCCGCCATCAGACGGTGGCGAACCCGTCCAGGCCGCGGAAGGTAGGGAGAGCGGCGCACCGCAATACCGGCACTCCTCTCCCGCCGCGGCCTCCAACCCTCAGCCGTGATATCGTATGGGTTTGGGAGACCCCATACGACATCACGGCCCGCCTCAGTTGCGATGTTGCCCAGGCAGCACCGCAACCTACATGTTGGCCGCTACGTCGTCGGCTTATCGGCAAAAGCCCTGACGAGCGGCCCCTCCTCGGGTTCCTCTTCGCTTCACCGTGGGTGACCATGCCACGGTTACTGAGCCCCCCCGCCTCGACAATGCGGGAACCCACCGGGGGGGGAGGGACCCTGCACAGTAGCTATTTTTAACCTGACTTACCAAAAAAGAGGAGGTTCTATATTCGACATTATGTTTGTTTTTATTTTGTGTATGTTCACGCATATCTCCGTCAATTTTGGATTTTGAAAATTCTTGTCCTTGGTCCCATTTTAGTTTGGTGAAGATCTAATGAAAAACTTCAAAGATATACAACATAACTCTTTAATAAATTACGGAAAATCTCTCGGGATTGCTGCAATCGCATGTCTGTTTATTGTTTATACCATTTCATAACATAACATCACGCCAGTACGCTCTTAAGGGGTACGCAGATCTCTCATTTCACCGGTTATGTTTAAGTTTCATGATATTCGGGTAATTTATTCTGGCGTTATAGGTACCAAACAAATTGCGTATTATGTAGGTACAACTAAAAAGTGAAAATAAAAAGCTTTTTTACAAACAAATACTACCGACTTCCAAATAAAAAAACTACAAAGTGAAAAATAACTTTATTTTTGGAAGTCGGTGTCTACCCTAGAAAATCCTGCTAAAAATTTCCGTATAAAAAGCAGCAAAAATCCCGACCATAAATAAGTTTTGCGCTTAAAGTATATTGCCTGAAATAAAAAGTTTCACGATTAAGTCGCCATTGTCTCTGATCGGGGAAGTTTTTGAGTTGGAGGTAGTAGTTATTGAGGGCCTTCGAGACAATGGACTGGGGACTGGCTTGATGGATTGTATACCTAGTGGTCGACAGAAAGAATTTTGGAATGAGATTTTTAAATACGTAGTTTAGGCTGGTGTTATTTTATCAGTGTTTCAAGTACAGGCAAAGAAACTAAACATTTTTAACCGACTTACCAAAAAAGGAGGAGGTTCTATGTTCAACATTATGGGAGTTTTTTTTTAATTAATGTTTGTTCACCGATATCTCCGTCAATTGTAGACCGATTTTGAAAATTATTTTTTTGTTTGAAAGAGTAAATTCAAAAGTTATTTTTCACTATCTAGTTTTCTTATTTGGAAGTCGGTAGTATTTTTTTGTAAAAAAGTTTTTATCACCTCAAGATTAAATGTACACAAACAAATTTACAAGCATAGAGACAATCAAATCTTGCCTCTTCATAATATTAGAGTAAGAGTAATTATTTTGTTTTACTATTGTTTGCCTAATTACAACAGATAAAGGTATATGTGAGTTCTGTTCAAACTGCTTTGTTTGTTAATCTACCCTTGTTTTAATAAATTATACTATGACGTCAAGTTCCTTCGATATATGAATGTCGTAATTTTTCCTACTACCTACTGTTAATTTACATAAGTTTTTCTTTTTAGGGTTCAGTACCCAAAGGGTAAAAACGGGACCCTATTACTGAGACTCCGCGGTCCGTCTGTCTGTCTGTGACCAGGCTGTATCTCATGAAACGTGACAGCTAGACAGATGATGTATTTCTGTTGCCGCTATAACAACAAATACTAAAAACAGAATAAAATAAATATTTAAGTGGGGCTCCCATACAACAAACGTGATTTTTATGCCGTTTATTGCGATAATGGTACGGAACCCTTCGTGCGCGAGTCCGACTCGCACTTCGCCGGTTTTTTTATATATTTAATAGGCTTGAGCTTGACCACTATCTCACCTGTTGGTAAGCGATGATGTGGTTGACGGTGAGACACGCTTGCCTAGAAATAACCTAGACTCCTAGATTGTAGGCGTCGGGAAACACAGACTCCGGCAGGGAATTCCACTCCTTAGCTGTACGCATAATAATAAAATTGTTTCCAAAACGTTTTGTGCGTATGGGTGGGATGTCTTTTAGTGAACTGTAATTTGTTCTTGAGAAAATAAATATATTTAAACCGAAATGTAATAAAATGACAAGGTTTCCGCTATTGTTCCTTTGTGTAAATATGATCTTTAAATTGGACAAAGTTACAGTGTATTATTTGACAGTTTTGGCAGTTTCAGACTACTGGGAATAGTTGTCAAAAGTGATGAACCAACTAATTTCCCCCTGTGACTTGATTCGTGGGAAACCACTGACAAAACCAATATAAATGTAATTTGACGGTATAATTTTAAATAATTGCTTTGATACACACAAATTACAAGTTGATTTCTGTCTGAACGTTCATAGGTAATCATAAAGACCCAAGATTTATCGATTTATACGTATCCTAATATCACTCAGTATCTATTAAATTTTATTTTGTTACTCACGTCCGTGTATCGCTGCGGGGTGCCTACTGAAAATATGGGCCGGGTGTCTAATGCCCAGGAAATGCTGCCTCTTTCGGTATAAGCACGCTCAGCGCAATTTGTATTTGTATTGTTTTATTATTGTCTTTTACTCTGTACAAGCTGCTGCTGCTGTTGTGTGTGTGTGTGTGTGTATAGCTGTTGTGTTGTGGCTGTCGAATATTTCTATTATATTCTGTTAACTATAGAACAACAAAATAATTCCAATGCTGCTCGTAATTTCGACATAATAAGTAATTGCGCTTGGGGGAGGCCTATGTCCAGCAGTGGACGTCTTTCGGCTGATATGATGATGATGAAGTAATTACGTCTGGTGGATATCGCTGTCAGCGATAAGACCGCATTTGTACTCATATCAATAAGTTTTTATTGTAAATATGTATAACTTTTATGGTGTACAATAAAGTATCATCATCAGCCTATTACTATCCCCACTGCTGGGACACAAGGCTCCTCTCTGTGAGAGGGGAGGGACCGTAATCCACCACGCGGGCCCAGTGCGGGTTGTGGATGTCACATGTCTTCGAATTTTTGGTTCTAGGACATGCAGGTTTACTCACGATGCTTTCCTTTACCGTTTTTGAGAGCAGTGGTGATGAAATAATTTACACAAAGTAAAGCGCCTGCCTGGGTTCGAACCCACGACCTACAACTTGTAAGTCGCAGCCAATACCACTGAACCACCAAACTCAAAAGTATATTCTATTCTATTTGAATTAATTTTCTTTCTTTCTTTTTACACGTGTACCTAATAATTTCAGCCAGTCACATAACTTATTCCAAGTTTATTTCCGAACCATGATTGAAACCGTAACTTTATTAATATCAGAACAGGAATTAAAATCTGTAGGGTGAAAACACATGTTACGCGCCACAATAATAAACTTTATTGACAAAATAATTGCCGTACGTTGATACGTCGTTAGAATTGGAGCATTAATAGCTAGGTTTATGTTTAATAGACATCAATTTGTGTGTTGAGACGGTATGTCGAAACATAATGGTTGATGTATGGACCGTTAAAACAGTGATATAGGTTTATGGCGAAATATTACTATAGTTTTTAGTTTGCGCGAATACTACTTTATGCCATTGGTATATCTATACTTATAGAATATTATAAAGCTGAAGAGTTTGTTTCTGAAAGAAAGAAAGAAGAAAGAAAAATTGTTTTTTTGCGCCAGGCACGACGCATACCAAAAAAAAACTTAAACTACGCAAAACGGTCATCGCTCAGCATAATGCTGGGACTCATGTGCGAGACAGAGCCACAGCGCTGGTTTTCAGCGATAGCCAGTGTCCTGTTTGTTTGAACGCGCTAATCTCAGAAAATATTGAATGGAATTTAAAAAAAAATTGTTTCGGATTATTCATTTATCGAGGAACGTTATAGGCTATATAACATCACGATAAGACGAATAGGAGCGGAGCATAAATGAAAAATGTAACATTCAATATAGGGTAGGTAGGGTAGGGTAGGTAGCCAGTTGACAGGAGCGAAGCCGCGTGGGACAGTTAGTCAAGCATAAAGCAGGTAGTCCTACTACCCAAGTCGTATTTCGATCGTAGTTCAGAGTTCAGCTAGATGATAGCTTTCTCTATCTGGACTTGTCCACTCAAATCTGTACGGTGCTTCCTTTATTACCTCACCTACTTATGATACAAGACTGCCACACTATTCCTAACTACTGCAAGCCCTGAAAACCAGACCAACAGTGGCGATTACTTGTAAAACGCAAGGGCAATAAAACTTGATGGCTTCCGGAGAAATGATACAAAAAAAAAACAAAAATATGAAAAAACAAAACAACGTTGTTGCAGAACAACAACAAAAAACAGCTTTACATTATATCTGATCTAATCATTTCCTCTACTCGAATCAGCCTTCTTGAATCAAATTTACAGTTTTATGATAATTCGAGTGCTGCAGATCTTGACTTAGAATATACTAGGTATAAACAAGAAGCTGATTTGCAGTCCAGCCCCCGAACCATGACGATTAAAAACTATTATGGTTCGACTGTGAAAAATGGACAGATACAAGTCAAGACACAAGAGTCTATATACAAGTCCGCAGTGTAGTGTAGTGCATCTTTCACTTACGCACACCAAAAATAATCTTGCTCTAAGAGCTTATTGTAACCCCCTTGGAGCCTTAACATGACGTGTGAAAACTGGTGCCATTGTGAGAGAAAGACCTAGCTATACATGACAAATAGCACTATCTCTTTTCAACAATAGAATCCTGATGACACTGACACTTCATAGCACGGCTCCTGAGATCCGATCCAAGATACAAATCATGCGTACAATAGATCTGGTCTGCCTACACTTTTCAAGCGTTTAACATTAAAAATGTAACTAAATAATCTCAAATGGACCTCTTAGCAGCACGTTCAAAAGTTTTTCATACTTTAAAAGTTTAAATGAAAATTCGCCTATAAATCATTTTCGTTGGGCACCGGCTTAGAGGGAGTTTATGATTTATCTTGTGGAAGAATTATTACTTAGAAGTTCTATTACTTTAGCGTTTTACCTTAAGTTTTATTAGGGTACCAGCTGTAAGGATTAATTACTTTTAAATTGGAGCTACGCTTTCTTAAAGATAGGGCAACTTGGCAGATCTCCGAATTTCTTCTTTAAACATCTAGTCTATTTTGTCTCGCCCCGGGGCAAATAAAAATCAAATAGTTTATCTATACTAATATTATAAAGAGGAAAGATTTTTTTGTTTGTTTGTTTGTTTGTACCGAATAGGCTCCGAAACTACTGAACCGATTTAAAAAATTCTTTCACCAATAGAAAGCTACATTATTCCTGAGTGACATAGGCTATTTTTAATTCTCGAAATCGGGCCGTGTGGGATGGTCCACGAGAGCGAAGCCGCGGGCAACAGCTAGTTTCAAATAAACTTTTATAGGTACTACCTACTTTTGAATTGTCAGACAAACAAAAAAGATGACTTTATACTCTTTGCGCTGTAGCATGGTGCGGGTGACAGTAGTGTTTTATTTGTAGACTAGAACATTCAGCGGTAGAGGCTAACTGACGGAGTACTAGGACTTCAGAATCGAAAATCGAAAAAAATTTGGGCGAATGACCTACTAAATAATTTTGGAGTGGTCGATTATTGCTGTCTCCCTCTTAGTGTTTTGTCGCCAATGAATCAAAAGAATCATGAGCGGTAAAAAGAGTACCGGGCGATTTTCGATTCTGAAGTCCTAGTACTCCGTTAGTCTCTACTGCTAATGGTTCTAGCCCTGCAAATACTTCTTCATGATTCTGGCCTCCTGGTAGTTTGGGTAATAAAATATCTATTAACTTCGATTAATTCTTCATATTATTTCCGAGACGGGTGAGCACGACTGTACTTTAGTATTTTTTGTTCTCGTGGTCGAGTGATCGATTCGCCCGATTCGGGCGAGTTAAATTCGGGCAAATCGTCCAATAACCCGTCAAAACGCCTAAACTTCTTCTCTGGCGAATCGGCAGATTTTACCGGGTGGATCTCGTACCAATAAGATAAAACGGAAAGGAGAAATAATCTCGTCATCTCACGCACATAGGGAGACTTGTTCATTATTGTCTTTCTAAAAATATCTGTTCATCCGCCCACATCCATTATGATATTTATAACTAAAAATAGAACAGATCAAAAGAATGTTTCTATTCGTGGCCGCGAAGTAGAAAATTATTAATTTAACGCCGATATCGATTGGGTGACAGCAGGGCCGGCTACGCTTCGTGCTCAAGTTTAACCGGTAACTAGAAGTTTTTTCAATTATCGATATTTTTGATGTTTGCGTCGTTTTTACCCGACTGCCGAAGGAGGGTAATGTGTTTATCAGTCTATGTATGTATGTATGTATGTATATATGTATGTATGTATATGTGTATGTGTGTATGTATGTATGTTTGTTCCTATGTGGCGTTCTAGAGACCAAACGCGTTGGCCGATTTTGATGATTCTTACGTCAATCGATTCGACTTAACCCTGCGAGTGTCACTGGCTACATTAAAATTGGAAAAGAAAAAAATGGCGGATTTTGGCCGCCATTTTGTGAGGGAATAAATTTTTTCTTCTTCCAAACCCTTCGTGTGGGGTATCAAAATAAAGGGTTTTAAGAGGTGATTTCAAAAATATATTACACTTATATGTTTAAATGTACCTAATACTAAAAAAAAATACTAAAAATTTGTAAATAAAAAAAGTTATTTATAAAAATCAAAAAACCCGACTGCTTAAAAAGCTAACTAAAAAGACGTAAACAAGTAGAAAATCATGCTGTGCAGTCGGAGGATACATCTGTTTTTGGTCAGCCAGCTCGCGAATATGTATCCTCCGACAGCACAGCATGATTTTCTTCTTGTTTACGTCTTTTTAGTTTGCTTTTTTTTAATAAGATCTAATTTAAGAACTGAAAGGGCCTTACCATAGTAATATCTATATAAAGAATAAGTAATTCCTTTTTTTAAATATTCCAACTCGAAAATTTGCTTTGCATTGAAACAGCCATTCCGTGTTTCAAGTTCCGTTTCTAAAACGAAAGTTGTCAAAAAGAAAAGCAAAAACCGGCCAAGTGCGAGTCAGACTCGCGCACGAAGGGTTCCGTACCATTATCGCAAAAATCGGCAAAAAAAGTCACATTTGTTGTATGGGAGCCCCACTTAAATATTTATTTTATTATGTTTTTGGTATTTGTTATTATAGCGGCTATAGAAATACATCATCTGTGAAAATTTCAACTATCTAGCTATCACGATTCATGAGATACAGCCTTGTGACTCTGTACAGACAGACGGACCGCGGATATTAATAGGGTCCCGTTTTAACCATTTGGATACGGAACCCTAAAAAGAAATGCTATGTAGGTGTTCAAATTATTTATTGGCATATCTACAATTTTTACACTAATAATAACTTTATAAGCAATAATATAAACAAAGCCACACTATAATACGATATACACAGCTTGCAATGTGTTTAGCGAATGGTTATCAGCTAATCGCAGAATTTGATTGCGTTTAATTTGTGATACACCTAATGTAAGCCAATTAAGTAGGTGCGCAAGAATTAATTGGGCACAATACACATAATAGTCTCAATGGAGAAAACATACAGGAGAGCACAAAAGTCATTCTATAACCGACCGTACGTACCATTTGCCGTAAGAAAAACATTACAAGAAAATTAACCTGTGGCTCCTTCTCTTAAGATAATCCCTCGTTAAATAAAACACGAGCTTAAATGTAACAGAACCTCGCATTATAAGCCGACATTGTGCGACAGCAAATTTGCAAAGAACTTAATATTGTAGGAAAAATCTGCGGTTTACGATATGAATCCACAATGTACAGTCGAACAAGCTATTTGGTATAAAAGCAGCTAACTTGCAATTAGTTAAAACAATGTTTTGAGTGTGTTAAGTAATAAATTTTTACCCGACTACGGTGAAGCAAAAGGGAGGGTTATGGTTTTGACCGGTATGTGTGTATGTTCATCAGTTCCCTCATAACTTCTAAACTACTTATCATAATCATCATCATTCATCATTTCAGCCGAAAGACGTCTGCTGGACATAGGCCTCCCCCAGGCGTCGCCACATTGACCGATCCCGTGCGTCTCGCATTCAGCGCCTTCCCGCAACCTTAACCAGTTCATCGGTCCACCTAGTGGGAGGCCTGCCAACGTATCGTCTTCTGGTTCGCGGTCGCCATTTCTGAACTTTACGGCCCCATCGGACATCCGTTCTGCGAACTACTTATCATAATTTGATAAAGGTGTCGTTGGAAGCGTTTTGTTTGTCCGCTGGTTATAGGCTGGTTGTACTTTGCAGAATGTATTGTTTTTTTACGGTAGGAGGCATACGACCACGGTAATCCTCTGATCACCACTATGAATATGTATGAATTACAATAAAATATTTATTACATGTACAATACATATCGAATAGTTTGTATATAACAATTTCAGATGCAAACATTTTCTTGTTTCAGACTTTTTAGAGCTGTGATTTTTCAGTAGCCGGGTTTAAGTTTTTGAACCTATTTTTTGTAGGTAAAATCATGGGAATTAGGTATTTGTAAAATAAGACTACAGGCCGGAGCTCCAAACCGTTGTCGGCGCAAGTATGAGCAACTGGAGATAACGATTAGGTTCGTAACAGAGGGACAAAAATCGTTAACAAATTGAAACATGATCATGATTCTCCGCAGTGAGAGATCTACGAGGACGAGAATTTAAGGCTATATCACTAGCACGTCCTAAAACAAACAAAGTTTATTTGTTAACACTTAATTTCCCTACATTTATATCACTTTATTTAGTAGTGCATAAGCTGAAAAAGTTATTAATATTACGCACACAAAGTTTCAGTTTAGTGAAAAGATAATAGTACATTATGGTACAAGTGGGTAATGTTGGTGATTGCCTCTGAGGCGCCATTAAGACCCGAGCCGAGGACGGTAATCATCAATACACACGTGTATCATATGACGTTTTTCAACACACTTGTGAAGAAAATAATACTAAAAAATAATTTTCAACAGTGAAAACTATTATATGACCATTGCATAAACTACTATTGTCAGCACCCGTACCATAATACTTACCTACTCATAATTTGTTCGTGTGTACGCGTGGAATCTGCAAAGAGCATAGTTTGCACGTGCGGGTATTAAAAACTGCAGTCAGGCGTGTCTTTTGTTATTCAACGTGTGTGTATCAGCTTTTTATTGCAAATAGTTGGTATCCCGGTTGCCTTATAAATCTTCAACAGTAAATCTACATACTTTTAAATTTAGTGTTTGTTGTTGTGATCTTTTTCTGGTTATGGTAGCATTTGCTGACTCAGAACGCATTCTGGCATTTTTGCTCTGCCAGAACGAGTTGTGGATGATTATGTGACAGCCACAACGCGAACTCGCATAACGTGCCACAACACTATGTGCCGCGTTGTGACCCTTTGTAAGAAGCCACAACGCGTTCTGAGTTATTTATTCGCTCAATGAGTGTTTTTGATCTTTACAGCCTTACAGCTTTAGGTACCTACTACATATAAAAAGATTTTTTATTTATTTTTATTGACTATAGGTTTGCGCTTGACCAAAAATTACAAATAAAGATAAAGGTTTCATAATGTTCCACAAAGATGTCAAGTTCTAGACCAAAGAAAAACATTTGAGGTAGCCGTGGTTTCATTCGATATCACCACCATGCGAGGTACAGATTTCGTCTTTACTCGAAATAAACTATCACCCAGTTTTTATATTTACAAAAGATACCTGATTATCTTCGTGTGGAACTTATGTCATACCGCGGTAAATATAAGCCAGTAGCTTTTTCCTGCGGCTCTCTGTCTACCGTGGCCTATCTTGCAGTGCATTTTTATCCGGAATAAAAACATATGCATTATTCCTATTATGTTCCTACAGCTGGGACACAGGCCTACTCTCTGTGAGAGGGAAGTAACCGTGGTGCAGGTCGCTAGATGTCATATGTCTTCGATTTTTTTCTCTAAACCATGCCGGTGGCCTCACAGGGTATTCTATCACCGTTTTGAGAGCAGTGGTAATGAAATAAATTACACGAAATAAACCCGTGGGTAACCACTATATTCAGATTTATAACGATATTATGTCGACCACATTTTTGTCGAAACCCAGTAAATTGGATTAACGGTGGATTTGCCGCGACCGACAGATCTAACCATTGGTCATTAATTATTCACTGTACAGCGGATTTAGTGCCCAACCCTATTACAAATATAACGTAATCATATATATGACTATTCGGGAGACAAGTTTATTTATTTGTTTATCCTCGTACTTATGATTAGATTAAGCTCCATTGGTGTTCCTTGCAGCTATTACGAGTACACCAATGGAGCATAATCTTACAAATACTGACTATAAGTCCAGGTTTCCTCACGATGTTTACCTTCACCGTTGTCAGCGATGTTCAAGATAAACTTAGAAAGTACATATGATTTGATAAAGTCACATAGGCACAAAAAAAATAAAAAAAAAATACTAGTAACTTCATCGGTATTTCATGTCATCTGTTCAACACAGATGCTATCCAAATACACGCTGCTAAGGCTCTAAATTATCGCTACAGTAGTCTGTAAAGGCAAATATATCCTAACCAATATTATAAATGTGAATGTATCTGTTTGTCTGTTACCTTTTCACGCTTAAACCGCTGAACCGATTTAGATAAAATTTGGTTTGGAGATAGCTTGAGACCCTGAAAAGAACAAAGGATAGTTTTTTATCCCGAAAATCATCTTTAAGGGAGTGGAAAGGGGCTTGGAAGTGTGTATGGAAAACATACAATATTATTGCGCTATCTAAACAAATAGGCTATTAGTAGTACTAATGCTGACGAAGTCGCGGGCAACAGATAGTCACACTTCACACACTAATATTATAAAGGCGAAAGTTTGTGAGTGTGTGTGTGTGTGTTTATATGTTTGTTACTTCTTCACGCTCAAACGGCTGCACAGATCTGGATGAAATTTGACACAGAGATAGATTATAGTCAGGATTAACACACATAGGTTACTTTTGTAATTGTGTTCCCTCGGGATAATTTTCTTCAATCACGCGGGTGAAGCCGCTGTCGGTGTACTATATAGCCTGTACCACTGCCAAAGCCGGCGAGGAACACTGGCGTGAAGTTATGTTAGTATTACATAAGTACAGGCTATAGTACACCGACATGCAAAAAAAACAACAAATGCACAAGTACACAAACATACAAATGCATGCAAGTGTATATTATAGTAAGTTATATAAGTAGTAAGGTAATCACAGAAAGACGAGGCTGCGTACCGACTTGAACCCTTTTTTACCCGACTGCCGAAGGAGGCTAATGTGTTTATCAGTCTATGTATGTATGTTTGTTCCTATGTGGCGTTCTAGAGACCAAACACGTTGGCCGATTTTGATGATTCTTACGTCAATCGATTCGCCTTAATCCTGCGAGTGTCACTGGCTACATTAAAATTGGAAAATAAAAAAATGGCGGCTTTTAGGCGCCATTTTGTGGGGGAATAAATTTTTTTTTCTTCCGAACCCTTCGTGTGGGGTATCAAAATAAAGGATTTTAATAGGCAATTTCAAAAGTTAGTTGTGCAGTCGGAGGATACATCTGGTTTTGGTCCGCCAGCTCGCGAATATGTATCCTCCGACTGCACAGCATGATTTTCTTCTTGTTTACGTCTTTTTAATTTACTTTTTAAGCAGTCGGGTTTTTTGATTTTTTTAATAAACTTTTTTTTATCGATTTCTTCGATGCCCATTGGTCACCACCCTGCATAAAAAATATTTACAATGGATGTTGAGAATTTTACGTTTTAACCGACTTCAAGAGGAGGTTCTCAATTCAGCTGTATTTTTTTATGTTTGCACCTCAGAACCTTCTTACTAGGAGAACCGATCTTGTTGATTCTTTTTTATTTGCAAGCTGTTGCTTTGATGAAATTTAATAAAGATTTGATGAAGATTGATGAAGAACTTAGGAGAAATACATCAGAACTCTTCAATAAATTACAAACTGCAAATCTCTCGGGCTTGCTACAATCGCAAGTCTGTTTATTGTTTACACCATTTCATACCATAACATCACGCCCGGTATGCTCTAAAGGGGTACGAGGATGTGTACAATTTACCCTGGTACACTCTTATTTCACCGGTTGGGTTGAAGTTTCATGTTATTCGCGTTATCTTTTCTGGCCATTATAGATATGTACCACAGCTAAAAACTGAAAAATAAAAACATTTTTACAAAAAAATAGTCGGTGTTCTTGTTTTTGTTTCTTAGTTTTTTGACACCGACTTCCGATATTGAAGTTATTTTTCACTTTGCAGTGTTTTTATTTGGAAGTCGGTTGTATTTTTTTGTAAAAATGCTTTTTTTGTGGAAACATACTATTAATAGAATACTGCGGACTATATGCGATAATCTCATATTTTCTCGTTTGTTTGTAAATACAGCCTTTAAACATCACATATATTTTCGAGTTGGGTTGCATACCTTCCTCACAAAGGACTCTAACGGATAGGTAACTCGGCCCCCATTATTACCGAGGTCAATACCAACATACCAACACGTCACGTGTGTCTTACAGGATGCCGTAGTAAGAGTGACGGGACAAATACGAAAACGATGCGACTTCGTTTTTGTATATATTTATTTGTATCATCATCAGCCTTTTTAATTTCCCTGCTGCTGGGAAACAGGCCTGCTTTCTGTGAGAGGGAATGGGCTGTAATCCGTACGCGGGCCCAAAGCGGGATGTCACATTTTTTCGATTTTTTTATTCTAGGACATGCTGGTTTCCATCACCGTTTTGAGAGCAATTAATTTCTATAAATTAATACATTGGTTTATAATGCTATAAATAGAACGATTAATTTGAAAAAGCATTTTCGTATCTCTGACTCATTTGTCGCCTCCCATGTATATGTGGGACACACAGATATAAATCTAACTAGATGACGCGATTGTATGTACTTCGCGTGTCAAAAAACGGAGTAAAATTACGATCAATGATCGCACTTTGAGATTTTCATTTAGAATTATCGGCACCGGAAATCTACCGAAATCTAGTGCCTAATTATGCCATAATAAGCTATAAATACTGTATAGAAAAAGTTGGCCGAGGTATTGGCAATGTTTTCTTTCATTAGTAAGTTAATTTGTTTTTAAATTGTTTGTGAAAAAGTTAATTAAAAAATTCAAAATACCCGACTGCTTAAAAAGCGAACTAAGAAGGCGTAAACAAGAAGAAAATCATGCTGTGCAGTCGAAGGATACATCTGGTTTTGGTCAGCCAGCTTGCGAATATTTTTTAGTATTTTTTAGAATTTGATACATTTAAACATATAAGTGTTATATATTTTTGAAATCACCCTTTAAAACCCTTTATTTTGATACCCCCACACGATGTGGTTGGAAGAAAAAATAAAGTTTTCGCCTACAAAATGGCGCCCAAAAGCCGCCAATTTATTATTTTCCAACATTAATGTAGCCAGTGACACTCGCAGGGTTAAGACGAATCAATTGACGAAAGAATCATCAAAATCGGCAAAAGCATTTGGTTTCTAGAACGCCACATAGGAACAAACATACATAAATACATAGACTGATAAACACATTACCCTCCTTCGGCAGTCGGGTAAAAAGTGGCAAGCTTGGTTTTCATACAGATGGAGGGACTTGCGTTATCTAATAAAATTTATGTCTGTGACGGAACCCTTTACTCATTGTTCTATTTAAAGCTTCAAAGCCAAACATAGCATAGGTAGAGCTAAACTTTATAAGTAACTCCTCAAATAAAAACTTTATAAAATTTCAAAGATTTTCAGCAAAGTATCGCTAAGTATATCGTAAGTTGTCGCGACTTCGTTTGCTTGAAACGTTAAACTCCCCGTCCAACCTCTTTACGGGTGAAGTTTAAAAACATATTTTCTCATTAGCACCTTGGTATTGGGATAAATAATTAACATTTATATGTTTGTGGTCTTACTTAAGTACAAAATTTTTATTATGTATTTAGGGTAAAAAATAACAGAGTAAGAATATAATGTCACGTCTGTATTTCTCAAAAGGTAAGGCTAGTTTTTTGTGTGCTTACAAAAAACTAGCTCCTGCCAGCGGCTTCGCCCGCGTGAAAAGTGTTTTATCATCCCAAGGGAACATTATACCGGGATAAAAAGCATAAAGGCTATTCCAGACTATAATCTATCTATATGCCAAATTTCATCCAGATCCGTTCAGCCGTTCTAGCGTAATTGAGTAACAAACATACATCCACACACTCATTTATCCAATCAGCCGTTTGAGTGTGAAGAAGTAACAAACATACACACTCACAGAATTTCGCCTTTATAATATTAGTGTGATACGTTCCAATAGTAATTTTAATTTATAACATCTTCTTCACCATCAGCCTTATGATGTTCCCACTGCTGGGACACAGGCATCCTCTCTGTGCGAGAGGTGTAATGGGCCTTAATCCACCACGCGGACCCAGTACGGATCGGTGGATGTCACAAGTCTTCGAATTATTGGTTCTAGGACATGCCGGTTTCCTCACAATGTTTTCCTTCACCGTTTCAAGAGCAGTGGTGTTGAAATAATTTACACAAAGTAAAGCGCCTGCCTGGGTTCGAACTCACGACCTACGACACGTAAGTCGGGGCCGTTGCCACCGGGCCACCACTGCTCTATTTATAACATTGTATTTAGTAATTATAATTTTGAAAAGAAGAAAAGAAAACTAGTTTATTTGGCACACACAGATACACACCATGTAGGTACAAATAAAAGGGAATTAATTTTAAAACAATTACATACATAGTGTGCCCCGCGGCTCCGCCAAAAAGGTCCATTTCAGCAAAATGGCAGACAACTAGGAGTTGCCTGACGCTGGTTCAGAGTTCAGATGCATTCTATTATTTTTACACCATTCAATTACTCTGTTAAGGTGGTCCTGTAGAAGCTCGTTATCTTTTGGGGATTCAATCATGCGTGCAAACTTCAAATCATCGGCATATAAAAAAGGTTCTGAATAAAGGAAGCATTGGGGAAGGTCATTAATAAATATATTAAACAATATCGGAGCTAAATGCGATCCTTGAGGAGCGCCAGAGGTTGTTACATTAGGTGTACTATATGTGAATCTCTGCTGAATCTGAGCTACATTAGCTTTATAATACTCCTTCAAACAAACAATCCTTTCCGTCCTTAAATCAAGATTACAACACAATTCTATTAACCAACTCCTAAATCAGTTTTCCGGGAGGCCAAATGTCATGAAAAACGCAAATATAACAAGTGGTGACGGCCAAGGTTCGACAGGCACGCACTCTTGACATGCAAGCTTAACAGGCTTGGCGTGGTTGACATGCTTGGGCCAAGTTTGTTGAGGGCTTATAAAACTAAAGCCTTGGTTTGAATCTGTGTGTACCACGCACTTGTCAATGTCAGGGTTGCTAAGTGGGCCAGTGGCTATGACCATAGTTGCCGCAATACTTCCATACAGTACAATATATACATATACCAACCAGTATATTTGTGAAGACCTGCAGCCTTATTGCGTAAGTGAATTCTGCAAAGCAAACAAGTCGATTCCTTCAAAGAATTAGAATCATTTCTTTCAACTTTTTCGGTATTGTGAAACTAATTTGGAAAGAATACAAACATCCTCCTTTGAGTTGAAGTTCATCTACTGCGTTATGTTTCATCAAACTCGAATGATTTATTTCCAAATCATTAGCACATAATTTCATAACACAATACCAATAGTGAAGTTTTATCTAGATTCTTCCGCTTTCGTTCGTTCTTTACAACCAATTCTACGTCAAAATATTGGCAATGGAAAGGATCATAACCTTTCCTTTTCAGAGTGTAATATGCAATACGTAAAGTTGTTTTTCGAAAGGTTCCGACTTGTTTGCTTTGCAGAATTCACTTACGCAATTAGGCTGCTGATGGCTTCGTCTGCGAATGGTGTTACCGTAGCTGAATTCTATATAAAACATAAAATTAACATATAAAAACTATATTTACCGTCGACACGCTAAGGATCAGATGACAGGAGTTCCTAACTGGAGTAAAAAATACAATAAGAACACAGAACCTGGGATAGAGCAAAATAACTTAAGCATCTCCTTCGCTACCTATAGGGTGACTTAAATGAATTGGCAATTTTTAAGGGGTGCAAGAACTCATGAATATAAATGACTTTCAGTATGGGACCAAGTCTGACTCATGATAAAAAAACAGCTGTTCAGTGCACATTATGTCCGTATAACTCGATAAAATGTAGTGAACAGTTGTTATTTCGCTATTATAGGGATGGTCTCGTAGTGGAAGTAGTTCATACTCACCAGTCTAAAAGACTGCTACTAAATAAAAAGTCTCCATTTGTTAAGGCCCTTAGCGAAGAAATAGGGTCATCATCAGAGGGTTTCGTATAAACAGCTGCATTCACCAAAATACATAGATAACATTACTAAACGTTTATAAACCCTGAAAGCACCGAATATTGCTCTAACGAAGGGACAGAATTAACTTTGCCATTCGGATAGTGTTGTCCCCATACATCATTTTTTTTTTTTTTTTTTCCGTGTAAATTTTATAAGTTGATCGACTATTACTCGTAAAATTGTAAAGCCTACTTAGCTGTGATAGTTTTCCTTTTAATGTCGTTATCACTTGGTCCATGACATATATATGCTGTGAATTTTTTCACATATTCAAAAGCAACTATTTACTCGTATTTTACGGGCAGGGGAGGCTCTAACAAAAATTTGTAATTTAAAGCTTACTTTTACGCAAACGGATCCCTGAATGTAAAATAGTTCTACAATGCATGTCCTCGAAAAGAGCGTTTTCCAAGCAGTTAAACTGTGCGGAAAGTGTCACTTTTTTTAACTAGTGCTTTTTACTTTTCTGTATTTTTTTAATTTTTAACTCCAAAGTCAGCCTGACGCATAGAGTTTTTATTATTTGAGAAAAGTTAAAAAAATAGTTTAGTACAGATTATCATTCATATAAAAGGTAAAATAAAACTAATACTTCATTAAAGGCGTTTTTAATTACTCTAGATTTAGATTATGATCAATAAATTATTAATTTTAAATATTCATTATAACGGCAGAACGTATATTTTACTCGTGCCTTTTTGCGTTACGACATGACAGCTATTTGCACATGCGCAGTAGATATGCCCGAGGAACTTTTAGTTAATCTGTGGATATGCAGAGCGCGCTTGAATAAGCCCGCCATTTTATTAATTTTTGCTTGGTTCAGATATATTTTTTTATTTTCTCGCACAATGCATAGTAAAATGTTGTATGATACACGTACGTAAGATGATTTCCGACTCGTGTCGATTTATCCACTCACTCGCTTCGCTCGCTCGTGAATAAAAATGCCACTCATCGGAAATCACCTACCTTCCGCACTTGTAGCATAAATAACTATTTCACAGACCCGTAACGAGGAAAAATAACATCCTCACTTTACGAGTACAGGAGGAAATAAAAAAAAACTTGCCTTTTATTTTACCACTTTGTTGGCGTCATTAATATATATAACAATGCCAAATTATAGCTTTCAATTACTAAGAGTCTCTGAGCTAAGCTGCGGACGGACGGATGGACGGACATGGCGAATCTATAAGGGTTATGTTGTGTTGACTACGGAATCCTAAGAAGGCCTATAACAGCACTACTCTAATAAAATACAATAGTCTTAAGTGGATTGGTCCTTCTTCTCACTCAGAATTTATTAGCCCATGTAAGTACCTACAAGCAAAACCGAATGTAATTCATAACACATTAGCTATAAAGTACATCTAATCTAGCTAAAAGCACTTTCTCGTACAGCTCATTTTCATATAAAACAGTAAATAAACATACTTTTTCCTTCGTTCTCGCGATATTATGATAATAATGATAAAAATTTACAGCCTCGGCTGAAATTGAAAGTGTTGTGTGAGTGAGGTACTGCGGCAAGCTGAGCGAAAAATGAGCGAGGTTATGCGAAAATGGAATGTTCCTTTCTATTAACGGATAAGTAGGTATCCAGTTTTATTTTTTACCTGACCGCAAGGAAAGGCTTATGTTTATTATTGAGCGTATCTTGTATCTTTGTTTGTTTGTATGTATGTAATATTCTTTATGACCTCATCTATCAAACCGCTAGACGGATTTATATAATTAAGACATAATTACATACGTTTTGATCGCCCAAGTGTTCTTAGATAGGTGAAGTTAAAAAAAAAAACATAGCGGATTTTGGGTGCCATAATGTGGCAGTCCCAATTTTTTTTTCTTCTCGTCCCATCATGTGGGGTATCAAAAGGAAGGGTTTTAAGAGGTGATTACAAAAATATATTTAACTTATATATTTAAAAAAATGATGCCTAAAAAGTTGTAAATAAAAAAAACTAATTTAAAAATCAAAATCTGGGATTTTTAGGCGCGCAACACAATATGATGCTCAACATGCTACTCATCAACATGTTGACCATCATGATAAACCGCAACGAGAAACTTTTGTTTAGTAACGTTGTCTCTTCGCGTCATGTTGCTCGCCGGCTGGGAACATCGCCGAATATGTTGAGTGCTAAGTGTAACGCTTCAAATGTTGCCTAGTGAATACGAGGCTTTAGAAAAAACTTGGGCTTTATTTGTAAACTAGGTAACTATACAAAAACCTTTTTACTAAAACTGATTAAGATCTCTAATTTAATTATTTACAGCTCTGCTTACTTAAGTGCTAAGTACACACTTAAAGTAAGTAGGTTAAATCGCGCTTTACACTATTTAATACACATTTTAGCATAACTTATAATACTCACAAAGTCACAACGGATCTTTGTGTCTCTGAATTGGCTGCAAGACCCTGCGCAGTAACTATTTGTGTCAATGTTGAAGGTGAAGATAGCATTGTATAACTGTCTCTTTCACTCGCTAACGTTTGTCGCATCGTCCTATCTCGCTTACTTTATGAAAAAAAATCCAGTATACTCGATGAAAAATCTGTTTCTGGTTCGGCAGTGGTGCACATATATAACAGCCACATTTCACCAGTTATGTTAGGTTTAGGTTATATACATGTATATATGTAAAAGGGGATGAACCTATTCCCATCAACCAGGCACAAAGCCAAACTCCAGACTGCTTCTGACGGGGTCCGCTAGAGCCGATGCCTGTCTGGGTCGCGGATAAATTTGAAAGAGAGTTACTGCGGCCCTGATACAAGCAACTGAAGGAACATGGCTGGGATTTAGCACAGTATAAATATGGACAGTAAGGAAACTACTACTCATTTATGTTTTTAAGAATTTACGGTATGTAGCAGATATTTTAATTTTAACAAAAGTTTATAGGGCCATCTGTCAATCGCTTCTAACTTACTGCATTTCATGCTGGGGTGGAGCTGCCAAAACCACTCTGCTTCCTCTTGAAATAGCACATCGCGCAATTCTAAAAGTTAGCTCCTTCCGACCCATAGATTACCCAACACATCTTTTGTATCAATCGTGGAACCTACCAACCGTTCGACAACTCTACATCATAACCACAATCCTAAAACAACACTCCCTTACCCGTCTTGACAGGAATACTCTTCGTAAGCGTCGTCGAAATGCTGTGGTTCCCCAGTCCTTTCAATTTAAACATTCATTCGCAAATAGGTTTTTCTGCTTCACCGGTCCATATCTATATAATAAATTAAATACTACCTTTAATTTCTATGCACTAAGTAAACGTGAATGCAAAATCAAACTACTGAACTTTCTAATTACTTGTGATTACGAAACTACAGAAGTACTTCTTAAAACATTAAGATAAATAGAACTTTTAAACACACCTAACACTACCACACAACACTCACTCGAACAATCAACACAAGCACACCACACAGAACACTCACTTAACACTGTGTCTGTTTGTTGTAAAATGTTATTTTTAGTGATATAATTATTATGTTAACGTAACCACTGTTGTATTGTTCATAATGTCTGTAAAGTGAACTGCGTCCTGAAATACAGGCTCGGCCTAGCTCAGGCGCAGTTGCTCATCTTTATTTTTGTTTTTGTATTTAATAGCTTTAATATTTTAATTATAATGATCAATTTGTACAATTTTTTGGAGAAATTAATATTATTATTATTATTACCTACAATCGCTCGAAACGGCACACTCACACAAAGATGCGTGTCGACGAGACCTCTAAGCGGTTGTCGCGAAGCTGTTAGTTTTGCGTGCCGCTTAGGGTTCTCGTCGATTCACAAGTTTGTAAGAGTGTGCCGTTTCGAGCGTTTGTAGGTAGTTTATGTACTGTCCGTCCATATTTATACTGTGGTTATAGTCAGTTAAAGTCTGACACCCCTTCCCGCTTCACCCAGAGCGGGAAAAGTCATTGGATGATATACTAAAATAAGAAAAAAAATGGCTGCTTCTAAAACTCCAGATGGAAAAACCCAACAACACTCCCCAACCCGGGCATGGAATTCTGGACAGCAATAGTGCTTACCTCCACTAAATCAACGTGGCAGTCAACACGTACTTTGTAACTTGGTTATTGTTTGCAGGCCTGCAGGCATCCCCCCCGGTGGGTTCCCGCATTGTCGAGGCGGGGGGGCTCAGTAACCGTGGCTTGGTCACCCACGGTGAAGCGAAGAGGAACCCGAGGAGGGGCCGCTCGTCAGGGCTTTTGCCGATAAGCCGACGACGTAGCGGCCAACATGTAGGTTGCGGTGCTGCCTGGGCAACATCGCAACTGAGGCGGGCCGTGATGTCGTATGGGGTCTCCCAAACCCATACGATATCACGGCTGAGGGTTGGAGGCCGCGGCGGGGGAGGAGTGCCGGTATTGCGGTGCGCCGCTCTCCCTACCTTCCGCGGCCTGGACGGGGTCGCCACCGTCTGATGGCGGACGCGGTGGGGCCGCAGGGGAAGAGGAGTGTCGGTATAGCATTGGCCGCTCTCCCTATCCCCTGCGGCCGAAACATGGTAGGTGGCGGGGCCATTGACCTTGACCCGTCACAAGGGGACCAAGGGTGCCATACACGGGGTCGTCTGGCACCCATGTACTGGTTTGGTCCCTGGGGTGGTCACGGCGCACAGTGTGTTCTGGTGCGCCGGTGATGGGGGGTAATCCCCAGAGGAGGGTCCGGTGACGGACAGCCGCGGCGGGTTCGCGGTGAGTGCTAACGCGTACCCGTGTTCCCGCCATAAGCGGCACAGGAGGACACCGTGGAGTTTTAGTGGGTTAGAGTCCCACATAACTGCGCTATCTCCCCGTGGTAGCGCAGTATGCATGAGCATTTCTCCACGCAAAAAAAAAAAAAAAAAAAAAAAAAAAAAAAAAAAAAAAAAAAAAAAAAAAAAAAGGCCTGCAGGCATAGCAGGTAGACCAAACTAAGGCCCAATTTGCCAATAGTCTCATAACTTTTATCTGAAGAATAAAATTATGATGGGTTGACACATTTTTAACCCCCGACGAAAAAGGGGGTGTTATAAGTTTGACGTGTGTACCTGTTGTTAGTGTATCTGTCTGTGGCATCATAGCTCATAAACGGATGCACCGATTTTGATTTCGTTTTTTTTTTGTTTGTAAGGTTTTCTAGTGTTGTTAGCTATGTTTGATAAAAATCGGTTCAGTCGTTCTGAAGTTATGGACATTTTACTGTTTGAATCGGGGTGTTCTCGAAAAATATAGTGTCCTAATTACGTGTTCAATAGATTGTCAATCGAAGCGTGTCTATTACTAAATAAATTATGAAACATGTAAAATTTTAAAATACCCCGACTCATTTTTATTTCATGCTTCATAATATATCTCGTAGTAGTCACGCTTCGATCGACAATCTACACAAATACACAAACACACAAGTACACACGTCAAACTCAACCCTCTCTTTTTCCGTCGGGTATATAAAAATTATATTCTATACAAAAACTGCCTTCTTGTTCTTTTTCCTATCGGACGATCATCGCCAATAGTATCCAACAATAACTCAGTCCATAATGTACATTTTCGGTAAATAAATCCTACTAATATTGTAGATGCGAAATTTTAGATGTTTGTTTGTTACTCAATCATGCCAGAACGGCTGAACGGATCTGGATGAAATTTGCCACAGAGACAGATTATAGATTGTGTATGCCAAATTTTATGCCGATATAATGTTCACTTGTGTGTTGTGTTGTACACTTGCTTTTATATTTTTTGTCCTGTGTATATATTTTTGTGGTGTACAATAAAGAATATAATAATAATAATAATAATGTTCCCTTGGTATTATAAAAACCGTTTCAAACGGGCGAAGCCGCTAGCAGTAGCTAGAGACAATTAAAGCCAACATTAAAATTATTCTGTCACTAACTAAGAAGCCCTCAAAATCTTTCCACAAGACAAATCTAGCCTTCGCTTCAACGTCGCCACCGTACCCTGAGGCACCCCGCCGAACTACTGAATACGTTTGAAGTCGGCACAAAAGAAATCATTAGCTGAGCAAACTGGGGCTCTGTGTGCCCCTGGGATGTGGCGGTGCAGACGAATTATATATAGTACATCGTTTTTTTTATCGGGTATGCATATATTTGTGGCTTGTGCCCACTTCGCTGAGAGCCAGTCATTTCAATCAAATATAGCCTATGTCACTCAGGAATAATGTAGCTTTCTATTGGTGAAAGAATTTTCAAAATCGGTTCAGTAGTTCAAGAGATTACTTCCTAAAAACAAACTAACTCTTTGTAATATTATTATTAGTGTAGATTTCAAGGGAGAGAATGAAGAAGATTGTTACGGGTGTCAATATTGACTTTTTCTGTATTCATACAGATTGTGAAAAAAAAAAATGCAAAGGGGCATCGTTTACCCAGTTACTGGGTTATGGAGGTCAGATGGGCAGTTGTTTTTTTTGTTTTTTATTATATATAGGCTCGCGCTTGACCACTATCTCACCTGATGGTAAGCGATGAAGTAGTCTACGGTGTAACACACTTGCCTAGAAGTAACATTAAAGACCCCGAGGTTGTAGCTATATGCCCGAGGTTGTTATAAGTAAAATACTGTTATACCTGCACAGCTTCATTCGGTTAGAATGGAAGCCGGCCCCAATTTCGTTCCAGCCGTTTAGGAGATTAGTCAGAGCAAACAGACCGACAGACAGACAGACATTTATTTTTTTGTTATGATTGCTTTATTATACTTTTATATGCATTTACTATAAAGCTATTATTCTGATACAACAAAGAGACACTTAAATTTTATTTATTTATATAATTTAAAGCCCTGTCTGCAAATTACATGATTAAAAAAATAAAAAAATAAACTGCGTACCGTAAACTGAACCAGAAAATGTCATTAACTGTTATTTAAACTCTAACCCTCTTACAAATAAACGCGGAATAAAGTTATACCAGGTATAACAAAGGAATAACCATACATTTTGTTAGGTTTATACTTGGTATAACTTTATGCCGCGTTTATTTGTAAGAGGGTAAGAGTTAATTAACAACGTAGCATTAGCCTAGTAAACAATAAGAAGTCCATGAAAGGACCCTTCGAAGGCCAGTCAGACTTTACGTAATAGTCCTTCAATATTCTCGAGTCCAACGCGTTCAGTACAGTCACATCAATGTACCTATAAACCGTCAACTTTCTAAGCAAGAGTCAATAGAGGCTATTGGCAAAGTGAAATTGTGCGTGACGATAGCCTTAGGAGTGTCAAAGTCATATAATGTTCGGGATTGACATGTTCTATCAAAATGACATCGGAGGCCCTAGACAACTGCCATTCGACGTCAACAATGGTGACGATAGAAATTTTTACATCTTACGGCCAAGTGCGAGTACGAGTACATTCACCAACATAATTAGGTAAAAATACTGAAGTACATAAACAATGAAAGCACCGAACATCAGTCTGACGAAATGAATTTATAATATAACGAAGAATTTATAATATTTCTTAATAGCTAACGTTTCGTTTCGCAATATTACTAGAGCAATATTACTACTTTTTACCCGACTGCAAGGAAGGGATGTTTTTAGGGTTCCGTACCCAAAGGGTAAAAACGGGACCCTATTACTAAGACTTCGCGATCCGTCTGTCTGTCTGTCTGTCTGTCCGTCTGTCACCAGGCTGTATCTCATGAACCGTGATAGCTAGACAGTTGAAATTTTCAAAGATGATGTATTTCTGTTGCCGCTCTAACAACAAATACTAAAAACAGTATAAAATAAATATTTAAGGGGGGCTCCCATACAACAAACGTGATATTTTTGCAGTGTTTTGCAATAATGGTACGGAACCCTTCGTGTGCGAGTCCGACTCGCACTTGGCCGGTTTTTTTTTTATCTTCGCCTAGTTATCTAAGAACACTTGAGCGGTCAAGACGTATCTAACGATGTCTTAATCTTAATTATATCCGTCTAGTGGTTTAAATGATATGAGGTAATAAAGAATATTTCATACGTACAAAAAAACAAACATACCACGCGCGAATATATACGCGAATACATATACATACAAAGTTTCAACAGCATTGTTCTTATAGTTTCGGAAAAAAATGGCTGTGACATACGGACGGACAGACAGACAGACAGACATGACGAATCCATAAGGGTTCCGTTTTATGCCATTTGGCTACGGAACCCTAAAAGATGTTAATAAAAAAAGATAATTTAAAATCAACAAAAGCAGTCGGCCTTAAGAAGCGAACTAAAAAGCTGTAAACAAGAAAAAATCATGCTGTGCATTCGGAGGATCAGGATGTCAACCAACTCACTAATATGTATCCTCTGACTGCACAGCATGATTTTGTTCTTGTTTACGTCTTTTTAGTTGACTTCTTAAGCAGTCGGGAATTTTATTTTTTTAAATTAACTTTTTTCATTTCACTGATGATGGCGTTGACACATTAAAGGAGAGCCCCTAAGGTCACTCGTTCTATCATAGACTTCCATCAGGGGAGACCGAGGTCAAGAGCTGGTCTCTGTCTCATCACGAAATAAAAAAATTACATGCAATACGAAAATCGCCTTATTGCTACGACAAAAAGGCGCTGGTAATGTCAAATTGTTACTACTAAATGCGATGAACCTTACTACGAGCAAAGCAATCGACACGCATTGGTTTTAAATATGCACGAGTGTGGAAAACGAAACGATACTAAAGATACGTACAGTTAGTGTTATGGCGATGACTTGTTAAATATTTTATTTGTCTGCAGATAGCTACGCAGCGGGTGAGATGGGTAGAGGGCATTGCTGTCATCGTGGTTAGAACTTGGATGAGTCTGGTACAGGAACGTGGGGATTTTTTTTTTTTTTACTATTTATAGGCCTGTGTTTGACCACAATCTCACCGTGGTCAGTGATGATGTGGCCGATGGTGGTAAGCACACAAAGCCTAGAAGGGAACTGGCTCTCAAGTGCTGCTGTCGGAACACACCGGAAGGTGCTTGGCGATAGATTTTCAACTTGAGGGTGGTTGCCAGCCAGGCGGGTACTACAAAGTACCCTACCACCGTGCTATGGTTTCCTCACGATGTTTTCCTTCACCGAAAGCTCAAGCTCATTGTAGGATTCGAACCCGCGACCTTCGTCTCGGTATCCGACGTCACTACCACTGAGCTATCATCGCCTTTATACTTTTGGCAAAGAAAATATGCTACACAGCTGAAACATGTTGTTAACGTTTACCAAAAATGTCCCTAGTCTTCACCTCCTTTGACCACCTTTTGGCTCCTGAGATACAAATATCTTTTCCTTAGTCCAGGAGCCAGCTGTTTAACCTGAATCTGACCACCTTTAGTACAAATGTTTAGTGTATAATTAACCTCGTGTTAATGTTTTGGACAAAACCAAGGACATGCTGAATGCCCATGTACACCCACTCCTATCAAGATCAGAGACTCTACACTCGAAGTTGTAGACGATTATGTCTACCTGACACAAAGGGTCCAGTTGGATAGGTTCTTCGAGAAAGAGATCAACGGCGGCGTTCGGGAAGTTGTCCGTCCAATTTACCGCAGTGTCTCAAGACAAAAGTCTATGACCAGTGTGTGTTGCCAGTGATCACCTATGCGACCGAGACGTGATCGCTCACAATGGGCCTTATCAGAAAGCTTAAAGTCACCCAAAGGGCAATGGAGAGGGCCATGCTTGGAGTTTACTTGATCGTATCAAAAATGAGAATATCCGCAGGAGAACCAAAGTTACCGACATAACCCGCAGAATTGCGAAACTTAAGTGGCAGCGGGCAGAGCACTTTGCTCGCAGAACGGATGGCCGATGGGGCTGAAAAGAACTGGAATGGCGACCGCGAACTGGAAAACGATGCGTTGGAAGGCCTTCCACTAGGTGGACCGATGAAGCTGGTGGATGCGAGACGCACGGGATCGGTCAATGTGGCGACGCCTGGGGGAGGCCTATGTTCAGCAGTGGACGTCTTTCGGCTGAAATGATGAGATTTTTTATTTTATATTTTTATTTACCTTTCTCTCTGTTTCAAGCTTATGCCATTATTTAGGATCGGTACTCCGCTTCTTTCTGCGCTAGACGTGTAGATATGTCGGGTCGTCGAGACATCTATGTTTTCGTTTAGAACGTTGTTTAAGGCTATCCGCCTCAGACTCTAGACAAGTGGCATTCGATGTCAGCGAGGTTGATAGTCGAAATGTCAAAATGTAAGGGATTGATCACGTGATTTTTCGATATCGCTTGTCAATCCCATACAAGTTTGCCTTTTTGACAATCGTATCGCCGCGCTTTCGATGATAGAATTACACTTGTGTAGCCCCTCTAGCCAAGTATCAAACGTTTCGTATCGAATCTCTTTCTACAATCGTTAACGCCTTCTATTTGTATGGTCTGACCACGTGACTTAACGTTCAATACCTGTAGCCAAGTTGACAATCTACAATCGATAACACTAGTAGAAAACGAATCAATGTATGGGAATGACACATCTGAACGTTAAGTCACGTGGTCAGACCATACAAATAGAAGGCGTTAACGATTGTAGAAAGAGATTCGATACGAAACTTTTTTAACTTGGTTAGGGGGGCAGATGTGTCATTACCATACATTGATTCGATCTCTATTAGCGTTATCGATTGTAGATTGTCAACTTGGCTAAGGGTCCGATCAGAAAAATTCCCCCACGCTTTTTCGTCCCAGTGTCTAAGTTCCTAATTTGTTTCCCTATTCATCATGTGCCTAGCTCTCTAAACTGTGTAGGAGTCACTTTTCAATCTTGTTCTGGGTGCAGCTAGATAAGAATTGGTATGGAATACATGGAGCAATTGCCTATGTGAACTCCATAACAATATATAGGGTAATACAGTTTTATGAGAAGTTTTTAAAGATTTATAAACACAATCCTGGCTTTTAGTGATATTTTGAATCTAGGCGGCAATGATGAGAAAATGTTTTACTAACTAAAAAAACCAGTCAAGTGCGTGTCGAGGTTTCCGTACCAAACCGGAAAAACAAGTTGGTTGTAATAGGAAAAAAATAACAAACAATAAACATTATCACCACATTTTAAGTCCATAGGTCAAAGGGAAGTTATAAAATTCTTCGGACCAAAACTGACTTTGGTGACTTTTCATTCCTTTGTTTTTCAATCATTTTAAAACAAAATATTAGTATTTATACTCCATGAGTTCTGAACAAAGACACCTTCACTCATGGAGTACTTAAAATTAAATTAAATTACAATTTGTATGGCTTTGGATCAACAAGGTGCTTATAATTCGAAAATTTGAAGACTGTAGCGCCCACCGTCTGGCTGTAAAACCTGTGTGACAGAGGACGTACAGATACACGGACACGTGACTGATAGCAATACGGCTCCGTTTGGATCCTTCGGGTACGGAACCCTTAAAAGCACTATTGTCGAAATATTCGCGCTTGTATTCACCGAAGGCTTAATAGCCTATTTGATTATTACACCTTCAGTTCGTCAGTTACTTTAATACTCGTAATATGTTAAAGTTCCAGGATTAAATAATAGCCTATGTCACTCAGGAATAATGTAGCTTTCCAATGGTGAAAGATTTTATAAATCGGTCCATTAGTTTCGGAGCCTATTCGGTACAAAAAAAAACAAACAAACAAAAAGATCTTTCCTCTTTATAATATTACTAGCTGATCTCCGCGGCTTCGCTCCCGTGGGCCACCCCACAAGACCCGTTTTCGGGATTAAAAAATAGCCTATGTTACTCAGGGATAACGTAGCTTTCTATTGGTGAAAGAATTTTTTAAATCGGTCCAGTAGTTTCGGCGCCTATTCGGTACAAACAAACAAACAAAAAAATCTTTCCTCTTTATAATATTAGTATAGATTAATTAATTAATTAATAGTATAGATGTCACAGACAAGTTTACCTCAAAAATTTGGTATGGAAATGTAGATTATTTTACCAAGCCTTTAAGAGGAAATGCGGTCACAGATATCCAACTGAATGTCCTAAGTAAAAAGTTATAATTCGAGGTTTGGCCTCGCCTATTTCCTCTTCCAATATTGGACAAATTTAAAAGATATTCCAACAACTGAAAAATTAAGATAGATATTGTGTCACTATGTTTTCCTTTTTGATGATACATTATCTTTAGAAGCACTAAAACCCTCAAAAAAAAGCTCAAAATTGCGCTGTCAACAGAGGCCTAGTGCACAAATTTAACAACTATAAATGATAAATGAAAACATAGAAGCACAACATATATCTTTTTATTCAATTTATGGAATATCTTTTATATGTCCAATACTGGAGGATGAAATAGGCGAGAGCCAAACCTCGAATTATGACTTTTTACTAAAGAAATTCAGTGAAGGCTCTGCCCGTATTTCCTCTTAAGCTATAACCTTTAAGTTTAGCGTTCGCTACCATTTAACCCTGTTTTTCCATACGGATAATAAATTCCGTGCATGAGCCGTAATATACTCGAAAGGGTACAAAACATAGAGTACCAGATTATAGTACAAGTACGGTACAGGTAAAGTATGGTATTCAATGCCGACATTGACTATAAGTATCGACTTCGGCAGTAAAGTTATTCACGCTTTAGTTAAGGTAAACTATTGTGTTTTGTTTATTATTCCGAGTTAGTTTTAGGGTTTGTAGTTCCGGATCTAATTCGATTAAATGTAACTGTTTATTTTGCAGCAATATTTAGACAGATATATAAATAGAATCGGTGGCCTGCTGGATCAAAACTCAATTTCAATCATATAATTTCAATAAATTCTATGTCACATTTTAACAAGTAAACATTTAAAACCACCACCATTTTTATCGTCGACCACATCATCGCTTACCATCAGGTGAGATAGTGGTCAAGCGCGAGCCTATAAACAATAAAAAAAATAAATAAAATAATAGTAGAAAATGGTCAACAAACAATGAGCAAGCATGTTTCGCATCAGTATTTACAACTGGTTCGCAAATTCCTAATTTAAACTCTGTATAAAAAGTTTTGATTTAGAATTTTGTAAACAGTCTACAGATTTTCAAATTTAGTAATTCATTTTCTTTTTGTTCTGAATTTAAAATACCTACAGACTAGAAGGTACACAAATTTTGATTTTGGTTGTGTTGACCATGGACTACTACTACATAAACTAGAAATTTATGGCGTACGAGGTAAAGCACTTGATATAATCAAATCCTATCTCAGTAATAGAATAAAGTTCACTGAAATAACACAATTATGTCCTTTCACAAAAACAGAAATTAAATATACATCGAGCCCAAGATCTATAAAATATGGTGTACCTCAAGGGTCGATACTAGGACCTCTACTATTTATCATTTATATAAATGATTTACCTAACGCTATTCGGCACCCTTTGATTTTATTTGCAGATGACAGTACGGCTCTTTTCACAAATAACAAAAATAAAAATCATGAACAAGAAATAAATGATGCACTATCTAAATTAATAAATTGGCTAACAATAAATAATCTAAAAATAAACCTTGTAAAAACCCATTACATGAATTTCAAAAATAAAAACGCAAAATCAATTCCATTATCTGTTCAGTACAATAATGAAACTGTATCTGAGGTTACAAGTACAAAATTTCTGGGTTTCTATATCGATTCTAATGTCATGGAAAACACATGTAAATAGTGTATGTAGCAAATTAAACCAATTCTCTTATGCACTCTATATGCTCAAAAAAGTATCTAACCAAACCACACTACTTAATGCTTATCATGCCTATGTGGGATCCACTCTATCTTATGGGATACTATATTGGGGACACTCAACTGATAAAGGAATTGCGTTCAAGGCACAAAAAAAGTGTATTAGATCAATATGTGGGATACACCAAACAGATTCATGTAAACCTCACTTCATAAATCTCAAGATATTATCCCTCCCTGCTCTATATATCTATGTGACCTCAATTTTAGTTAAATCAAACATCAGTAGCTATGACACGTTGACAAGCAGTAGACTTAAAAATATACACAATGAAACATCCCACACTACAGTGTATAGCAATAGTGTTTTTTTGTATGAGCATAAAAATATATAATAAATTACCCATAGATATTAAGAACCTAAATTCAATTTGTATCTTTAAAAGGAAGCTAAAGGACTTCCTGATTAAAAAGGCATATTACACTGTAAAAGAATTCCTTGAAGAAAAATAATTGATTAATATATTAAAATGTCCGTGATACTTAATATAATGTAATAAAAATTAGTATAAGAATTGTATGATATAAAATAAAATGTATGAATAATGATAATTAATATAATTTAATGTAAGCTGTATATATAACTGTAATATTGAGTATAACCATTTAAATTGCAATGCCTTAACAGGCAACTAAGTTCTAAGAACCTACCTTATGTTAACATCTTCAAAATTCTGTACACTTAGTTCGCAATAAAGAATTTGAACAAATAACAATAATAAATATCGTTTGATTCATCTTACCTTCCCAAACTTATCAACATAAAAGTAATACTTTCAAAAATACAGTATCAACCTTTATGTCAAGAGTGAGTGCGGTTGCCGACAGACGTGACACGGTGACACTGACGCGGTCTACTCCTCATTAATCTTTAAAGGCATCGTGACAGACAGACACAAATAACTATTTGTCTTTATTAGACTGCCACTCGACGTTTTGGAATATTTCTGTTGCTAAGTGTTTACTTATTTATAATACTAGTAGGCTTTGATAGGAGATGAAAAGTAATAAAATTAATTATGGTTTTGAAGAAATACACGGTAAAAAAAAATTGTACATAGGCAGCGTCGCCTGAGTAGGGCCTTATTTTTTTTTAAATCTCATACCTGTTTGGCAACTGATTACCAGATTCTTAAATCAAATTTTCTATAAAAAAGCAATTGAATTTAGAATCTGCTTCATAGGTCAGCGACATTAACATTTTGTTTTTGAAAAATAATTTCAAATCATAATAAATTCGTTATATAAATTGCTTAATTTATTATCTTGCAGTCTAATTAGAGTATTGCTGTAAAAAGTGGACCAAAACCCATCAGAGCAAAAGATAAACAATGAGGTACGTACCTAATGTTATGAAAAACATTACGCACCCATGCTGTCGATAATAATTCACAGCAATGTCTAAGCATAATGCTATGAGTAGGTACATTTTCACTCAACAAAATTGTCACACCGAAAAATACGTCAGAAAATTCGAAAATAGAACCAAAAGATACATTAACATCCAACCTGTTTTCACAGACACGCGTTCATTACAAAAAGACCATAATATTAATCTTTTTTAGAATCAAAACAATAACCTTAAAATGACTCAAAAACCACGAGACACTTACCTTAAATTCTGATGAACCTCGAAATGGCGATCAACAATTGTTTATATTTTTCCACGTAAACTCGCGCGCGCAAATCGTCACGGACACCCGACGTGGGCCAGCCCCGATTGAGGAATGAATGAATTCAGGGGCTGCGATGGTGGGCGGGGCTGCTCTGAACCACCATCACCCAGCCGAATTGAAAAGTCGCACCCACCCTCCGCGTCAATACGAGGAACGACCTTCTTAAATCGCCAAGTTCGTGGAAAACTCTGCGTGATTCTGTGAACAACCGACACATTTTAGAAGACAACCAAGTCTTTTGAATGTTTGTTTGGTGAGATGTGCTTCTGAATTTTGTTGGTTGTTTTATATTTATTGTGAGGGAGTCGTCCATTGAAATAATTCGCAGAATCATGTCGACATAAAGGCGCAATGTCTATCATATAGCGACGCTTCGTCGTCTGGATTCTTGAGCGCTGTATAGGATTATTAAAACGTATCTCTGAGTTCTAGCTGAAATAAATTCTGTAGAGAAAATTGAGAAAATTTGTGAATGGAACACAGGTAGGTGTAGGTATTTTACTTAGTATTGACACATAAGGATAGACAGATTCATGTAAAGAATAATTGTGGGAACTATATTATTTGTTGTTACGTTGCCTTCCAAGGCACGTGTAAATAATGATACAACATTCTAAATTTATTATATTTATATGGCACCAAGATAATGTATAGTTACTTTAGAATGTGTCACAAATAAATACATAATGCCAAAATTAATAACACCGGCCAAGTGCGAGTCGAACCCGCGCACGAAGGGTTCCGTACCATTATCGCGAAAAACGTAAAAAAAGTTACGTTTGTTATATGGAAGCCCCACTTAAATACTTATTGTATTCTGTTTTTAGTATTTGTTGTTATAGTATAGCGGCAACAGAAATACATCATCTGTGAAAATTTCAATTGTCTAGCTATCACAGTTCATGAGACAGACAGACGGATCGTGGAGTCTTAGTAATAGGGTCCCGTTTTTACCCTTTGGGTACGGAACCCTTTAAAACCAACTATATAGGACTAGACACATAGATATTTTTCTTATTCCGTCCCTAAGACGACCCAATTACCGAATAACCTTTTTAAACAAACTTTTTGCAAACCTAACTTATAGGTAAGCAAAATTTCAATTCAATCGATTGGGAGTAACTTATTTAAAATTCAATTGCAAGGTTTGGCCCACACATACCAACAAACTTAGCTAGACTATTACACGTACAGTCGATGTCAAATTAACTTCAGAGTACTTAGCATAGAAATAGCCTCCACAAGCGATGACAGGTTTATGCCTACTTGATTACGTCCGGCGCACCCTTGGCAATCATCTCTGCTACATTACTGAATAGACTGACTAATACTGCATCAAAGCAGTTTTATTTTCATAGATCTATATAAAACTTAAAATAATAAAAGATCAAGAAGACTATTATTCGATCTAGGCATATATAGGCTAGCTAATCTCTGATTTTTAGGGTTCCGTAACCAAAGGGTAAAAACGGGACCCCATTACTAAGACTCCGCCGTCCGTCTTTCTGTCTGTCTGTCACCAGGCTGTATCTCATGAACCACGATAGCTAGACAGTTGAAATTTTCACAGATGATTTATTTCTGTTGCCGCTATAACAACAAATACTAAAAACAGAATAAAATAAATATTTTAGTGCGGCTCCCATACAGCAAACGTGATATTTTTGCCGTTTTTTTGCGATAATGGTACGGAACCCTTCGTGAGCGAGTCCGACTCGCACTTGGCCGACTTTTTATTTCGTAGACTAAACTGACCTTTAGGGGGTTGCCACATTATCGTTGCATAAAAATAGTTTCGTATCCTGTGTGATTGACAGTTGATCGAAAATCGAAGTAAACCGAAATTTAAAAAGCCAAGGCAAAAAAAAAATTGAATTTCTACTCATGTCAGAGTTTTCATTATTTCGATCGCATTTTTTTAATCACTCTATCTATTAAAAAAACCGCATCAAAATCCATTGCGTAGTTTTAAAGATCTAAGCATACATAGAGACAGACAGACAGCGGGCAGCGACTTTGTTTTATACTATGTAAGTATTTCATAATTTTTACAATAAAAATATAAGTACTATGTGTTTTAGTATTTTTATATTGAAATATATATATATTGATTGAGGAGTCATGTCACATTGATTCGATACATCACTTATGATTGAGCCTTACCTACAACACTATATTCTGTGCTTGCAATACTTTAAAGAAATAATGTCACTGGTAGCTGTCAGTTTAGACTACGAAATTAAAAATCACAGTATAATAAAGATGTAGGTATATAGGTGTATGATATTCTGAATTCGAAATCTTATCATAAAGTCAGAATCGCGGGTTGAGACTCGCACATACCAGGCCACCATAGATCATAACGAAGGAGGTCTATACTCAGCATTGGATGTGCTGGCTATTAATATTAATGCAGGCTGTTAATAATTGTGATGATGATGACGATGTCTTTATAACTTGCCCGACCAAGACAGGAGAAAAGTTAATGAAGAGTAGTGAGTCTTATCTCCTGTGAGACCTTTTACAAAAATTTGTATAGAATCTATCTTTCGCAGGTTTATGACAAAATCAGGGTTTTGATCAAAAACCTAGGCTTATTGATCGAGGACCGGTAAAATACAAAATTATTTCTTACATCATAAACCTGAGAAAATCAAGTTTATTTCTCAAAAACATAGACTGAATTTGTTTTATGATAAAAAACAATATCAGTTGTTTTTCTTTAAATAAAGAAAAGACGTAAACAAGAAGAAAATTATGCTGTGCAGAAGAAAATTATCGGAGGATACATTATCGCGAGCTGACTTACCAAGACAATAATATTTTATGTACCCTCCTACTGCACAGCATAATTTTCATCTTGTTTACGTCTTTTTAGTTCACTTCTCAATTAAGCAGTCGGGTTTTATAGTTTTTAAAATTAACTTTTTTTATTTACAACTTTTTAGTTACCTACATTTTAAATACCCTACTTGGATTTGTTTGGAAAAACAAATTGGAACGCCCACAATATGGCGCCCAAAATTCGCCGTTTTTTTTAACGTCACCTATCTAAGGACTCTTGGGCGGTCTTGGTTTATCGATATCGGCATCTAACGATGTCTTAATTATAAAAATCCGTCTGGTGGTTTGAAAGATATGAGGTAATAAAGAATATTACATACATACAAACATACAAAATACGCGCGAAAAACATAACCCTTTTCTAGCAGCCGGGTAATAATCTGCCAATTGATCGCGTCAAGACCTTAAATTTTATCATAAACCTAAACAAGTTCAGGTTTTTGATAGAAAAACTGGCTTTCCTCAGGCTTAAAATAACATAAAGTATTAACTTTGTTCCCTCCGATTCTTGATCATAAGTGATGTGGTAAATAACCTGCGACATATATAAAATTAAACGTTTGTAATCTCGTGAATGCGAGTTGTGGTGGCCCAGTGGTAACGGCCGCGATTTACAAGTGGTAGGTCTTGGGTTCGAACCCAGGCGACGCTTTACTTTGTGTAAATTATTTCATCACCACTGCTCTCAAAACGGTGAAGGAAAACATCGTGAGGAAACTAACATCACCTAGAACCAAAAATTCGAAGACATGTAACATCCACCAAACCGCACTGGGCACACGTGGTGGATTACGGCCCATTACCTCTCACAGAGAGGAGGATTGTGTCCCAGCAGTGGGCACATTAAAAGGGTGATGATGATGAATCTCGAGAATCTGATCAGGGGGGTGACCTTAAGCTCTTTTTTTTATTTTGTTTTTTATTTCAATATTCTACCGTGGAAATTATACACTGGCATTACAATTTTAGTTTCTATTTACTACTACCTACCTTAAGCTCTTAAAGAAAGGTTATTTTGAATGTGTGTAACGAACAGATGTATATGACTTGTATACATACATCTGTCTCTTACTCACACTCAAAATAACCTTACTCTAAGAGCTTATGGTCACCCCCCTGATCCAATTATCAACATTATTTCACTGATGAAAAGCAACACTTTCACAGAGTCTTGGGGAATTGACCAGAGGCCACGAGAGCTAAGCCGCGGTAAAAAGCTAGTTTGTATACAAGTATTATATAGTCGGTGAAAATGTTACTCAAGAAAACCCAAAACAAAGGCTGCAAGCTAGCTGTTCCCCGCGGCTTCGCTCCCGTGGACCACCCCATAGGACCCGTTTTCGCGATTAAAAAATAGCCTATGTCACTCAGGAATAATGTAGCTTTCTATTGGTGAAAGAATTTTTTAAATCGGTCCAGTAGTTTCGGAGCCTATTCGGTACAAACAAACAAACAAAAAAATATTTCCTCCTTATTAGTACAGAAGTTTAACCGAAGCCGTAATCCGTTAAAAGCTCCTCGGTAAACTAATTCATAAACGACCGAAATTCAGTTTTCCTATATAATCCGTAGTACAGTTTTCCAAACTTTGTTCTGGGCATATTATAATCGGTTGCCTTCACCCGTTCGCGCTTGCTCGCATGTGTGGGCGCCAGTAAAACTGGTAAAACTCGTGTTTACTTGTCTATCCCGTCACGTTGCTCTACAATGCGCCACGGTAGGTCGATGTCATCGGTAACCCAAGGACCAATATTTTAAAGTATTTGAGAAAAGGTATTTTGATCAAAACTAACTCTATTTTTACCCGACTGCTTGACAGAAGGACGGTTATATTTTTGTTAGTTAAAGTATAGTGTCATTTCACAGTTTTTAACTATGGATAAAATCGAAACATTTTAAATCTAAAGTCGTCACAATCTAAGAAGTTCGTTGAAGTTTCTCATTTTCCATGCCGCGATAACTATCTACGTAAAAAATTGAAAAATCAAATTCATAATCCTAATTAATTACTATGTTACCCATACACTATAACAACGAGTATCATTCGCAAGCATCAAGTTTAATTATTATTAAGTAATTTTTTAACACACTTGCTCATAAAGTGTCTATAATTTCATCGGAATTAGGCACATAATGATACCTGTAATCAAACTGTGACTTTTTCATTGCTATTATTCACAATCATCATCATCATTCATCATTTCAGCCGAAAGACGCCCACTGCTGGACATAGGCCTCCCGCAGGCGTCGCCACATTGACCGATCCCGTGCGTCTCGCATCCAGCGCCTTCCCGCAACCTTAACCAGGTCATCGGTCCACCTATCGGTTCGCGATTGCCATTCCAGAACTTTTCGGCCCCATCGGCCATCCATTCTGCGAGCAATGTGCCCTGCCCACTGCAACTTAAGTTAGGCAATTCTTCGGGCTATGTCGGTAACTTTGGTTCTCCTGAGGATATCATCATATCTGACGTGATCACGCAAGGAAATTCCGAGCATAGCCCTCTCCATTGCCTGCAATGCTTATGATGTCAGTAATATATTCCTGCGAGGTTATGAGTGTTTTTCAAATAAACCTGTATAGTTACAATGAACATACATATTAAATATATATATATTCATTGAACCTTCTTCATAATCATGTCCCTTTGCATGACAGTAATTCAAAATTTGGTTACAAAACTTCGTCCAGTACTAATACGGTGTCGATAGTCACATCGTAAATCACTTTGACCGTATGTTTCGGGACACAGAGCAAGACGCCTTAGAACTCAGTTCCTCCCTATTTTGTTGAAACATTACGAAATATCACTCTGCAGTGTACAAACAGCGGATAAAAACCTCATTACATTGATTCACGTAAAGCCATCAAGCCAGAGTTCGACCCAACGCGTTAAGAACAGCAGTCGAAGACATTAACTACACAGGGGGCGGTATAACTGTTGAGCACCGCGATAACTTCAAACTTTACTGTGTGTTTACCGCTGTCAGCGAATTTTATGAAGCTTGGAAGTGTCATTATACGAAATGGACTTATATGGTTTGGCAACAGGCTGTAGTTTTGGTCAATCTATGTTTTTTATCGCTCTCCTGGGCTTCCTTCCTGTGGCCTTCCACACATAACTGCGATGAGATGCGATGCGAATTGCTACGATACGATTTCGTTCAGCAAAGCGTTGGTTCAGGTGACCATACCTTCAACGGTAGTCAGCCGTATTGGACGTGTTATTAGGAAAAACTTAATCGGTAATTTTGGAGATTATCTCATGTAAACAAGCACTTTTACCTCTTTGGAATATTCGTTTAAATATAGCTAGTACAGTAAGCAAACGGTAAGTCGACTTTTCACGTGACCTGGCTGGGCTTTTCCTAGGCCAGAGAATCAGCATTGCCATCCAAAGTGGCAATGCTACAATGCCAGGCACTTTTCACAATTGCAGCGATGTGGATGAATTTTTATACGCCCAATGCCCTGCCCTTTTTATACGCGTTCGTAGTTTTTCAATGTAATGAATTCTGATTTACGCTTCTTTATTTAACACATTGTCTGGTCATTATGAATATTGCTACGTAACGATTGGGCAATTTGATAGTATTGGCAATGAATTAGTCCAAGAGCGAGCGAAGCGAGTTTAAGAGCTTAGGGCACCCCGACACGGATAGGTTATGTTCAACGGAGATGACGGGAGCTGAAGTGAGTGAGCAAAGCGAGCGAATTCAACTCCCATAATCTCCTTCAGATAGAAATAGAAGCCCCGCAGCGGAGCTCCGTCGACTTTTTTGCTTATTCTATATTAAAACCAAATTTATAAAAACACATCTTTTTATTACCCGGCCCAATAAATAATGGGCATTATTCAGAAAGCCCGGTCAATATAATTATATCAATAGTTTTTATCATATTGGGCATTTTTAAAATTGCCCGGGCTTTATGAATACTGACATTTTAATCACTTGGTCCATAACATATAAAAGGTAGTTACTGTTAATTAAGAATTTTATACTATGTTCTGTATCATGTTAATACTTGTAACTTCGTTTAAAAAATATAGCTTACATTTCCTCATCTCTTATTTTGTTGACATGTTGGACGTATACCTTTTCCTTTAAGACCTGCTTTAAATCCAAAATATGCCCATATTCAGCACATTGAAGCAAACAGATTGGGGATCGCAAATCCACTAAGCCTGTGGCTGATTAAATTCCTCTGATTAGGGAATGAAAGGCAATTTGGGAGGGACAATCTGTTTCTTATTCGAATAAAATTGCTCCTACTTTTAAATTACCCTCATTAGGCCGGTCAGTGTCTGTACAATTGGTACAGGAATCTTTTGTCCTTTTGACATCAAAAATGTGAAGGTAATAAAATCGTTGCGACATTTGGTGAAGTTCGATGTAAAAAGAGCACCAGAATACATTCCTTTGGTATCGTATTCGATATTCGTTTTGTGATGGCTTGAGATTGAGATTACATAAATCTTTTTTTTTTTGCTTTGATTTAGACACATACTTACTGCGCTACCATGGGGAGATAGCGCAGTTATGTGGTACTCCAACTCACTAAAACACCGCGGTGTAACAAGAGTATTACTTAAAAAAAAACCGGCCAAGTGCGAGTCGGACTCGCGCAGGGTTCCGTACCATTATCACAAAAAACGGCAAAAAATCACATTTATTGTATGAGAGCCCCACTTAAATATTTATTTTTAGTATTTTTTATTATAGCGGCAACAGAAATTCATCATGAAAATTTCAACTGTCTAGCTATCACGGTACATGAGATACAACCTGGTGACAGACGGACAGACGGATCACGAAGTCTTAGTAATAGGGTCCCGTTTTTACCCTTTGGGTACGGAACCCTAAACATACGTGTTATGTAAGATTTATTAATCTCAGCCTGAAAGCTTTTCACTATCGAATCTGCCTACCAACGGGGTACATAACTCCCGGGAATATACAATTTAATACGTAAGACTCCGCTTGAACTTATAGTTTCAGCTGTTGTTAGGCAAGACTTGAAGCCCACTGAATCTATTTCTGACCTGCCGCCACAGTTCCAAGAAAACCTTTACAATATTAAACCATGAACAATGGTTAGATAACATCCGATTGATCAAATATCGATCACCGTAACCCCGAGAACTATAACGATAGTCAATAAACACAATATAACATACATAACGACATGTTTGTAATACCCGAAGGGGTGGGCTGAGATATAAAGTACACTCACATTATGCTGTTCAACATGATGCGATTGGAAGCCACAAGACACGTAAAATAAAATACTTTAAACTTTACTTCTAAAATTAATTTTTGGATTTATTTGACATTATAGTTCTTGGGACATAAACTGGATTTAATTGACATTCTAATAATGTTTGTGACTTAATGATTAATTTGACATACTGTTTGATTATTTTGACTTTGACATTCTAATTATTCGTGACATATTGATTGATTTGATTTATAATTGCTTGTGAGATATATTGGAATGAATCAATATTCTGGTTAATTGTTTTTTTTAGATAAAATTGATTAATTTGATATTCTATTTTTAATCTATATAAATTGTGTTGTGGTGACCTAGATATAATAAGTTGTGATTTAAAACTATTCGGTGTGTCTATTAATTGCTTTTAATTATATTTTTAGCTTCATATTGTAACTTTTGCATGCCTCTTGGTAAAATATGACTGAACCTACTTTTTATATGTGTATCACCATGTAAACTACCCATATTTGCAAAATTAAAAATTACGTTGTACTTATTAAAATAAAATAAATAAACAAAAAAAACATCTGGTAAAAGGATACATCTGGTTTTGGTCAGCTAGCTCGCGAATATTTATCCTTCGACTGCACTGCATGATTTTCGTCTTGTCAAGTCAAACAAATCAAAAAACCCAACTTGTTTCTTAAGCAGTCGGGCTTTTTAGATTTTTTGAATTAACCTTTTTTTGTTTAAAACTTTTTAGTTAATTTTTTTTTTTCGAATAGTTACACTTAAACATAATATAAGTGTTTAATATTTTTGAAATCACCTCTTAAAACCCTTCATATTGATACCCAAAACGACGGATTTAAAAGAAAAAATATCGCTGTGCTTATTTTACATACTATAAGAATTATAAATTAATATAAGCCTAAAATTTAATAATAGATATATAAATAAATATTGGAAAACGATCGTTAGTCTTTAGGCCTCCTCTAAGGAAATCTTGTGTTAGAAGATTTTGTCCTGTCCTTTAATGTACGACTCCATATTGGACCCGCTATTTTCTTGATATCATCCCCCCATTCCTAGTCTGTTTATCTCTGTTTCATTATCTATCTTGTGGATTCCATTAACTTGAGCAAATTCAATTGATTAAATTCAGCATACGACTGCTACTTCTTAATCATTTTATATTGATTTAGTTGCGGAATCCATGATAGTTGAATCGTTTCTGTGGGACTTTTCATTGCTTCAGCGCTTTTCTAGTAGGTGCCACTCTTTATTCTAGCAATTAATAGAGTGGTGGGCTTGTTCCAATAAAAAATACAGCTGAACTGCCTTATCCGGGAATAGAACCCACGACACAGCGCTCGCCAGACTCTCTCACGACTAGACCAACTCTGCACCCCATAGCATAATAAGACTAGATACTAGAAAAAAAAAGTTTATTATAAAATCAAAAAACCCGACTGCTTAAGAAGCAAACTAAAAAGACGTAAACAAGAAGAAAATCATGCTGTGCAGTCGTCCTCCGACTGCACAGCATGATTTTCTTCTTGTTTCTTCTTGTTAAGCTTCTTGTTCTTCTTGTTGTACATATTCGCGAGCTGACTGACCAAAACCGTATTCGAATTTGGTACATAGAAATATATAAGTGTTATATATTTTTGAAATTGCCTCGTAAAACCCTTTATATTGATTCCCCTTACGATGGGGTAGGAAGAAAAAAAATTTGGTCCCCCACAATATGGCGCCCAAAATCCGCCATTTTTCCTTCTTACAGTTTTAATATAGCCAGTGACACTTGCAGGGTTCAGACGAATCGTTTGACGTAAGAATCATCAAAATCGGCCAACGCTTTTGGTCACTGGAACGCCACATAGGAACAAACATACATACATACATTCATAGACTGATAAACACATTACCCTCCTTCGGCAGACGGGTAATAAAGAGGATACCTGTGGTCAATTAGTTTCTACTACTGGACCACAGGCCTCCTCTTTATGAGAGGAATTTGGCCATAATCCACCTCACAGACCGCGTTTGATGGCACTCACAAAAATAATATTTTCTTTAATAAATAAATGGTCCGATCCCAAACCGCTGAATCATTTTATCAGATTTGTTTTTTATCTGAAATTGATTTGGTCTGTAAGTGAATTAGACCTTCATAAAATCGTGATAACATGTCTTCTTCTTCTCAATAAATCTCTATTGCGATTACATTTGGTTTAGTTGTCTTGTTAGCTTTGTATTGATCCTTTAGCCTCTTTCAATTCCATGGGATTGGAGAGTAAAGTAAGAACTTTTTCATGCAGTAAGTCTATACTCTCTTTGTAATAGGGATGGTTGGGTACTATAAGTTGGAAGTAAGGCGCAATCTTGCTCTGGTCAAATATGTCTTTTTGGTTTATCATCGGATGCTAAACAATCCACGAATCTTAGAATCGTTGGGATTACTCGTTCCAAACAGTAGGCTACGGTTGGGGCAAAGGAAGAGTCTCTTTGAAGCTCCGGTAGCCCGGTAACATATTAAAGTTTGCTCCCGTGTGTCGGGCAATTACGATTATTAATAGCATCTCAGCGATTGGACATTTTTTCCTACTCTTTGGCGGAATTCCAGAGGGTGACAGTGAGTGTATTGTCAACTATGTAACTTGTCGTCACTGTATGTAACAGTCGCTTTGTATGACGACTTTTATTAACTTGGGTTTTACCTGTAAATATAAATGTATGTGTAAATGAATAAATAAATAAATAAATAATAAATATTTACGCAAAAGACAATACATTAGTTATACGAAAACAACTAGAGGTGTTCGATATCGTATATTATTATCATCTTTCTATACACCAACAAAAAGCCGACATATAACAAAAAACAAGTAAAATTTAAAAACGCCGACATATTTTTATTTCATGCTACATATTTTTTCTAGTAGTAGACACGCTTCGATCGACAATCTATTGAACACTTAATTATGACACGATATCTTGCGAATACCGCCCGATATAAACAGTTAAACGCCCATAACTTTTGAACGGCTAAACCGACTGTCATCAAACATAGCTAAGAACACTTGCGATAAAATTAGCATTCAAACAAAAAACATTAAAATCGGTGCATCCGTTTAGGAGCTATGATGCCACAGACAGATACACAAATACACATATTACACAAACACGCAGGTAGGTTTTTTTTCCGTCAGAGGTAAAAAACAATTGAAGGCTGGTTTTCGACATGAGATGTAATTTTTGCAAAAGATTAAACTTCCCAAAAATTACGATTATTCCAAGTATTAGCAGGGCACTTATAACTTCGTTAAAAAAAAAGCAATAAACAGGGTAAGCTAAATAAAACCGTTTAAAAACAATATAGTTGATCGAACTTGTTATCAAAACAGGTGATATGTTATCAAATTATCTATTATATTATATTATTTTGTGGTTGTCGTCTGCTTAACCGGGTGAACCTGTGGATACTAAGCTATATAGCCTCCAGCCAGGCACAAATTTCTAAACCTAAGCGACCACGCTGAGGGCTACCCCCTGTGGGACGAACCTCGGCTCAGGGCTTCGCTGGGAGGACGGCTAAGGCTGGATCTTAATAAAGTGATCCTACCATCCATTTTCACAATGAAAATCTTTAATCTCATCACGTATTTCTCATGAGACTGACGAAGGGATAGATCACCTTTCTACACACCGACAAAAATAGAACAAAAAGAGATAGGTTATCGTTATTTAATTGTCTAGATCGAGACTGTAGCCTTTTTCCAACTAAGTTGGGGTCAGCTTGCAATTTAGCCTGATTCTGATAAAAATCATAGCTTCAACGCCGAGATTCTGGAAGCAAAGTGAATGTGACAAATTCTCAATCACGCGTTATCTGCTGTGGTTGGCTGTTGTATTCAACCAATCACAGCAGATAAAGCGTGCTTTAAAAAATTGTCACATTTATTTTGCGATGTTTTTGCTTCTAGAAATTCGTGATAATAAATTCATTTAACCACTACGACCACTGGTCTGACCTATACAATCAAGTGTTTTACATGAACCAACTACCTATAACCGTCACAATCCAGTTATTGAGTATCAAGATACCGCTTGGCAAGCCTCGTTGACAAACTTTGTGGTGTTCATTCCACATGTTTTAGTTTACTTACGTTTTATAATATATTTTACAAATTTCATCACCGTTACTTTTGAAATTATATCATCTCATGTTTTCCATTTTTATTTATGCTTTACATTGGTTTAAACCTGAAAATCATAAGATTTGTTTTAACATCCAAAACTATTATATTATTTTTAACTCTTGACATTTTTACCTGACATGACATTGTCATTATTTTATTTTCTTAAACCATAGACATAAGATACCATTCTCTATAGCTTATTAAGCTCGTTGTACATTATATTTTCATTATAAGGGCAGCGGCAGACTGCGCCTCTGTAAACCGTTTTTATTCGTTCATGATTTCTTAATTCATATTTGAATTTAAAATTGAGAAGACATATCGGAACGATGAAAAACGGGTGTCACTTTTTTAGTCTTGAATCTGCTCTGAACTCTGAAAGTTGTTTGACTACTTAATACTACGTGTTGTACTATTGAATCTGAAAAACTCTTTAAAACTATTATATATAAGGCCTGTGACCAATTCTGTGAAAAACAATAAATATAATTTATTGAGTGTTGAACTTAAATGTGTGTATTTTACTGGTTCATAAACTACGTCGGTCACCGCTTCATAGTAAAGGGTTTGATTGATCGGCATATTAAGCCACAGCCCGACCTCCACACTTCTATCTGCCAGTGCCAGCCTATTCTACTGCCTAACTGACTGCCTGACTATTAGTTCAGCAGCCTTGACCATCCAACTGTGAGCCAGCCCATTCGTCCTGCTGGCTACCCTACTGCCTATCTAAACGATACATCTGCGAGCTCATCTGCCTACCTCGGGCATTCCACGCCATCGTGTCCGTCCAGCTGCCTAGCCTGCCTGCCTGCCTGCTAAGAATTTCTGCCCACGTCGTGTCAAGCGGGATCTTCCTAGCTGCCCACGTCGTGCGAAGCCGGACCTTAATTTGTTATTTATATCCTTTTATTAGTTTTAATTTATATTTACCTTTAATTTTATTAACGTGGCTTACGTATAGTTCATTTGAACTATACGTAACGCTACAACTTACAGGCTTCTTTCCCCTACCGGCTTTTTTTTTTGTGAAATCCAACCGGACTATTCCCAAACCACTGCAACTTCTGAAAGCCAGAATCAACAGTGGCGACCACCAGAAAAGCGCCGAGGCAATGAAGCTCGACGAAGTCCCGGAGATCTATATGAGAGAGATAAATAATCCTAAATATTGATTTTATTTTGTTTTAACAGACTTTTTAGTATTTGTTGTTATAGCGGCAACAGAAATACATAATATGTGAACATTTCAACTGTCTAGCTATCACGGTTCATGAGATACAGCCTGGTGACAGACGGATAGACAGACACGGCAGACAGACAGACGGATCGCGGATTATTATTAATAGGGTCCCGTTTTACCCTCTGGGTACGGAACCCTAAAAAATAATATAATTTTCCCTAATGACTATCAAAGATCTACGAAAGACAATTATTTCAGAAGCACAACCAAAAGAGACTTAATTATTTTTCACCAAAATCCAACGCCCAAACAGTCAATTATTCTATTTATTTTTACCCAAATTCCTCGTCGCCCGTGTCTCGTAGGGCGTCGATCGATACAATCAATCTAATAGGACTACACATACGGCACAGATGTCGGGTCTATAAATAGAGCTCTTTGATCCAATCACCTTTGATGTCTCCCGCTAGAAAAACATCTTGAAAGACAGTTTACATCCGACGTGTCTTGATTTGACACAAATATAGTAAAAACACGTATAACGATAACCGTATCGCAAAACTTGAGAATTTGATAATCCAATTTTTTTTATTTTTTTTTTATCTGTTATAGGCTTGAGCTTGACCACTATCTCACCTGATGGTAAGTGATGATGTGGTCGACGATGGAGCACGCTTGCCTAGAAGTAACCGATTCACTCTTGACTTAAAGACGCCTAGATTGTAGCTATCGGGAAACACAGACCCCGGCAGAGAATTCCACTCCTTAGCTGTACGCACAATAAAACTAAAAACTAAACTTTCTACTTAATCAAAAACGCTCTGTAATACAGTACCAACTAGCACAGCGGATTCCGTAACCAATCCGGATACGGCATTTTTGTTGTTTTTAGGGTTCCGTACCTCGAAAGGAAAAAATGGAACCCTTATAGCATCACTTTGTTGTCCGTCTGTCCGTCTGTCAAAACCCTGTTTGTCAGGAACGCATGGAGGTATCAAGCTGAAATTTATATCAAATACTCAGGTCTACTGTCCCTTAAAGCTGATATCCACACAGCGACTCCGTTTGTGCTAGTATCTGCAGAATCTGAGAAGTATATAGTGTTTCCGTTCTGATTCTGGCGGCCTTATTATTTTGTAATTATACTTAAGAACTCTACTTGGGATAACCTGATGAGTGGTTGTTGTTGAAATAAATTGTTGTTGTTGTTGATTTTAGAAAAACATTTTCACCTCTTTTCACCTACAAGTTGACTTATAATTTATTAGCAATCTCGTTCAGTGGGTGAAATATGCTCAAGAATATATTGGATTGTGCAATATAAAAATAAAATCACCTGTTCAGTAACTTCAGTATTTACCTACATTAATTATGTTCGTAATATAGTATCAAAATGTAGAGAACTGCTGATATATTTTTTCCCAGTTTTTAGGGTTCCGTACCTAAAGGGTAAAAACGGGACCCGATTACTAAGACTCCACGGTCCGCCTGACAGTCTGTCTGTTTGTCACCAGTATGTATCTCATGAACCGTCATAGCTAGACAGTTGAAATTTTCACAGATGATGTATTTCTATTGCCGTATATAACAACAAATACTAAAACCAGAATTAAATAAATATTTAAGTGGGGCTCTCATACAACAAACGTGATTTTATTGCCGTTTTTTGCGATAATGGTACGGAAACATTCGTGCGCGGGTCCGACTCGCACTTGGTCGGTTTTTTATTTGGTCCCAGAATAAAACTTATTCATGAGTACTTATTTTCAACCCTTAAAAGATTAAATTTCCAATGAGTAAAAAGTCGTTCTGTATGTCAGGATCAATAAAGACACATTCTACAATCATTTTCTCATACGTCGAATAATTTTCTCATTAAACCCAAGTAACACTGTTTGAACAAATTACTCACTTAAACAAACACAGCACAGTAATTAAAGAAAATGGTTTATTAGTAAAAGGCGAGAGATTTTATCTGAACTACGAGTTAATGGCTGGGGTCACCAATCAACGACCGCAACCACGGGAACGTTTTATAGTAATTGCTTTTCATTCGCCAGCTCGACGCTGGCGGCGCCACTGTGCTAGTGGTTTAGGGTTCAATTGGAAAATGGCGTTTAAAGGGTTTTTCCACACAGAACATCCGTATTTCCAGGATCGTTTTTAACGGATCCGTCGCTCCTTGGGGAGTTCACACCACATTTAGTCAGTGTACCACCAACTTACAAACAAAACGGATCAGTACCTATTTTAAAACTGAAAAAAAATATTTTCTTCCAAACCCATCGTGTGGGGTATTAAAATAAAGGATTTTCAGAGGCGATTTCAAAAATATATATAACACTTATATGTTTAAATGTACCTAATTCTAAAAAAAAATAACTAAAAAGTTGTAAATAAAAAAAGATGATTAAAAAAACCAAAATACCCGACTGCTTAAAAAGCAAACTAAAAAGACGTAAACAAGAAGAAAATCATGCTGTGCAGTCGGAGGATACATCTGGTTTTAGTCCGCCAGCTCGCGAATATACTCGGCTACATTATAATTGGAAAATAGGAAAATGGCGGCCATTGAGCGCCATTTTGTGGGGGCCCAATATTTTTTTTCTTCCAAACCATCGTATGGGGTATCAAAATAAAGGATTTTAACCACTCTGCTCGACAAGATTTTGACACATGACACACCAGCTGAGTCGACAGGTTGTTGCAAATTACGTCATGAAATTCAGGAATTTACTTGAACTTTCAACATTCGAATTTATTCAGAAAAATAAGTTTACGCAGCTATCTTACACAGTAAATTTGAAAAAAAATTCTTTATTTACATGTTGCGCTCGGTTAAACCGCGTCAGTCTACTGCAAAATGTGTACAAAATACGAATTACTACACCTTTCCAAATGGTAGACAATTTAGATTTGCTCAAAATATGTACATAAACAACCTTTTCCCTTGCTGAAAAGATGCAAAAGGACAACACAAAGATATACTTATTTTATTTGCGTCCTTATGTTCCTAATTTGTCATACAAAAATTCATAAAAAAACAAGCCAAAATCTGGAAAAAAATTGCTTAAAATTTTGATGCAACCTTGCAACATGACATTTCTTTGGTGTTGTTTTTTTTTTGCTGTCCATTCACGCGTCTCATAATCGATTAAAACTGCATTCAGCCTAATCGATTAAGTGTATTTCGATTATTTAAAATTATTCATATAAATAAAAAAGTGATTTTCAAAAATGTATTGTTTTAAAATTAAAATTAGTTTATAGGCACAAAATAAAATAACAACTTATAGTAATAATATATAGTAATAACTATACATAAATGCTTTCATAATGTTATCAGAAGAGTAAATTGAAAAAAAAATAGGATTCGTGGCTAAATTCGCGCCGAATTCGCCGAACGTAAAAGAATTCAAAATTCAAATTTGGAATGCAGTCGGTATTCAAAATATTTTATGGGGCACATTTTAATATAAAAGAGAGTTTTACATTAATCATTTCAGATGGTTTTATACAGAATGACCAGTATAAATATGTATGAGTATGAGTATGTTTATGTATGACTAGCACTCCGCCCGCGACTATGTTCGCGTGATTTCGTTTATCCTATAAATGATTTTCTTATATGCAGTTAGTAAAGGCAACCAAAAATAAGATATTATTAAAACTATTAAAAACTGGGTATCGTGGATTTGGGTTTGGGGTTGGTGGGTTTATTGGATTGGGACGATTCGTTATTTGACTTAAACAATAATACATTTTAGGTTATCGCCACAAAGTAAAATCCTCCCCTAAAAACTTATCAACCCTTTTTGCGCCGTTGAGGGTCTAGTTTTGAACAACCTAAATATGCTATTCACTCCTTTCTTCTCTTTTTACTCGACTGCCGAAGGAGGGTAATGTGTTTATCAGTCTATGTATGTATGTATGTAAGTATATATGTATGTATATATGTTTGTTCCTATGTGGCGTTCTAGAGACCAAACGTGTTGGCCGATTTTGATGATTCATACGTCAATCGATTCGTCTTAACCCCGCGAGTGTCACTGGCTACATTAAAATTGGAAAATAGAAAAATGGCAGATTTTGGGCGCCATATTGCGGAGCATAATTTTTTTTTCTTCCAAACCCATCGTGTGGGGTATCAAAATAAAGGGCTTTAAGAGGTGATTTCGAAAATATAAAACATATATGTTTAAATGTACCTAAATCTTAAAAACAGATAACTAAAAAGTTATAAATAAAAAAAGTTAATTCAAAAAAACTAAAAACCCGACTGCTTTAAAAGCGAAATAAAAAGACTTAAACAAGGAGAAAATCTTGCTGTGCAGTCGGATGATACATATTCGCGGGCTAGCTGACGAAAACCAGATGTATGCTCCGACTGCAAAGCAGTCGGGTTTTTAGATTTTTTGAATTAAATTTTTTTATTTATCATTTTATGTTAGTCAGATTGCGCAGTGAGTTGCCTCAAAAAAAACTTTAACACCCCTAAACCCAATCTGGGAGGGAGTTTTCAAAATGTTTTATGTAAATTTTGATCATCAACTTTATCCCCAAAGAATTTTATTTTACATACAAACTAATTTTTACCCTTTTCACTTCCTTAAAGGTTGAATTGCCGCAAAATCGTGCCTTAGTGCTTCCCAAGAAAACCACGTCAAAAACGAAACCCTGTCCAGTAAGATTCTTAGCTTGAGTTAGTTTCGAAAAATGTATAATGACCACCTTTATTGTTTCCTTAGGTTGGTATTTGTGCCAAATATCAAATTTATTAACCCGGGAAATAAAATTCTTCAAAGCACTTTAACTTCCCAAAAATCGTATTTTGGGACTAGATAAGTAAAACTAATAATGAAAACCTTTATGGTTCACTTAGGATGGGTATTTATGTAAATTTTCAAATTTATTAACCAAAGAAATATTTAATATGTGATTTATGGGGTGTTAAATTATTTTTTAAATATACGATATTTCAAAAATAATTTAACACCCCCTAAATCATCTTTTGGGGGTAGTTTCGAAAAACTAATAATGCAATCCTTTATTGTTTATTTAGGTTGGTATTTGTGCCAAGTTTCATATTGATTGACCCAAGAAATCAGATTCTTCCATACAAACTTCAACATCCCCTAAATCGTCATTTGGGAGTTTCGAAAAACTAATAATGGCAACCTATATTGTTTACTTAGAATAAGAATAATATCGGCCATAATTCTTGAAACTTAGCTTTTGGCCGAAGGAATTAGATTTTTCATACAAACTTTCAAACCCCTTTTTACCCCCTTAGGGATGCAATTTCCAAAAATCCTTTCTTACTGCACAATTACGTCACTTGAGGAACCTTTCTGCCAAATTTCATGCTTCTAGATGATTTTTAGCTTAGTTGGTTGACAACCATGCCATAACTCGCTTGGAAAGGAACCGCGCAAGAAGATACGCACAAGGTTATTGATATTAATAGTTTTCGGGGAATGCAGATGTAAATACAAACCAAACTTATGTTCTTAAAATGAATAAAAATAAAATTTTAAAAGTATGTATAGAATAACCAATTTTCATAACATTACAATAAACTCGACCGAATTCAAAACCTAACCATACCATACTCTCAACTCATTATTCAATATATAATTATAATAATAATACCAGCCTATAATTGTCCCACTGCAAGGCAAAGACCTCTTCTCATACAGAGAAGGCACGAACATTCATCACTACGCTTGCTCAATGCGGGTTGGCGATTTGAAACTATAAGACCAGGTTTCTTCATGATGTTTTCATTCACCGTTGTCAACGATTTCTAAAATATACTTAGAAAGTACATTAATGAATTTGAAAATGGAAATCATTGGTATTTGTCCAGATTTGAACCCATGACCTCAGGCAAGGCGAGGCCTTTAGCCACTGGGCCAGTACGACACTCATTGCAATATAACGAATAATCACAAAATCGTTGGTACCCCGAAACTAAATTTATCTACACTTGCGTTACAAACTTACATAAAAATATACTAGGCACTCTGTATACTTCTGAGACTATCAAACATAAAGACTCAATCATTATTATTTTTATACAAAATAGTTTTGAATAGCGAACGCATTCCGAATTTGAATTTTGAATCGGATAGATAATTCGGCGCGAAATTATCCACGGTTCGATGAAATTGTTTAGTTGGTTGTAGTCAAATAATGTCCAAAAATCTATTAAGATTACTTTAAGAAATAATTAATAGTAATAATTTAAGTACTAATTGTATTTTATGCCTAAAACAGGATTTTTCTATTTTTAAGAATCGATTTGGGATAATCGCTCATTAATCGAGTGGATAGCATAAATAAAATCGATTGCTAAAATCGTTTTGCCACACAACTATTACATTAAAAAAAAAACAATCTACTTGACGAATTGGAAATTTAACAAAAATAATGTAGTGGTAATGAATTTTACGTATTATTGGACTGGTGTTTGTTAATTACGTTAAAATCAGGGCTTCTTCTTGTTGTTTATTATATTTAGAGACATAATTGTCTTATTTGTAATCAATTTTACATGTGGAAGGGTGACATTTGTGTAAAATAAAAATGTAAACAAACACGATTGGCGCCTAACTTCGACTTTGAATAACAAATAACTTCATTACCACTAATTATTTATTTTGAAATATGGATGAATTCGACCAATAATTAAACAATTAGCAAATCTTTACCCCTGTCGTGAAGTTAGGGTGTCCAAAATCTGCATTTTTATGTTTTTTAGCTTCGACCACCACTGTCATCAAAATGGCGATTATCGTATTATTACACTTGTTTTTAACAAAATAATGTAAATTAATAAACTTGCGCACTTAATCTAAAAAAAATATTTGCATGCACATGTAAGCTTTTTATCCAACTATTTTAATTAAAGCCCCCACATAAGATTCGTTAGGTATCTTAATCAATAATTAAGTTATTAATTAGGATGTCGTATGACGTAAATCTGGGGTCCAAAATGAACCGCGGCTGAGCCAGCGGAGGTATGCTTGTCAAGCCCCAAAATGTACCCCGTCCGAACTATACGGTTAAGAGGTAATTTCAAAAATATATAACACCTATATGTTGACGTGTACAACTGCCCATAGAATCTCTCGATCTCCCTCAGAAGCTCCGGTTTGGCGGACACGATCCTGCCATCATCGGTCTTCAGTTTCGTGAGCTGGCTCTGCTCAATAGACAGATCGTTTGCAAAAACCTTGGAGCCCTTATTCCGCTCAATCACGTATTTAATACTTTCGGCATTAAAGCGGTGGAGGTCGCTTTTCAAGGACATTGAGATCCGTCTATTTAGCTGCCGATTTCACTGCATCGTCTGAAGACTGCAAGATCATCTCACGTCTCTCCTTCATGAGCTTGAGAGTGGGATCAGAGAGCAAAAACGATTCAACTTTATTCAATTCTCGTATCACTTTAGGTAGTCAAAAAAATGCACCACATTCCACATTCACCCCTAACAAACAAAACAAGTACTTCACGCGCTCCAGCAAACATCAACGTTACTGGGAACGTCCGCACACTTTTGAGTGGAAGGTTATTGAAATCTTGGTTGGTTAACTAAACCTAGTGTCCGTAGATAAGGGGGATAGTTGCTGATGAGGGTTAATGTATCAAAGAAAAGAAGAATATTTATTAAGAGATGTCTCTTAGATGTTGGAAGATAGGAAAGACAAGTATTTATCAAGCACAGAGGCACTTCTTATACTTTGTCACTGGTCTTATACTTTCGTAACCACTATTCTGCACTGCTACTATCGCAAAACACCATCGATACAGACGCAATGCAAATTTGATACAGTCGTGCGGTGTAGTGAATACCTGTGAACGCTTGTTGACACTGTTGTTTGCATCAACACAGTGGCACCGTTTGCAATCAAACAAATTATCAAGTGATTCTGAAGCACCCACACGTGCCGATGTTAGGAGTTTCCTGCTAACATTATTAGGTTCGTCCCAACTCCGGCAAATTTGCTTCTAGCGGTTAATTGAAATCTTTGTTAAGTTAACTAGCTTCCACTTTCAGTGTTGATCACAGAGCACGGCATGGTCGCGCCGGCTGTGATTGGATAATAAAATGCCATCCATACTAATAATATAAAAGCAAAATAACTCTCTCCTGCTTTTTACGTTTTGACGCCTAAATGGAGTGTATTGAAAGTTTGGACCATAAATAAGTACATAATTAGCATACTTTATTCTATATATACTTTTTACTTCTAAATATACATATGCTTTTTGCCACTATACTAATACTTTTTAATTAATTTATTATTATTATTTTTACTTATGTCTCCGTTTTCTCCGTAATTTTCATTTGGGTAAAATCGCTGCCAGAATCTTTAAGTGAGTAAGGAATGTATGAAAAGTTTGGAAAATGTCGTCTCTGTGAACTGATTATGCCTCCTGCTTGATATGAGGAGGTGAAATTCATATGTTTTCACACTCCTTCGCTGTTCTTTCGATGTGGGATCCGTTCGTCAGGACTCGCCCTTCTCTTTTGGTCGCCACTGTTAGTTATGGCCTTGTGGATTTCAATGGTAGCAGTGACTGTTAAAAAAAATGGCCAACGAGTCGTTCTGGTGGTCTATGGTAGCGATGCTCCAACTTTATAGAGTCTGGAGTGTTTGTGCAAGAATTTCAAATACTAAAGTTAACATTTTGCAGCGAGGGTAAACAATCGTTGGTAATGTTAGTGCCTGAAGTTTTTGTTGAAAAACATGAACTTTGCTGCAGGAGTTATAATAATTTGTCTTTTTGTAACGAGGAAAGTTCATAACTGGAATTGTTTTTTTTATATTGATGATGAAAATAATCTTGAAGAGCTTCTTAA